>JAYKKI010000008.1:35735000-36935000 GCA_039881145.1 Druceiella hillmani
ACAAGACATTTTCTGTCAATCATGACTGTTAATTAGATAATTATTATTCTACACTAATACTCAGCTTTCGGACCTGCAATTGAGTTCTTTCCTGTATTGTCAAGATTTAGATATTGTCAGTTACAGAACTTGAGTTAAATATTGAAATGAATAACTTTAATTTTCATATGTAATTGGGGGGAAAATCAAGTATAACCTGGGTCATTGACTTGAACCTCTAACCTTTCTATGGATTATTTTACTAGTTATAGATTGAAACTAGAGGAATTTTTTGACATAAAGAATATTTTAGTTTATTATATCAAACTTTAACTTATAATATTAAACTATTTTCTTTCGCTAATAAGTCTTTAGCATTGAATTCGGGACATTTTTAAAGGTTATCGAAGGTTAGGAAATATTTTATTACAAATTTAAAATGGGCCGTGCTGTGTTTGATTAATAACAGTAAATAAGTATGAATGTTTCCATTTTACTAGTTCCATCTGGGCCACGATATAAAGAATGTTGCTAATAATATATGCCATGGAAAGGGCGACTCAACGGTGTCCTATGGAAAGGCCTATCGGATACCGTGTAAAATTATGTAAACAATAATTGGCATATCTAATTGAATTGATTGAATAAGATACTTGACTAATCTCATCGACTGACTGGGCAATACAATTGTACTCACTGCACAATAGAAACATTGCATAAATTAGAATAAGTTCCGAGTTACAATAGTGATTACTATCAAGTACGGCAGGAATTAAACATATTTTATTATTTAGTTATGATGTTGTTCTGAATCATCTGAGTACTTAAACTGCTATCAAAATTAATGTTCGTGTTCAAATCATAATATATGATTAATAGTATTTGTAAGATATATACATTCACTATGTAATTAAAGCAAATAACCATTCATAAACATACTACTCTAGCCCTGTTTTCAAAATTTACCTCTCAAAAAAAATGTATATCAATAAAATCAGGTGGTGCGAAAAACAAAAGTAATATTGGGAAAAATACATTATTTAAAATAATTAATAATATTGATTTCAAAAACATAAAGTTTTAATTAATGTCACTAGTAATTATTCCTGACCTAAAATAAATTTCCTATGTAGGTTTTTCATTTAAATTTTTAAATTATATTGAAATGTAGCTAGCTGTGAGTCGCTAATCATGTCCGTTTAATTTTTATATAACTGGTCCCTTTATAAACTACAAATTACTATAATAATATTTCAATGTAATAATATTAATTAGTTTTATTCACATTCGTCTTTAATCTAAGAAATAACGCAAAATCTTCAGGCACCATACATAGGTCGAAGGTATACATAAGAAATATATAATTCAATTTCATCTCAACTAAAATTTTGTATTTGAACTGAAACAATTCAAAATGATTATAACTTTCTCATGTTTTATTACTTTTTGGAGTTTTGTAAAATTAATTTGTTCTTTCTCCTCATCTCTAATCGGATTTGATTGCATCCTAAAAACTATTTCCTGTCAAACAGTTCGAAATTTAATTATTTTACTGCAAAAAAAAATAACAATTATGGATCAGTGAAATAGGGAAGATGTTCATACTTAATTTGAGCATAAATTTAGTACATTCAATGGAGTTTATTTATATATTTACATATTAAAAGCTTCGTCTGCCTTAAAACTCATTTCTAACACTTTGAGCTAGTTAAAGACAAATATGCTAAGAATATTTACGTATCAAAAATACACAGAACAATGATTAAAAGACAATACAACACAATTTTCCAACCAACCATACCTATTGAGAAAATTAACCTCAAATACTTTACCGATCAAATTAAGTGAGCGGGTAATCAGGGGTCGCAAATAAGATTAAATATGAAG
The DNA here is from genome assembly GCA_039881145.1 of Druceiella hillmani. NCBI lineage: Eukaryota > Metazoa > Arthropoda > Insecta > Lepidoptera > Hepialidae > Druceiella > Druceiella hillmani. Next base: position 35,736,867 of record JAYKKI010000008.1, read on the forward strand.
AATATGAAATAATGCATGTAAGTCTGGTACAAAAAATGATACCAATCGCAATACTGATTGGCTGTTAATATAATCTACTGACATTTTGAACAAGGACCCGTCTGGACGTATCTTTCTTCTAACTTATAGAGAGTTACATCCAAACCAGCCCAAAAGAAAAGCTGGGAGTAAAAGTGATTGTCATGATTTTCAAAGTAGAGACATAGAAAATGTTTTTTAAACTGTCTCCAATATAAGATTATAAGTTATCATATGAAAAGGAAATAACTGAATTAATTTCTAATTTGCTAAGAACGAAGGTATTAAAAAGAGTATTAACAGGGTTGGTGTAATTATGTTTTCAGGAATTCTACATCAAAAATATGTAAATCTTATATGCAGTCTTACAAGTATCATTAATGTTATTATGATATTAAAGGTGGTTATTTATAACTGCACTAAAGCATTGAACATTAGAAAGATGCGGGCGGCAAGAGCTTGTGGATTCATGGATGCACATGTTCGTAGTTCGAACACGAAAATACGTTATCAGTGCCCATTGAATTACATTAAGAGAAGTTTATTTTTCCGACTCCATTTGAAAATTGAGTTGATACCCTTACAAACCATCTCACAATTGAAACACTTAATAATTACCAGAAACTATGACAAAAGGCCGACATTTTACCATATTGACTTCCAAGAGCAGGTTATTTAACATTAGTTGTTATAAAAGTGTACCTAAATTAAAGTCCTAGCTCACGCCGAACTTGATAAAATAATAGGTTGATCTAAAACTTTCGTATTGAAAAAACTGCTTCCAAGACCAAATTGAATAAGAAGAATCCCACTTTCTATAATTTTATTAGAAGGATATCAGTAACAACCCTATCAAAAACTTTTTAAGGTCAAAATAGGCCACACTAACCTAATATTCTTTATCCGTCTTAATAGACATAAAGTCAAAATGCAAATATTGAAATAAAGAAAGATTCGTTAGAGTGGAACTCTTGGGGCAAAAATCGTGTTAAAATTCAATGAGCTGAGTCTGGATTGAAAATATGCCTGTGCAGAGACATTCTAAAGACTTTAGCAATGACGATAATTCCATCATAGGCCTATAGTAGCTAACTTTCTTTATTTAATCTCTTTGTGAAATAGTTACACGTTTGTAAGTATTTGGTTTTAGGAGAGAAATGCTACAATAATTTTTATACTATCTTATTATTCAGTTTATATATGGCTTTATTGATTATGAAGACCGATAAAGATAACTTTCTAGCGATATTTATCTCAATTTTACATTATACGGAGGTGTCTGAGTCGCTTTACGTAAGTATGGTATTCCTGGTGGTCTCAACAGTTAAACTATGATAAAAGTTACATCGTGGTCATCATCAACTGTCTGTGTCAGTTCACTGTTGGTCATTGATCATTCCAACGCGCGTATCATCAGAAGTACGGCTTATAACTGATACGCTTGAAATACGGGTTGCCAATCGCAATGTATGGCTTCTCGCACAATCAGTCCGTTACTAGTACATGGCATTTTAGCTACGCGATAAACTAGAAAATTTCAAACATCATTCCTAATTTCTTTGCCATAACGTTTATAATGTTATGGCGGATTATTTGAACTAAAAGACTGTAGATTCGGCAAATCTATATTTATACCTTTACATATATAGTAGGAGTCCTCAAAATCTGCTATTCTAATTGGTCCTAGAGAGAGAAATTCGTGTTGGAAAAAGTGGTACTTTTATTTTATTATGCGAAGTGATTGCAATTCGTTAATATTCCCAATCTCTTCGATTGATTTTAGATCTAAAGACATTTGTGTAGATACCTAGGTAAATTCAAATGTAATTGGTACGTAAAACAAACTCTTTACATGGCTTTATACAAACTATTGACTTATGATGAAACTTGTTTACTTGCCATGATTCGAATTTAGTTAATAGAAGTAAGGACTGTTGTAATAAATAGAGAAATAATATTTTAGTTTCTCGTCTTATATTCGAATAGTATATTGTTATATCATGGGCCATATATGCCATAATAAATAACTAAAATAGTATAAAAAGAAATTAAAACTACCACTGCTACTTTAGTTAAACTATGACGAAAAATAATTTATGCATTAAACACGCAACACGAAAACTTCACGGTCAAACAATGAAAAGGCGTCTTTTGTTACGCATACTCAAGAAAGCTTAATTAAAACAAATATCCTTGAAATTTTCCAAGCAGTATCATTATCACTATATGAAAGAAAATTCAAGAAAATTCAAACGTAGATTTACATAGTGCGAAAGGTATACCTGCTGTTTATTTTGTTTGATAAACTTCACAATGTTAAGGTTACCGTACTGAGAAATTAATTTTAGTTTTGTTCTACACACCTCAAATTAAAGTTTATTATTGCAAAAGACAAGCAAATATTTCTAAAGTCATAGTAATTGGTGTTGTCTAATTTCAAATATTTATTCTCCGATGTTTTTAATAAATTTGTACTTCTCGAAGAAGAACAAACAAAGGTGTTTACTTGCTGATAAATAAGTGAGTGTCTGATCTAAATTTTCGTACTTTAAATAGAAATAATAATATTTGAAAGCTTTATTTTGACATTCCTAATTAGGGCATGTGTATATTTTTTTTGATAAAGATGAATATGAAATAATTGAATGTTATATTATTAAGGAATATTAAAATCATAAATATGTCAATGATAACACTTATTTAGTAATGATAACATTTATTTCAACTAACAGTATCACTATGGTGATACTGTTTTATTTTTTTTCGAATAACTTTTATTAAAAAAGCTGTTACTAATTTAAAATTTTAAAAAACTTTACTCTGGCAATTAATTTTTAGTCAAAGTTCATTTTTCGTTTCATGTACTTATTTTGTGGTTACTCGGTTGTCCGGTTTTCTGATTCCAGGTTCTCGCTTCTAATTTGCACATTGTCCAAATTAATTTCTAGAGAATTTTTACTATGAGAGAAAAGTGCAATCAACACCGATTTTAAAGTGAGAACTATTAGACCTGATATTATAGTGAATAAAAAGAAGACAGTCATGAATATACACTAAAAGTCATGAAGAAAACAGCCATGAGAAATTTTAGATGCAAAAAAGATCAGCATCTAAAAATTTCTTTTCAATTTTGGAAATCTTAAAAGAGGTTTTGTATGCATTCGAATAAACGGAAATATTTATATGCTTATCAAAGAGACTTAGCTTTACTGTCAGGTAAAATAAAACGTACCAGATTAAAAAATGGTAAATTTATTTTAAAAATTAAATTAAAAGATTTGTTTCCATTACATGATTAGATGTTGTGTTGTTTATTTAAAAATAACTGATAAAATAATATTTACAGCACAGTAACTTTATTGTACTCTCACTGAAAACGTTTCCAATATTTCCAAAGTAGCCAATTAACACGTGTTACATAAATATTTTTGTCTGTCGGAATTATTAAAATTTTAATTAATATCCATGGGTCAAGACTAGGGCTATAATGGGTTAATTTAATACATCTATGAAAGTAATGGTCAGCCTATTAATTGAATTGTTATTCGGGATTATTTCATTATTTGGGATCTCCGTCAAATTTCTCATAATCACACAAGTATTTAGAATCACATCTTTTTGCATGTTGATCTAAATTGAAGGTTTGATGTCTAGCATTTTTAATATGTGATGTAAATAAGTGGAGATTACACCAGATATAGAAAAAAAGAGCGGAAACTATATAAGTTTGTTATAGTTTCAAACTCTAGCAGTCTTCTTTTAAATGTGCATATTTATTAAATTTCATGATTACTGTTTTTTATATATTGTCTGAATTTGTTACTGCGATGTAAATTGAATATATAGTTCAGTTTATTTTATCATGTAGATTTATATCGGATCTATTGTAGTGGATGGTTCTTTTTGTCAGTACGCTCCGGTCGTAATAAAATATAACAAAAAAATAATAAAAGACACCCCCTCTTTTATTATTTTTTTGTTATGCAAGAAATCACTTTTTCTCACTAAGAACTACAAAAAACGTAAAACTTACTGACTGTTCTTTTTTTTGCTTGCATGGTAAAACTGACGTGCTATTCTGTGTAATAGCTACAGACGTGATATTTCCTCTTACCGCTCCAATGCAGCACAGTAACTTTTATAGAAATTCTCACTGTATTTATGCGGCTATGACACAAACCTTTTTCAATACCTCAATGACTAGCAACAACATTAATACATATATTTTATGTTAATACAACTAAATAAAAAAGAATTACCAACACGAAAGAACTGAAAATTTTCAAAATGTGTTTAGCTTTAATTGACCCAAATGATTGCTTGCTTGTGTAAAGCACAAAGTTCATTATCAATTTACGAAAAAACTTTTTCAGTTGTAGGAAATAAAAAGGTATAATATATAAAAAAACAAAAGATCAGGTAATAAAGATGGAAAATAAAATGGACTGAAAATCGAAAATCTAACGACGATTGGAATCAGAAAATTGTAATAAAACGAAATGAAAATCTTGTAAATAAAACGAATTGTGGTAACCTAATAAGAAATGGTAATAAATTAAGACATTATTACCCATTAGAATTTTTAATATCTTATGCACTTGCATAAAAATTTTGTGTCTGGGCATATATGATATCTGTACACTTTACTGAGAAGTGCTTTTTAAATTAATTATAGACCGAAAAGTTCAGTAATCTACCGAATACATTTTTACTGTGAAAATTGTGTCTAATAAATCAGAGCGCCAACTAATCTGACTGAGCTAAACGTGACATTAGTCCACATGGATATGATCCTTAATACCCCTATCGGTAAACTGCACATTGTTCACAGAAGGGGGTTAAGTCGATCCCGAGAGCATACATGCACTTTGTGAAACTGGGAAGATCAAAAATTTAATTAAATTGAGATTAATTTTTGTTGAACGTCCAATCTCTCTAATGTTCTGTAATTATAAAATATATACTGATAGTTGTAATTTTTTTCTGCTAAAATATTTTTTTTATCATATTTGGTTGAACTAAATTCTTTGAAATACATAAAATACTGTATTTTATTATATAAACTAGGAAAAAAGATTAAGAAATGACATTGGAAGTAGCGAGTGGAAAAGTTACACTATTTTTACCTTCCACCCGGGTTGTTTCATAGAAAAGCAGGCACCTTTGAAGGTGCCATAAAAATTTTCCGTATCTACCATCGAGCGCTCCCATCCAACTAGATTAATGACTGTCTCTTCGCAACAAGTCATTTAATACTATCCGTTTTTCCATAACACATTTGGCAAAGGCTCCAAATGTTTCAAAGATTGTTCTATTCTCAAACCAATGATGACGACTACAGATATCACGTTCTAAATCTCCACATGATTCAACTCTAATATTAAGATGCATGCTCTCCAACAAAACTCTATGCGTATAATCGTGCTCACCGTAGTGAAATAATAAGTGATTCATGTCAATTGCATAGAACAGACATTAGTGATAACTCTTTGATCTAATGGTTTTTTAAAATTTTGTATAGGTGTCGCATTTATTTGTTTTCAGTTGTTTGGAGAAATTTAGCCCTTATAGACCTTTTTTGTCTACACTGATTGAAATACTAGACATCTTAACATGTTTAGGAACAGGGTCGTAAAATGGCACTGGGAACATCTCCTTACTCGTACAAAGTCGGTAACTCGGCAGGAACTCCAAATAGACCTGACCGATTAAAAATACTTATGAGGCATTCAATGATATTTCATGAAAACTCCATAACATAATTAAAAATAATGTTACAGGACCAAGATATCAAGGAATTTGCACGCATCTTGGAAAGCACCTGGGTTGAAAAGCGTTTCAAATTGTCTTCCTTAATTAACATCATCTGCTTCTCAGTTGTTTAGTCGTTTGCCACAATAATATATAATAATTAACGACGATAGTTTATTTCTCTCTTCATCCGCTTTGATCGCCTGGGTTGCGCAAGTGACCTCCTGCAAGAGTGATAAGAATCTTGAAAATATTTTTTTCATAATTTGAAGTAGCATCTCTTCGGAATAATGCTGATAAATTTCCAAAAAGTTAATATTTCTCCCAAAAACACCACAAAGACTAACAAAATGAAAATTTTTAAAATCAGGAAATTTCTAGGTATTACTAAATACTTAGGTGCTAAGAAATTTCTGAGATATTATTTAATACAAGCTACCACCGCAATTTCGTTCAAAAATATGTTATAAAATTAAATTTCTTTTTAATAAATGAAGCGTCTAATTGCGTTATCCTTTTTTTTGTAGTTGGTCGATTATAACGAGTTATATGTACCTATATGTTACCCTAGGCACAACAGAATATATCAGTAAAATCATCACTGAAATGCCTTCAACTGTTCTCACGTGATGTGCGACCAAATTAAAAGGCTTTTAAAAAAACCTATAAAATATCAAAAACGGTATTGTTTTAATTTATTTATTTTCTTATGTTTCTCGAAATAATTTTTTTTGTAAATATTTTCATTTTCATAAACATGCCAATTCTACTGTTTTATTAAATGTATGGATAATAAAGTATGTAACAGTCAAATTTACACAGCGTAATATAATTAGTCAGCAGTGAATTACAAGATTTACCGAAGTCATTAAATTTTAAATACTGACAACAACTTCAAATTTTAAACGAATTGGTGACACAAAGCAAGGTTTTAATGAATACATACAACATATAAAAATTTTATGTACGAAAGATGACCAAAAACCATTTCAGTTTTTATGTATCTGCTCATGTTCGGGCTGCTTATTCAAGCACCTATCGCACTCGCACCACTCCATGGTCCATACCTGGCCATGACCATTTCGTCAATGTATTTCTGGATCAAAAATGTTGTTATACAATTGAAAACACGCGTAGCGCCATCTATTGATTTGATAAATACACCATGAATAAACAATTACTGTAAATTTAAACAAATTCACACTGCGAGTCGAATTGCTAGACGTTTCTTTCTTGTTGTTGTATTAATGCGATGAAAAAAAATTGGAAATATTTAATTTGAATATATTCTGATTGAGTGAACTGATCCCAAAAAAATCAAAGCAAAATATTATTTCAAACCAATACCTATGTTTGTCAAAACTCCATATGAATTGGACCAGTAGTTTTTATATGATACGAGTTTAAATAAAAATAAAAACAGACAAAAATTATTTTTTGTGTTCTACTAACTTTATTATATTCGACTAATAATGTTTTAATAAATATAATCAATGTACAGACATGTCAAATCTACAGGTCTATTGTTAATTTCATGAGCAATGGGCTTTTATTATTGGTTTATTTCAAATTTGCCTTACAGATTTACGCCTTCCACGCCTTATTTTCAAATAAATTAATATTAATAATAAGTCCAGTAAGACTAGCACTTTAATTAATTTTTATTTTTCAAATGTTTCATATTATTATAAGAAAATCATCACTGCTCTAACGAACTAGTGCAATTTCGTTATTTAAATTACTTTAAATTAAATTACCTATATAAACTACAAATAAATTTATAGTCAAAACTAATAATGTTTCTTTCCGCAACAACTAAGCCATATAGGTAGCGAAGTGTCTTGAAAAAATATGGGCTTCGGTTAAATAGATATTTTCTAGGAACTATTCGATTTTCTCAAATATTCAACTAAAATTTCAGTCAGCTATTTATTTTATATTAGAAAAACTACTTTAACATAAGTATTCCCTGCTCCTTCCATAAAATAATATTTTCCTTTTTAATGCTAGCCTATTTCGGTGTATAGCTAACTTTATATTGTCTAGACAGCCTATTAATAGAAAACCACCAAATAATCAACAATTTTGCCTAGGGCGTCTAACGGACGACTGATCAGCTAAACCACGTTTCCTTTAATAACATTCAAAGTCCTTAATAAAAGAGTTTCATACATCATTTTAATAAGCTTCAATGGAATGTTCATTTAATTAAATTTTAAATGAATACCAAATTGGTAATTTACAATAAAATAACATTAAAATATCACACCGTAATGATGAGACATGTACCAAACGAACAGAACAAAATTAATTGAAAACGAATTAACTGTATTGTAGACTATAAAATGGTCAAGGTATTAAACATTCATTTTTAAATACCCTTTTAACTCTTTTTTCTAAAATTTTAATTTTTTTATTTGATTCTTTACATTAAAATAATTTATAAATTTACATCATTCTGGTGTGATGTAAATTAGACCAGAATGGTCTAATTTACATCACAATTTGATTACGTAATATTTGCTCATATGTAGTAACCTCTTTTTAAAATCCATTATCAGCACATTTTGTAAGATTATCAAATAAATACTAAATTATTTAAAAACTTTACACATGACGTCATTAAAATTTTTTCTTCACCTAATTCACTTTTTTCGACTGCTGTATTTTTTTCAAAAATATTATAATTCCAATGAAGATATCCAGTGACTTTTTTATCTAATCTGTAGATTAAAATTTAATAAATCAATTCATAATTCGTAGGTTATAAAAAACATTATTAAACCTCCAACAACTTGTTTACAAATATCTTGTTTGAAAACTGATCTTTTATTGTTTATAATTTTCTAACTTGCAATATGCAAAATACTTGAATAGGAATTCTTTAATTTTATACTTTTCATTCATCTGTATATTATTATTCTCTACTTATGTGTATGAAAATTTGCAAATTAACAAGTCATGCTGAATCTCTGTTAATATGTAAAGACAACTTTATTTTTCAGTAAGATTGCCACTTCAATCCAAAATAGTGGATTATCAATGAATAATTATATACTTAATGTTAAAATTGAGCCTTTAATGTCAAAATTAAATGTTTATGATGAAGTTAAATAAACATAAATCTTTAATTTTGGTAAACAAAACAAATATGGCGACCTTGTATATATATCCTTCCTAGAGACGCGTCCTTGAAATTTACTTTCCTAATTATCACCCTCTTTTGCATAATTATACAAAAAAAGTATTGTTGCATACTTTGTGTATGCAACAATACGTGATCAATTTCATTGATAAGATCATCGAACTAATTTGATTAATATTTTTATCTTAAATAAAAGTTTATCTTATCAATATTGACGTCCAGTTTTAATTAATATATTTAATATCCGAATGAAATTTCAGAATATTTTAATTAAATTTTAATCGAAAGAAAAAAATTATGAACACGAAATTTATTCATTTTCAAAAGTAACCAAAATCGATCCCTGTAGGAATAAGTCTTGTGTGAGATAAAAGTTCACAACCTAAAAAAAGGACTGAATAACATAATACAGGTATCATTAGTTTTTTACATTCTACAGTGTTTAACAAGGAGAGTAGAAAATAAAAGTTCATTAAAAAATAATAATAAGGTATTTAAAAATAAATATCTGAAAATAATTTAATGCACTAAAATATTTTAAGTACAATAGTAGTATTATTGAATGGACATGATAATTTGCATCATGAATATTAATATATATGAGTCGGTCATCATTAATTAATACCATCTTTTTATCGGTTTTTTATTTTTTCGACACACTTCGCACACTTTTTTTTATTAAAAAAATTGGTATTTTTTACACAAAATATTTTTCTTTTTAAAATAAAAAATATCCAATGTTCCATTTTGTTGTATTTCAACTTTGATCAAGAATTTGTTCATCGTATTGGTGTCACCATTTTAATTTCTACATTATAATGAAAAATTCTAAATGACTATATTAGTATCAGCAGACTGTAGATACTAAATTTAAATTTAATTAGACCCTGAATTTCAAAAAATTTTCGCGATCTTCAAATATTACCTGTCATGTTCTATTGTCATACATAGCATGTACACATGCCAAATTTTAAGTCCATCTGTTATAATAAGAAAAAAACAGTAGATTTTAAAATTTATGACCGTTTATAATTCCATACAGGCAGATGAAACGTATTAAAAAAACACACAAATGTGTTAAAAAATTATGCTTTAGGTGAAATGAGGAAAAAACACAAGAGGAAATAGAAATAAATTATATATTTATATATATATATATATACACATACATATATATGTATATATATATATATATATATATATATATATATATACACACACATACATATATATATATATATATATATATATATATATATATCTGAATTATAAAGAGATTTCTAAACGGGGATCCGACGGCGTTGTACCCGAATGTTACTTTAAATGAAACTAAAACATTACTGGTTTAAATCCATTTCAAGCAACAAACTGTGTCATATTACTTTATTTTAAGTTATTAGTAAATAACTTATAAAGTACCACAAATTCTATTACAAACTGGAGTTAGCGTAAGTTTTAAGTATCTATTTCACGATTAATAAACATTTCTTGAAAGGCTGCCTTTCGGGTCGGTACCACCGATATAAGCGCACGACAAAGTAAATGACAGCTCTATTCCTGTCCAGCTGCAGTTAAGAACGAAGTTAGAACTTGAAGCATTGATATATAAACTATAGTTTCTATCAGTTTTATTGAAGTCCCGTGTGTGATTGAAACATAGAAAAAAATTATTAAAAATTACTGTATTCATACACTGGGAATATGCTGATGTTATCAACAAGAACTTTCATTTATTTACTTTTATAAAATAATGCATATAAACTGATTAAACGTGCTGATGAATGAATACATATTCATGATTGTAAAAATAGCTCAGATTTTTAATATTTTTATTTTCTATGTCTATTAATGTTAGAGAAAATTTGGCAATTGCTTCTTTCTCTATTGATTATATGACAATCGGTGAAAATTTTTCACACAAAATTTACGCATTTACGAATGTGAAAATGTTTCTTCCTGTGACAAATAGATAATACAAATGAAATAAATGATTAACGTGGCCTTTTTTGTAACATTCAATCACAAAATGAAAAATTATATCTTTTTGATGCCCGATAAAACCAAAATTATTTAAATATGAAATACGTAATACCGATAAAAACATCACAACGATCTCATCATTATTTTAAAGAAAACAGGTGATCCTCATAATAACTGATAAACTTTCGATTGAGCTTGAACAGATTTAAACGTTGTGATTGATTATTTAACACATATAAAATTATAGTTGAGTCGCAACAGCTTTAGGGATTGTGATTTTTAATATATTTGAGTGAGTACAATTAAAGAAATGTCCTATTTTTTAGGGCAAGTGATATTTGTAGGTTTAGTATAGTAATAGTAGACCCGACCAAAGAGTAGACTTCAAGTCAATAACTGATTTGCTGAGATAGTGTGTTGACGTACAATGAGGTATTTAAAATATAACATTAAGGTAAGAACTAATGTTTAAACTGATGTAAGCAGCTAAATAATATGGCGACTTCCCCGTAAGTGCGTCGAGTGAGTTAAATATAAAAAAGTATTTGTATGTCTCATTAGTTAATGCGTTAACTTATTTGTGTATACGTGCTTTTGCAAATTACTAAGGTTATAACAAACAGACGGAACACGTGTACAATTTGTATTTTGCTTTATTATAATAAATTTTAGAACAAAATAATTCTAATTTCAATTATTGTTGTACCCGTGCGCAAAGTAACTTAACATATAAAATGTTATGGATATCTCAAAATGAAAAGTATATAAATACATGTATATATGTATACAATGACTAAACGGTTAAAGAGTGGGCTCTCCCACTTACTAAATTTACTAAAGGTAATCTGAAGAAAAAAAAAGACATGTATGAAGTAAGCGCACGTCCCTTCGTAAATTTCTTTAATTTACTACTTATTCCAATTTTATTAAAGTGGTAAACCACGAGAATTCATAAACACTATATATTTATTTTATGTTTTCCCAAGGGTTAAATGACAATTTGTCTAATACATAATTTGACAAGACGTTACACGTAGCCGAATTGATAATTTCAATTGTTTGTTTTTATCACAGGGTACATAATTATGATACCATACAAAATTAAAATTTTTATTATTTTATAAACTAGACGATTAACGTAAAAGAAATTTGGGAGATTACGCCTGATTAACAGTAAAAGTTGGTGAGGTGCCAGGACTACTGATAGTTACAGGCAATGTTTTATGAACAAAATTTAAAAAAAAAAGTGTACCTGCCCATACCAGTAAAATACAACGAAATGTTTTTAATGCACGGCAGGAATATTAAGAGAATATATGCCACAGAATAATCACGCAATAAGCATACGTGGCAACTTTGCGGTTTCACTTCCAAATTGGATAACATTTCAGTAAGTTCCTGCCGTCTTGTAATACATTTACAATCAAGATTATACCAAAACGTAAATTCGTAATATGTTTCACTCAGGAACTGTGCAATCATTGCAATAACGGACAATAAAGTCTCGTTTTACAACCTAACACGTGTCTGAATTTGATGTTTATTGCTTTGGTATGCACGTTATGTTTATCAAGTCATCTACGTTCGTACTATACTACTCTTTGTCATTGCATATATGAATACGCGATTGTGCGTATGTATCTACGGTATATACAAACTTTGAATAAGGCTCAAAGTAAAGATAAATATTCCTCCGCCTTAGGCTTAAAATATTCTCACTGGACCTTTCAATGGAGCCTTTGTATATTTGTTTTGTTTGAAGGAAGGCAAATAAATTTGTTTTCTCACATGCCGTTGGAAGCTGGCGGTCGAGGAAACTATTTGTGTAAGCCTTCTTCGTCTCCGGTAGTCAATATTGAATGTGAAAATTGTACTTGGAGTTTAAGTTCAAGATAATCATAATGGCATGGCATTTAAATGTGTGTGTCCTGCGTGCTGTGTACGCAACGATTACGATTTTATATATTTCATAAAAATGACGTTTTGTATCTGTAGATTGAATCTTATAGGTCTCATAACTGGAAAACAAAATAAAACGTATACTTGACAAACGTACAAGATTCAGCCAATTTTGCCAACAAAGATAGCTTGTAACCAATAAACTTCTTGTCCTTGTTTCTTATTTAGTAATTTTGTCTTTCTATTTAGAGCTAATCGCAATGAAATCGAATTACACTAGGAATGTACTGATATTATCAGCAATTTTTTAAAAAAGTGTATGATAAACGTATTGAGTGTAAAAGAAATTAAAACAAGGAGCCTGAAATCAATATAAAGCCTTGTTCTGTTTGTATTCTATCGCTATCATTTACCTGGGCTAGTGGAAAAATCATGAATATTTCTGAAAAGTTCTTAAAGATTTTTCTGCACAACTGTTTTCATTCTCTGGAGTTCGAATTTATAAGAAAAGTTTACTGTTTGCAACTGGCGAATCATCGAACATTCTGAGATTCTAAAACAAAATTTCATATTTGATATAATAATTTGTGTTTCTAGCTCTTAAGCCTTTAAAGGATCGAAAAACCTAAAAATAGATTTTATGCAGAGATCAATTCAAAATTAAGCGGAAATTGGGAGCCTAACATGCTTATTTAAATACATATATTGATTTGTTTTGCAATAGTAAACAAATATTACGGTATCCATATTATATAAAATTTATTCAGTCGTTCTAATTTAATTGAGAACCAGAATTAAATACAAGATTACCCTAGTTCCTTTCATTGGCTTCTTATAGTGGTATCACGTTTCTAATATTTGCCAGTCACTACCGGATGACATCTGTCAATCTGGCCTTCAGTCTACTAGCTTTTTTGTTTACAGTTAGATGTATTCAACCTATGATTTCAGTGGTTATCTTAACTCCTCATCAAGTTTACTGCCCCTTTAATTTAGTAACTCTACCCCCGACTTCAACAACTTTTTCTATCTTATGACTTTGTTTTTGATACTTACTTGACGATATATATACAGCATAACCTTCTTCACCACTCTTTGAGAATTTTTAGTTACGAAATTATTTTGTTGATTAGCTTTCATCTTTTACAGGCGCATGCCTTTGAGATATTGTGGCACATTAGATTTCAAAATGTATTTTATCAAACCAAAGATGACCAACATGAGTTTCATTAGTTGGTCTACTTTCACGCTTATGTCATTCTCTGCGTTAACGGTTTATAGTAAAATAAAATTTATACCCATTCCAAAAGCCAAAAATTACATCTATTATCTACAGTAAGATATGCACAACGAAGACAAAAGTCTAGAAGGAATAAAATCCGTTTTTGGCTGCATATATCTTTATTTATTCATAAAACAGCACAGTTTAGCTTAAAATAGTTCAGCTTTCAATATTTTCGTAAATACGATTAATAATGAATGAAGAATTTTCAATCTGAATTAGTAGATAATTAGAACTGGAAGAATCCGACATGTAAGTTATGATGGTACATATATAATAGATGATTTATCAATTGACACTATCCAATGAAATATTTTATTGGTTGAATCAGTATTCGTAGCATTTTCCTTATTAACCATTATAGGTCACTGGGATATTTTTAACTTTTCCTTATCTCGTTTTTTTTAGGAAAGAGATAAAATAGAAATGTCTTTTCATTCAGCATAAATTTATGAACCATCCTCTTAAAAATAAAGCCATTGAAAGCAATTACATTATGTATATATAAGGTTCGTATTTAAAAAAATTCCCATAAAGATCATTCGAATACAGATCGTTGTTCTGTCGAATTTTATGAACCATCCCCGAATTTTATGAACCTATGTTTGAAAATTATGAACCATCCCTTTAAAAATAAATTTTAATATTTCTGGCCATTCAATTGTTTTTGTTACTTTTTTTTGCATTTCAAGAATTATGAAGATATCCCAGATTATATTTTGAGAAGGATTAATACTTGGAATACACGACCTATAGAAATAATTCTATAGTCCTGTAAAATATATTTACATTATCGAAAATTTATTTTGTTAAAAGGGAAACGGAATTCAGTCTCCAAAACGAATACACACACTAGGCATATTCTTTACATAACTTGGTGTGTTTATATAAAAGGACAAAAACTGCCAAAGTAAAAATTTTCCGTTAAAATTAAAATAAACTTTTAGTGACGCCTTACTTTCATAATTTTGACTGTACCAATTTCGGAAATAGGAAAGTGGCAGGGAACATCAAATTACTTTCTTTCCCTTCTCCTCCTCCAACATTAATATTTTTGAGTAACTACTCAGTGAAAGTCTGAGTTCTTGCAGGACCGTGATACAGATGTTTATGTAAATTTTAAATACAATGGGAAAATATGTCACACCTAAGAGATAAATTGAATAAGGATGAAATAAAAGTTAGTGAACAAAATGATGTACAGACAGAGAGTGCACATTACGTATGAAATTTTGAGACAACCTTGAATTTGGGATAGACTAATTCCTACTACACTAAAATATATTTAATACTTGTAATGTTTTATTCAATTAAAATAAGAAATCACCTGAGATGTGAAGTAAATGAAAAAATAATATAGTTTTACATAATAAGACCAAAAATAATATTATACTAAATTTTATTTTGTGAAAATAATAATTTTGAGCTCAATCGTTTTCCTCGTTTCGTTTCTGTTTCGTTTTAAATTTGCGTTTTTTATTATTACAATTTTTATACTTTTTATGGGCAAAATACTATTATATCTATACTGTAACTAGTTATTGGAAAGAGTCAACCTATATAAAACCAATTTATTTTGGTAGTAGCATATTTAAAAGTAAAATATAAACATTACGTAAAGATAGCGAGAGATATAAATTTCTTCGTTTTAAATTCATCCAACAAATGAAAGAATTATGTTTAATTCCCATAAAGAGTATAGGTATTAAAAAAATACAATTCGGAAGAAGAAATTGTTTACCATGACATTTTTCATCAGTGATCACTCCATGACATTTTTCAGTCAGTGACAACTTTTAACCGGTATGTACATGATAACAAAATATCGTTAAGTTATATTTTTTGATACGAAGAAAAAGCATCGGAAAACAAAGAAAGGTAAAATATGTATCCAATATGTGTTTACTAATATAATCAATATATGAGAGGTATCAATAACATTGATGAAGAGAAATGTATGAAATAATAACAACAATTACTTTACAATCCAGTAAATGCCAAAACGACAAATACTAATGTATTATATAAAATGAACAGCAAATAATATATACAACTTCCTGCATTACGTTTGGATGTAGTAAGGAGTTCGTTGAAACTTGACCCTCATCAATATTCATTTACGCTTGAGTCTAGAGACCTTCGACTGACTTCGACTTCGCCATTTTCCTAAGTAAATTTGTGACTGATTGAAAAGCTGCCAGACCGATATGTATCATGAGCAATGACTAATAAAAGATATCGATCTATTCAGAATGGAATGTCTGTATATATAATCTGTATATAACACCCTGTTTTTTTATTTGTCATACAAGGCAAGCGTTACTATGATAATTGCTTTAATAACAAAATGGGGTTAACAATTTAGAAAATTGGAAAAACCTTGGTAATCTCTCTACACATCCACGTCATTGGCTCTGCTTTATACTAAAAGGGTTATATTAAGAATCTTTGAACATTTCTAATCTAAAAAAAATATATAAAATTTAAATTTAACTTCACTATCACATTTCTATTTTGAAGCATTCAAAACAAAAAATGTTATCTTATAATTCCGATTCGATACGACTAGATAAAGGGGGAATCCATGAAATATATTTTGTGCGGGGTTTACATATGTTCTATACACCTTTTGACTATTATCATGCTGGAAAAGGTTATAATTTGGTTTAAGAAAGATCAGACTTGAAAATAATTTGCAAATGGATCGGTCAAAGTTTTAATTCAATGAATATTTCAAACATTTCGTAAAAGCCTGAGATGAGAGAAAAATAGCGCTTGTCGTGAATTGAATATCAAAGATTTTTGTGGGATAAATAGTCAAAATAATATTTAGTTCCGGGTGCAATAAACAGCACAATAAGAGCCTTTTGTTAGGCAATAAAAATTAATTATGAAAAATATTTGAATTAAATATAAGTCCTTATCCCATATCGGTTAAATAAAAATTAGGTTCTTTGTAAAAATTCTGTTTTAGGCAGCTATTTGAAGAAAAACTGTTTTAACGTTAAATATTTTCATCAGACTAACATAAATTCTAAAAATTGTGGATTTTGTCTTGGTACCGTAAAATTCATCAGTCAGTCATTGAGGCAGAAAACGCTTGCATAGGCTAACAATGATTTTTTTTAGAGGTCTAATTAGTTTTATAAAAAAGATTAGATTGCATAAATTGTACATTTTTCAAGAAATGTATTATACCTTTAAAAGTGTGTTTTCCTTACAAAATTTTAATTTGTTTTATCCTTTATCCGTTCAATGTCAATGAGTGACGGCTTTAATGACTGATATTTATTACACATAAAAACTAAATTATGGTTCATTTCATGTGTTTTTTCGCGTGACTCCTTTTCATAAGAAGTTTTTAAGTGGATAAAACTACAAAGACTGGATGTTGATTGATAAGTAATGGAAAAGTATTAGAAGATTGCTTTTTTTCCGAGTTTAAAAGGAAGTAGCATAAAAGACTGACGACCGGTGTTTCTTGCCATTTTATTAAATATCAGTTATTATTTTACCTTACAATTTAACGCCATCAAAATGCCGTTTTCCCTCTATTTTAATAAATGAAATAATAAAATCCTCTCTTTAAATTTTGAATTTTTAATGCAGTAACCTCATGACCGTCTGGGTATTTTACATTCATTATAAAACATTTTAAGTTCAAAATAATAAGAGAAATCAAACCTGTGACCACATCCTTTAAGAAAATATACCTTACGTGTATATATTAGATTTTGCGATCGGCTTCGTTTTTACAGCATTAAAAAGCCCTCCCATTTTAATCCATTACTCATAATTCATATGAAAGCCAGACATAATGTTTCCACTTTTTCCATAAAGAATGAGACGATTTCTTAATATATTATGAGAGTACAGCTACTGTATAACGTTAACTTAATTCAGGTTTATTTCATATTTCGTTAAATCAGTTATCATCATCAGAAACAGTCATCTTTTTCGAACAAAATTAATCTTTGGTGTCAACCCTTGGCTATGTCATAGGACAATTGACCTTCGCCCATCGTTATGTAAATATTTTGTTTTATTTTGCTCACGTTTTACCCTAAACATAGTTTATGAAGCAAGCGTACTCTTAGTTATCTTCGTGAAAATTCCACATTTTCTTTTTCTTTTTTCTTCAAAACTCTGTTTCTAACTGATAGAAACCTGAAAGCTTCCTTTTTATATGTCCTACCAAAGGTATTTGAGAACTTTCCATAACATTCCAGAAATCGCTAAAAGCGTAATTCTTTTGACCGCTCCCTTTGTATAAATGCAGTTATTTTATCCACTACTATGTTTTCAAAGACTATTTTGATTAAATTTTTATAATGAGAAATCATGAGATTCCGTTCAAAACCATGATCAACTGATTATATAATTATAAAAGGAGTCAAGCTGACTCTTTCCGGTTGAAATTTCAAAACTTATCTAGTATGGTTTCATATTTAAGGGTGGGAAAAGATATACACACGTATTTTATTAGTGTATTACGATGAACGGAAGTCTTTTTTATTCTGAAAATTTTATTATTGTCACACAATTCTGAAATATGATCTATGTTTCATGGAAAATAAATTTTTATTAAGTAGTATGTTAATTAAAACTGCAAATAAATCTTTTTACATAATTACTTGGTGTAAAAGGATATATAAAACAATTGTAATTTAAAATAATTTAGTTATACATAGAATTAAAATGATATAGTTTAAAGTTTTTTCTAATCTTACTAAAACATCAGTATTGCCATTTCTTATCGCTTTATTCTGTATAAATCTTTATCCAACCTTAGTCAATAAATTGATAATTATGCTATCTTTTTTCAAAATAATGAGTCTCACAATCCTAAACTTTATCAATTTTTAGGTACTTTTGATAAGTTTACATTATTATCTTGTCACTTTTTACGTTCATAAAACAATAAATCTCATAATTTTACGCATTGGTAACTACTCATTCCTTCCGACTTATAATTTAAAGACATCGTAAAGAAATTAATGTCAACTAAAGATTATTATTTTATTCTTGGGTAGAAAAAATATTTGTAGCGTTGTGGTATAAGTTTTAGGGTTTTTTTTCATTCAAATAAATCAGGGAAGTAGTGTGAATTATGCAGAATTTTGTAATAGTGTGAGTTATGTCAGTTTTATTCGATTTTTCTAAATTTTTTGTATCTTTTTTCTGGGTAATCAATATATTATAATAAAAAATAATTAATTAATATATTATATTTTTTTGTATCTTTTTTCTGGGTAATATCTGGGTAATCAGACACATAATCACATTTAATCGCCTTTTTGGTTTCATTAAACAATTATAAATATAAATATGCCTTAAGAGTAAAAGTAAATGTACAAAAAAAATTAATAAATAAAGAGTATGTGATACACCACACACATTGATTGTACACAGACCTTTATTATAAATTAGAAAAACTATCAAAGAAACTTGATGAACTTTCCCAAGATATAGATTCAGCAACTAAACTTCAAAACCTTAACGTAAAATTTCGGGTAATTCTATGCCTCAAAGTTTTAATCTTTGAAGTGTACACATATATTTGCCTAGCATTTTTACGTAGTAAGTAAGGTTATACAAGTTCTGTCATGGTTAAATATGTTGCCTAATTATTTTTCACTAGGCACATATATCTACGATGTGTTATATCTTTATAAAGTTACTTCTCAAATGTTTTATATATTAACAAGCCTAAAATCCAGGACCTCCATAAAATACGCAAGAGGGAAGAAAATTATTTGAAGAAAAATCTTTATGAAATATTTTCGTGGCTCATTCAGTTATTCAGCGAATACAAGCACCATTTCACTCGCTCTTATCGTCCAGTACTCAGAGTGGCAGCAAGGGGATGTAGTGAACTTTATTTAGCAATAAACTTACTATAAAGCCTCCGACTTCACTTATGGCCTGGCACGTCATAAAACAAAGGCGAAAAAAAACTTAGCAAAGAATAAAATTGTCGGTAACATTTCAGTTAGACAAACGTTGCGTGCTTCGTTCCGAAAAGTTATTAAAGGTTTTGGGGAGAAAGTCGTAGAAGTAGTTTATGTGCTATAAGGTAATAACGCAGAAAGTTACCAAATTTCTTTTGCATTTCTTATAGCTAAATAATTATTTATACAGTGGCTAATACATTTTTAATTATCTGCAACTACGAAATATTTTTAAATAATTCTAGTATAGAGATAAAAAATGGAAAAAGAAAAATAAATTGTTAAAATGCAAGACAGGTTTCATACTAGAAATATGCTGTATCTAACGACTAATACGTAAAAAGTTTAATATCACTAATAATTAATTTAAATACCACTATTAATTAATTAATATATGTTTCATATATATGTAAATAGTACAGTATATCAAAATCGCCATATTCGCCACATTTCCATTTCTTTTACACTAATCGAGAATTAAAAACACGATTTAAACGATAACATTAGGTTTAGTTCATTTGATATTTTTCAAAGCTCTTTTTCACTTATATTACTTTGCAACCAGTTATTTATTTGACTCATTTGCTTTGGTATATTTATGAAGGGTTCTAGATATTCTTTACGTCCTATGACATATTATTTGTTGATTTGGATAATTCAAATGTTAGTATTTGTCATTATTCCCTTAAAAGTTTGGGATTTAACTAAATCGCTCTGTATACTGATAATTCTAAGAAAAAAACTACAGATAATTATGGAAAACATGATCATTCTGACCCATATTCATTAGTATATTATAATTGTCCCACATCCATTAGTATACTATATTCTCTACGTGTATTCTATGTGTCTAACATAGAATACATATTATATTTATGTAATGGGAATCGCGACAGGGTTGATTAGTTCTCCAAATGTTAAATAATTTCGAGCAGCGAAATGCTTATTTATCGAGTACCTATAATTATTAACATTAATCCGCGATCTAATCGATACCGATCTCGATATTCTTTCTCAATATGGAAAAAGTTAGTAAAAGAAATGTTCAATGTCAATATTCCTAAATCGTAGCAACAACTGAATTATTGTTTTACATATAGTAAGTATTATGTCTTCAAAATTCAGACTCACTGTTGTTGTTTCTATTATGGTCTATATCTATGTTTATAAGTTTACTTACTCCTTTCAGAACTTATGTATACGAAAAACACTTCATAAAATTTCAGTTGTAACAATTAAAAAAATGCTACGGAAAGGAAAAAAAAATATTGTGTAATTTCAAAATCAAATTCATATAATAATATTGGACAAGGCATGTAAACATTTCCCAGAGACGACAAACAGTAGATAAGTAAACAAGTTGACTCACTATTATGTATATATAACACTAGTTAGGATATTCTGTACATTCCTTGAAGTAGAAAACTTTCGGAATGAAATTTGCAACTAAATAAGCCATTTGCCACCGTTGTCACTCCAGATTAACAGACACGGCGAAAGGCGATACGTATTCAACGACAGGTGATTTGTAGACTCGACGATAAGCGATATGTATTCTGCTAAGCTACTCGTACTTCAAATAATGATATTTATAAAGTATAACCTAATGTTACCAAGTGACATAATCAAGGAGCATATATTTTGTATAATTGAGTGGATAGAATTTCAAGTATATGGGTTTATAAGTTAATCAGACTAAGAAAAGACATTTCAATCTAAAGCAATATTGAAACTCATATAGACCTGTGTATATAATATATACATGTATATACATATATATATATATATATATATTTTTTTTATATATATATATACAGATACATAAATATAACAAATAAAAGTGTACGTGTGCATGTATGCGTTCCCACGCGCATGTTTACATATGTGTAGTTGTGTTTGCATGTGCGTATGAGTGTATTTATTGTATTTCTAAATGCGTTTGTGTGTACATACACGTATGAGTACGCGTGTGTGTGTACGTGAATGCGTGCGTCTGTGTATGGGTGTGTGCGCGCGTGTTTGTATGTAAGTTTAAATATTCCAAAGTTTTATGTAAACATCGCTATTCCAGAGCAAAATTATAAATAAAATAAAATTTTTCAATCGATTTTCAATTTAAAATCGGAGGCGATCTCTCTATGCCTGAATTTCGCTACCGTGCAACTACAACTTTATTGGACAATGCATAGTCATCTGGCACTCTCACTTTCCAAATATGCAGAACAAAGAGTTCAGTTAAATAAATATAAGTACACGTATTAAAATTTTTTAATATAAATCTACTATTTTCTCAAAAGTGTTTACTCATTTTAACATAATCCCATCCATTAGTTTTAAAACAATAATAGTGTTTCGTATTCATTTTTTTCAAATCCATCAGTGTAATACTTGTCAATACTTTTTCAAGAATGCCTCGGAAATTAGCGTGTAATAAAGCAATATTTATTTAAGTAAACGTCTCAACACTTTTACAAAATAAGTTTTTCCTAATTTCATATTTACAATTCCTTTAAACCAAAAAACGTGTAATTAGAAGTAATTAAATTTTTTTCCCTTCCGTTTTTTTTGAGATATTATCTCCGGATAATCAAATTCGCTTTTCAGAAGAAGGCTTGTCAACTAGTAATTATAGAGAAAAAAAACAAAAAACTTACATCATTTTTAAGCAAGAAGCCACCTGTCATTCTCTGCTGGACTTTTGAATAGCTTTGCGTTTTAAACTAAAAATAAGCCAACTTAATACTAAGTTCTCTTCAACTTAAAGAAGAAATGGAAGTCAGCAAGTAGTACTTAATGAGAATGATATGGCATATTCAAGGACAGGTATTTGGTTATCAACCGAAAACTACTTTGCAGAAAGGGAATTGAGATCCGAGTTGGAAAATGATTTTCTCCCCGAAATAAAACCGATTTTTTTCTTTTTCCACAGATTTTATAATCATTTTTTATTCGTTCTTCGTATTTCGTATTATAATATTTTGCTTCTCAATGTTATAGTGGTGATTAACTTTGTAACCCGAAGGAATCTATCATTCTTTATTTAAATAAAAAACTACCCCATGCTCTTTTCTTAGATGATGATATCCAAGTCTTACAGATAAATTCAAATTTAATCCAATGTTTTGACATTTCCTAGTAATCCTTCCTATAAATAAAACTTTCAAACTAATATCTTAATACATTTCAAATCCAAAATATTTTTAAAACATTGAAATGTAAAACAAATCACCAATAAAAGAAACTATTTAAAAAAACGTCAAGATCAATATCTAGCCAAACTTGAATATCCATAACGATTCGCGTAGGCTGTAATAGTCATCTAACCTGTTTATCAAAAGCCATGTTTTCAACCATCTATCTAAAGGAATATGAAGAAATACAAAAGAAAACTATGTCGATATCATGGGATTGTCAATAAGGGGGAAATTAATTTTAAATTTTTGTTTTCATTACCAAGTACGTTTATTCAAATGTGACAAATGGTACTATAACACAAAAATGTTTACAGTCATTAAATCTGAAATGTAATTTGAAAAACCATTGACAGGATTAAAAAATGTGAACCGCCACCGGACGCCTGGTAGATGTGAAACAATTAACTAAATTAAATTTTTTTTATATTTTTGTATTAAAATATTATTATTTGAATGAAATTAAAACGTAGAAACAAGTATTCAAATAGTTGTTAATAACAAAATATGAAATTAGTGTGATGTTTTGTTTATTGTACTAATTATTTTAATATATTATTTTACTTTATTATTTTCACTAATATTTTAATCAATAAACACTTTTAAAGTTTTAAGACAATGTGATGTAATACACCGATAAAAACTAGTAAAGCATCGTGTGGGTAGTGTAGTAGAGACGAAAGCAGTATGTTGGAAAGAACCGACAAGACACGAAACTAGCCGAATTAAGTCGAAAAGAGCAGACAAACCGCAAAACTGGACAGTGAGCCATCAGAAGGCTTTAACTCGCATCTAAACGCGCCATTAGATATTTCACACAAAAAGAGTATTTGTTCATAGATAATTAAAGAACGCCTTTAATTTAATTTTTGTTAATACTTCAAAAATAAATATATCACAAGAGCAATGCTTCAAATGGAATTCACTTTTAATTTCACACCAATATTTCTTGAATATGGTCACGAAATTCCTCGGTATATTCGAGATAACGTAAGTATATTTTTAAAGTCCCAAAATAACGTTATTAAAGCTGTCTCTTGTAGTCCTCTTTAGAAATATATGAATATTAGTTAGTGATCTCTTTGAATACTCTTTATAGCATATACGTGATATCTAAGATGAAGGTAAGATTAACGGTAATTATTTATCAGGAAATATGTTTGAAATTAATTTAATAGGGGAAAAAATATTTTTATATCATAGAAGAGATTATGCTAGGATTTATTTTTCTTAATATTAAAGTCATATAAAATCCGATGTATCATGTATACGCTAAGTGATTTAAGCACGGGATGACCTATTGGGAATAAGTAGCTACACATACTTTTTGAATCAGAAGTTAATTGGCTAGTAATTGCTAATCGAAAATTGCTAATTGATCATAAAACATGCCCAGGTGTAAATTTACATGACAATTTCTCGCTCCTAAACTTGTGACAAGGTAATTTTTTTCTTTTGTTTTTAACATTAATTTTTACTCCCTTTAAGTTTTAATATTAATTTTTTTAGGTTTTTTTTATTAAATCTCCCAATATTATTCTTAACTAGTAATGTTTCATTTCCTCCATCATTTCTTCAGCAGATAATTTATCACTGAAATTAACCTGTCCAAAAATTAATCTTCTTCACTTTATCGAGTAATATTCCTTAACTCCTATACATAAATTTCAGTGTAACTGTTTCATTATGTTGAATCAATCATGCCGCATACGATAAACGATTATTAACTATTATTCCCTTAATTACACGCTTTCTCAAAAAATACCTAGCAGCTAGAATAAGAACTCCAAATTACACCTCATACCTAATTATCAATATTAATAACAGGCATTTTCGACACTCTTCGAGGCAATCAATAATAATTCCCTCCACGGCTACCGAGCCCAAGAAATCTCCCAGGCAGGCACCGAAACTTTATTTACACAATGCAGAAGCTCGCCCGCAAAAAAAAATTAACTTGTCAACCTACAAACGCGGCGGGCGCCCGATATGAGTGAATAGGCCGTGGAGATACGTGCCGTAGCGGCATAGGTAGGTAGCTACGGCGTAGCAGGCTCTACGGTCGGGGCGGAGCGCGCAGGGCAGCTCTCTCCCTTCAGCGCCAGTGTCGCACCGGACGCCGCGTCGCGTACACGCCCGCCGCCGCCGCTCGCGCACCCGCGCTCGCGCTCGACGCCTGTCATCCTCATATCGAATTTTATCAAATTGAATAACTTTGCATATCGATTCGATTCAAATTATTGCATTTTAAATTTATTATAAAAGTGTAATAGAATATAAAATGCCGTACTTTTGGGTATAAAATCTTTTACAAATAAATTATATTAAACTGTGTACTATCGCTTTTAAATGTAGGCTCATGATCAAAAATTAATTTTGAACTTATTATGCTGCTTGAATGTCGTAAGACCTAATATTTTTTAGACATTTATGATTGTATTATACGTAGAGTGAGTTTGAAAATGTGATGTTAAATACGTTATAAATTATAGCAAACTTTGAGTCACATAAGACATTTAAAAATATTAATATTCTTGCTTATTAATATAATATGAACTTCTGACTCTCATATCAAATAATAATAAGATTGTAAATTAAGAAAGGCAATCGTAAGGTAAACAGACGCTGGAACATTATAAATACGGAAGTTGGACTACAGTTCAAAAGATTCGAAACTCATTTATGCGCTAAAATATTACTAATATTCAAACTTGTCGTTATTTTCTGTATAAATAAATCTTAACAATTACTCCAGTTTTGTGTTATTGTCGTCTTTTGTATGTAATTAGGTTCACGGATTGTTGATGTGTACCGGAGTGGTGGATAAGTGCAGTATTAAAAAATACCTTCCAAACCGTGAAGTGATTGTGAATCCTCATAAACCTGTATATTTAGTTAGTATTTAATTGCAGAATATTTTTCCATAAAAATTTAAAAGGCTGCTGTATAGGAAGTTAGCTCGCACGCGAACGTGTCGTAAGTATATAATATTTTAAGTAAAACATATCTAGTATATTTAGATATATATTAAATATAAGGAACATTATATAATTTTGCTATAAACTAATACAATTTTTGTTGTAAAACTCATACAGTTATTGAATCTTTATAATGTTAATGGACAATACTTCATCATGGCCGATTACACTCTAATTGTATTATAATTGATGGCATCCATCATGATTAGGAAAATAACATAATATATATGGAAACGTGCTAACTTACGTGCCACTAGTTTTCTTTGGAGACCAATTATATGAAATATGATCTGCTGTAAAAATAATGTTAACTGATAATAGTTACTATCTTACGTAACATATTTATAATATTTTTACCATAAATTACGCTTTAAAAAGTATTCTGTTTACTGATGTGATATTATTATCTTCTCTCCTAATTATAATAGGTGTCTCTCAATACCTGGATGGTTGCATTTTCTGCTGTACGTATCATAAGTTTAATACTAAAAAAAATTCCATAATTTGAGGAAGTTTATGTTACTTTGTTTTTGCAGATTTAGTTAACAATAAATACTTTATAAAACTTTACTTAGATTAACTAGTTTGTACGTGATTTAAAAAACTTTTACTACTGCACACCATCTCTACTTGAATGTATATGATATTATGGTCGCTATTTGGATTAGAAAGCATAAAGAAAAGAACGAGAGGCATTGTTCTGAAAACTATAAATTTTTAAATTGCCTTTGCAAAGTTGTTTCCATTATTTTTGATACACGTATCCTAATAATACAAAAAAAAATTTAATAATACATTAATACACAAAAGTACAAATCATTAGACGAGTAGCGCAGAAGTATCAATATATACATTTACAAAAAATCGCAACGAAAACAGTTAAGGTAGTTACTTCTAACAGCCATAATGGATCTTCTGATTTTCGATATGGTTATCGACGAAATACTTATGCTCTATGCGTTTAATCACGTCTTACGAAACTAATAGTCTTACAAAAACCAAATAGAAGAACAGACACGTGGGTGATCTTATAAGGTTTCGTTTCCAATATGTTCGTTATCCGTTTTCCATTTCGAAGTACGAAGCCTAAACGATCATTGTACTAGACGCACTCGTGACATTCAGCCTGTTATTTTTTTGAGTAAATTAATTTCTAGCGATTACAATATTTTTAACCATCATTGCTATTATGTTTAATGTATAAAGATAAATAACGTAAATAGAAAAATCTGCCATATAAATCGAAATTAAATCGGAAAATATTATTCAAAAATATCATTCAAAATTAAAACATCGTAAAATGGAAGTGTGACGTAACTTGAAGGGACTGTTTCGATATTTTGGTCATTTAAAATGTATTTTAATTTGCACTGTAATATTAAAATCACGACTAATCAAATTTGTTAAGTACTCTTAGAACTTACACTGCGAGAGTTCTGTATACACGTAGGCACATTTTAATATTAGCTTAATATATCTTTCGTACATGTAAAAATTTCGTTATATTGTATTTCAAGTATATTTGTTACGAGTTACTCAGAAACAAATATACTTGAAATTATTATCTTCGGATAAATTTGAAGTAAACTTCTGAAAACTCTGTTCTTTCCCGTAGTTCTAACTATGAAATTTTCTAAGAATGAGGAGAATATGGACATAATTATGTGGATATTTTAAAAATTTTCTCTAGCGCTACTTTATGGAAAACTATGAAAAATTAGTTTTGGAATTCTCACACGATATGTATCATTTCATTTGTCCCTTCTAAAACCACATCATGGCACCTACCATTGCTACCATATCATGGCATCTACCATTGCTACCACATCATGGCACCTACCATTGCTACCACATCATGGCACCTACCATTGCTACCACATCATGGCATCTTTCTTAAAAGTGGAAATGAACGAATATAGTTATTAATAATTTTATTACAATTCCTTCATTCTCTGAGACGTTATTATTAACACACCATTCGTGTTTTTAATTAGAATGATGCTTTGTGTGTACTTTCAAATTTAATCACACCGTGTCACGCAGATATCGAGTTTTTTAGTTCACATGATTTGTTTTATTATGAAAAACTCATAAAACACTATATATATATATATATATATATATATAGATATATATATATATATATATATATATATATATATATATATATATATATATATATATAAATATATACATTACCATAATGTTTATTAAGTCGATAAGAACAAACTAAAGACATTTAATTTTTAAAACATAATTTACCTCTACAACATTTAACTCTCATGTTTATTTATTTCAAACTTCTAACTGATACAAACTATTAATATGACTTAATTATAACTTCCAAATGATCCTTTCTTCATACGCTGGAAACCAGATCAGTTGAACCAATAATTAAGATGAAATAAAAGTTTTAATTACGTACGTCTAAATGAACTTTACAACTTTCAATATCAAGCGTTCATCACAAACATATAATTAAGAAAGTAATTTTGCTATATTAATATTCATGCTAATCACAATGCGACATTAATATTCATTTCTCAAGCTAGTGCCATATTACATAAAATTCTATGTGCTAAATATTGAAAGAAATCGCTCATTATTAAACTTTTTGGAAATGCTTCATAATTTAAGATAAAATAAATTAAAAGAAATTGGAAAGGTATGATTGTTTTTTTTCGTTATTAAAGTTTTAGGATTTTTTATACTAAATGCGCATTTCATATCGTGTTTTTAGTTGTAAATAAAAAGCGTTCGTATATACCGTTTTGTAATATTCATCATGCAGATGTAAATATTTAGCTAAATTTCATTAATTTTTAATTATTATCGTATTTATCATTATATATTTTTATACAAATGGAACAATAACGATCAGAATTCAAAATAATCCAAAAATCAATTTATGTATTTGCTTACCTCCCTTGCTTTTACATCTCACCACTTTACCGATATTTATGAAATTTTATACTCATAATCTGGGTCTTATAAATGAACATGAAATAAATGAACTAAGGGTATTTTGTGCCGGAATAATTTGTTTTGTTAAACAAAAATCACCACTAAGTGACAAAATGCTTGAACATAAATATGTAAGCACATTCATTACCATACTAAAACAATCATATCGTCTTAGCATCACAAATAGTCATTTTAACTTTTAACATATTTTTCACGAATTACACATCCATTTTTTCCCTTTTCAACGCTAATGTTACGGCTATTTAAAGCCGGAATTAATATAATTTTGAAAACAAATACCATTTTCTATAACAGAAATAAATACGCACTTATGTTAAACACAAAATATATATAGCCCACTTTCGAGACATACACAAAAACTTTTAAATGCTCGTTAATTTAGAACGACTAATAACAAAAGCTCGAGTTTATCCATCCAAAGTAATGGCTAATGATGTTACTGGATATTTTCTTCCGGCTTAAAATTTCATTGCTAAATTTTCATATTACATTTAATACAATTACACCCATACCACAGCTCAAAACTAATGAAAATCCTCTTTTTGACAATACAATATTTTAAAGAGATAAACAAGTAAACTGTATTAACCCTACTAACGTTACTCTAATAGTCAATAAAATGCTTCCTTACAGAGTTTCAACACGTAAATGAAACAAAATCAGTTTAACTGTTTTTCAAAGTAACAATTTTTATGGTTACAGATAGCGGTTAAAATAATTAATCTGCGCGTTAAAACACGCACGAACCAGAATTCGTTATGTATATTTTTTTTTATAATTGTTGATGCAAATTAACCGTTGTAATATTATTAGCAAATTTTAATTACACGCCCAGTGCCTGAAATTTAATAGAATCTTTCATTTAAAAAATATATTTTGCTGGACGTTAATTACAATCTCAATATTATGTAAGTATATATCAAATAAATAATCATATAATGTTATAAAAAGAAAGTCGACCCTACGGACGACATAATAAAATTAGAATGATTCCTTGTTTCGCGGTACCCTAAAAAGTACAAACTCAAATACTATCAAAACTGCCATTGTTGATTCCTTAAGAACGCGAATAACAAATTTAAATGAAAATAATTTAAGGCCACAAAATTCTGAAATTTGAACCATTTATATATAATGCCATTAAGCCTAGCTTGCAGGTAAATATATGTGAAGCATTTCAAACACATTTAATAATGCAACAAAAGTTTACCAATTTATAATTCAAAAAATCTGGTTTAATATGATCCATATAAATGCTTTTGATATTTTCTTTGTAAGAAATGATGCCGTAACGGGGGTATTAAATTTTCTTTTAAAGCAACGTATTTTGTTTACATTTTCCTAGAACTTAATACAAAACATCCTCAGGAATTATTTATAATCTTTCATAATTTTTGTAACATGTTTGCATGTAACCTTACAATAAAAAGTATGCCTTTTATTTGGAGAACCAATTACGTGGAACTAAACAGATATCGAATGAGGATTAAATATTTACAGCTAACTTTAAGCCGATTACGGTTACCAGTTTCCGGTCGTAAGCCAGGTCCGTGCGTCATTATCTATTCGTTTATATATTAACTCGATAACGTATTATAGAACAACGGTCGACTCACAAAACTTGAAGGCATGGTCTATTAAGGTATTATATAAAAGTATTCAATATTTAGATTTTTAAAAAAATATAGACAAATATTTTTTTGGAATAAAGGTTTTATTGAATTTGAATTAAAGGAAGTTTTTAATATTCATGTAAGAGAATTGAAACATATTAACCATTATATACGGCAAACAAAAACGAAATTAGGACTGACTTTATATTTAAAATAAGTCTAAGTTACTTAAATAAATAATGTTCCGTACCTGAGCCAAATGAAATATTTTGAAAAAGGGTGAGGAAGAAAGTTTTTCCTGACATCTTAACAAAATATTTTTTCTCTAAAACCGAATACTTAGCAGTTGAGGGAATCAAAAATTGCATTATTTATGAAAATTAATATTAGAATTTATGTACTTAATTCTTACTTAATATCTTTTGTTCTTTACTTAATTCTCAATGTTCAGAATTTTTAAATTTTTTTCTGAGTGATCCTATTAGTGATACGTGTGGGAGTAGAAATTTTTAAGCGTTTTTCGCGAAAAAAGGTTTAAATAAATTTATTAAAAAATTTATCTTATGTATTGTTGAATTCATGCCACAACAAGTTTTTATTTGTTTCCTTACATCACACTTTCGTTTGTTTTTAATTTTCAAATTCGCTTGTGAAATTAACCCCGGAATAAAAATTAAACTTTTGGTAATTAACGTCTAACATTGGGTCACCATACTCTATCTCTATGCCAAATTAAAAATGTTTACGTGGAATAGTTCTAGGGAAAATCACCTGTGACATACGGACGGACGGACGGACACCAAAGCGAACCCAAAAATGTTCCTTTTTGGCAGCACTAAAAACATTATTTAGCAAAAATTAAAAACCTGGTAGCATGTTAAGTTTTCAAAAACAAAATGTATATTTTGGTAAATATATCGGTATAAACAATACAAATGTATATCTAAAATAGACTTCATAGCTTTCTGTTTAAATTTATTACAATTTTAAATAGTAAAAAGTCGCCCAAAACGAGCTCCACAACAACATGTCTATTTTGAATTCAAAACGAGTAAGGGGTGTATTGATAATTTATACCGACTGAAACTCCGACTGTTATATTCTTAAAATATTTAACTAGCTTGTAATTTTCTGTTAACCTTGACGTTTATTTGGGATAATAATCATTATTGTTATTTCAGAAATTTTAATTATAAGCAATAACAAATTGATAGACCAACAAATAAATATCAAACAAAAAGAAAGTATTTCGATTAAAGTATCAAATTAAATTAATTCTATGAAGTATAAAATTTCGAAAATTCGAATTCAAATAAAAATAATTTAAGAGAACAGATTTCTGCTCTTTAACTGACGAACGACACGAGTCCTAAATTCATACGTCCAATTCTCTTCAATGCCGAGTTTTCCTGAATGCTCACACACAATGAAACAAATAGTAATTAGCGCAAGCAAATACCAGACAAGGAACGCGGCGGCGGTCGCTCGGACGAGGCAGCAGGTAACCTTTAATAAAATACGAAAATCAACGTAAAAATCTAATTAAGTCTTATGCAAACATAACCTCGAAAAATATTCGATTGTCATTGCAAATACTGCGGACTACGTGCTACGGTTTTTATCAGAAGCCCTTTAGTTGTTTCGACACATGTGCTGAGACGGATCTCATCTCTTTCTTTCGCTGTACATTTTTTATTACTCGGCTTGTTATACGCCCGTTTTTATAAATCCGAAGTGTACTACAAGACGCGATGTTTTATTCAACTCGTTGGATTTTACTCTGCCTACGCCATTTGGATAATCGGCCGGCTTTTCCTTTACATCCGCTTCACTCGTTCTGATATAGGAATAGGTGAAAACGAGTTCGTCATCAAAGTAGTTTTAATCCGACTTTCTAAAAGTAATTTTCAAAATTTCTTTGGAATAAATGTATTGTGATTACATGTTTTGGTTAAATATAAATAATAAGTTAATACTTGAAAGTTTCATTCTATCCTAATTCATATTAGTTGAAGCACGCTTTTTTCGTATCGATTGGAGTGCTTGAAACTTGGTTTAACTAGCATAAAACTTGTTGATTGTTTAGTAACTTACAATTTTTCAAAGTTCCTTCTAAGTTCGCAGTAAAATCTGATATTGAGAATAATTTTTGTGGCATGTCACGGGCGACACGTAATTTCCTTGTTAGGTCACACCGATAATAATATCACGCAGGTATTTGCTCGCTAAGTAGATCATTAAGCACTAACAAAGGCAATGAAATTTTCATTATCAAGTAGTTTTTTTTTCGATATTTTTAACAGATTATCTTTATAGAATTAAGGGCCATAATTGCTTTTACGGAATTATTCATTTCACTGTCTGTATAGTTTGTTGAAATGAATAATAATTAAAGTGTACTTTGACGCTGAAGGTGATAGACGCGGCAAGCAAATTCTCTCACGTCTAAATTTAATATAATGTAAATATGTATTTAATCGTTTTATTGAAATATTCACTGAATATTGTACAGCGGTTTATAGATCTATGTATATTACTATTGTCTATC
Source organism: Druceiella hillmani (assembly GCA_039881145.1). Lineage (NCBI taxonomy): Eukaryota > Metazoa > Arthropoda > Insecta > Lepidoptera > Hepialidae > Druceiella > Druceiella hillmani. Next base: position 35,770,208 of record JAYKKI010000008.1, read on the forward strand.
ACAACGTATCTATTTTTCGTTTACATATAGCTTATATTTTTACAATTATTTTAAGTGTTATAACATATATATATATATATATATATATATATATATATATATATATATATATATATACATATATATATATATATATATATATATGTATTTATTTGTATTATGTCAGTAAAGGTAAACTAAGTCATTCAAACAAGTAGCACGTAAGAAGTGGTGTATGGATAAGAAGCTAAAAACTAAAGAGATGGGAGGGGGGGGCAACTGTCTGTATTTAGGCAACTGTATGTAGAAACGGCAGGCTTATTTCATCTGTAAACGCGGTTTTCAGTTAACTGAAATTGCTACATAAATATTTTAAAGTTAGCCCTGCATTATGAAGGGAATAAACATTATATTTATACTGTAGCTATTAATAGCTCAACTTAAGTTTAATATTATCTTAAAACCTCATCAGACTTATACGACACCGACGTACTCTCTTTCGTATTGATTACTAGACTAATCGAATAAAGTAAACTACTGATGTAACTGTACAGGCTAGTGACAACGGTACTATTTAGAATCATGCGCTAATTTTTTGTCGTCATATTTCATTAGCCTGTCGTAACAAGAGACTTTTCATAACTACTATCAATTTCCTTACTTTCTGTGAGTCAATAGGAGGGAACCTGATTAGGTATGCCTTTAAAATGTATGGTCTTTTAGCAGCCTTGTAATGTCCAATAGGACATAACTTATCTATCAGGGTAGCGAGGATGATGCCATTAGTTTACTTAATTAATAAAGACTTTAGTTTTTTTTATCAGTGAAATTATAGAGGTGTACAATGGGATTATGGGATTAGGGAGAAATATTTTAATTTTGACATATTACAATTAAATGAAACTACGTGATGTAGTATTATTTCTACTTTCTTTAAGTTACCACAACCGAGATTTCGTTACATTACAACATCTTCAGGTGGGCTATTAGCAAAGATCTTTGTTTCTTTATCAAAACAATGTTAAGTTTTAGGTGCATGAACCTTTTAACTGTTTCTCTAGATGTGTTACGGGGATAAATTGTCTAGTGCATAGCGTATGTTTAAACAGCACGAGGGTTAGTGAATAAAATGCAAAACTAATTTACAGGCTCATGCCCTAATATAACAAAACAAGAAATATTGAATATATTTGGCGTTAATTTTGTAGAAATTCATTATTCACAATTAAATGAATCTACGTGATGGTGTGTTATTTCTACTTTCTTTAAGTTCTGTACCACGATCTAGGTTTCGTTGTATTACAACATCTTCAGGTGGGCTGTTAGCAAAGACAATCTTTACTAATAGCCCACCAAATTCCAACAAATTATTTCAAAATTGTTTGCTTATTTTAAGAAACATACCCACGTTTAACATTAATTTTTAATTTACTCATGCAATTTTCTTTAAAAAAATATTCCTCTCTTAGCAATACACTCCATACTAATCAATCACTCCCTAAGTAGTTTATGTTGTTTTTAAATTGCATTTTTCGCCATCACGTTTTACTTCGGTAAAGGAAAATGTTTTCCTTATATTAGGAAAGTTATTTTTCCGACCCGGATGTATTCCGTTTTCGGAGAGACGGGTTGTTTGCAATAATGCCTTCAAGACTTCTGTTGAACCGGAACACCGTTTTTCCACCCCATAGAATCACAAACCGCTCGAATAATAGGGGTATTATTACATTTTGATTTCCTTGAAATTTCAAGACGTAAGTTTTCTAACGTTTGCGGTTTTTCTATTTGTCCATTTATACCGTCATTAGAATAATTGTAGCATTTCATTTAACTAAAAAAACCCAGAATATGCCTTGAATATTTTCAAGAAATTGCTTGGCAAGTTAAATTAGAATTTTTCAGATCAATTTACCTAGCTTTTCTAAGTGCCATGGGATTAAACTTCTTAAAATGAAATTTTATTTACATCTGCATTAAAAATTGCATGTTTTTATGAGTCTTATCGGTGAATTCCACAAAAGTGACTATTGCTTTAATTGCTCACCAAACCACTAATTTATATGGACATTTTCATTGTTGAAGTTTGTAAGACTATTTAAACAAAATCTTGAACAAAACGTACGAAAGTGTCGGAAGCAATAACAAATTCAATTTGAATTTGTATGATGGGTTAGAGTCTATTGTCGCTTTACCTTCTTATTCTTCGGTAAATGTAATAAAACTATATTTTTCGAAAACTTTTTAAAGATGTTTTTACTCTTGTCAAAAATTTCTTTTAAAATATATCGTTTAATTAAAAATCTGTATACTAAATCATATCGAAGGTACTCAATGCGTTTTTGAAATGTACGTGGAATGTTCAAATAATTAGTAAAAGTACTTTATTTGTCACCAATTTATTTAAAGTAAGACACAATCGTCGGCACTTCACAAAAGCTCCAAATAACATTAAGTATAATTTCCACTAGAATAAATTAAATATTGCAAAATAAAGCTTTACCAAACCATGGAACTTTAACAAAAAGCAGAATCGGACGGCCGCCGTAAAACGTTTAAGGGAACCGGCGTCTACTTACTTATCTAATAATGGTGACATAAATAATTAATGGTCCGTAATTAGTCTCATTAGGTGAAATTTATACGCATACGCCATTATACTTACGAGCTTTCATTAGATGGGGCCGTGAGCCGATGTGCGATGATGGATTGTTCAAACAAATTGTTTCATCTTGTTCGTCCTCTGTGTTTGTAATTATATGAGATAGCTTTAAGAAAGATGATAGACGCACTAGAGTACGAAGCGGGGACTTTGCAGGAGTATATTACTTCACTGGAAAATTCCATGCTTCGGTGAATTTAGTAAACGTTATTTTGCTATTAAGTTGGAATATTTATATGGCACATTACAGCATCAATTCGCTCAACATCAAACGCGTCACTACCATTGAAAAAAAAAACAAACAAAAAAGTGCTAAGTGCAACCTGATCACGGGCATAAGGTTCCTGCCTATTGTTTCCAATGAAATTTTTGACATTTCTTGATAGTTACGATTTTACGCAATACCTAGATTGAAAAATTAATATTTACTTCATATTATCACGACTTCTTAAGAATATATCGAAATTCATATAGATACGTACATCTGTTTTAATGTTTAAATGCAATTTCTTAAAAATTTTCGAGCGTAATTGTTTACGAAATAAAGTGGTGAAAATGGAGTGTATCGCATATAGGTTTTTAACAAGGTTTTTTTTTTAATGTCAATAGAAAATAGAAAATATTAAATTTTCATAATCACTATTTTTAGAAATTTTTTTCAATATCGATTTTATATAGAAATAAACGTAATTATTATTTATAGTAACAACCATATATGTTCTCAGTTTCATTATAATAAACGAGATGTTTTATAAGTTAAGATTTGGTTATAGTTAGGCAAATGATGAAAAAAATTGTATGAAAAATATATTCTAATATTTTTCTTTTCATTTTTTTGATGCATAGTACATGAATATAGTTAAATATTGATGAGCGTAGCATTTGGTGAGTATATATACTCACCAATGTAAATGTGATAAAAATTTAACTTTGTAGCGAACGAGATTAAATACTGTTGTTATATCCGCCGATATAGTATCAAGATGAAAATAAACCATTTAGACCCATGTCACCTACCCACGCCTATGTCATTGTATTTATAGTCAATAAGGTACTAGTATTTATTGTTCTAGTATTGTCATTCAAAGGCGGGTATTTGCGTGACATATGTTTATAGCCACCATCTAAACAAATACAACTAGAAAGATTGAAACGATAGCGCTGAAAATAAATGGTGGACATGGTGTTTACCAGTGTTTTATCCATCAAAATGATCGAAAATCCTATGTATTTCACGCTTGTAAAAATTTCTAACTTCACGAATTCGTTTAAAATTTTAATACACAATTTTTTGTAGGCCTCCTCGAAGTGGTTTTCTTAAAGATAGACAAATATTGCTTTATGTGTACAAGTTAGGCTCACTTTTATTTTGGATATGGTTGTATACAACTCTCTGCTAATGAGAAGAGAGTTACAATTGACCATGAATTTATTTTAAATATTACTTCATTACATCAGTAATCCATTCGTTTTGGATTGGTGTTTTCGTTGTTGAATGTTTATATACGTGAGCAAGAAATCGAGAATGTAGGTTCTCTTATAGTTTGCTCGCTGATTTTACATGACTGACTCCTGGAAACGGTGCCTCATTTTGATTTCTTTTGCTTTTGATTAATGGTTTCAGGATTAAGATTATGGAGTATTTGAATGACTCATCTCCCCTTCATCATCCCCTCATTTTACAACTTCGTTACATTCTAAACAGATTAACTTTTTTCATTTAAATTATAGTTTTTGTTTATTCATATTATTGTTTCATGTCTGTGCAATTTATTTATTGTGCTACAATCGATTCCTTATTGTTAAATTGTAAATTTTACAAGGATGCTGGAGGTACGGAGAATTAAGTTTACGTTAATATAATCCACATTTCGAAAATATTAAGTTTAAAATGGGAAATAGAATTGTTTATTATTGTTTAGTTTATTATAAAGAGCAATGGTAACAAGTTGACAAGTTTCTGTGCAAAACATGTGACTTCCGTTTAAGTAAAACTACGTAAATAGAATAAAACATATGTACTGAATAAGTCAGTTTTTTCAGTTTTCTAGGAAGGATTTAACGAAATGTGTCTATGAAAATTAGTGATTTACCTAATGCAAGTAACCTAATATTTTTTTTTGATATTTTAAACCGCAATTATGAATGACAATTGAAAATGATTAATTTAGAAATTTTAGGGGCACTAACTTAATTGGTAGAAATTTGTTTTCCTTAATTTCATAGATAGTGTGGGGTATCATTTGAAAGGGATATTCATAATTTTTTTTCTAATTTTGAGTGTTATATCTTCATCTATATACAGAAAAATATGGAAATAAATAAGCCTCCCATTCGTTTTTTCCGAAACTACTCTACCTAAAATTATAAAAAATACAGGTTTTTAGGAGCCCTTGCAAAGGTTATAGGCTATATAGCCTTATATAGCGATATAGCGATGTATATAGCGAAGGTATATAGCGATGATTCCAGTTATCATAATTGTTTAAATATGCATCATGATTTTATGCCTATGAAAGACATAGTAGACAATTTATTACAATTGTCTACAATCACAGCCGATTTTCTTAGAAAAATGTCGACCTAGAAACATATAATTTAGCGCAATAGATTTAATTTAGCCACATATTTTGCACTAAGTAACATTTTCAAAATAATCGTATAAGAATTGAAGAGTGGATAAAAGTCTTAGAAGTTTTTTCTAACTTTATATATAATGTGGGTGGTATAATTTGAAAGGGACGAGGGCTTACGAGGAACATAAAATTATTTTTTTTAATAATTTTAAACATCATATTTAAAAGATTTTCCAAAAATTATTGAAACATGCACCATGTTTACGCATGTGACAGCTACAGTGGGCAATATATTTATGCGGTGAAAAATTATTTTTGTAAGTAATTTAATAGAAACACTACGTTAAGTATTTGTAAATGCCTAAATATGTACGAAAGTTCAGTGCGAGTTCCACTTGACAGGTTTTTTCAAATTGTATTCCTGCTCATAAACGTTCATATAAATTTGAAGGCCTCACTTTTTTCTCAATTGATAACTTCCGTCTGAATAATCAATCACGGATTTTAAGCTCTAAACACCTTTTTTCCAAATTGCATTGTGCACCAAAAAGTCAGTGCAATTCTTTAATTATTAACTCTTTTCCTACATGTCTGAGCTTATTCATTTTGTTATACTTTTATATAATTTGCATTATTACAATAGAGCGTTTTTTTATAATATATTGTAGATGGATAAAATTTACAATGTATTATAAAAAACCGATCAATTTTTGAAATTTTTTTCTAGAATATGTTTAAATGTGACTCAAAGCAAATTCTCTGTACTGCTTCACTATTAAGAGCTGTTTTAAGATAACAATTATTTTATTAATTATTTGTATGTTTTATTGACAACATATGCTAATATTTACCTAATGCCAAAGCGTATTAAAAATAAAAAAGGACATGTAGATTATTATACATTAGTTACAACGTTAAGTTCTCAAAATAGTCATAAGGTTTTGTTTTCTTAACAAGATTTTAGGTTAAGAGAATAATAATAAAAAAATTTATGAAAATTATAATTTCATGTAAATAAAAATGGAAAGATTTTCAATTATAAGAGAGGATGAGAGAAATGTTTATAAAAGTTGTTTAAAATAGTACAGAAGATATACATTTTAAATTGGAAATTTTTTTTATTTTTATTTCTATATGATTATTCATAGAGGGATCACATATCCTAATGTATGACCTATCTCCTAGTTGAAATAACATATATAGATATAATATATTATAAAATAGTTAGACAGTCATCGCATTGTTATGAAACGTAGGTATATAAAAGTATATCATTACATACTATAATAGAATGTAACAGACCCAAATAAAACCTGTAAAAGGTCTAGACGGTACACACTAATAACGTAACGAAGTATAGCGCTGACCAAAATACTTCTAGACATGGTAAAGATATTATAGTTAATAGCTAAAATAAGATGAGACGAGAAGCAGACAACCTTTTATCTCACCCAGTACTTTCTCGTCCTTGTACCTTTTTAGAGTACCTTATTAGAGCATGTCGTGAAATTAATAATTTTATACGCAGTATATTCATATACATATTTTCTGTGAATGTAGTTAGATCTAATCATAGTAGTGTTTGTTTTGAAGGTCTTTATAAAAGCTGCTGGTATATTATTATCTTTCAGAAAATGTTATAAACTTCTGCACTTACATTTTCATAAGATGACTAGTCTAATATTTAAACTAGTATTTAACACTAGATATTTAAAGGAAAAAGGTTCTCTTTACCTTTCTGGTTTTGATTATTTCATTTGAGGTTCATTTAGACTCCAAGCCATTGATACTTTACCAGGTTTACTTTACTTTGACAGGTACATAATTAAAACACAACTTCATTAGGTAATAGAATATGAAGGATCGACCAGATTTTTCCGGATTCTCGCTCTGTTGGCTTTGTTAATCGAAACAGTTTTTTGGAAACAAACCTGCTACTCTTGAAGGGTAGGATTAAAAGCACAATATGTATTATGTCAGATGTAAGTGTTCGTAGAAACTTACAACGTGATATTTAGATAAAAATTTTAAACAAAAATTATTAACACAAAATTAAAACAGATAATAATATTCGGGATCACTAGATATATCACTGTGAGTGCATATGCCACTCGACTATTTGGAGTTTATTTATATAAATAATATGCACTGAAAGCTCAAAAATAATTTAATGTACAACAATATCTGTAACACATACTAAATAAGTTAGCAAAATATAGAAATATGTACTAAGACTTAAAAAAGTAACTAAAATTAACATTTGAATTATTCAAGGAATACATATTTCTACAGTTCGGATGTAGGTTGAAATATAATATATTATCAAAATTTTAAAGTAATCTCTGCTTCCAAATATAATTAAATAAGTTGGATGCGGTAACGTTTGTACCCAAATCGACATTTGAATCATTGTCTTCAGAATTCAGCGACTTTCTTTAACTACTAATTCATTTGTAAAACAAATATTCTAAAACAAATGTATCTATGAACCAATCCTAGACATAGCTGGGTCTTTTGTAAATAAGTCTTCTAATCTGGTGCATTGAGTTGAAGGAGAAAAGTGGGCGAATATTCTTTTAATCTGTGAAACGAAAGGAATAAACGAGACTGCATCTTTCACTGCAGCTCGCAATGTTAAATTTGGAAAGGTGGGCCGTTCGTCCACAGCAAAAAATATCGAAAGAATTATGACCATTTTGGATGAGAACAATGTCTTATGTGTTGTGTGCAACCTAACCTCTTAGTAATTTTGATTATTGTTTACGCAATCCATCACGTAATTTTATTAAAAGAAATATGCGTGAAAATAAAAACACAATTTTGAAATCATTGATTCGCGTTTTTAGGCATGATATCTTCTGAACCAAGGGTAGAAAGGAACTATAAGAAACATTTGTCTTGATTATGTCCATACTTTATTGTAAAATCTATGGTATTATATTTTATATAAATTTATTAAGTTATAGCATCAATACTATTTTCGTTGCACGTGCACGTCAACGTTACCGTTACATCATATTTTATTATTTTTTTTTATTTAATCCCACCATAAGAGCGTACGCAGCGTGAGGCATTTAAAGTGTAATAGCGTCCTATGTGTATAATAACAATTAATGATTCGATTTCAACTTATCGGTTGTCTAAACTTGCATTTTATATATATTGTGTTTGTTAGTGCTACTTATGTTTTCTTACTTAATTATTTTAATTTTAATATTTATAGGATATTCTATATAAATATCACATATTTTTTATCTATTGTAAACTCTATTAATCCCATGTCTTTAAGCCTTAATAAGTTATTTTACTCAGGATTTATTCTCTCAAATGACATTGTATAGTATTTTGATACTCATTTAGCCACTCTTGATGGATATTCTTCATTAACTAATGGTTACAAAATTAATTAACTCCGATTACATAACATGCGTTGATGCAATTCGCTCACATGCTTGTCGGTTGTTTAAAACCCCCTCTTTCCACACCCCTCCACGGATCCTGTATGCATTACATAGTTATGTTTTGTTATAAGGCAATGGTGTTGGTAAACCTGGCGATAAGTGTGCTATTTATCTTTGGTCTGATCTACTTTATAAAATTTTAGAACGATTCTCCCCCAATCCATTTTGCATTATAAGAACCCCGCGATAGCGTTTTACTATAATTACTGCTCAGGGTGATTTTATGCCCTTTTCGGTATCTTCAACTTTTGTGACTTGTAATACCTTTTTTAAACTTATTTTATCCCCACACCATTAGGATAACGAAGCGGAAAAACTTTCGGATATTGGTAATTTAGCTAAACTTGCTTTAACACCATATTTTCTTACAAACAATAATCCATAGGGCTTACTTCTTCATCTTACTTTGGTTTCCTTTCTAAAACAGGTTTAGTTTCGTACTTAAATCGCCATTTCTGAATTTTTACCCTAAATATTTTATTCTTTTGTTTATATAACGTGTTGCGTAGATCTAATCATACCCCTGAAATGTTTTTAATGCATCACTTTAAACAAGTGTAACAAATATATTCTCTGGTACTCGTTTTAATTCTGGTACAAGTTTTATGAGTATATTCACAAACTCGTCTCTTTTTATAATAAACACACCCTTTCCAAGAAAATAAAAATATATTATCAGAAACCCGATTAGCTCTATGATAATGTTAGAAAAAGGTGCATGGTAAAATGACAACCAAGTGCATATCTAATATTTTTCCTTAGAACTAAGGAGACTTTAGAATACTAAGGAATATATTTACACGATTATGTTGTAATAAATTAATATTTTTCCTTTAACGTTTGGAAATTGTAAACAAACTGGATATCTGTAATTTAAATCATCCAATTTGACATTCACTTATTAAAATATTTACTGCCTCACTCTCGACTGTTAATCGTTCTACTGCCAATTCATTTTACTGAATAGTACAACTAGAATAAAATCAAAAGCTGTAGATATTAATGACATAAATATTAATGTAATTAAACTACCTTCATATTGGAAAAAGGTAGATGCGAGATCAGGTTGCGAAATCTGAGTCTAAGATACATTTAATAATATAGACTTTCATCTAATTTATTGTAATTAGTGTATGCCGAAAGTTTGACTTCGTTAACTTTGTTATAATTCAAGTAATTGAATAGAAAATACCACTGAAATTATTTCTACCGAAAAGGAAATTGGAGTCAAATTTCTTAGGATAAAATGGATAACGTTGAAAAATCTATACATGAAAAAAAACTATAGAATTAGACCATCTGTACATTGAAGGAATTTGCAAAAAATGGGTTATGAGAAAATAATAAAAGTAATAAACACAAAAGGGTTGCTTTTGGAATTTTTTTCTTATTGCCTGTTTCTCAGTTCGTCAAACCCACAAAGGGTTTGATTTAACACGCCTCACAAGAAGCTAATGACTCAATTGGAGTTGACCCAGATGGACTTTTTTTTAAAATATCGGCATTGACTTGAAATAACATACAGTTTTTTTTATAGGAATCTGTTTACTCTGTCAGAATATATGTGAATTTAATATTAATGTATAGTGTATCAATGTTCATTTATAGGTTATGTGTATTTCAAATAGCACAATGTAATTTTATACCCTGACATACATTGGACAAATGGAAATGGAATTAAAATTTAGAATTGTGAAAGGTGCAGGCGCTTAATTAAACAATATGAAAGCGGGCAGACACATAAAGGTCGTGGTCAGTCGTCTTCCGCACGTAAAATTTTATATATTGTATGTTTTCCATGTGAGTTAATTTGCTCTTAAATGTCTTAAATTGGTGTTTTTTTTTAATATTTTTAATTCAATTACTTTCGTAGGTTTGGTTTTATTTGAAAAAAAATTGTGATTATATTATTGATTAGTTATAGGCCAAATATATAATGCAACTCTAGAATTTACCTATCAATATCTTAAACGTATTTAAAAAAAATATTTAGGGGAATATAGCAAAAGTAACAAAGACACAAACATATTATTGAAAAGAATTAAAAGGACAAGAATGTTATTAAAAAGAAAAACTGAAAAGAACATAAAAATATTATTTTTTAAACTTTCTTTCCGTTTACATGTTTGTCTGTCCCGCCCGTTCATTTGTCCGCTCATCACACAAGGACCGCTAGATAGATTTACATGATTTTTTACTGGTTACGGAGTCACCGTAAGGCGTGAGGTAACATACAGGCTATGTTCAATTGCAATTGATCAACTAAAAAGCAGATATAGTAATTTGGAACTTCAATACAAAGAGCACTTACTTGAAAGAAGTTTACTTTAATATTACGTATATTAATCTTGCAGTTAATAATATTTTCTAAAAACCCACATGAGCAAAGTTACGGGCAAAAGTCATGTCATGTCATTTGTTTCCTTCAAATGTTAGTCTTGACTATTTAAGTAGGCTAGATTTTTTAGAAGACGACCCCCGCTCTTGTGGTGCCCAAACACTATGTTAACCAACGAAAATATTTAAAAATTCTATGTTTTTATTGCAGGAGCTGAACCCAAAAAAATTACTTTAAATATTTTTCCCTTGACCATACATAAAATTTGTAAACACTAATAATGATCAACCACTCGACAAGCAGCTTTGAATCAAAATTTGGAAGAAATTAATGATTTTTTTTGAGCTGTACGAAGAAAACTTAGACCATATCTTATATATGTATATATGTATATATATATATATATATATATATATATATATATATATATATAAGTTCTTTATCACGACCTAGGTTTCGTTGTATTACAACATCTTCAGGTGGACTATTAGCAAAGATTGGCTAATAGCCCACCTGAAGATGATGTAATACAGCGAAACCTGGGTCGTGGTAAAGAACTTAAAGAAAGTAGAAATAATACTATATCACGTAGTTTCATTTAATTGTGAATATTTTTTTCAGTTTGAAAGAACATATTGAGATTTATAACAATCTTAATTGACAGCCTCATTTCTCAATTCTTGGCAAGAAGGCACTTTTTAAAATGTTTTTAGTAGTTAATTCACATGTCAATTCGTGTTAGAGAGTCTCTTTGTATCATTTAGCTTCTTTGTAATATTTTAAAGGATCGACATAAAAATTCTCACCTCATTAGCAAATCCAGAGTTGTTTATTGTTATTTGCCCCACACAGCATTCAGAAAAACATGGCACATTTTTCGTTTATTCCCTTTTAATTTTCCCTATATATTAATTTTTAATTATATATTTTTCTTATTATGTCAAATTAATGTAACTTTTTCTAGAAATTTATTGTTTAAAAATATATTTTTAAATGTTAATTCAAAAGTTTTACCGCCAGTTTTATGATAACTGCAACATTTGGATGTCTAGAGTGGAATTGATACGCCATACTTTTATGTTTTACGTCTTTGATGTAAGTAAATTAATAAGTGAACAAGTATTTAAATAATTGTGAATTCACAGTTTGGATAGCACTATGATGATTATAAGAAGATAATTTAGGATATCAATACATAAGAAAAGTATAATAACAGATCCACAATATAATAACAATTATGCATATTTTGTGACAAGTTTATTGTATCATTAATTATTTAGCATTTAATTTTATATTCAATTATCAAGCACATTTATTTTATATTGTTAGCTTTTAAACTTGCACAATTTTTTTTCTAAAAAATAGTTACTATTGGTTTTACCTCTAATGATGTTACTAAATTTACTGAAAGCTTATGAATCTACTAATCTTGGGAACTTACCCCTATTTGTAATTTAATTTATGTGAATGTACATTCGCAATTATCAATATATGAGAAATAAAAAGTTTCTCGTTTAAACATTTGCAAAATTGATAATTAAATGAAACTACGTGATGTAGTATTATTTCTAATTGCTTTAAGTTCTTTACCACGACCTAGGTTTCGTTGTATTATACCATCTTCAGGTGGGCCTTTATCTTTGCTAATAGCCCACCTGAAGATGTTGTAATACAACGAAACTTAGGTCGTGGTAAAGAATTTAAAGAAAGTAGAAATAATACTACATCACGTAGTTTCATTTAATTATCAGTAATGAATTTCTATAAAATTAACGCCAAATATATTCAATATTTGCATAATTATCAATCACTAGTGCAGTTGTAGTTCTATGTTAGAGTCAGCAATAATTTCAAATTTATTCTCTTTAAATTTACTTGCTTATTTACAAAATATAAAATACGACCATATATACTAATTTATAATAATACTTCTTGCATATTGGCTAATTTTAATATTTCTCAAATCAGACATGGAAAATGATGAAATACCGGTAATAAGAAGATATGATAAGTTATCATAACTATATGAAATTATCTCTTTCTGTTTGAAAATAGTCTGGAATGAATATTCTTAATGTAGTTAAATATTTATTATCTGTCTCTGTTTGAAAATAGTCTGGAATGAATATTCTTAATATAGTTAAATATTTATTATCTGTCTCTGTTTGAAAATAGTCTGGAATGAATATTCTTAATATAGTTAAATATTTATTATCTGTCTCTCTTTGAAAATAGTCTGGAATGTATATTCTTGATATGTTGTATATTCTTGATATAGTTCTTGATTGAGTTAAGTTGAATATTCTTGATATATAAGTTCCATTTAATTTTATAATTAAGATATTCCTTATATAACAATAAATACTTATATATTACTACATTCACCAAATAATATTTATGACCTAATTGTCACACATTTATCGGAAGTCATCATTGGAAATCGTAAGTTCATTTAAATATAATTTTTCATTCAAATATATGGTTTTATAAGCATTTCATTCTTAACTTATATTATATATGCGTTTTTTTAGATATGGAAATGGTAAAGTACTTATGTGACAACTAGATCGAGCACGTTCTGCGTATTTGATGGCAACGTATTTAAATACATAACACTGTATATAAACGACCACATTTTGGAATGGAAATGTTCCAGCCCTCGTACGAGCCATGTCACGACGAGATAATTACACTTTAATCAGGGTATGCCTGCGTGCAGGGCCCATCGGCGCCATCAATCAAACTTCGTCCATAAATTTGAAGCGACTGAACCGGGGCAGGTGTCTGCCTTTTTTAAATACATTGAACGTGATCGGAATCTCTAAGCCGTAATACGAATTTAAGTATCCACAGAAATATTTTAAAATCGTTTTAGCATTTCTACGTGTTTGCCTGTAGCTTTAATAACTGCTATTAGAGAGGAAGACTATATTTTTTAAAGGAAATTTATAATATTGTTTTTGATTTTACATAAACAGACTGTTAAAGTGAAGTGGGATAATGTGCTAATAGGATGTGACTGTCTTCATTTATAGGTTTACAGGGAAATGATGCAACCTTACAACTCCTCCATCTTTATCTGGCTCACTCGATAGTCAGTACAATTTCTTTTTCATAGTTTCTACAGTTATATACCTATAGACATAATGTATGGCAGGTATGTGTTTCAGGAAGGGATTTTGATTAACGTATAAAGAATGTTGACTGCACTCCCATGGCAAGAGATGTTATCCGCCATGAGTAAATTATTCAATGGATACATCTTTTGAAATGTAATTGAGGCGTCATTAAAATTTTTCAATTTTAAACGTTTGAATGTAGTAAACTTTCAATATGGTTATATTACTTAGAAACTCTAGGTCGTTCATGTATTAACGAAGCTTTAGTCGATTTAATGAATCGAGGTTTTTACGTTAGATGTATTTTTCCTTTTCTATTTCCAACCAAGAAAGAAAGACATTTTGTCTTTTAAATTGATCTAATTAAGAATTAATTTTAAATTGATCTAATCTAATTAAGAAGAACAATACATGCCTCGTATTCTTATGTTAAATTTTCATTAATCCAATATGATGGGCATGCTTTTTAAAAACTTTTTTAATAATAACCTTATCTAATATTCACTATGTTTAAAACTTATTTTGGTAAGTGACTCTAATTTTTAAATCATCGATTTGAAACAACTACGAATCCAAATGTTGTTCATGTTCTGAAAAATTGTTGGTCGGTTTTTTCGATGGACATTTTCAAAAAAGCTTTTTACATTAAGTCGTCTATATTTTGTCATTTCTATTTGCAACAAAAAAAAAATGTTACAAAGCAGTTTTATTACGTTATATAGATCCCGTATTTTTACGTCAAATTTTCAATAATCATTATGTTGGGCATGCTCTTCCAAAAGTTTTCATTGGGATATTAATGAAAACTTACATAAAATTAAAATATTTTTAAAAAGCATATATTTTTACTTAACAATGAAAGCTAATAATCTTATTTAATTATGAAAACTTCAATTTAACAGAAAAAAATCAAAAAAAAAGTTTCAAGAAATGGTCATTCCATTTGTTGACATATTGGTGTAGTGACAGATTTGTTTTTATACTGCATGGAGGTATAATGTATATATATATATATATATATATATATATATATATATATGTTTATATATATGTATATATATGTTTATATATATATATATATATATATATTTATATATATATATATATATATATATATAAATATATATATATATATATACATAAATTTTTATTCCTGATTTGGCTTTATCTCCATCATATAATTAAACGCTACCATATAGCACATACTGTAATTGAAGAACAATATTTATTCACAAAATTCTTGATTTATTGTCAAACTCTATAGAGAATCTATATACATATATCAGAATATTGGTGCTGACCTGATTATGTGTTTAAGTTTTAATTAAATCGTATAATTAATTCGCCACCATTTATCATATACTGTAACTAAATGACAACACTTACCCAGAAAATTTGTTGTCAAACTATGTTCAGAATCTAGGTACCCATATTGGCTTTATTTGGTGTTTAATTTTTACTTACATCGTATAATTATACACTGTAATCTATGATATATTGTAATTGAAGAACAATACTTATCCACAAAAAACTTATCTATCATGATGTGAATGAAGTACCAATACATCCCATATTAGTCACAACGCAAATTGGATTTGTACTACTCCACCTAACGTCATCAAATATAATCGTTCCTGATCGATTTATGCTGACAGTATGGAACAAACTAGGCGGATGCCTTAATATCAATTTGAGACCGGCATTATCTGCGTTCCATTTTCTGCTTGAAAATTACATAACATAAAGTGCTCAATCGTGTTTACTTCGTACCAAATATAACGAGCTATTCGACACTGAATATTGCATATAAGTAATGGTAACGTAATTTTGCCGTACATACGTCATGGATACGAGTATTTAATTCTTTTGTATTAATACCCCAAGCAGTATCAATTAAACGTAATTTATCTATAAAATTTTCCAGGTTTTTAAATTACTTGTACTTTTTTTATTAGATTTAAAAATGCATTAACACAGTTATTAAAAAAATCCTAAAACTTATAAGATTGTTTGATAGTTCTCCTGTATGTATTATAATAAATTTGTTGTATTTAAAATTTTATTTTTTTGTTTGTATTAATTGAACAAGGATTGTATTAATTGTAAATTGTACAAGGAGTTACAGCTCCTTGTACAATTTTATGAAATTCTGCAAATTTATAACAGATGTTATGAAATAAAACAACGGTTTTAGTTTGAAAACTTAATTTTTAATATCAGTATCCAATAGTTGGATAGATTCCTCACATCAGTCTTGCATAAAATTGATTTATAAATTAAATATAAATAATGTATGTAGAATTTGTAATACGAGGAACCGGTACGCACTCAGCCATATATAAATATTTATAGCTAGTATTACTGTTAAACTATTTACGAATATTATTTTCCACTAAGTATTGCCTAACGCACATAACACAGGTGTAAAAATATAGGATTTCGGAGAAAAAGAGGGACACTATTTTTGTCGATATTTTAAGTATTATTTCCAGAACTACTTTATATAAAAAGTTTGCTTGGAAATTTTATAGATATAGGGGTGGCAGGAGGTAAAACGGGCATATTTTCCACTCAAATGATTAATTCATGTTCACTATTGATTTATAATGGTAACAAATGGTTTTTAAATCGTTACAATTTATTTTAATTGAAATTGCCATACGATATTTAAAATTTACATACGAAATTAAACAAAATCGAGAATTGTCCCCTTAACCCCCTTTTTTCATATGAAATATGCATAATATGTGAAAAATTTCATATCATGCCTGTTACTTGATATGATATATGCATAAAATCCTTGATATGAAAATCAGTCTAATGAAAATTTCCTAATACTTTGTATGTAATTGTGTACAGTATATAACAAAATACCGGTTTCAATAGAAGTATACGATGAAAATAAGTGCGAAGTAAAGTTTTTCGATTCGTTATTCTTATTATAGTTTAAATGAATTATTACGTAAATATTATCCATTTCCTTTGAAATTTTAATTAAAACTGTTAACTAACACATTATAAAGTTGCTGTTTATAATCGTAAATATTGTTTCTAAAGAAAAATTTTAATGTAAATTAGAAGCAAATAGAAATTGTAATATAGTACATACTTTTCGAAAGCTGTTTATGTAAATGAATTAGAGAAAGTAAGAGAGTGTTTTTGTTTACGTCGAGATGTGGAATAGCATTAACTTAAGGACACTTATAATATTAGATACTATCCGCGGCCTCGCTCGCTTTGACTTAGTTTTTCCTAGAATAAGAAATGTTATATTTACTAGTGATAGCCCAGTGGTCGAAATTTGACCGTAATATATTTATGTATTTACTTTGGGTACTAGGTAAGCGATAGTAAATCAATTGCTGCTAGAAACTTTTCCTTTTGCAACAGGTGTATATTAAGCAAACTGTATTTCACTAATATATAAAACACAGATATCTAATACGCAAAATATAAAATAAACGCTTTTTTACCTTCACATACACTCCACAAACTATTTCAAAAGGCACATTGGAAATCACATAAAATTCACAGCTTGAAACTCATTCAGTCTTTCTGATATTTTTAAATTCTTTGGCGACGACCTCTACTCCGTGCGACTGTTTAACCACAAATTATTATGTATTTGACATTGAAATTACGAGTATGAACGTAAAAAATGAATCTTTTAATGTATTTATAACACACATATATATTTCAGCTTTCTGCATTCCTTCTCCATATAAAATTTAACTATGCCAAATCTCACACTAATGCATGCGTGCAATATGCTCAAAAAGGCGTACAATTTTTTTTCTTCACATAATAATATATACGAGTATGTCTCCATAAACAAATACATACACAATATCACTTGTAAATTTCAATGTGATTTACTTTAAATCGAGTGATACACATTTATATCTGTAAATTATGCAATTTGCACCGGGGTATACGAGTACTAACTCAAAATTAAATTTGGGCTTAAACTGTAGCTTTTTTAAGAATGTACGAGTAAACATCTCAATCAAAAAATTATTTGATAAAGTTTGCAAGTGTGAAAGTCTTAATAGACGAATGTATCGGTTAATAAAATATATGAACTGGATGAGATAATTTTCTTGCCTTTGCATAATAAACTCACTGTCCCTGGGGAGAAAGTATCACGACGGAAATAAATTGAAATATAAAAACCGACCAAGTGGCAGTTGGACTCGAGCACGAAGTCTTCCATAGCACGAAACAATATTAAATTTATTTCCTATATAATAAGGTACATTTTGACTTTTGTAAGTATAGTTTGATAATTATAGCGATTGGGGGGTGATGTCTTTAAAAGCACATATCTTATTTTATCAAACTTTAGAAGCACATATCTTAGAAGTACATATTTTACAGACTTTATAAATATATATCGTAACAAAGTTATTGTTGCGGTCAGTATCGAAAATATCCATATTTCAAAAACTGTACATCATATATTATTTAAACCAACTTTTGTTGAAAGTTTAAGTTCTACTACCTTAATTTTTTGAGAATTTTTTACACGTTTGTTGAAAAATTGAAAGAGGTGGACTCATTTTTTTAAATTTTAAAAGCATATCGCTTTTAACAAATTGAATCATCAACTATTGACACAAACAAAAAAGTTATTTTAAAACCCTACGTCATTTTTAAGATCTTCCTAACGATATCCCACATGCCTATATGCACTCGATTTTTTCATCCCTCAGATACATCTATGGAGTTCCACACTTAATGTCTTTATTTTTTTATTATTCCACTATTTCTTTGCATAGCGGTTCATGGAAGATTTACCGTACAAATTGTATCTGTATATTGCTAATACTCTCCGAGTAAAATGGCTGTGGTTTATTTCATCCCTCAGTTACATCTAAAGAGTTCCACACTTAATGTCTTTATATTTTCATTATTCCACTATTTCATTGGATAGCGGTTCATGGAAGATTTACAATACAAACTTTATCTATATATTGCTAATACTCAAATGGGCTGTGATTTTTTTCATCCCTCAGTTACATCTATGGATTTCCACACTTAACACCATTATTTTTTTCATTATATACTCTTATATTCTTAGAAAGTTTACTATATAAATTGTATCTATATATTGCTAATACTCTCCGAGTAAAAAGGCTGTGACACACGGACAGACGGACATGACGAAATTATAGGAATTCTCTTTTGGCTACGGAACCCTAAAAAGCAGTATACATTTTTAAAATGAAAAAAATATATACACATTCCCATTTGATGATTAACTTCATCAAGAGTATGAAAAATAGAGGCTATTAAGGTAAAGTGAGAAAACGAGACTATTAAGGTAAAGAATGCATAAACTACTTTTTGCGAATTTATTTTACTTTCATCATGCATTTATTGTATGAAAAAATTGCATCTTATCCCATAACGCGAGCCTGGTATGAAATATCGTTTGCCATTTGAAGTAAAAGTAAAAAGTCAATTGAAACCCAGCCAAGTGCGAGTCTGGCTCGCACATCGAAAGTTCCGAATCTGGTTTGTAATGAAACTACTTTATTTATCACAATTCGTAATGTGAACTTTCTACGGCAATAAAAGTTTAATAATACCTATTATAATTAAGTATCAATATCTTAAAAACTGTAGGACCTTAAATAACCGTTATTAACTTTCCTGCAGCCTACAGCCTAGTCGGGTTATTATTCTTATTATTATGTCAAATTTCAAATTTCCACATCAAACGGCTTTTGACAAAAACGACTGTGACAGGAAAACAGACGGATACGTGATTGATCTTACAAAGTTAACGTTATCCTTTTGAGGTACGAAACCCTTCAGGTGTAGAAATTCCAAAATTGGTGGAGAAATTCCAATTTTGTATATAACCCCAACGCATGTCCTACTAAATTCGTAGACCCAGTATTCGTGATTGAATTCAATTGAAAACTTTACTTATACCATATAAACAACTGTTTCTATTAATATAATGCTTTATACATTCTAAATCTTTGAAAACAAAGCACAATAGTGTCGATGTCTGAAGGTCGTAAAACAGTCTGGCGCTACTATAATGGAGTAAGTTGGTGTAAGTCACATATAACGACCTTTAACTGATATCCAAATTTCAGACAATTCCATTCGTGTTGAAATATATTTACTATTATTTTCGTTAATATGTAAAAGTTACAATAGATATTTATCACGTTTTAAACAACTTGTTACACAAAACTATGGATAAAAATATTCAATCGCTTTCTGGATATATAATTTATACCAACTTTCAATTCAGAGGAGGTTTTTTATATCTATAAAAGTGAATTTTTATGCGATGTATAAAGAAATTTGTTTTGAGCTCCTAGACTGACATTTCTTTGCACGGTTAATAAATTTTCAATCATACGTAAAGTTTTAAAATTCTGTAAAACTTAATGCGCAACGAATCAAAAAGTATGACAAGGGAGGATAAGCCCTTTTATCTATGTAATAAAGGGAATAAAACACATTTATAAAATTAGGTAATTTTAAATTACATCAGAATACAGAAATGTTATATCTCATACATTAATTAAAATTTTCCGTTCACTCACAAATCTCATCCCACTTTAATATTTATTTTCAATTTACCGTAACTATTTTAATAATTACGTGATTTACAACTAAAATATTTATTTTAGTTTAGTTTATATTTAGTTTAGTTTTATGAAAAATTTAATGCTCATTTTGTAAACTTCGCACATATTATTATCAGTCAGAAGCCGTTACTTACTCTAATTAATCTCATAGTTCATTAAATTAATTTAAATATATACGATCAATAATTAATTATTTTAAAATATTATTCGCTTGCTATTTTAAATTCAAAATTAAAAACTGATCGAAGAAAATTTCAACACGTACTTGACCGAATCGTAAATTTAAATATCATCATGTCTGTCTATATAACTATCAAAAATTAAAAGGGGAACAAGTTTTTCGTCAATCTGACGCTTAATATTTTGCAAATTGTATTTGGAAACGAAAAAAATGATAAATCGAACCTTAATTGTATTCTCCTCAAGATCTCTCCTCCCTCATCCTATAGGTGCTCAAAAAGAAATTCTTCCCATTTTACATAAATATATTAATTTTCCTTTAATATATTGATACAAATTAATTTATACATATATTCATATAAAGTATAAACTTGTTAATCTAAATTTAAACTGCAGAAACTGTGAAGCTGTGTTTAAACAGACAGATAAACGGATAGACTTGCGAAATTAAAAGAGTTACTTGTTGCGCTACAACACCCTAAATAGAAATAAAATATTACACTAAATATAAATGGAATGTATAAAACCTTCCATAATTCTATTATACAATGAAAGTAAAACAATGGTGCTTTTTAACCTTATCGTAAATGTAATGTAAATGGCATTAGTATCCAGTTGGGCATGTAATGCGCCCTATGTGTAAGACCACTGCGAATTTTGTTGAGCGTAAGTAAGTAAAGAATTGACAATATGAATTTATTTTAATAAGAGAGAAGAATTCACAAAAATGGCCACTTTGCGAGAACTGCTCCGTTCCACCCATTACATAATCTCATTTCGCAACAAAAGAAACAAGTACTACCGAACCCGACGTGCCTCCATACATTCGAAATGACTTTATCCCTCGCGGAAAACCGCCGACGTTACACAAGCACTACACAGTGTACATTAATATACAGTCAGAATACGTTTATCCAAGTATAAATCTACAAATTTCGTGTCCCTTATCATTCGTAAGTGATGCAAACGCCTACAAAACAGTTACTAAATCAGCGGAGCTATTTTTCTCGACGCCTGGGCGGGCGGCCTCCACCAAGGGCGGCACCCGAAAGCTTGCTCCACGCAAGCCGCTCGAGAGCCGCATAGAGCCTTCGCTGTAAGCGCGTAGGCAAGACTATAAAGCTTGATTCGCGCATAAACACACTTTTAGGACGAGTTTGAATTAGGGATTTTAATCAGAACTTTTTATGGAAGATATGTTGTAATTGAGATGAAGTGTTCATTCTGATGTAGCAGTTATTTATTATTAATCTCAGTTTTTGTTAGTTAGTCTGCAGGAGTCTACGTATCTAAGATATGATCCTTAAATAAATAAAAAAGCTTTCGTAGGATGTAAATACAAAGACGAATGGGTAAAAAATAGGTTTCCTCTTTCTAGAGAAGCAGAAAGGGGGATGGAATAAGACATTTTTCTTATTCTGGCCGAATGGAATGTCTTCGCATATTTTAAAACAATTTAAATTGTTTGGCTTAACTAATTATGTTTTATATAATAGCGAGCTAAATATAGCTATAGTAGCGATATAATAGCTCGCTCGCTATTATAGCGAGCTATAATAGCGAGCGAGCTAGCTAATGTTAAACTGTTTACAAATTTATAATATTTTAAAGCGAAAATATATTGCCTACTATATCTTGCACAGGCGCATATTTAAAAAAAAATTTCGTGTGATGTAACTATAAATTAGATATTTTCGGATTTTTTTCCTGAAAGACCTTGCTTCCAAATTCCATGATGCTAGGTAACCGGGAAGCAATCTATAGGTCTTGATTTATTGGCGAGTGTCAACATATGCGTTATAAATGGTTGTATATTTACGGTTTTTCTTGATTACATTGATTTAGAAGCTTAATTTCAAGTATTAATTACAGCTCTAAGTGACCGTAGACTTAAGTATTTGGTATTAATTTAAACTTGATACCTCCACGTATTCCTGCGAACAAGAATCTTGACTTGAGATCCTTTTTTTTTTTTTTAGGCACGTAACTTTAAAATTGTAATTAAATAGCTAATAAAAAGTAACATAAAAACAATTTTTGTTATCAATATTTATTGGTTTTCTTATAAAAGTTAATGTGCACTCTATACTTTTCTTATTTATCTGAGAAATATTGAAAAATAAGAAACAAACATTAGAAAGTAAATATCAAAATCTAATCCATATACAATAAAATTAAGTCATATTTTTAACCTTCGCCTTATCTAGGGCGGCGATATAGCACAAAACAATTTATGTAAAGAAATAAAAAACTAAAAAAATATTTGATAATGAATATAATATAAATAATACAACAATATTCATTAAATTCATTTCAAGGTCAAATGAATTTGTGAGCACGTTTCGATCATTTAATGAAACAATCAATATGTAACAAAAAACTAAACAAGATAATTACCAATGGTGGTAAACAAATTTTTACCTTTATTAAAAAGATGAGAGATCTTTTTGATTCGTCTTCTTGATTTACTTAATGTAAATAACCATACTTTCATTCCGGATTTTTTTAAATTTAAGGTCAATAACATCTTCGAAGAAAACTTTGAACTGAATTTTTTTTCAATATAACACGGATTATCCGAGATCGATATTTGTAGACCTTATGGATTTGATTTAATTTATATAATATTTAGTAAGTGAATACAAGTGGATTTCTAAGAAATATTATCGTATATGGCTGTGCCAACTTTATCTTGTATATTCATTGATATTTCTCTGGAATATATTTTACCTAATTATTATCATAGACTTACGAAGATTGAGTAACTTAATTGGGAGAAAAATGCCAAGAATTTTCTTATATTCATTCTCTTTTCACGCATATATTGATGCAAGATTTTATTGCCTTCATATCTGCTATTCTGCTGTCAATTTACTAATACATTCTTTTAAGTAAATAGTTTCTAAGAAAATCAGCATCGACCATTTCAATAATTTCTCTAAAATTATTTTCCTTTTCCGGAAGTTTTTTGAGGTATGGAACACTAAAAAAATAATCAAAAAATTTACGTTCCCCTCAAATTAACTTCAAATGAGCGAATATTTTTACAATATTTTGCTCAAAATAAATTGTCGCAGACTTATACACGAATGTTATCTGTCATAACTTTAACTCATTATCACGTAAATAACGTCAAATCGGGGGCATTGAATTTTTACTTTCCTACTTATTTTTCATAATAAAAATGCACTTTACAGTATGTAATTATTGTCCCAAGGACACTAATATAATGATTATGCGCAAGTTAAAAATTATTTAATTATTACATGTATAATTGTTCTTCTTTCAACTATTGCAAAAAAATAAACAAATTAAAATATTAATTATGATTATTGATCTATGATTACTTTTATTTATTATGTCGATAGGAATCGATGATCAATAGTTATTTACCGAATATTTTAAAACATCAGAGAACTGAGAAGTTTCATTATGATCGTTACATATATACATTAAAATAAATTTATTTTAATTAAATTGTTAGTGTCTCTAGTAAATATATTACTAACATTACGTTCAAACTTAAGTTTGACACTGATACTTTTTATGTTTTATTTTCTAGTTTGTTCAATAGATGACATTACTTTTATTATTATTATGATCGTCATTTTAATACGTTAAGATTTGTATTTTGTCACAAACTTTTCTACTAACCAATGACTAATTTTTTTTCTGTCTTCGTTACTTATCTTACCTCAATAGAAAATGTTATAAAAATGTATTAATTTTTCGTAGCTATGTGGTTTACTTAATCTTTACGACCGGCAATTTAGACGCGCAGACAAAAAAACCATTCGTTTTATACTAGTTACATAATGTTTAGTACGGGGTGCTTTCGTTGAAACTTTTATGATTAACGTGATCTGGCCACAGCACTACGTGACTGAATTTAAGATATAATCAAACCGACCCCGAATTTTTTTAAGCTATACGCAAGGCTGAAATATCAGTTTACAAACTCCTTTTCTGAATATTGACTTACTAGAAATTAATTAAATAACTCAAATATTAGTTATTTATTTGGTAATAATGATATACTAAAATCTCACGATTATTACAAATCTTATTACATTTTTCAAAGTTATTTAACCTGCATTTTTTAATATGAAAACAATATGGAAATAATGTTCCTAGTTTAGAAACAAAAGAACATTTTTTTTGTAAATAAAAAAAAACTTATTTACACATAATAAAATAAAATAAATAATAGCAAAATTCGCCATGTATATGTTCCATATATACAAAGGCATATTAAATATTTAGGGGCATATAACTTTATATAAATGTAGGGGTAATTAATTTTATTTCTCAACTATATATGAAATAATATACTTTGTAATTGTGCCTGTAATTACAAGCTCCTGCATCAAATAGTTTCTAAGAAAATCAGCATAAAAAAAAAAAAATTACGTTCCCCTCAAATTAACTTAACTTTTATCAAATTATTTTGTGTTAAATTATTAGGTAATTAAAAAAAATCAAGGTAGGAGTGATTTTCAAGGAATGTCCACAACTTACTTATAATATAAAATTTACTAATCAAGAATTAATAACAGACAAAGGTTGATATAAAAAACCTGTTAAGTAAGAGAAGAGAACTCGTACTGCATTCGGTACACATATAAACAGTTATAATCATTTAAAGGTACATAATATTCCTGTTAAACTACTTACAAAATTTTTATTTTTTTTAAACGAAAATGCAGGTATTGCCTACTACACATTTCATAGACCCATTAAAAAATATATTATTTTTATGTGATTTAAATACATATTAACTATTTTTTCCCTTTTTTGTTCTCTGAGACCTTGCTTTTGCCAAATTTCATGATTCTCGGTCAGTGAGAAGTACCCTATAGGTTTTGATTTATTTGCGAGTGTCAAAATTTGCAGCTTAAATAGTTCTATTCAAGGGTTCTTCGTGATTGGGTTGACTTAGACGCTTGATTTTTTATAGTTCCAATGGACCATGAACCTAATTATTTCATAATATTTTCCAACTTGATGAACTACGCGTTCCTGAGAAAAAGATCCTGACAGATACAGACAGACAGACGGACATGGAAGTGATCTTATAATTATTCCTTGTTTTCCTTTTGCCATTTTTACATTTCTTTCCCTAATGCCATTTTTAGGTACGAAACCCTAAAAATGGCATTAGGGAAAGAAATGTTTCCATTAGCACTGAGCGATGAGGTAATTTATTAGGTCTCTGTATTGTCTACAGAAAGTTTCAACTTATTCCCCACATCAGTGACTCTAACAAAATTATGATGCCTGTTTTGGTACCAATATGGCAATGTGTTATATTTCTCGACTAAAATTAACTATTTAAATATTAATGTTATCTTCTTAGAAAACTAAGTCAAATTTAATAATTCAAGTAGGGTACTATTACCGCACTGGTAATAGTAACAAGGATCATTAATTATCAAAATAATATTCTGAAATTAATTTATCAAAATAAAAGTAACTTCGAGGTTTTCTGGGTTTATATGCACGTTTAGTACTTTAATAATAAAAAAATGTTTCTAACATTTTTTTTTCTAACTAGAACAAATTAAAATATATTTCGTCGACTACAAATAAAAAGAACGTAATAATCAAGGAAATCTTAGCTGCTTTTATAAGTTAATGTAGTTAATGAGCTAGAAATATTGTTAAAATAAATTTTTATTGCTTCTTTCAGAAAATTACATCTGTTTAAATTTTCCTCGTTGTCCTTAACATTTTAATCGGATTTAAGTAATTTACCGGCAAATATAATAAACGTCCTAACTTAGTATATTAAGTGTTAACAATAAAACGGGATCCAGTGACCTGAAAACGAAGATTTTCTACATTATTATAAGAAAGGAAGTAATATTACAATAAAAGCTAAAAAAGACAAACTTACCCGGAGATAGGCTGACCGTCCCCGAGCGACGTCTAAATCAGCTCGAGGCAACGACGGCGTACGCAGTTAGTGCTGCTAGCAAGTGCGGCAGCCGGCATTCGACTCACGTGCGAGCCCAAGATTTTGTAGCAAATTGACGCATCTCGCGCGCTCTAACGATACGCTTTGCCAATCCGATGTTAATGGCAGGCTTTGCCCGCATTACGCGCCGGGAACGCTCGCTCCGGCCTGCGGCGCCCGTGCTGCTGCTGCAGTTTTGTTGGCAGACTAGATGAACGCAATGAAAGATTTATCGTTAACATTTACGACAGAACGTTTGTTTCATCGATGTGGGCGGTGCGTATTGATAAATTTGATTTGTCATTGGCGAAATGTTGTCTTCTTCGATCTAGTCCTTAATGTAATATTTAGATATTAATTTATGGTGGGGATATTTTTTTCAGCAATTTACTAATGTTACTTTCACCATTTATACTTCATCGAAAGATATCTAGTAGCGATGTCTCATATTTTTTATATTTATATTACGAAGTTTTATTTATTTTGAAGTTTGAAAGTTTCTTTTTACAATTATCTATCGATAAATCAGTAGGCAGAAAGATATACTAGCTATACCTCCTAAATCCAGTGTCGATAAATAAACGCTATTAAAATCTTCATTGCAAGTTAAGGACTTCTCTATGGTGGGCTTGTGTTAATTTTACCAAACTGATTCTCACACGAAGTCGATGTAAGGTTTGTCATTATCACCTCGTTGGAACGTGTCTAATATTGTTGTTGCTTTTATTGATGAAAATGATGGAAATTGGTAAGATCTATAGAAAATGTAAATTTGGTAATCCTCTTACAACGATAGAAATATTAGATTTACAGATTTAGTCTTGAAGAAACTCAAAGCTTACACAATTGCTTGTTTCGTTTTAACTTTAAGTCGAGGCAGCGAAATATTTGATTTAGCATTTGAATATTAATAGGTGCGATTAATATATTTACTATTGAAATAGTCATTTCTATTAATTTGCATAATGGGTTTACTTTACTTACATATGATATACAACTTCATAACCTTAACTTATTGTGATAAAATTATTATAATACGTTTATTGTCCACAATTATATGAAACTACGTGATGTAGTATTATTTCTACTTTCTTTCAGTTCTTTACCACTACCTAGGCTTCGTTGTATTACAACATCTTCAGGTGGGCTATTAGCAAAGATCAGCAATAATCGAGATTAGCAATAATTGTACCGTCGACTCCGAATTAAATTTCGGAAGACGATACAAACCATTTGGTTCAAAAAAAGGTTTATTGTCATCATTTCATGCATTTCAACATGTAATGTTATTATTTAAAATAGCTGCCCATTTCGACTTTACCTGGGTAAAGAAGACCATATTTTTTTTAATCGATTTTTATGCAATGTAATAATTTTGTTTGACATAACTATACTTTAGTCGAGTACAGATTTGTACTGGTAATCTTATAATATAATCTATATTATTCGTATGCATTCTGGTTTTATTTCCTACATATTTATGGTATCTACAATGTCTTTGCATATTATTTTATTGTGGCTATAATATTTTAAAATTTTAAATCATCCACTTAATTTACTTCCTTAATTGTTTTCGTATTAGTCCCCCCTATCCACCCGTTCTAAAAATATCTTAAAACTTTATGTCCATCTAAGCACTATAAAATATATGATATTGAAATTCTTATTCGATTACATAAGCCGTTTTTTTATTAAACTCCACAAAAAAAACTTTTCCTACATTACGTTTGTCAAATAAGATATTAACTGAGTTAATGTTATAATTTTACGTCAAAAGTATATATTTTATACCAATCGCCCTTTCAGTTTAACATAATCGGAAACAGTGAGCGCTCCTTAAATTTCTTTAAGGCGTAGATTTTACAAGTTATAATTAATCGTGCATTTGAATATTATTTTTGTAAAAAACAAGATTCAAAATCAATTTAGTTTAAATGAAACGATAATAAAAATGAGGAATCAATAACGAAAATTCCTATGCGCTACGAAATCCGTACCCTCATATTTACGCTTTGTTCCGCCTCATCGGAACGAGCGTTCCGATCTTACAAAATTTACCATCCACCCGGATACCCTGCCCTATACATAACTCATCTCCGAATTGCCATCATATCTCGCGCTCCCAAAAATCAGGACATCAATACGCGCAATGAAATTCCGTTCACAGTTACGTAGGCACGTAAATAGTGTACAATTTCGATCAACCTACTGTAAAAAGAGGCAGATCTCTCGCTCAGCCCGGTCATCCTTCCCGCCGTCTCATATATGCGAATTCGTAATAAAATATTTACAAGTTTTCCCTCCGAGCGCGCGCATTGCTACGAACATGGAGCGAGCTGGGCGCGGGCCGTGGACGATTTCAATACGGAGCCAGTCTAACGTATAAATTGACGAAATTTCGATAGAGGCGGGCGGCACTTCGCAATCCTCAGATTTGAGATAAATAGAAATAATGACGTCAGCATGCCGAGTCTCATGTTTATTGTATCCCTTTTTGACCTAAAAAGGGGAAGAATTGTGATACGGGCCACGTTTTGATATTCGAGTTTGCCGTTGTGCGGCAGCGTTGATCGTTGCAATCGATGGATGGTTACTCGGTGGCCCATCCGCCTCAGCGCGTTTATTCATTTGTTTCTATAGAGTGTGACAGTTTATCACTGAATGTGGAGCAATTTTTAAAATAGAAATAGTCGAATTTAGCTCTTTTCAATTGAGCGTAATGTTTTGAACTCTTACAATAAAAAATTAATTCTTTAACGATAAAAGTTAGTTAGTTAGTTTTTTATACATTTTGGATCATTTTTGGATCATCCGTACAATCGCTCGATAACTTGGACAATTTGTTGAAAACACGGATATTCAAAAGGATGCGAATTTATATCTTGCTGATTTTATTCCGTCGTCAGTCAGTAGGGAACAAATTTCGAGCACAGCTTATTTTTAGCAAAAATGCTGTATTCGATTAGGTGAATACAGTAAGTATTGATACTGATTTTCTCTGATTATATTTTAAAACTGAAATCAACCAGTAAAGTGGAAACTCCTTGACATTCTCGTCATTGACCTTTGTCCAGGGCATATCTTCCATTGATCTCCGTCCAGGAATACTTGATCTTTTTTAAAACTGGTATATCACTTAAAAACTTTGCTATAGCTTAGATATTTATCACTTTCAATCATTGGCACCATATAATTTTTTTTAATTACAATTAAAATCACACCAACTTCAGATACTCACTGAACACGAAATAATAAAAGTTATAGAATTGCTTGAAATTTTAATATATTTGGAGAGGATGAAATTAAGTGATAGGAACATATCTATATCGGATCTTGCATCTTTCATATAGCCACAATCCCGGAATTTTTATTTGCATTGTGAATGTTCAACTGTTTGAAATTAAACTTATTAAATACTGACTTTGCTTGCAGCTCCGCAGGTATGGATTTTGAATTAATGTAGCGAGATTTGTCTCTAACCTAATAAGACTATCACATTGCTTTTTTATAAATAAATTTAAACATGCTACTGTGTTCAATAAAACTTGGAAGTTGTTAGACTCTCCTGGTATGTGATGTTTTAATCGTGTGTAAAATGGACGTTGTGCCACCTATTGATTTGTTGTGGTTTTTCCATCTTATAGAAATTGCCTACTTAAGAAATTGCCTTCTTAAGTCTTAAGTCAAAAAAGTAACTTTTATGTTAACTTTAATAATAAATTTTATCTACACGTATGATTGAAAAACATTAAAATATACTTTGTGTGACATTATTAAATCATGAAGAGAATGTTTATTTTATAATATTAGTATTAATTATAGATAGTAATTTACCAATATCTCGTATTATACTTTACGTACAAAGGAACTGGCTAAATTTAACACGTAATGTTTTCTTCACACACAAACAATGACTTGGCATATTTATACAATAACAATTGCAGCATACCTCCCTATTACAACCGTAACTGCTCTCATGCGTCTCATTTTCTGACGTTAAACTAGCTTCCAAGAGTTGTAGTAAATTGTTGCAAGAAGATCCACTAGAATTTATTAAAAATTTGCTTTTGTTTTGGAGATTTAAAACATTTCAATATTTAGCACTATTTTATGCATTTTTTTAACAATCCTAATTAAACAAAAAATTATATTTTGCGCTCCCGAACGGGTTTACTCCTGAAGTAAAACACAAATAAAATAATTAACGGAGTGTATACTGACACGTATTTTAGTGACATATTTTATAAAACCAGTTATGCCGTGTGCCATAAAAATCATATTGAATTGTAATAATCTTCAATTATCATCTGTTATATTCATTTTATTTTAAATCAATAAACTACTGAATATTTAAAATGAAATATTTATTATACAGTTTACTTACAATAGCATTTTGATATTTTAGAAAACAGTTTTTAATTTTTTTTACCTTGTTTATTATCTACTAAAGAGACAACACTTTCTAATAATTGCTATTCTTGCATGGAAAATTCCCTTCCTGCAGTAATTTTATATTGCATAGATCAAACTTTTTTTAACATTTAACAAGAAAGGCTCATTTCATACCGGTGATATTTCAAGTATTAAATCACCGTGAAATTATTCAACATGTATTCATAATATATAGCATTTCATTAAAAGTAAAACGCAAATATGATATATTCTCATATCTCATCTCTGCTTCACATCCTAAAACCAAATATATACCCACGTATTTATATATATATATATATATATATATATATATATATATAAAGCTACACACAATACGTTGAATTGAAATCAAGGTTCGAGATTATATGAGAGTTTTGAATTAAATACACGAAACTTCACGGTTTCCACCGACGACCTCCGTTCATTTCGCTTTTAATTTGTCAGCGAAAATGAATTTCTTCATACCTATCTCTCGAGTGATATTTTCGAGGTTAAATATTATTTGTTTTTGACAGAAGAGGATTCTATTTTCCACCTGTAAGTATCTGAAGTGTGGAGTATCTGAATTATAAATTGATTCGCGTCTGTTCTCGGAATAGTGAATCTCAAATGCTCATTAAGAATTAACAAGAATAATAATAAAATGTCTGTCATAAAGCTCAGAGTTCTCAGAAAATGAACAAATTTATTGTACTAACTTCAGCCGTTTCAATAATAACTATATTGTTAAGCACAATACTGAAAATGCAGTAAAAAGTAAACGAGACAATTTTTTCTGTACGTATACCACAGATTTAAATTTTCAGCTTTGAAAAGTTATAATAAAGAGTGATTCCAGTAAAAATAGTGACGTGGGACCGTGACAGGGTTAGTGCAATACAATAGGATTATTAACAACAGGATTATTTTACTGTCATTACAAAATAGGGTCGTCATATTGATATCATGATTGATGCTGGTCAAATACATTTCAATATAATATTAAAATACGTTTGTACTCATTTACGTTCTTCCTAATTTTCTATTTCATTAGTTACTTTTACGAGTTTTAGATATTTATAATTTTAACTTAATAAAAACTTCTACATAAATATATTAGAAACATATAATGCAATGTAAGTGATACTGAGACAAGTTTTCTTGGAATCAGGGAAATATGAAATTCGAAACATTTATTTTTTATAATTTATTTACAAATAAAATAAATCTAAATTTAAGTCTCCATTAACTTTCACACCGGTTATATATTCATCCAATTTCAAAAGGTATCTAAAATTCATCTTTTCAATTCTACAACTGAAAAAGTCGACCTAGTTTCCGAAACTGAAATTAAAATTCCGACACAAAAATGTAATACTGTCAATAGCTAAAAGCTAATTTGAAGTTCCATAAATAGGCAGCCGTATTTAATAAGACGAAGGTAACGGAACAATTGCCACATCTGCAAAAAAAGGAAAAATTCGTATTCATTTTCTTTTGAAAAGATTTCCATTTGTAATTTCCTCTTGTTCAATATACCTTGAGATTTCTAAATGCCAATTGTTATGAGTATTGTAAATTTAAGGAATTTATTAAGCTTTTCCTACTCCGTGAATTATTTCCTTTGTTGACAGGGTTAAGGCCCGGGCTTAGCGCTGAACGCGACGCGATCCTAAAATGAAATGCGAGCTGACAAAAAAAATGTCGCCGAATTTGTGTAACAAAAATACTTAAATGTGGCTTGTAAAAAATATGTGAAGGGTTTAGAGTAATTAATTATGTCCGGCTAAAATATTTGAGTTTTGTATCCCTTTGTATTATGTAATGAAAAATAATACCCTGTCTCCGGGAGAAAAGAAATATCGTTTTTAATTATTTTTCGTGTTAAAAGGCAGGATTCGAACCAAAACGACCGAGTGTACTTATCATAGTCGAATCTTATATACATTGTTATATTAAATAACCTAGATAATATTTTGTGCTTTAAGTAATGTTTTTAAGTTTAAGGTTTTTCGTAAGCTTTTGCTTTTGCAAAATACGCAGGTATTTTTTTCCAAAGTGTTGTTAATTTTTCTAACATACGTTCCATTTAGATAACATGTTTGGACAGTGTTTATTGACGATTATTTAAGGGAATTTATCATTATATAAATGATGTCCATATCAAATTTTCCTTAATAACAATTGAACGGATAGTGAAATAATATATTTTCACGCTAGCCCTAACATTTTCAAAGTTAAAATTATTCCAAAATAATGAATTTTGTTCGGGATAAAAGTTCTTTTTAATGAAATCGGGATCCCATTTGAAAAAAATTAAACATGTGTGATCACATTTTCTTTATTTTTTCTTAAAACGTATCGTACTGTTGTTAAAGTTAATTAAAATTTTGAATATATTTGGCGTTAATTTTGTAGAAATTCATTATTCACAATTAAATGAAACTACGTGATGTAGTATTATTTCCACTTTCCTTAATTTTTTTACCACGACCTAGGTTTCGTTGTATTATAACATCTTCAGGTGGGATAATCGTTTCCCACCTGAAGATGTTGTAATACAACGATAATAACAATAGATCGTGGTAAAGAAATTAAAGAAAGTAGAAATAATACTACATCACGTAGTTTCATTTAATTGTGAATTAGAATTTTATAACAAAATGTTCGTTATATAAAGTTTAAACTTTAGAGATTAAAATTCAATATTTTGAACAATTGTTTAGAAAAATGATTTAAAACAATTAAAATGTCGATACTTTTAAATTTATTCTTTTTCTCCTATTCATTGCCAAAATATAATAAAAATTTATTCATAATTTTAAATTTTTAATTACTCTTATCACTTAACATTTTCGCAGATATAATTTCTTCAATAACCTATTATTCTCATAAATTTAAATATATTCGGTTTATTATTGTTAATGTCCAAATACAATGGTTTATTCAGATGCATATACGAGTAAATAGGAATTAAAATATAAAATGTTCGTAAAATTATTATTTACGAATTTTCTCGTAGTATATAAATTTTATATTACTTAGAATCTCCTAGAAAATCGAGACTGTTTTGTACTTCCTTCCTCTAATTATGTAAATTAATATATCCTTATCATGAACTTTCCGACTTTTCTTGATTTATGTTTTTGACGTCCTCATCGCATTTCTATTTTCTTCAATTTAACCCAGTTCCATTTTCACATATTCATCTTTGTCACAAACAATTGCATTAGGGCTCGTGAATATAAATAACTTGTCGTAAACTGATCTGCACGGGGCATCACGTAATACGAAGCTTCTCAACGGCCTACTCGTGCGAGTACCTGAACTTGCTACAACGTAGTTATACATATGTATCTGGGTCAATCCATGGGTTCTTGTAGTGTGGAAACGTTATTTTTGTTGCTAACAGGTTAGTAGGGTTTTATCTGTATTTGAAATAAGACCTAAACGATTATTACATACTATTATAAAAATGTAATAGAGGTGTGTCTGAACATCGAATATATTATTGAATAATTATTTCAATATCCTAGTTAGGCAAATTAAAATTTAAAATACTTGGTTTATCAGGTGTTTTAAAGAAACTCAATTATTAACACTCAGTTGCGCAGGCTTGAAATATAGATTTTTGAGGCTATTACAGTGATTCGGCTTAAAATTTAAACTAAGTTATAATATAATTTTTTGCTTTTGATGCTTTTAGGATGCAAACCTTATTCACGCTATTTGGGTTACGTGAGTATATTTTGGTTTAGGTTCAATTAGGTTGGATTAAATTAGGTTATGTTAGATTAAGTTGGCTAATATTAGATTATATTCGATTGGGTTGGGTTAAATTATAAATTCTCGCAGTTATTTTTGTTAAGATCACGGTTAACTTTTTTATGAAAACTTTCTTATTGGATAAAAATCCTCGGAAACGAATTCAATAACAATATCAAATCAATAATTATTTTATTGAAATCGGAGCAAACGCTTGGAGCGTTTAATAAACCAAAACATGTTCATATATATCTACACACATGCACCTATATAAATGTACATACATAAGACATAAATGATATTACCTCTTTGGCTTCATCGTAGTCAGTGCTTGAAGCCTATATATATATATATATATATATATATATGGGTACACACCAACTATGTGGTTAATGTTATCCTAGTTATTTCATTCCTTTTTGTTTACATCAATACAAGTGAAATTACTCCAAACTCTCTATGTGCAGTACCCATCAGTGAAGAGGTTTTGTCACCACCTTCCGGTTCCATCATTTGACATTAACTTGACTTACTTTATTATGAGATTATTATTAGATTTATATTATGTAGTGTTGAGGAATTTTATGGTGTACCTTAAATTCCTATAATCGGATTGTGCAGCATAATTCCCACAAAAGTGACCTTTACAATTTTTGAAAATTATTGATGTGAAACGTCTAATGGAGCGTTTAGATGGGAGTTAAAACGTTTTGATGGCAGGCCGCGTCGTGCCATTCGACCAGCTTCGCAACTTGTTGGTTCTTTCCGGCTTAATTCAACTAGTTTCGCGTTTCGTCGTCCCTTTTCGATTTTGCGCTTCCCTTTCTACTACACTACACACACGCTACTTTACGTGTGTTTTAGTATATCAGCATTCTTTTTTATTTACTGACGTTTACTACTTTATGCATTTATATCTGTGTATTGTATTAAATTGCATTAAAACATAAAAAAACTTTTGTTCATGGACAATACGAGTTACAGTGATAGTAAAAATCTGAAACTTTCGTGTCATGCTTCAGCCATCATCGGCCAATTGGCACTTTTGTTTCCTCAAAACCAGCATCAGCAGTTACTAATACAGAAATAATAGGGGATGATATATCTGAAAAAACAACTCGAAAGTATTATAAAGTTGAAATATATTTTCAATAAATTGTTAAGTAATATTTCTGTGACAAATTATTTCATAACAATAAAATAATAACATTCAATCAATACTTTAATATTAAGAACTATCTGAATGATTCCTTGTTTAAATATTTCAATACAAAAATATAAAAAATTGGTTTAGATATGTCACATATGCCCATGTTTCCCATGACTGCTTACATTTACATTTTTTTGTCCAATATTTGGGATTAGACGATAGGAAAACGCTTTAAAACTATTTAATATCTAAATATTGGAAAGTTTGCAATGAATCACGAAAAATAGTATGTTTTCTATTGTTTTCAGTATGCTATGCTTGTCTACGTGAAGAGTTAAGTGAATTGCTAGATACTAAGCAAAATTAAATTTTATATGTAACTTTTTCACTGACGTTTCCATTGATTTTACGCGCTAATTTTTTTTTTAAGAAAGGCTGTTTATATCAATTTCAATTAGACTTCCTGCGAGGTATTATTTTTAATTCGTTTTTAATTTTAATGAAATGTTTCCATACATTCGTTTCTAATTTTTAATTGATATAAATACCTTCTGATTAATAAAAAAGCTAAGATAAGCAAAAGAAACCCAGTATGAGTGGGCGCGGGCACTACGCCATTATCACCATCGTAGCAAGTTTGTAACTACGCAGAAACCGCCGTATGCACGTAGGTACTCCGACGTGCCGTACCGAACAGCGCCGTGAAACAAAAAGGCTCAGCGAGAACTCTCAAACATAATGATCCTCTGCAATTACTTCCTGTTCCCCATTCTAAACTGCTTCGGGTCTTCGTGTGAACATTTTAATAAGGATCGGGATGGTGAAGCGAGGCTCCTATGAATAGTAGCTTCCGGGATTCGCCCCTGTAAGTGTTGGACCCTTTTCCTATGGACCAAGTGCGGGATTGGAATCGTAAACCTGCTCCTACAATGAACACGTATTTAAATAAATGAGTGCGTCTACTTAGGCAGAGATGGTGCGAGCCCGTCGCGTGTAAAACTCGTAACTGCGTTGGAGAGTTAAATTTCGCTGTTGTTTGAATTAATTTTGTTTGTCTGATTTAATTTATTCGTATTCGAACTACGGGATATTATGGTCGGAAAAGAGCGGGTAGGGGATGGTTTTGTTAGCGGACGTGTTTTGGAAATGTTTTGGTGAGCATAGTGGCGATGAAGTAGAGGTCATAGTGATACAATATTGTTAAACAAATGGTTACTTAAATTTATTGCCATGGCTTGGAAGCTAACTTTAAACAGGGAGGAATGTTTTGTTTAAAGTTTATCTTATATGTATATACATTTTATAATCTATGCAGTCATTTGCATGAAACATATTGCGTTTGATAAAAATTATTCTCACAAATATCTCTTCTAGAGTATCCTCCCGTTATATATTATTTTTTGTACTTTGTGTTTAACTCATAGAGAAAGTTATAATAATTGATTACTTTAATAACAACCATATAATCATTATAATTATTGCTTACTTTAATAACAACGGTCAATGTGACACACGAGGTTACTTTGCAAAGTCAAAGAAACATCGGTAACGTATTCAGATGTGATGTATTACAACATTAATATTTTGGCCTCAATTTTCTTGCTTATAAGTTGGAAGTTTTTTTTTGTGATGGAAGATAACAAAAAAGCAACTTTAGTTTGTGTAAAAGCTTCACAAAAGGTTGAGATAATTTCCTAAACCTTCCGTTTTTGCATATATTTCAAAATGAAAGCATTGTGTGCGATAATAAACATTTATGAAATATTATTACTTTCTTCGAATTCTTTTAATATCTTAACGATTGCTACTATAATTCCGCTTGATGCAGCATCCATTTTTGTTATTTCAGAGAAAGTATTTAATATATTAATGTATTAAGTGAGTCGTGATTATTTTGAAAATTTTATGATTAGGTATATTTCATTTTCTCTTTATTGAATATGTAGGTAACATTTTATCTAGAAATATTGATTTAGTACTAGAAATAATGTATTCTATTACATATATATGTTTTATCAAATATCATATAATCCGCTTAAAATATTTGTTTTAGTTTAATTCTTTGATATGGAATTAACTTTCATTAACCAACCATTTTCTATTACCTTTGTTAATTTATATACTTGTGGCGTTATGTTTTGGCCGTATGACGTTGTGTACGGTTAGATTCATATTTTTCTTATAAAATATCATCTGTCCAAGCTTTTATAATTTGTAATGAAGTCTTATAAAATATAAGTAACACAATCAATAATAAAAACTCAATAGAATGTACCTTATGGGTTTAAAAATGTCAGAACTGTTAATGATATTATGTTAGGTTTGTTAATATTATATTACGAAAAAAATTAATATTTTATCTACAAAAATGTAGTTTCTGGTTTTAAAAACTATTGAATTTTGTAGACATCAATTTATGATAATCAAATTCGTTTTTATATACATATAACATATATATATATTATATATATATATATATATATATATATATATATATATATATATATATATATATATGTATAACCTTTGAGGGTTCCGTAATGAAGGATCCAAAAGAAATGTTATTATGGCAACATTGCCTGTTCTTCCGTTCATTTACCTGTATTTCCATTTCTCACTTCTAATCAAACAAAGCAGGAAATAATATTTATGCTATTGTAATTATGCACTCCAATCGCCCCAAATTAACCAGATTCGTGACACTGTGTAGCGAAAATTCTTTTAAAATTCAAAAAAATATTATGCCAAATTTTATCGGAAACGATTGATCTTTTCTAGACAAATGTAACAGCGCACGTGAAGAGGAATAAACTCACCTTCTTCTCATCGTAAAATCGCGCGGTTGAGGCCACACGAATTTTCCGGTCTCAAAGTAATACGCTGCGATATTTTTCCACAAATACATAACTCAAAACAATAAACAGGGCATTGCAAAACTATTCGGCCGAATCATAAAACAGGGCCGCCCGTCCCGGCACCCGGCCCGCCCACCTAACTGGTTATCGCCGTAGAATCTCAATAAATATAACAAGATAAAATGGAATTATGGAATAAAAAGAGG
This sequence comes from Druceiella hillmani, assembly GCA_039881145.1. Lineage (NCBI taxonomy): Eukaryota > Metazoa > Arthropoda > Insecta > Lepidoptera > Hepialidae > Druceiella > Druceiella hillmani. The sequence goes on from JAYKKI010000008.1 coordinate 35,809,479, forward strand.
AGACAAAAAGGCAAGACGTAGGTCGGTGGATGTAACGTCATATCTTTTTGGTAGTTCACCGGAAGGTTTATCGGGCAATCTACAGCTGGGAGCCAGGCGAGGTGGGGCCGAGTCCGCGAGCTGAATATTAAATAGGCCGCCGGCGCCGCGCGAAGTTTATCATATAGCCGACGACCTGCTTGTGAGAACGCAGCTTTTTGCTTCAGAATCGTTTAATTTTTCATATTTTTGCGCCTTTGGGTCGAATTGGATTGGTAATCTGAGAAATATTCCTAAGTCGTAATCATAGTTATTTATTTCCACAGTAGCAGTTATTGCCCATGTAAATAGCTCTATTATAAATTATTACATTGCAGTATAAATATAGGAAGATATAAATAAGCTAAAGGGGAAATTACATTATAAATTAGTATTAATAGTATTCCATTGTATTGAAAAAATAACATTAAATAAACAAGGTACAACAAAATAACGACCACATTTTAAAACAGATTAACAGAATATTTCATTATTATATATAATGCGAAACAGTGAAAGTATATTTCATTGAATTGAACCCAAATTATGTGAAATTAATAGATGTACCTATACAATATTTACAAAGTTTCGTTTGGAATTAGGGATTAATTGGCAGTATTTTAAGTAATAGTTTTTACTGCTGTTGATAGTTTAGGGTTATTTTCCAAGAAATACTTTGTTTTCCGGTACGGTATGGCTAAAAAATGGTATAATAAATTTTATACGTGGGTCACTTTGATCACTTGTTAACCTAACACAACAACATGATTAGAGAACTTACTTGGTAACTTATACGACAACTGGGCGATTAGAGCAGTTAAATGGGTTAAAAAAATAGAAAGTTCGATATGAAATACAGTTAAAAGAATATTTCCACTTGCATAGAATATCATAATAACGGAAATAAAATAAAGATTACCAGTAAAATACCATTTTAACTTGGTTATGTCACATTTTAGTCAATTCAAATAAAAATACCTTAGTCGATTTATTTTTGGGTCATATATTCTTATTATCGTAATTCATAAATCTTAATAGGCCATTCTTATTTAGAGCAGGTGCACAACCTCAGTGTAATGTCGAATTATTTTTGAATTATCTTTGAAAATGGTAGAAAGTCTGGAGTATATCTATATTATCTAAAAATTTTTTTTTCTCTACTGTAATCGATATCTTCTTGCGGTGAAACGTCGCGGATCAAAATGGAGTCCATAACTTAATAATATTTAAGGTACTTTATAATGAAGGTCTCTACCGAAATCTTCAACTGACCACATAATTTTTCTTCTTATTGTATAACTTTGTCAAGTCTTACTATGAATCCTTCTCGTAAGTTAAAGTAATGAACATAGTTAAAATTGTAAAGGGACTAATGAGAGTGGGAGATAACTCCATCCTATTCCTATATTCAATTTAAAAGCCAATAACTCACTAACTTTTTATCATGTTTTATTTCTTTCCCGTATTAGTTTTTAATTAATTTATATTTTCATGGCATTTTACAGCAAATTAAGGAGTATTGAAGTACCCTGTTGCGATTATGAATTTAATTCAATAAAATATACTGTAAAACGAATATTATGAATGAAATTTAAGCCCATGAAACGAAGAGGAAAATTCGTTTTCTTTTATTTATACCCGATCGATTGAGCTCCGCTCCCTCTCTAATAGATACTGTGCCTCCCCGTCAACTTCCCCCAACTCGGCCGCTGGCATTGATCAAACTTCTTTTTATGTTAACACGTATGCTTATTGAACTTTATTTAGTAATTCGTAAAGTTTTTCACAAATAACCGAACTTCTATAATAAATGTTCGTAAAAGTTTCATATCTGGGAGCGTATTAACGTTTTAATGTCTCGCTGGTTGGCGTGAGCGGTGCGGACCCGTTCTGTCGACTGTCACAGTTCACAAATTGCGGGTGATTTATTACGAGATGGTGAGTGTCTTGTTACTGTAATGTTGTTATTTTTCCTTGCCTACCGAAAAATAACCTATCGGAGTATCCGCCTTCTTCTGTTACGGATAGTCGAAACAAAATTCGGAACTTATACTTATTTTTCTTTATCTATATGCGGAGTATTTGAATAAAATTTCAAATTATATATTTTCTTTAATTTACGCCAATCAAAAAAGTTATTCGAATTTTAAAATAGTTCGTATTACTTTAACCCGTGGATTACTGTTACCTACAATTAAGTAATTTTCCCTAAATACAATTTGTATACAGATATGGGATATACCGAATTATAAAGGGAAACAAAATCGACTAGACTAGAAATCGACAGAATCGAATGGAGTTTTTGAAAGGAAAACATCATACCTATGATGATGATATTTTTAAAGTTTTGAAGTATACCAAGAACTCCTTCTAACTTTGTTATATCTCACCGTCCATATATGCGTCCTTTGATCACAGTTTTTAATATTTGTACAATTTGGCAAAGCCTTATTTCACATAAAAATCTTAATTATCACTTTTCAAAATGTTTTCAAAACTAATTCGCAAAATATTCATCTTCAAAACGACGCGCAATATATACCCACCTCTCCTGTCCTTCAAAATATTCAAGTACTCATATACGTTGGAATAATAGAACAAAATGGACACCAGCATCCATAAAATATTTCAATTATTTGGATTAATTTATATTATATATATATATATATATATATATATATATATATATACATATATATAACGTAAAGAAGGCTCTTATTCTTTTGCTTCTGACAGATTTGTCTTAACAGCTGAATTAGTCAATTGAAACGACCAATACATTATTCGTTAACATGATTTGGCCATTCCAAAGTTCATAAAATATAACGTTAGTTTTTAATTTTTCCTTTATACATTTATCAGTAGAGTATACAGTAATTAATTACCTATTTGATTAAATTGTTTACATATTTTACAGAAAACATCTCCATATAAACACTATTCAATGGATGAAATACAATTTTGAATAATATAATATGCCTTTACGTAGACTAAAAGGGGGTTGTCATTCTATTTTGTTTCATTGGCTTTCTTATATAACAACTATTTATGATTAATGATTTTCCAAGAATGTTGAAATATAAGACCTTATATTGCAGCAAAAAGGTGAAGTTTTTGGTTCACGCAACAAAAACATGGCACTTTAAAGCGTATTTCTTTGTTATTTATACGATCATCATGTCCTATTCTTCTACTTACTTCTTTGTTATTTTTACTAGTTGATTCTTATACATATATATATATATATATATATATATATATATATATATATATATATATATACTTATATGCATATATATAATGTATTATAACTTGTCAACTTTCACTAAGTATTTAGAAGATATTCAGAAGTTAGCAGAATAATGCAAAAAATATTTTCGTTTTACTCTTATCTTAGTTAGAATATAAACATTATTATAAATGTATTAATTTGTGTTAAAATCATTTTTCATTATTAAAAAAAAAATTAAATTCACTAAACCGTCACTCACCGTATCTCTACTCTCATTTTCGAACATGTATACTAATGTTCACATGTGGTAAACACATTTTCGAATAAAAAATAGCACCGTTTCCTTATTAAATTTGCTCGTACAAGTTATTTAAACGACCATCGTTTATCGTCGGCCATTTCTTGATTGGAACCATAATTTTCATTGGCCTATATCTGGAAAATTAGTATAACTAAAACTATTTCCTCATCAATAATATTTATAACCTACTACTTCGTTGGATGAACAAATTACTAATAATATAATTTCGTACGAATTTTCTCTTTACAAGAAGAGACCAACAACCGGGTTGTTAATATGCATCCAATATCTCACTCTAAACTTCATACAAACGATTAAACATAGCTTTGATATTAAATTTTCATTACAATGATTGACTTTACAGAACCGATAATTTTACAATATAGTTATTGTATTAAAATATGATTTAAAAAAATATAAGATGAAGTTATAATGACAACTAACAGCGTCCGCGTCTTGAAACATCATCGGTTTAACTTACTAACAAAATCAGCACACATTAACAAAGGAATTACTAATCAGGTGACATATTAATAAACTCATTGTATATCGTTTCGAGAGGCTTTTAAGTCTTCGATAGCAAAATTAACTTAATTAGGAACTCGTAAATCTTTTTGTAGGGCTTTTAAATAAATAAATATTTGATACATTATGCCAAAAATTATCAGAGTTCACAATGTATTTATTATAAAAAAACGTAAAAATTTACCTGTAGCGAACCTATATTATAACATCGTACCGTATTCGGCTATATTAGTTAGTCTCAATTTAATTGTCTTTTTACCTAGAAAAACTGCTTAACTCTTACACATTGTCATACATAAATAAGTTACTTTACATTAAAATCAAATATGATTTACGGGGTTAGTCATAAGTCATCCGCATCAACTATTATTTCTTATATCATATGCTTATCATACTTCAAAGCATGTATTTATGTATTATAGTTTTGTGAATTGTTTTATTTTATATATTAACTTTTCAATTCTATTGGCCTTCATTATAAATTTTTTCGTGCGTATAGTTCTAAGATACATGTCGTATTCACTTACAATACAAAGAAATCGCCCCAAATGTATAATTATTAATGTATCATCTTCGCATAGTAGGCAAAGATATTTTAAACATTGACGCGATCCCAGTCAAGGTGTGAAAGCCTGCGAGTATAATTTTGCCTACTTAAAAAGATTTCCTCAGCTCATATATAGAGAAAACTAATCTATATGAGTTGAGGAAAATCACAGCAAAATTTAATTCGGTAACGATTTGTAAAACTACAATTTTGTATATTAAAAATATTTATTATGATTTTTAAGTAAATTACTGAGAGTTCTATTCATGCTTGACTTATTTTTTTTTAAATTAACCCACGTTACTTATTATAAATAATACGTACATAAGCTTCCGCAACATTAATTGCAATATTGGAAAACAACAACGTAGCCAACGCTCATCAAAAAACTTCTTGGACCTTATCAAAAGTTTCATTTCAAAAAACTTTTTGGAATGAAATTTTTGTTTGCCAAGATTTTGAGTAGTTCTTGAGACTTTTTAGGATAAGGTTAGGATTTCTAATGTAGCCTTAATTTTAGCAAAGGATCTAACCTATAAATATGGTGTAACAGAATGTGGTTGTTCTGAAAAAAATTTATCCTTTTCTTCACCTAGATAAAAGTGCTTAAGTCTAACACATTGTCAAACATTAAAGTCAAGTATGATTTACAGGATTACTAATAAGTCATCCGCTGCTAATATATTTTCAAGCACTTATGCTTTTTATTACAATGCATTATGCAAATATATGTCTATATGTAATATATGTCTAATAATCATAGTTTTGTTAATTATTTTATTTTATGTATTAAGTATTTCATTATTTTAATTCAACATCAATTTTCATAGGTCAGGCCCTTTTAAAAAAAATCATAAATTATCCATTTGAACCTTTGCCATAAATTTATATATTTATTACAAATAACTGGAATAAAATTATATTGTCAAGTAGTTACTGAAAAATGACTTACAAACCGAAAGATTGACACAGTGGAGAACTTTGTTTCATAATGCGTATTGATTAACATATAATAGTCCTCTTACATTTGCCTAGATCGATCCATACCCACGCTCCAAATGTCTACGCCCTATTTATTATTCAAGAAAGTTGAACTAATATGAAATACTGAGACAATTTCGGATAACAAGATAGCGACGTATAGAAGCAGAATTACTCACTTTAAATTAACGCGATTGGGATTGAATGGGACAAAGGTGGAGTGGGATAAGTTAAGATGATCGAATTAGGTTCAGTGACAACTTAGAGTTGGTCTAACTTACTCCTCTTTAACTAAATTAATTCTTATACTGGCGTTCTCGTAACTTTTTAATCAAATGTGAACTTTTTGTTTACGTAACGTACTTTATGAACAGAAAAATCAAAAGAAAAGCCAGCTACAAACTGAATTACGATTTAAAATACTTTCCGTGAAAAGTTCATCAGTTCGCAAGTAATATTGTGCTTGAAAGTCTTCTAATTTTACTAAATTGCGATACGATCGATGAGGGGAAAGTGCTTGGGGTAATTGGAAATTCCTTTCCGTTTCGTAAAAAGAAACTGATATTTCGCTAGGCTCGACCTAGAGTCCTCCGCTCGCGTCTTTCGAGGGGTACAATTTAATTATTTGCGATACAGCCTCCTGTTCCATTAAAATGAGTACAAATACAAAGGCTATGCTGTTATTACTGGAAACTATTGCTACGTCTTCCGTTTAGCTCGCCAAATAGCTCTTTGGACCGTAAAAGTTCCATTCGATTTCAACGTCTAGTGATAAAATCCTTGGAGCAAAATATCAAAATTTGATGAAAATTAAAATAATAATTAACTCCTTTTTTATTTAACATAGCACTAAACCTTATCTTTTGGGAATTAATTAATATCAGTGAAGAAAAACTTCTCATTATTCTATTACGGAAAATTTTACCATTTATAATTAAAGACTTGCGGAAAATAACAGCGACAATGTTTTCAAATATTATTGTCTAGAACTTATGCTTATTTTACTCTAGATTTTTTAGTTATTGCTGGGCTGGGGATAAAACTAAAAATATTTGAAATTTATAAAATAATTAAAAAAACATGACCCTTTCATGTTGTCAATAAACAACCTCAAGTGGTATATGAGGTTGTTGTTCCTCATATCCACTTGAGGTTGCTGTTCCACTTTTAAATTTTTATTTTATATTTCGGACTCCATTTTGAATAAAAATAAAATATTTCTAAAATTATTTTAAATAAATGCTGGAGTGGATAAGCAAATTATGCAGCTGTGCCAATTTTCAGATAATGGCGATAGTAGTTCCTAGGAAAAACAGCTGTAACATATGATCATATAGACACCACAGTCTCGCAATAATAGTTATATTTTTGTCTTTTAAGTACACAACCTTGGAAATAATATTAAACAGAAAGGAAGGAGAGTGGAAAATAAAAAAATAACTTAAATTTTTTTAAATTATTAATATGCATAGCTCAATTAATTACAAGTTATGTGTAAAATTTTAAATATCATTACAAATTAATGAAACTATTTATATTATTATGTTCATAGCCTTAATTTGTTACACTAAAGAATTAGTTAATATAGAGATCAATTAATTAATTAAATTATTACAATGAATTAGTTAATGCAACGTTTAGAAGACAGAAGTTTCACTTCCAAATACAGACAAACAGTTTAATACTTCTCCTTTTCGTCCTTTAAGATATTTCAACACGATTCATTCGTATTTACTTTGAAATTTTCACTTTTTTACAGATTTTTTATTAAAATATAAAACTTGAATACCTCATCCATATTTTTAATATAATTATAAATTTCCAACTCTAATACATATAAAAAAGATAGGAAAGTAATCATTTTTGACATACTTCCCCATCATTGAATTTGGTCATATTGCCAAATCAATAAATCATAAAGCAGGGAAAACTTTTATACTCAAGAATTATGCTATTAGACCTGAAAACGTAAGACGTTTTTGAAAATAAACAAGTTAACAAAACAAGTCTTTTGTTTTAATTTCATACTCCACATATTTTCGAAAACTCTTATCACATACATTTTATTAACTGATGTTTTCCTTGAAATATACGTAAGATAATGTGAGAGTGTAACATTATTTAAAAATTTTACTACCGCTCACAAATGCTAAGAAAAATCTCCAATTTCTTTCACCTACCTGCATTGCGTAACTTCATTTATCTAACAGCTGCTTTCCTTAAAAGCATTCTTCAACCGGATGTCTTTTCTGTAACTTTTTTACAGTTTAATTCTTAAACGCTCAGTATGACCTTCTAACCAACTTCGGTAATAAATTTTTCCACTTTTGACTTAAATTACAATCTTTTAAATAGAATGCAATGTATCACCTACGTTTGTTAGTATATAATGAAAATATTTATTGTAATAATGATTTCATTGTTTAATTTCCTAAAAATGTCAAAATCTTTAAATAGTTTTGCTATTTCTTGCGAAGTATATTTATATTAGTGTTCTTTATTTTTTGCATATAAAAACAACATGTATATGCAAAATAGGTGAAGCTTTTGTTTTCTATATGTATTATACAAAAACTACATGTAAATTGTTACCAAAAAAAAACATCATAATTAAGTAACTTCAAAAAAACTTTCTTATATGGCATGAAAAGCTTTTTTCTCTATTTTGAGATTATGAGACATATTCCGTATCTCGAATGAACACAAAACAATATAACCTTTTTAAACAATCTACAAAGGCCCAAACTTCTAGATTAAATTATCTTGGAACATCCATGAAAATATTATGAATGTATGAAATATATATTAAAATATATGCGAAAATATTAAAAAACAAGAGTGTTAGGTTATTAGGTTATTATTACAGACGCAACCAAATCAGTTTTCGACCTCAGTTGTAAACAAATATTAATTATATCACTTGTTTTCGTCATCGTGCTTTATTTACATGAAAACATCGTCTATGACTCTTAGATATATTGGAAGATCCATGAAAATATTATGAATGTATGAAATATATATTAAAATATATGTGAAAATATAAAAAAACAAGAGTGTTAGGTTATTAGGTTATTATTACAGACGCAACCAAATCAGTTTTCGACCTCAGTGGTAAACAAATATTAATTATGTCACTTGTTTTCGCCATCGTGCTTTATTTACATGAAAGCATCGTCTATGACTCTTAGATATATTGAACCATAAGATAATCTGCCTGTGAAGTATTTGCAAGTAAAATAGAAATAGAATATACGAAATTGTAACAGAGTGAAATCTGGGGAAAATATTTTGAAAGAATGATTAATTTAGCGCATAGAATGACAAAGGACGTCGAAAAATATTTTTTTATAACTTTTCTGTCTCTCCGTATGTTATTTTGTGCGTTAATCACGCAAAATCTACAGGACGGATCTTTACTATATTTCGTTTGGTTCTTATTTGGATCTTTATAATAGTTTGTAGTCAGAACAATATATGGGAGAAACTTTTTTCATCTCGTTCCAAATTTCACGCGAGCGAAATTATGGGGCATAACTAGTGATCAATAAATGCGAATGCGGCGTCCTTTGCAAAGCGTCATTGAGGATAAAATTGTAGTTTTTATTATATGATGTAAAATTCTAGTTTTTATAATCTGAAAACTTAGTCCTTATGGATGTAAAGGTAATGCCAATAGTAATTATTAAATAAAAAGTTCTACTGGGTGTAGACTCTAGGCAATGACTGATGTTCCGATCTGACAGCGAATAGATATAAATTTGTAAGTTAAATATGAAATAAAATTAAATAAAAACACAAATCAAACACCAGCAGAATTCTCAATATGAGGGTTCCGTACAGATTACAGTAAAGGATACATTTTTTTTAAGACTAGCATTGTTTTGAAAGGATACATTTGCTTTTAAGACTACGTAGCAATTCTATGAAAATTTTGAAATTATTAATTATATATTTACATAATCTTTATTTCTTATATGAACATTTTAAAAAGTTGATAGTGCCAAATGCGTATATTACTAAGATTTATTAATGTACCAAATCCATGTTTCTACGTTACATAGTTTCCGAGAAAATAGGTTGTAACTGACGGATTGACAGAGAGATACGTGATAATATAAATCTCCCATTTTTTCAGTTTGAGTTTATTTCTATGTTCGTGTTTTAAGTGCATACGAGTGTATGAGTTTAGTACTGGACAATGAGATTTACGAAACAACGACGTCCTAAAAACACTATAATTCATAACACCGAACTATAACAACTCACCATTACTCCACAATCGTGACTAGACTGCTTACACACTAATCCATTTGTCTAAACCTTTATCCGATATTGTCAGGAGAATACCCATATTTCACATTCAAATTCGCGTAAACAAAACAAAACTGACAAGGGGATTACAAAATTATTGTTAAACCTCTTTATTTATGGACCAATAAATAATGATTTAAATTGCACTGTCACGAACTAATTCCCTGGTAATTAAACCATATTTAAATTCTAAGATATTCGCCATTTTAAACTATATGTTTATTAAGTCAGCCAATAAGTAGGTGAGGGTTTGTCTTTTATGGGGGTTATTTGAGTATGTGCGAGGGTCATGTTATCTGCGAAGATTACGTGGTTGGCTCCCTCAGGCGACATTTGTAAGTAGACGGCCCGTAGCTACTTTGGCACGGGGATGCCTTGTTGATAGCGATCTGCTACGTGATACGGTCTCGCCTTCAAATAGTGTTGGAACTTTATATGTATCTTACTAATGTAATAATTAAACGAACAGTTATAGGTGGGAAATTACCACATTGTTTATAATAATACGTGCCTGAATGAACATAAATTTGCATTCTGTGTATCTCTTTTACAATTATTCTATTCACGTGTATTGAATAAGTTTGACGGCACTCTTCAAATCTAAGAAATAATGTGGAGTTAGTGATTAACAGACACGCCCTTTTTTCCAGCAATTTCTGAAATATTAATAGAACTTTTTCTCTTCCGCATTTCGACGAGTAAATAACCAAGAAAATATTAAAGTTTCACGAAAGTAACTTGAAATTCTTGCTAATTTTCTTTAGGACAAAAATTAAATATAATATGTGACAAATATTGGGAAGGTGAACTCTTAAAGGATACAGTCAAACATGGGTTCTAAATATTCAAAAAACAACATTTCGATGTGTTCAAGGCGGTCGCCTTTATAGTCGTCCCACATTAAATTTCGAAAAATTAAAAAAACGTTATTGAAACAGATTCCAGGTTAAGTTTAGGAAGAGCTACTCCCACAAAGCGTGAGTTGTTTTTTTATTGCAATAGGAGTGCATATACTGCAACAGAAACACTTATCAACATAATATTTAATTTATCTTCAATTGAGTGTTTTTTATATCACGATAGGAAGGATATGTTACACAAGTAAAAAAGTGAAAGAAGTTTTTCCTGACCGATAGATGTAGCAGTTGGTCATTATTCCCAATCCTCATGCCATGAGGTAAATATATGTTAATTAGTCCAAAAGTATATCTAGTAAATACATTTATATGATATCCTGTGTATGCAAATCTACAAAATTACTAAACTTTTGTTTCGTCAGACCATAAAAACACAAACCTAAATTTATTTCCATATTAAATATTGTTTCGAATTTAAGGCAATTCCAGTAAAATAATTGGTCCATTACTTGGATAACAAAACTAGCTACATAAGTAAAACAATGACTGCAAAAATATATACAGACTGGTAGTCCATAGGTCCCTGTTATATTATCCTCAGAGTTATATGCATACTTAGTGCCGTTTCTACTAATTTGCATCACAGGAAAGCAAGAAATTATTCAGCAGGGCATGTTTTATACCGAGTTTATTTTCAGCCGCCTATCTTATTTATATTTAGCACTTAAGACGAAGGGAAGAACGGGGCTGCAGAGATAAACGCGCCAAAACTCTTTCGTATTTATTGCGCGAACTTCAATCCGTAACATCGAGCCAGTCCAGTCGCAATTATTATAATTAAGCACTTTTTCCCTTCAGCCGGAATTTGGAATTATAAATCATAATTACGTTTTCAAGTTTTAGCTCGTTGCTTTTATTATGCATGGCTCTGTTTTACCTTGGCTTCCGCAATTTCCACGCTTTCTTAATTAAACAGTTCGGAGTACCTATAATGCTTGTTTCAGACCCCCGAGATGGAGAAGGGGTTTAAACGTTTTGAGTTTCGTGTTGTATTTTGTTAATATTTCGCCAAGCATTGGGGGAATGTATTTTTCTTGGTTTTTAAGTACTATAGCTTAACTTTGAAATGAAAATGCGAGAGTTTTCTTTAATATTTTAGACGAAAGTTTAATAGTCTTAATTATTTGGAATACACGAATAGCACTTACGCTAAAATTATTCATAAAATATTTAGTAATTTCTTAAAATTAAAAATGGCATTAAAGCAATGTTGATAGTTTTAAATTTCATCAGCAGCTAAATGGAAAATCGTTAAAATTACTCTTTCTTTTAATGCAAACATATAATAAAATGGTAGCGTGGCTATCTTTACACTGAAATTCTTTTATATAAGTGTTTGCTCTCTTCATTCTAAATAAAAAAAAGATACCGAAACTTAAGTTTTTACATATTTTAACTCTTTATACATTGGTTTGTTTATTTATTATTTTCAATTTACATTGTACAACAAAAAAAACCAAATGTACTTAATTAAATTTTTACACTCACCGTCACATGAGATTTTTCATTGTCTAATACTTGTACGAAATATTATGAACTATTTATGTTACGATTTTAGGACAACAGTTTTTGAAGATCAGTAAGCGACTGAAATATTTATACGAAAGAAAGAAGTGCACTCGCGTGACATGACGATGTTTGTTGCTAATTTTGTATAACCCTTTATAAAATTTTAATTTCGTCTAAATTTTGTTTTACAAAACTAATGCATTCCATGCAAAACTGAAAGTACAGTTGTCGACAATATTAAACATAACTTGTATTCAAACGTTTAAGACAACTACATTAACTTTTGGAATTAAACTCGTCAGTAGGTTTGCGAAAATATATAAAGGAAGTTAGGGAGTGTATTATTAAAGAAGTAAAGTGTACATTAATTAACTTTTATAATAATAAAACTCATCGAGGAAAACGATGAATATTAAAGAAAGGTGAATTAACATAAAAAAGTTGCTTGTTAAATGAAATTATATTGAATCATCTCTTTTATCTCTATCTTTATTACATTTGATTTTGCATTGGTACCCATCCTTTCCAAAAAAAAACTGTCCACAATACCAGCTAACTTTGGGTGTATAATTAATGTAGTATATATCTAACATCATATTAGTATATTACCTAGCTGTGAAGAGATTTAAAAAATAATGTTTATTTATAATGCATTATCTTGTATCACTTAAACATTTCCAGTACGGTCGTGGATTGGACTTGTGTTTACCTATAGCTTAATAACTTACCAGACTAAATTAATAATAGATTACAATCAAAGTTTTCTGAAAAATATTAATGCTAAGAACCTAATAACAAACAAGTTTGTGTGATAAATACATCTAAAGAACGCAGACAAAACATGCAATCACGGCGCTGTATGTGGTGTGCTGTTTATAGAGTGAAGGTATTAAGACACGCTGTGTAGATTTGCTAAACAAGTTATTTTTTCCTTTTGACTTTTACAGACATTAATGTAATTAAAAATACATAACATATAACAGCTTTCTGCTTATATTTATATGTCATTTATAGAGTTTTTAACTGTTAGGCGTGTTTTTTAACTGTTTTCAAATATAGACATTTTACGATATAGTATTAAAGTCGATTTAATTTTAAAATTAATCTAGTATTTACATACAAAAGTTAAGTTTAAAAAATCGTTTAAGTGCTAGTTAAATTTTGCGCGGTGAGTGATTCGCACTAAAGTAAGTGATTACAAATTTTCGGCATTATTGAAATTCACTATTATTTAACTTTCAAATGCATGCGTACAAGAAAACGTGAAGTGCATACAACAATATTTGTGTCCATAACATTTAAGTTATCACAGTATGTCACAAACTTGATTAATGATAAAATATAAAAAATGCATATGAATGTTTAATTTTTAAGTGTTTTAGGGTTCCGTACCTCAAAAGGAAAAAAGGGACCCTTATAGGATTTGTTCGGTCAAGACCCTTTTTCTCAGGAACACGTGAAGGTATTAAGTTGAAATAAATAACAAATATTTAAGGTTCCTTGAAGCTGTATAAAAAAAACTTAAACATATGACAATTTATACCGCATATTTTGACACACACAAATAAATCAAAACCTTTAAGGTACTTCCCTTGACCTAGAATCATGAAATTTGGCAAGAAGCAAGTTCTGATAGTACAAGTAGAGAAAACACCCAAAATCGTTAATTTGTGGTATCGTTAATTTGCGTAAAGAATATAGACATTTTACGATATAACTTAAAATTAAACTGACTTTAATATTATGTCGTAAAATGTCTATATTTGTTTTTAAATATGCGCCTGTGAATAATACCGTAAGCAATGTATTTTTGTTCTAAAAAATTAAAATTTTGTAAATAGTTTAAAAGGAATATTATGTACCATTAAATGTGTGTAAATGCCTAAATAGTACACCCTCATAGAGCGAGTTCCCTTGAATTAAATCAATCATTATATGTTGGTTGTAATTAATAACATGGTCATAATTTAAATTTCAATAAGTAAGTTACTAATAATAAATAAGTTATCCCAAGTAATGCACAGACCTTACACAATACAAACCTCATCACCAACATTATCAGTTTTTTTAATTTTTTCTGATAACGTCTTCGAGATGTTAAGGATGAATAATTTTTTTTTTAATTTTTGGTTATTTACTTGGAAGAAGATTATACTAAAAATTATTACATAATTTGTTTTAACTCTCATTTTAGGAAGCTTTCATTTGATGTAAAACACGATGATGATGTTTTTGAGAAAAATTCTCTTCCTATTTCATTACAATTATTTCAATTAACTAATGTTATTATCTTAATCAAACTTTCAAACAAGAAAAAACAAATGTTCATTTATCAAAAATAATTTCTATAGTTCTAACTACAAAGAATAATGACCTCCCAATTTATATATTAAATTATTATTCTATGAAACCTTATCATGAAAATAATTTCGAGTATATGTATTAATTATTAAAATATACCTTATGTACGTTCATACACGATTAGACACCCAATATCATTAATCAAACACCTCAACCACTCACCTAAAACGTTCTCAGAATAGATATACAAGACAGATGTTTATTTTTCTCCACAATTTTCTTACGTTACCTTAATGCGATGAACAAGATTGTAAGGAAAATATTGAACTTATTCCCTCTCATGAGAACAGAATGCTGCTTTTAACTGTGCGTTTCATTAGTTGTATTTTTCTTTTAGAGTTTATTTATCGTGTTTGTCTACAGTTTCAGATGACTGTACAGAACTAAGTGAAAGATAATACGTGGCGTGTAATACATATTCGCTGCGCGTTCCATCAGTCATTGCGAGTGGTTATAAAATTTTATAGGATTTCCTTCCCAAGTCTTATACGATAATGTGGGCAGATAGCGGGCTCCCAATAACGAGGCAGCACGTAGATTAAGACGCCGATATGACGCGACATTAACGCGAAACAGCACGCTCTTACCTTTATCTTGATCAAGTTATATTTTCGCGGAGGTTCAAAAATATGGTGGTCGTAATTTGCGAGAAGCTCGGTACGGTTTGATCGCTCGTAGAGGCGATAATCTCGATAATTCTGTTTGATTTCTGGCTCTAAAGCCGGCTAGATAATCTTTAAGGATTCTGTGTTTGATCTTTCTGTCATTTTGAAATGCAAATGGGGCTTTTAGCTGATTAGAAACTTCGTTTCTGTAAATTGTGGCTCAAGGGCGGAACTGTGGTGTATTTAATTTTAATTTCGCTTGAGCCGTTCTAAAGTGATAAAGAAATCCATTCAGCGCTGCGCATAGCTAACGAGTTCAAAGAGAGGCTTTATAGAATATTTAATCTTTATCTTAGTCAGTAAAATTTACTTTCAGACATCTTAGATATTTATGTAAATGAAGATAATTATTTATGTTACCTATAATTGGACCGTTTATAACCTTGCTATGTAGTAGGTAGCGATAAAAACATTGGAAAAATGGATTTTGACTCTGTTTTAAATTTCTTGTAAACCAGCAAATTATTTTTAGTATTTTATAATTTTAAAGTTTTATTTCTAAACTAAAATGAAAAATTTAAACCTACTTACCAAAAAATATATTTTTACTGCAGAAACTTTTTTTTCTTAATTCTGAAAGTTACTACAGAATTAAAATCATATGACAATAGTGCTGTTTGATTCGAAATGTTTGAATGATGTCGACACATAGAAAATGGTATAATAGCTAAAATTATATTCAGCTTACAGCTGTTATCCTCTATGAATCTTATTCAACCAACAAAGTTAGGATTTAATAAATCACATGTTATTGCAATGTAATTAGAGGCCATTCCAAATTTGTCATCAGGACAAATTGAAATTTCGTGACTTTAGTGGTAAAAATATTTACTTTCTGTTTAAAAACTAAAATCTTGGCATGTCTCTAGAAATATGCTAGCTGAAAACAATGAATCGTTCGGAAATATGCTAGCTAAAAACAATTTAAATACAAAATATTAAGGCATTTCTGAAAAATAACACAAAGTTTTGGTTTTAGCTGTTTGTTTTTTAAATTTTGAAACTCATATAACTTATGTCGATCAAATTTTGAAAGTTTAATTTTTTCTAAATTAAAAGAGACGGACGGTATTTAACGTCAACAATCGTCAATTTCATAGCTTATTTACTCACCCAATTACCGACAGATGATTGTATTAAAAATCATGCATCACTTCCAGTAGAGCCAGAAATTTGAAAATTTGCAGATGTAAAGTTTTGATACCAACAGAGGGAGAAAAATAAAAATTAGCGGTAATGCACCTATCAAATTTCATACAGACTTTAGTTTAAACTTTGAATATCGCGTCAACATTAATAATGTGATGGATAAAATATTAAATTAATTTAATCCCAAAGCACTAACTCACCTACCCTTCTTTAAAGAAACTCTGTACGGAACGTTTTACGGTTGACTTTTTAAAGAGGAACTTTATATTTTTACAGCATGTTTTCGATGAGACTTTATTTTATGTTTTAATTGTTAAACAGTAGCTATAACTATAATGTTAGTATGCATACAGAACTGCACATCCGATCATAGTCCGAACTAAACCTTATAGTTAAGTACATGGGCCACTGAAAACGTTAAAAATTTTCATTATATTCATCTTTGTATGCACAAAAGACTGAATATTTCTTTACTACAGGACATTTTTTTCGTCTCATTTTGTATTCTATTAGAAATAAGGTCCTTTTGGAACTTCTTTTCTTAATTTTGTAGTTTTTCTTTTATTGACAAAATGTCCCATTTAGTAATTAATTATTGAAAGGAAAAAAGCTAAAAACTAACATATCCCTCCATTATTCTAAACTTAAACGATTGTTAACCTCTTCAGCACTTTATAATGATGTATTTGTAAAACATAAACGAAAGAAGAGAAGTCTTGACGTGGCAAATTGAAGAGCTGTAGGAACCTACATATTATAATTTCTCTTCCAATAATAAATTCTCCGTCAAAGAATTGTTACTTATAAACTTCAAAGCCGCATACCTACGATATTTTGAATTTCGGATCGAATACCGGCGGCATACTAAATTAAATACGTAATTGGAAATCTGAAATAAAATTCGCGCTGAATGTTTCCGTCGAGGAAAAATAACTGTTGCCACGCTGGGTTTACTCATCAAGTGAGCGATTGTAATAATTCGAAATAAATTATAGAGCTTCGCTTATACATCGTGCCAGATTTGCAAAAAAAATATAATATTTGGCCACGGATAATTAACGCGCCCCGTTCCAAATTTATTAAAACGCAATTAAGGTAGAAAATCTTTTAATGAACAAGAAAACGCTGAAATATTATACTCCTATTAATTAATTGGCGGAACTGTAGTTCTGGATTATTAAAATATATCGGTACGGATAAGATTAATAAACATTTAGGCGTGTAAAGTTTGCGCTTGAATCTAAATGCTTATGATACAAGCGTACTATTATCGTATGAATTCGTAAATTCGTATGGAAAATCGTCAGCATACCTGCATCTCGGTTTGAGTAATTTTATATTTCGGAAAGCTGTTTAGATAGCTTTAACATCGTTATCTAAAAAATTAAACGCGTTCAATACCACTTACGACTTATTTTTAATGTATGTAGAATCAAGTTTCGACTTTCTTCTCCATCTACATGAAATTTTGGTGTAATATTAAACGAATTAGTTTATTTTAACTGAAAGACCACATTCGTGACTGAATCATTACAGAATAATGTCAGTGGAGTCAATAGAGTTGAAAAAACGAACTATTAATTAATTTTACGAAAAAATGTTAATTTTGTTGTCCCTCTGTTTATAATTGCTTCTAATAACTGTTAGTAGTTACCAAAGTTTACTTATTTTATTTCATTTATTTCTGTACTTTAATGTATCTAATTGATATATATGGCGGGCTTATTGCTACGAGAGCAATCTCTTACAACCAACCAGAACACCAGTCCAGCCCCGCTCGACAAGGGGCCGGGAATCGAACCCGGGTCCTCGCGATGCGCCTCGCAATCATAGGCCGTATACTGTGATCAACCCAATACACCATGGTTATAGTCGGCTTAAAATCCATAATTATTTTGGAGTAATCCATAATTATTTGGATAAAATCCATAAGTTTACAGTCGGCTTAAAATCCATAATTATTTTGGAGATTATTAGGAAAATATTAAATAGGATATGGATCATAAATAAATCATAGTATAAGATATATTAAGTCTTTGTATTGTGGATAGAATGAAATATAATTTAGTAAGGCCTGAAAATAAGTATCAAACTTATCGCAATTTCAATTGTAATAAATTTTCGTTGTCCATAAGTAATATCACTGTCTCTAATAAACTATAATTTTGTTGTCCCTAAGAATTGTTATAGTAATAAATTAATTTCCCAAAAATATTGGCAAAAAAACAATTTTTACTATTGAACTACTTACTAAACTATTTGGCTAAATTAATTTCAAAGAAGCACTATTATGGTACTTGGTAATAAAGTAAAAAATAATAATTCGGAAGAACTGAACTCAATGAGTATGTAGAAGATTCTCTACCCGTTTCAGCTGTATGCAACAGCTGAAACCCGTTCTGTATTTTCATACACATAAACGTGCGTATTTAAATATATTTATGGCCGATTTCCAGCTCAATTTTAAAACTGAATTAAATTTGCATCAGACAGAAAGGAAACATTTCTTTTTTTAAAAACATAGGCTTTATTTTTCTTATTAGAACTTGAACCTGTTCCTGTAATTTAAATTTTGAGCTTTTTTTATTATTTAAATTTTGAGCTACAGCAAAAATAAATCAAAAATAGAAAAAAACCAAAGAATAGTGATTATAATAACAATAATAGTAGTCATAATCATTTTGGTAGTTTAGTTGGATCAGCCTTGATGCAATGGTATACCGAAGACCTGTGTACAATTTCCATCCACCGGTTAACTCTTCTTTGTATGTTTTACAATAGTGATTAACTAAACTGATATTATTTTTAAATATTGAATTATTTGGACCTAGTTTTTAACTTATAATATTTCCAAAATAAATGTCCGACTAACGCTACCTGTTAGAGGTATTTGTATGTTTTACGCTCATAAAGTCTACGTGTTGATTATTTAAACAAATCTATGTTGTGTCGATATTTATCCATCCATCTCTCATCCATTATCATTAATATTACTTATAACGGTTATTCCAAACAACAATCATCAGTGAATTTCCCGCGAACAAATCCGCAAGCACAGCTGGTTATAAATAAAAATCAAAATTTGAGGAAATACGCAATATTTCTTAGAAAGTCTGCGAGATTCATTGATTAGCATATTATGTCAATGTATGGAGGGTACAACGATTGCTGCTTCAAAGAGATAAATAGAAATATAATTTAGTAACTACTGTGGAAAATTTCATGAAACTTGAAACTTTCGTGAAAAATTCTTTGTGTTGGAACTTTCATGAACAATTCGAAATATCTCATTTGTCTAATTGGTGACGCATTTATGATATTTATTGAGAAATTTGTAAATACACAATATGTCTTTCATGTTCATACAAAAGTAAGTTATATCTGTGCTTTTAATTAATATTATTAGTAATTAAAATTTATTAGTGTTCCATATAAAATTTATTTATTGTGAATATTCGTGATAGAAATAGTGCTTATAAGCTTTTTAACATATATTTTAAATTAATTTTCTCTAAGTGACGTTATGTTTCGGTTTGCATTTATTTGCATTATAAATTATTACCTCATCATTTATTAAATACCTAAAGTAAGTGTTGAACATTTTGTGTAAATAAATTACACAAAATGTTCAACACATTAATTTATTTTCATTATTATTTAATGTTATTAAAGTTGCTTTAGTAAATTTAAAAATGGATTATATACGCCTAATATAAACATATATTAAATTGAATGCTGAGTATTCATTTGAATTTTTGAAATAATTAAATTTAATTTAATTAATTTAAAAACATATTATGATAAATAGAGAAAAAATTAATGATAAAAATAATAATAATTATGATTATGATAACGCCAGATAAAAAAAAATGTTTACTACTCTGTATGAAAAAAACATTTTAATTTTCAAAATTTAATTATTCGATAGATTTTAGATTTTACGAACTGTATTCATAATCACGCCCCAGTTCTTTTATTATTTTATTTTCATAAATTATTTACTTGCTAAATAAAGTTATCTTTGTATTATGCGAAAGAAGTATAACTTCTAACGCGCGTATATAAGTAATAACAAAATTTTTAAAATTTTTTTTATTTAGGAGTTATTTATTCCAGTAACATCTGGCTCCAAAATAACGTATACCTTTGGCAACCACCTTTGCGTCTTTTCAATATATTTTCTTAAACTTTCCTAAATACTATGATTATAATGCTATTCATATACTTTTTGCTCATCTTTCCTGCACATAAACGTAAACACTTATATTAAGGCAACATTATGTCATTTTGCTTATTTATTAAATGTGTTTATTTCCTTTTTTGTTCCTTCGTTCCCTTATATAAATATTAAAAATATTTATACTATCGTTATTATAATGAAAGAAATTTTGTCAATTCCGAAATCATTTTGTAATAATTTTGCAGTAGATATTTACAAATTTTATTTAATTATAAAAATATATATCAAATATCGATCGGAATGAGCATGATTCTCCCGACCTCAAAGCTCCGTAAATAAGCAAAATCTGAGGGCAATTCAAACGTAAACATCGCCCAACATTTACATCCATACAAATAACAAGAAAAAAAGCAAAGCGCTAAGCTGAAAATGCTTTGTGAGTATGAATTGTTAGTCTTGCAGTCGTGTGTTTACATAGCGGATGGCAGACTCGAGGCCAAATGCATTTATAACAAGTTGACATACGGGATTTTCATGAGCGGTTAAAGCTACTTTTGAATATTATATGAGCGATAAATAAGCGTAAAACCCTTTTAGCACTTTTGCAACTTTCTGTTTGTAAGCTCTTAAATGTTAAGAAAAATTTAGATATTTATGTTCGTTGTTTACTTGTTGAATAACGTTTCGCGTTCTATTATATGCGTGTTTGGAGGCGGTTTCATTTGGCACGGTTTACTGTGTTACATTTCAAAGTGGATTAGTATTTTATACTGTAGTTCTATAAATAAAGCAAAGCTTTTTGTAGAAGTTACGAAATGTTTCATTTCATACATTTAAATGATCATTTTCTATGTATATTGGGCAAACTTTTGCATGTTTAACCAACTAACGATATTACGTTTCGGAAGCATGCTCATTAAAATAACAAAAAATAACACGATTTGGCAATAAAATCATTGTGTTAATTTAGTCGTTGAAGTGATGATTATTTTCTACATTGTTTTAGAATCATACTTATACTTGTTGATATATAGCTCAGGATACGCAGCTTTTCACCCCATCTAAATTGTTGGAAAATAATTTCCATTTTTATATATGTAGGAAAAGGTCACATAGTTTATTTTTAATTTAGAAAGTAAAAAACGGAGTCATTCTTGTAAAGTGATTCTGTGTTTACTTTTATAATTACGATATAAGAAAAATCTTGTCACATATTTATTTAAAAATTTTAGGCATTTTTTATGATCTTGTTTAAATTTAAGCAATTAAAAGATACAACTATATTCTAGACTGAAAAGGAAGATTTCTTTTTGTTCTAAAACTACTATTATTTTATATTTTTGCATTTTGTGGATTCTACATATTTCACTTATTTTGGATATTTTATTAGAAATTTTAATAATATCTAATCATGATGAACAAACACGAAACCTTAGGCTCATAAATTCAACACAGATTCGACTAGCTCTTTCTATACCTTCACAACATTTTTATTCTATATTTACAAACTGTCTCTCTGTTAATTCCATATACTTATCAATACATGAGAAATACATAGATATTAAAGTGTAGTTAGTAAGAGACTAGGTCAAATTGACGTGACATTATTTCGATTGTACGTCATACAGAAAGCCTATATTGGAAATAGAGCAATAAATCCCCAAAATTGTAATTCTATGTTCACAAACTGTCTCACGGTTGATTCTATGTACATATTGAAACATGAGAAATACATAGATATTAAAGTGTATTTAGTAAGAGACTAGGTCAAATTGACGTGACATCATTTTGATTGTACGTCATACAGAAAGCCTATATTGGAAATAGAGCAATAAATCCCCAAAATTTTAATTTTATATTCACAAACTGTCTCACGGTTGATTATATGTACATAGCAATACATGAGAATTATATAGAA
Organism: Druceiella hillmani; assembly: GCA_039881145.1. NCBI lineage: Eukaryota > Metazoa > Arthropoda > Insecta > Lepidoptera > Hepialidae > Druceiella > Druceiella hillmani. Next base: position 35,832,093 of record JAYKKI010000008.1, read on the forward strand.
ACTAAAGTGTATTTAGTAAGATACTAGATCAACTTGACGGGGTATAATTTCGATTGTACTTTAGACAGAAAGCCTATATTGGAAATAGAGCAATAAATCCCTCGTGTATCGTAAAGTTAAAATATACCTACACTCATAGCTGCCTACCTCATACATTATTCTTAAACAAAAAATTGAAGAGCCATCTATAAATACGATCATATTTTATAGCTTTTCTTTTAAGGTCTTAATAAAGTTTTACACACGAGCCCCGCGCCGCTCATCGCTATATAGATGGGGAGTGTTTTGTAAGTCTTTTACATAGAATTGAAGACACTTATTACGGCAATATTATGGCCAGTAAAAATGATATCAATTCAGGGAGCGTGCGTATGTGCTACGAAATGAACTTACATCATCATATCCGAATGTGAGGCCAATTTAATTCAGGTTATATGACAAAATTTTACGTTCACGTCTACGGTATCGTGAATATTAAATTAAACAATTTATGCTAAATATTACGCTGTCAATGATGATGTGCTTAACTTGAATGATTTTAGCGAATATTTACATGCAGAAAATGTTGTCTACTTAATAGACAGTAAGAATATTTGTATTATTATGAAAATATAAATTATGTTTGATAATTATTTAATAAATAATTTTTGACGTCTCATAAAAATGTTCGAACTGATGGGAAATCGCCTTTTTTGAAGAAAGCACTTAAATGTTCATTTCATGTTGAAATGAAATTTGTTTTATTTCTGAGTACAAAAATTTAAATTTTTAGTACTATTTTTATTACCCGAATTTTAAATTATGACCCAAAACTATGATCACTAGCCTTTTAGGAAGTTTATACGCGTTATCTAAAGAAAACATATTACCATTTTACGAAATATATTTCTTACACATTAATACATAAGTAAAATTTGTTTAGTTTGGATAAGAATGCCATTAAAATCCTGAAATTTAGTTATCAAGTAAAGATGTTGCGGAGTCATTTGTTATTTAACCTTTCATATTTCCTTCTTTCAACCTTCTTTTTGTCTATCGTAACACTCTTGACAGAAAGGTCATGGTCATCGTGTGATACTGTCAAGGGCTGATCGCGCGCTCTTAAGTCCTCTACTGCAATCAGCACGACAAGGCTTTATATATAGATATAATTCCACCGTTAGGTACAGTCAAGTTGAGTGTCCTGAGATCTTGTACTAGGGATAAACGCTGCATGATCCAGAATTATTTTAGTATTGCGAAATTAATTCGAAATTCTATCCAGAATATTTTCAGTAGTCTTTTCTACTATAACATTTCCGGGGCATTTATATTTTTCCTAGTTTTCCCGAATATTTCGAATGATACGGATAAGTGGTTTGCTGGGGTTATGGTTCCTCCATATTTCCTTCCAGCCTAGTCAAGGCTATATGCTAAAAAACACTAAAGGGACATACTGGAATAATTTTTACATCACTTTTCAGGTGTGTGACATGTAAATATCTTCGTATAAAACTGAAATATTTAGAAGCATTTATATAAAAAAATATAAAATTAACACCCCTTTCGTATGTCATCGATACCTCCGTATGTTAAAATTGTTTTAAAAATATTCTTGAATGAAACCTAATAAAAATAAATAAAACCATAGAGCATGATGTCACATTTACTTTATATATTTATTATTTTTATGTCTGAAAGATTTGGTGAAAATATTTGAAATATATGTTTCTGAATTTTATTCATATCCTTAATTGAAACTCACTGAAATATCTTGATGATATAAGAAGAGAATAATTGAAAATTTGCTCATCATTCACCGTTCTTTTCACACGCAAGATATATGAAAAACATATATGGAAAAACTCTTTCAATCCAACATATTGTACCAAAGTGTAATACATAAATTGGAAGCTTTTATTAGTTAATAAACATCTCTTAATTCTGTATATTATTCAAAACACATTCTTACATTTCTTTTGAAAGCCTTTCACTTTCGAGAGATAATCCAAAAAGAATTAAATTTCAATACCTTGATGTTTTTCTGATATCATCCTCACTAATTGCGTTTGTGCCGAAATTGTATGTCAAAGGGAAAACAAATCGTAATTTCAAATACACAAAATAATAAAAAAAATTCAAGATAAAACTCAGCGCACCAAAAGGGTAAATTACATCTAATACCTTTGTTAATGCACTGTACTTATTATAATTAATCATATAATTAATCCTCGTATCGTTCCAAGGAAAAAAATCGAGCACTTTCATTATCCCTTGAAACATTTGGAAGGTACTTTACCTTACAAGGCACTCAACCAATCTAGGAGGCTGGCCAGATTAAGCCTGGATTAAATTTACCCTCATTTATAGTAGAATTTCTGGCTCATGTATTAATACAAGGCCCTTTGTACGATCACGTCCTAGTGTGTAAATTAATTATTTGTCTAGACCCAAGCTCGCGATAGTTCTCAAAGGGGAACATGCAAAAATATTATAATGAGGGATAACGTTGAATGATTTTGTAAATTACTTTTTCGTGAGCCCGCCAGCTCCAGGCGTATGAAATTAAAGGGACAATGGAATGTAGAAGTGGAAAAAAAATGACAAAATCACATAAGTAATTTATAATGTTGATTTGTTTTCTAAAAAATTTAATCTTTCGTTAAAAACGTGCATTTTTGAAAATTTATTTTCAATCAATATTAGTTCCGATACAGTTTATTTAGTGCAACAATACTTTGACTTAAAACTTTAGTAACTGATTAAAATATCTTTTATGTATTAATATAAATATAATGCCATACAAATTTTGATGGAACCATCATACAAATTTTTGTCAAGATGGACCTTTTAAATATATATTCAGAAAGGTATAAAATCAGATCTTCGCAAAATTTTTATGATGGTTACATCAAAATTTTAATACCGCTACATTTATATTTATTTTGAATATAGGAAACAAAAATTAAGCAAATGTTGAATGTAAATAATCGTTAAGGTTATTTAATACATGTCGGAAATAAGCATTAACAACATAATTAAAAAATACAGCCGATTTGAGAACTTCTTGTTTTTTAAGTCCATTCAAACTTATTTAGTATTAATTGCAATAACACATATTCTGAATTAAGATTAATGCAAACGTGCTTATAGGAAATTATATGAATTTTAAAACCAACAAAATAAAGAAGAAGGCTCTACATGTAAATCAATACAATAAGCAATAAAGTCACAGCTCTAGTCTTTCGACTAGTAAGAAATGTGGAATAGCAAATATATATACATATATATATATATATATATATATATATATATATATATATATATATATATCCCCGTATATATGAATCGTGAGTTATTTAATTCAAAGTCGACGGTACGAGCCGAAACTAAATTTTCACGTTCTCAAAAATGACACCAAGTCTAAAATTTATTACACTTCTATTGTTTTATAAAGACTCCACTATATCCATCTTTACCATTGAATTAATACTGGACCTTTCGATTTTAAGTATATTTTTAAGAAAAAGCCATTATAAGCCATCTTTGTGGGATACTTTCAAACATGTTCTTAATATTCGGAAATAAAGATAAATCACAAGGTGCAAGGTAGGGACAGAATAATTTTTAAAAAAGTAAGCTATCTTCCGGAATAAGCAGAGATATATTCCTGGTCTACTGTCTGAATAATTTGTATCCTGAAACAAAAAATAAGCAAATATTATTTTTTTAATTCGGGGCTTATCACAAAAAGAAAGAGTATAGTGCTGACTTGATCTACTCAAGAAAGGCGCCACCGTGTTTTTCCAAGCACTTGGTTTTTACCTAATATTTTTAGTAAATTTTTGAAGAAAATATTGCCTTTTTACATGAAGTTCGTAGTAGTTCACACTTACGGTGAGATTTTGGTGTCAGTCTGTCCGTATGTTATGGCTGATATTTTCAGCAACGCCAGTATTATCAATTTAAAATTTAGGATATGTGAAAGAACTTGAAAATGTTTCCGTTTAAAACATGAGAAAAACTGTAAAATACTTCATTTTACAATGTCAAATGTGTCACAGCAAAAAGATATGATTGATACATTTTAAAATAATTTCTATTCATTTTAAGGTAGACATTTTAATTTTTTTAGTAGAGCAAAAATAAACTTTCAGTATTTTCTATAGTTATTTTTTTTATTTTACCGTCTATAATTCTGCACATATGTTGTAATTTTATTCTTGTAATGCATTATGTATACAGTATGGAGCTCTACATTGTCATTATTTTTGATCACTGCCATTATAGGAATGATAAATCAACACTATTTGTCATTTAAAAAAAAATAACGTTCCAGAAGTCTCAAACAATGTATATATCCTAAAATGAGTACTGTTGTTTCAATTGAAATAGATTAATACATAGATATCAAAATAAAATTCATAAAAAATGGTGGCACGCAAATTATCCCTCTTTAAAATTAGAAGACACACTATCATCTCGTAATTTCAAAAGGATATAGTATTATAAAAGTTTCGTCTTTATATTGATATTATGTTTTTAATACTTTAGAGCTAAACAACTGGCTTAGGAGTTTATCAGTTACCTCTTTTAGTTCTCATTTTTATACAAAATATCTGGAGTATATATAAATTTTTAAAATAGAAATATGCACATCACATATAGTCAACCAGGAGAACAATGTTTCAAAAAATTGAACAAATTTATTGCCATTAGTCAAAATTGTTCGTATAGATTTAGTTTTTAATTTGTTCGATATTTGTTCTGAACGAGTTGAAGAATAAAATTCGTAACTTTTTAATAACTCCTAATACATGACAAGTCACGATTATTATTCAATATTTTATTAACGCCGTTCACACGAAGCTCGGTCTCGGATTAAAATGATCACGCGAAACACATTAGTTCCGAAGCAATTATCGTGTTAATCGGCCGGGCTCGCCTTCCCGCTCTAATTTAACCCACGGTAATGCCCGGGGTTGTACGTTCACGTTAGCCGATTTTGACTTTTATTACTTCATTTGCTTTAGGCCTCGTTCAACCCTCTCCTTTTGCTTTGAATGCGGGCGGCGAACGCGCCGCTGTTAAGTGAGCGCAAAAACTAAAGTCTGAATTAGTTTTGACAATTTGGTCGCGTCGAGTTTTGGATGTTAATTAAATGTTATTGTTAGTCTGAGCTTGAGCTCGTAGTTATAGAATTGTTAGCAATATAGAGCTTTAAAGTTATGAAATATATTTTCGAAACATTATATCAGTTAAGAATAAATATACGATATAATAAAAGTAGTATTTTAGGACAGAAGTAAGTAGCTTATGAAATAATTCCATTGTCTAATGGTATAGAGACCAGTTCCTATTTAATTCGTATTAAAAAATTTGTTCCACTTTATTAAGAAAATAATTAAAAGATCTAATATTCGTAAGAAAAAGTATACACGAATATAATATTACTGTAAGATGTGCTGATATAGGATGTAATATTAAAACTTCATAATTTTGAAAATTATATATTTAAATTAAAAAAATCTTTCTTTCCATCATTCAATTCATTCTCATACTCTTCTTTGTACCTATTTTATTTCAAATTTCCCTAACACAATTTTAAGATTTGGTGAGATTTATTATAAAATTTATTATGTGTCGTTAATTTTTGGGTTGAAATATTTTTTTTGTGTAATCAAATTTATATGCCTTTTTAGGATGAATATCAATATTTTTATTAATTTTAAAATATCTGGCTGGAATAAATTGCTGCTTCATTTCTCCTTTTTTACATTTCTTTAAAATTGAAAGTTATTCGACTTTCAGATTTTGTCACATGAAAGAAAAATACATACGAAATTAAGATGACCAAATTATTAAGAAGGTTTTTATCATATATGAATATATAAATGTTTCTGGCAAGCTTAAAAGAAACAATAAGGCCCGGTACAAATCAATCGTACACTTTTTGGTTGTTATCGGCATGAAATAACTATCGGCATTTATAACAAGACCGTTAATGTGAAAAAGAGAAAATATACATACATAAAACATAACAAAATAAAATGAACAAATTTAAAAGAAGTTTTTTATTATATGTGAATATATGAATTATTCTAGCAAGCTTAAAAGAAACAATAAGGTTCGGTACAAATAAATGGTAAACTTTTTGATTGTTATAAGGTCTGGTACAAATCAATCGTAAACTTTTTGGTTGTTATCGGCATGGAATAATTATCTGCCTTTATATCAAGACCGTTAATGTGAAGAAGAGAAAATATACATATATAAGACATAAGAAAATAAAATTAAAAAATTAATAAGAAGGTTTTTATTATATATAAATATATAAATTATTCTTGCTACCTTAAAAGAAACAATAAGGCCCGGTACAAATCAATCGTAATATTTTTGTTTGTTATCGGCATGAAACAACTATATTCATTTATAACAAGACCGTCAATGTGAACATCAAACGTTTTACGTATCATATAAAAACTAACATTCATATGGCCTTGAACTTATCCAACATGAAAGTATTAAATTTTGAAAATGCTTAATTTTTCACCTCATAACATACATCTCCTTAACGACTCGATGAAAGAAAAATATTATAATAATATGCAGCACAGTGTATTTTGCAAAAAAACAAAAAATAATAAAATAAAAGAAAGGAAAGGTACGAAACAATATTTTATAATGAATATCAAAGTATCTAAGGCGGGCTCGAGTGGGAGTCATTCGTCAATCAATCTTGTGCGTCGCTTTTTCAATCCACAATAAGATGTAAGAACCAAGGGCATGTACGTCAACCTACCTGTTCAGGTCGGATATGCACGTCTCTATTCGGTATATAATTTCAAATAAAAATTCCCAGATAAAGCATCAAAGAATAATTATTACTTGCCATTGTGATCGTTAAAAGAAAGGACGAAGTCGTGGAGAGAAAAAACGCAAGAGAAAAAAAAACGCTAAACCAAAATAATCCCGAATCATGCACAAAGCAAGCTTGCAATATACATAATCGTGGTGGCTCTCTACTCTCGCACCCACATAAAAGTGTTTTTTAACAATCCTGTATTTTGTTTCACAAAGGAAACCGACTCACATTATTTTTCTCTTTTTTTTTCTTTCCGTACACACCAACTGATTTTGTGCGTATCGCATTTCCTCGCATTGGTAAGTTTAGTGAGATAGTTTATGCGTAAATTTTTAAAGTTGAGGTAAAATAATATTGAATATAATTAATTTTAGAAGTATTTTAAATATAAATAAATATATTATGTGATCTATTTACCCAAGTTTTTACAGATCGAAGCTTAAGCGCGAACTTATTAAGGGAATAGATAAGCACAAATTAAGACATGCTGATAAGATGTAGACTGAAGACCAATTCCATACATAAGATATGCATTTGCAGCAACGAGAATATGTAGGATCAAATATAAAAGGTTTTAAAAAAAACTTGAAACATTTGTTTGCGATTAAATGGAACACGAACACGTGACGGTTTAGATTACATCTTTTATGATCCTTAGAGGGATAAATACTAAATAAATCAGTTATTGTGAATGTAAAAAAAATTATTAATTTGAATTTGTGTTATTTATCACAAGTATAAATTAATAAAAATTAATATCCCTTTTTATCCTCGAATGGAATAAAATACTTTAAAATTTCCAGTCATATTTTTTTTATATTAAACGAAACACATTTTTCGTATCAGGAAATGTACAGAAAGATTTTGACATTAAACCGTCTATTCTTCCATCTTACTTTTTGGATTTATATGCGCAGTTATAACAATACAACGTGGATAAATTTATTTTTAGAAACAATACAAATAAATCACAATTTCTATATACCGCTCAATACAAATTTTCTGAATTCATAATGGTCAAGGTAGCTGATTGGAAATTAAAATGTAAAGATACGTCAAAAGAGACGGGCAACTTAATTATAACTTCAGATACAATAGAATTGTTTAGTGTACTATTTTATATTTAAATCAATTGTGTATCTCTAGTAAAAACAAGTATTTCCATGATAATATTTTATTTCAAAGTTTTTTATGAAAACTTGACAAATTCATATAAACCGAAAAAAACAATAAATTGGTTAAAAATTAAAAAAAAAAAGTTTATTTAGAAAATATCTAAATGGGAGGAAAACAAGTAATTCGTTAAGCCGTGTTTATTTATTGGAATAATTTAGAGGCACGTCGTTACGAACGAGAAATGAATAAGTAAAATTATATAAAAGATAAAAAAAATGAAAAGGTATCCTCCTACTCTCCTCCTCCTCCTCTAGTACTCCTCCTTTTTCGAAATAGCAGAACCTAATATTAGGAAAAAAGCAAGTATTTAAAGCCTATGAAAAAGTTGACGCATGTAAATATTATTCCACCTATCATAATCTTCGAGACTTTAAAAAATAAAATGTATGTATGTATATTTATACATATATATAAATATGTATATATATATATATATATATATATATATATATATATATATACATATGTGTACATATATATACATATATATATATATATATGTATATATATATATATATATATATATATATACATACATATATATGCACATATATGTATATAAACAGGGTGACAAAGAAAGACGTTATTCCTTGACTGAGAAATAGTTTATTCATGTTAAAATAAAATGTTAAGATGACTTTTTCTGAAAATTGAAAATAATATTCATAATTATTTGTTATCTTTTTCGTACATATATGTTCAGCGCCGCTCGAGGGAACAACCCGCGAACAGCTGCGAAGACTTCGCCACTGCGGGTAAAAACCGCACTCCGGGCAAGTATTGGATGTGTTGAAAAAAGTTATGTGTAACATTTTGCACTCAGAAAAAGGGCGTGTATTATATTTTATTTCAACAATAATTAATTCCTTTATAGCCAGCGAATAACGTTTTTCTTTGTCCGACAACTACCATTAATGTAGTTTCATCTGTAATTTTTCAAGTGTAAGCCAAGCAAGTACTTGGTCGATTTTTGAAGTAAAACTTTTTTACGCAGGCTTGACTTGGGGAGTAAGCTGGTGAATGCGTGACGAGAGCGTTACGACAAGTGTGATCTGGCGAGGCGAACGGAAGTTGAGAGGGAGATATAAGTTAGTGAAGACAGAAAGAGAGAAAGTTACGTTTCGTGAGGGAGAGGTGCGAGCAGACATTTTCTTTCTCTCTTTCCCTCATAGCTAGTTATGTTTCGTATATCTGAGACACAGTGCAAGCCTATTGTCTGTATCGCACTCTAGGAGCAAGAGAGAGCAGTGCGCGCGCACATTTTCTTTCTCTCTTCCCCTCATCCACGAAATGTATGTATATATATATATATATATATATATATATATATATATATATATATATATATAAATAAATATATATATATATTTATATATATATATATATATATATATATATATATATATGTTTATAGATATATGCGAGTTTGCTAGCGTTACGCGAACGGGGATTTTTTGATTATTTTGTAATTTCATTTCGTAATTTTATAAATTATTATTTTGTTCAGTACATTAAATATTCTACGTTTAAAGTGAATAAAATTGTATATTCATTTTGAAGTTCATATTTTGTGAATTTGAAGTTTTACTTCAGTCGTGTTGGTCTACAGCACACTCGTTTTTTTATGAGAGTTTAGAGTAAAAGTTTTATGACAGATTATGCTACACAAGGTTATTTAGCAATTTCCAGTGTTAAAAATTTATAAGATTTGACAAACATTTTTTGTATAACTTTATAAATTTTTAAAACTGACTAAAACTTAAAAAAACCAACATTTTTTCAACTCTCGTTGCTTGTGTCATTAACTTTGCCCCGATGTTTTTTATTTTATCAATACGCACAGTTTTCTTCAGGTAACAATTTCTTTCTGGTAACAATTATTTTATTTTTGTATGTAAGTAATTAAATCAGTTTGTAATTATATGAGGACCGTCATTATTTATTACTTGTCATTACCACGCGTGCAAAGATAAAAGTTCGTTCTTTTAGAAATCTTGATGCTTTTGACTGAAAAAATGGGTACCGTGAACCTCAAAAATTCGATACCTTGATTCAGCAGATAATGAGCAAAAGAGATGATAGCTAGAGGACGAGAGAATATAGTCTGGAGAGTAGTATTTTCAAGGGGGGCGCACATTCCACCCAAATGATAGCCTTATTCCACCCATCACGATAGGAGGTCAGTAGTTTCGTGCATAGGTTCTTTGTTCTGAAGTATAGCTGGAAGGTAGTCAAACATATTTTTATTAAATTTTTGCTTCTTCGCCAAGACCTGAATTAATTATTTTATAGTAGTATAAGATCATGAAACTGACTCTGCCGTGAACAGTGAACTAAACATGGAACTTGTTCAAAATGAAACGGGGTCACACCGGGTAAGGATTACCAGAGAGATCAAAATTTACGCTTTCACGTCTTTGGAACTGATGTTTGATTGTGTTTTGCAGTTACTTCACACTCTTTTCCACTCAAGCGGAATTCGTATAACGTGAGCACTCTAATTTTGTTTCATGTAATTCCAAATTTGTTTCTTCCTATCTCGTTGAAAGTCAGTCGTAGAATGAACTAAATATGAATGCGGTGCTTTTTACATACCGTGCAAAAAATGTTCGAAAAATTTCTATAATATTTCAGAAACAAAAAGAAAGGGCCAAGTTTATTAATTGCCAATCAAATATTTACCCAATGAAATTTATTTCGTCGCTTATTGCAAAAAACTTGAGCCATCACGGGACGCCTGGCAGATGTGAAACATCGTGCTCGTATAAGTAATATGCGTAAAAGACAAGATTATTACAGGAACTAAATATAGCATAATGAAAAAATAAAGTATTACGAATTTATTACAGAAAATGGTGACTTTTTTCAATAAACATTTCAATATTATTTTTGTATTAATTGTAATAAAAATTTATTTACAATTAATACAAAAATAATAAAGCACAGGTTATGTGTACCGTAGTAAACAACAGCGTCGAACTGAGTGAGGAGGGGGTCGCGTAATCGGTTGCGCATGGCGACACGTCGCCATACTGTACACTTTACTACACATAGACTATATATATACCTTAGTATAGCGTGGCGACCCTTCGCCACGGCAAGCGTCGCCACGCCAACGCTCCGGTTTATACCTGCGCCTATAGATGTTTCACATCAAAAATTATTCATTGTATCATTGATCTTATGCCTTTATCATATAAAGTTCAACCAAATTTATTTGCATATTGTAACTGGCATTAACACCAATTAACTTCATTACCTAAGAAGAGCCAGAAGGAGAATCGGATGATTAATGTTACTTTCTCTATTACATATATCTATTGATGGTACAATTAAAACTATATAATATTTTTACTCTGTTATTTTGTTTGATTTTAGCATTGTTACACAAATTAAAGTTTTTAATAAGTAATCAGATAGCATTAAGTAAGTGTTAAATGGCATCCCTACCAATATCTTCTTTATTTTGTAGCAATAAATTTGTGGGCACCTGATATCTTTAAAATATCGTAAATATTTTTTTTCTCTTAAGTGATACTAACTTCTATTGTTACATTAATTATATTTATACCATGTTAGTTTATGATAATTTTGGTAAATAATCAACGTCAAAAAATTGAGACTTATATGGTACATGTAATAACTTTCTAGAACATTTGGTAAGTAATAACAAATTCTTGCCCCAAGCTTTCATGAAAGCTTTACTGAAACTTTTAATAAAAACCCTTTTTCATCTTAGGAAGAATATGCATAGAAATCCCGCCGATTATTGGACTTTTTGTTCAAAACTATTTATGACATATTTTATGATGGGAAAACGGCAGACATTAACCCTCGTTACATATGAATGAAGACCCGACTTCAACGCGAACTTTTTCTTCTTCATCCTGCCCCAGGCGTATCCTAACTTTAGCGCTAACTCGAGAACATTTTTATACGATCATATGCGTATGTATGAAACATATTAAATTCTCGTGACTACAGTTTGTATATTCGGAGAGTTTTCCTGTTGGAGGATTCTACTTTCTTTTCTTTGTGCGGCCGTCCTTTGTCGGACCCTGTTGTCGATTATATATGAACATAGAACCGAAAGTTATATGATTAGACAGGTTTTTTGCCTAAACTACGTTCATCAGTTTGTGAACAGAATTTTACCCCTTTTTATGAAAATTATTACATATTTCTCTGGTGATTACTTTTTAATTAACCTGTTTTTATATTTGATGTTGATAACTTTTATTAGGGCAATTAATACGAAAATATGTACGGATTAAACCTTGGTCTTTTTTAAAAATATCACTTACACTCAAATCGAAAAAATATTGTGTCTTCCGTATTAATTGAAAACTTACTTAATAAGTATTTTAATTATTTGAGTATTTTAATGTCCTAAGAAGTTAAAAAACGTACACGTTGCGGATCAAGGTAATAGTTTTTTTTCGTTTATTAAACGGAAGAATTTTATGTTCAAATTGATCAAGATGACTTTATTCTTGGTAAGAAATAAATACTTTATTTTCTTGATTGCATTCACCTTGAGATGTACTGTGTTCATGACTTAAAAAAATTATAATAAATTATACGCTCTTCGTCATAGATAAGACAAAATAAAAATAATTTTTCTTGGAATTTTCATTTTTCGAGCTTTAATTAAGCTTAACTGGATTCATTAATGCAGTTAAAAGATATTTAATTTGCTGTTACTCGCACAGTCACGATTTATTAGTAATTATATGATGGATTACATTGCAATTTTTTCCATTAAAAAAAATTGTTTTTTCATTCAAAAATTGGTATCACTCAATCGATCTTGATACAGCGGTTTGCAGATATTGATATTTGATTTTTAAGGTAACATAACCAAAAAATTTAGACTCATTTGCACTAAATTTTTCAAGTACAGGTTTCTTGTGAATATTTCAATTAATAAATAGTAAAATATTAAAGAAAAAACATATTATGTACATAAAGTACACAATTAATTTGACCAAACTAATAAAAAGTCCAGACTTTTTTTTCACGCATTTCATTGAGTAGGTATTATAGAATAAAGTCAGGGTTTTATTTTTGACTTGTAAACCTAGTTTTGTAAGAGGAAAGTCTTCAAATATTATATGTTGCCAGTGACGATACATGGAAGTGAAACGTACTACTGGCCTCGTTAAAAAACTATAAGTTACTCGGCAAACTATCGAAAGGACTATGCTTGGGATTTTACTACAAAATGTAACCTGTAATAAGAGATCCTTTGGAGTACTAAGATCACCAACAGAGACCATGGGATTAACAGGCTAAAGTGATAATGGAGAGTTTGTATTATGCACAAAAGTGACGGCAGTTGGAGAAAACAGGTTTTTGAATAGCGACCAGGTACTGGAAGACGCAGGATAGGATAAATCCACGCTAGGTGGATCAATGATACTATGTGGTAAAATTTGCAGGTAGTCGTAGGACGCAAGCGACATGGAATAGGTGTATATCGGAATATATGGGGTAGACCTAGGTCAGCAGTGGAAGCTTTCCGGCTGGTGATGATGATGGAGCCTCGTTTACAAAATATCAAGTTTCAAAATGATATAGAATGTGCCTCCCTTTCTCTCGCTGTTGCCATGGGTCTGAATAATCTGACAAAAATCCAAATTCCAGGTTGGTTTACCAACTAAAATAATTCATTTAAATTTTAACTACAATTTCAAGAGCCATGTGCAACTACGTAACCCCATTTCGAGGATATTCTTACACGCGCTTGACCACTTTTTGATATACTCGTATATCATAAGTTTCATATACGTGTAATAATAATGTTACGCTGTATCCTCGTCAACATTCAATAGAAACTCAAGATACGTGGCACAAAGTATAGCCATACTTTGTGCTACGTATCTTCCTATATCCTCTTTTCCACATATAATAATTTGTTTCCTCTTTTTTGTTAGTTTTCTTCCGAAGTACAGTAGTATTCATAAGAACGGAGAAAAAGCATTTTTAAGAACTTTAACGCGAGCTCACGTCGTTTTGTAGTAAAAGTTTCAAGCGCTCTCTACTTTATAAAGCGCAAGGTGTCCTCGGGAAAGTAGTGCCACGGTATCACTAATGAAATTTTTACCATAAATTAAATGCAAAGTTTCCGAATAAAATTTAAATTCTGTAGTTCGTACAATGGTTAACCAAATACTACTTATTTACTTCGAGCAATAAAATTATGTTATGGATTGTTCTTTACACTTGATTGTATTATTAATACTTAAACATATTTATTAAAGTTTTTCTATATTAAAAAAATGGTTATAAAAAATATACAATTTAATTTCTCTTAATCAAGTAGAATTATATATTGAGAAAATTTATATAACAGAAACAGTTATGTAAACATAATATATGAATTAGAGTTTGTAGATTTATATCAATTGCTTTTTTTTATTTCATTAAATGTTAAAAACTTGACAAAAGGTTGGATCGGCAAAATATGTAATCATCAGGATAAAATAATATTTCTTTGTAACAGAGATAACGTCCCTTGATTGTATATGCCGCATATGTAACACATTAGCCAGTACATTGACCTTTAATGTCAAATCAAAAAACATATTAAACATGATCTAGATACTTGAGATATGCTGTTAATTTAAAATTTCGAAAAGTGACTACGTATAATATTACATAAATAAAAGTCATTGTGCTGTGAAAAATTCCAGCTTGTCTACATAAATTTGTCATCGCCGTGGTGTATTGTGTCGATCACAAGGCATACGGCCTTTGACAATGCGGCTCACCGCGGCGACCCGGGTTCGATTCCCGGCCATTCGTCGAACGGGGCCTGGACTGGTGTTGTGGTTGGCTGTAAGAGATTGCTCTCGTAGCAATAAGTCCGCCATATGTATTAATTAGATACATTAAAGTAGATAAATAAATAAATAAATTATAAAAATAAAGAAAAAATAAGACGAGTATAATACATTTTATAATATTCCTTAAATTGAAGTGAAATCACCTCCCTCTTCTATTACTTTGCCCAATGCTATCAAATAAAACAATTGTGTAAACCAATGCATATATAACTGATAAATATCATATTATTACTGAATTTTAATATAAGTTGACAAGTGTTGTTTCGCCTTGCATTACCAAACATTGAGTCGTATAAGGTGAATGACTTAATTACTAAAATCCATTAAAATCGAAACTCTGAGCAAAAGCCCGGCTTTAACGTAGAGTAGCGATAAACATGAATTCGTAGAAAGGCATTAAAAATGAGTTTTACAAATAACAATATTATCTGTGATGGTTTAACAACATTGTGTTTGAATTAATTTGAAATGGTTTGATAAACACTGTATCTTTTAAGTAGAAACAATTTAACATCGCTTAGACTTACTTTAGATTGGTCAATAGCGTAAACTCTTTACTTATATAAATGCATTACTATCCTCCAGTACGTGAAAATAGATTAAATAGCAGGTTACTTACCTGTGAACAAAAAATTATTTTATGTATAGATTTAAAAAACGTGCAATTATGTGCGGTGCAGCGAATTATATATTTATGTACTTTATATTTTTTAGCTACCAAAAACCCTAAGCAAGCCCACATGTTTTTTGGATCTGGTTTAAGCATGTACAAAAAGAAATATTCTTGCAGGGTATTTTTTTGGTCATTCAGATAGTCTTACCTAATTTTCAAAAATATTTATTCAACAATCATAAATAATTATTATTTTTGATCACTTTAACTGTTTTTATCTCTTTTACTTCAGTATAATTTCCTTGTTACTGTATTTTGTCACAATTTTTATGTGATGAAAACTTTATTATTAAACCAAATTTGTAATTATTTTGTTTGTTTTATTTTGTATTTATTGATGTGAAGATTAAGCACAGATTTTTATTAAAGGTTTATTGAACTTTTATTGCAATTTATGACTTTTTTTATAACTATGTTAACATAATTACTATAAGCGACTCAACTGTTCTATATAAAAGGGAAATAAAATTACGTGTTTTAAAAATAATCCGTAATATATATAACTTAATGGTTCCAAAATATTGATATGCAAAGTAAAATTCAATTCTAATAAATACTATGCAAAATTAATTTGTTGTCTGCTTTTCTGGTGATAATAAAGGGATAAATAAAACATGTAGTTTTTTATTTGATAACTAACTGGTAATCTTCTCGATCTCAATTCTCAGTCCTTCCTGTCTGGCTTAATCAAATACATTCGAGGATATTCTAGTACATTCCCACTGGTTCTAATAATATACATGTATTAATTTTCGAACATTCCAGAATATTCTCGATCCTTCCGGCTCAGTTTGTTCTAGTACATTCAAGAATATTCAAGTACATTCTAACTCATTCTTAAACATTTGCATCTAATACTTCTCGAACATTCCAGAACATTCTCAATCCTTCCGGTACAGTTTATTCTAGTACATTCAAGGATATTCCAACCACCATATCTCCTATACCACCACAGCCACCAATACTCAACTACCATAGTCCACGATGGGAGACTCAAGGTTATTCATGTACACACACAAATGCACACACATACACATGCACGCGCGCACACACACGCACACACGCACGCATGCACAAACATACACACACACACATGTATATATGTGTGTGTGTGTATTATATATTATATATATATATATATATATATATATATTATTAAGTAATTGAAAAATAATTTACAAAAATAAGTGTTTCTATTTTCTTAAATTGTGCGCAATTATGTTTAATAATTAAAAATATTACATTTAGATACGAAGATTTAAACGGTTGTAAATAGCAATTCATTTAATAACTTTATAGTCGAATTAAATTGTTATACGTCACTTAAAATATTATTAAATTTGACATACCGTAGCATATTTTCCCCCCTCCACCGCATTGTTTTTGCCATATGTTTTCTGTAACACAACTCAATCTACAGTTATATGAAGAAATATCACGCCATATCACATTTGCTTTTATTATATTTTTGATTTTTTATGACTATTAATTTCTTCATGACTATTTTTGTTTTTTATTACTGTTACTGTTAAAAGTTTGTTTTAATTACAATAAATATACTCCTTTTGTAATAAACCAAGAACACAGAGTTTTATATATAAATATATACAAACATATATATATATATATATATATATATATATATATATGGATACGAATTCTTAAATAGTAGGATATAGGATATAGTAGGATATAGTAATTAAAACATAGTGGCGAACATGAATTCAAAAGAATTCTATTCGACTGCAGTGAGTGAAAATATAATAAAAACAAAACATTTGTATATTGAGAGCGACAATATGTATTCATTTATTTATATCATTAACATTAATGAATAACAGCCTATGATTTATTGATAATATATCGTGTATTCAAATTAAATCTGTTATATATACATACATACATATATATATATATATATATATATATATATATATATATATATATATATATCATGTATTACATCTGTCGGGGATATATTTCGTCTGTCCTTCGTATACAAATATCATGTTATCTAAATTCTGTAAATTTTGTTTTAACAGCTGTCTAATAGGCAGAAGACAAAAAAACGTCGAAAATACATGCCATTTA
This sequence comes from Druceiella hillmani, assembly GCA_039881145.1. Taxonomy (NCBI): domain Eukaryota; kingdom Metazoa; phylum Arthropoda; class Insecta; order Lepidoptera; family Hepialidae; genus Druceiella; species Druceiella hillmani. The sequence goes on from JAYKKI010000008.1 coordinate 35,849,725, forward strand.
AATTTAGATATATAGCCATCAAAACGTTTCGCGTCTACAAAAATAACGGTTGGGACACAGGTCCAAGTGCTATTTTTGCAGACCCAACGTATGGTGTTTGCAATAAACTCAACGTAAAATTTTTCCGTCGACTACCTATTTAGTGAAAGCCAGTACAAATATTTGTAGAAGGTGTGAGAAAAGTTTTAGCTCAGCTTTGTTGTCCGACGGCTCTGTTTGTGTATAACCTCACGTACAATTCTCTGTGCCTGAAACCCTGCGTATTTTTCTCAAAAACAATGTTCACTGGAAATCCCTTGTTATTTCTAGTAAACACTGTATCTGAGAAAAAAATTAGTTGTCTCTTTTAAACGCCTAGTTTATAAGTAGGCAAAGCGCATACAATTTGTTTTAATATATTATAATAGCAAAATATTGTAATCCCGAAGTAATCGTGGAATTTTTAAAAATATATATATATATATATATATATATATATATATACATACATAAATATATGTATGTATATATATATATATATATATATATATATATATATATATATATCATCGTTATATGCAAGGTTTGGAATATTTATTTGTTTGAAATATTCGTGCTTTTTATAAGCAATTGAAAAAATATTTTAACTAACCTTGTTTACACACAGTTTTTTTTTAATCAAATGAAGGAAATTAATAAATTGTGAAAAACAAGGAAACAATATTGCAAAGAATTTCTTTAAATTATTAATAACATATATTAGATACAAAATTAGGCAAGAGTACAGAGGGATACGATTGAAATAAAAGAGATAAGAGGATTGAGAGGAATACGATGTTTCAAACGTATCTTCGGAAAATGATTGAAGATAAGTTTTTGGTATTTCAAATAAAGTCAGTTTCGTCAAACAGTTACCGACGGACATAAGCATAACAAACAAGTTTCTAAAACCATACGTGTCACAAAATCCCATACTTTAATAATATTTTTGTATAAGAATACTTAATTAAACTCAAACAATCGTTGTAGTAGGTAATGATAAGTCTATAATCTGTAATAGCCGTAACATGTAGTTTTATAATATTACTCAGAATTTTAATTAACCTGTAATTAGTTTTCTCAAAATAAGAACCATGTTCTTTTATTTACAACTTGTCAAATTCAAATTTCTGGAACATCACTCATTCAACGCTTTTAAGTATGATATTTTTAATTAAAATAGGGACGCGTTATTGGTTTTGCTTAAATGGAAACGAATCGTCTCTTCTACTATCAGAGAAAACTTTTAACAATAGCAATAATAGTAGGATATATAGGTACATATGTAAAATCAAAGTAGCATATATACATATGCTACATTATTACGCTTCATAACGAAAGTGAAAATTAATATTATTTACACTAATATGATTTACTTTTATGTGTTTGTATTGTTTTATTTGATTTTATGTGATTGTATTGTTTGTTGTTCGAAATAAAGCTTTCTACTTTTAACAAAAATTTTCATCCGATTTGAATGTATAATATGCTGAAATGGACAAGTTTGTCATTAATTTAGTATATTTTTTGCTTTAATTTTTGACTTTATTTTTAAGCGACTCAAAATATAGACTAAAATATATTTCAGAGATATCTAATAAGTATTTAGTTTCTTACAACTCAGTATTTGAAGCCAGTCAAAACTATTTCGTATGTAAAATAAGGTTAATTTTAAAATAAAAAAGTTTGCAAACAAGGGAAAAATTATAAAATTTATTTAATTTTGATCTACACTTTATACAAAAAAAATGTCAAGTATAAATTGTACTTTACACAAGTAGAATTTCATACAAAAGATTGTAAATTTAAACTTTAAATACCAATGTATATATTATTACTTTCTCAAGCCAACGTGTATGCACGCGTGAATACCGTATGTATTCTGTTCGGGTGAAATGCGCGAATAACCTTTGAACTGTTAATATTATTAATTATTACCAATATTTTAGGTGTATCGATTTAAATAATTAAATTGCTTCTAAAAAATATATTCTGAATTTTGTAAAGTCGTAAATTTGTTATAATTTTTTTACATACGTTATAGTACATTTGCAATTTTTTTTTTCAGAATCTATCGATTAATATTTTAATAAGTAAAAAGAAGGGAGCAATATTTTTTTACATATTTTGAAATTTTTGGTTAAACGATGGTTGTTGGTTTATTTATATAAGTTATGAATTTTCATTTTATATTTCGAACCTAGATTAAAAATATTAATTATTTGGCGAATCAATTAAACAAGTAAAACAAATTTAACAACACAATATAATATTATTTTTATTTTACCTAAAATAGCTATGGTTATCTAGCTGTTCAATAATTACGTTAAATTCGAACTACATTACATAGTTTAAATTTTAGAAAGCTCTGATTGACTGTAGGCCAGATGGACACCGAAGTGTGGTGATTAGTGATCCATTGTAACCTTCAGCATGCAATACTAAAATAGGACCATACACAACACTAACAAGTATAATAGTCAACATTTCAGTGATAAACATTTAGACTTGTATTGATTAAAATGGTGTAAAAACTAGTTTCAGAATCAGATTACATTTAATATTTTACTTAAATCACGCATACCCGTTTTTCTCACTTAAATTAAAGACATAAGAAGGTAATAAGTACATAAGTGCACTAATTTTCTTCCTTACTAAATAACTTGCTTAGGTTAATGTTCATGTTAAGATATAAAGCACTATGTATTTATTTTTTGGTTCACACTGATTTCTGGCACTCTACACTAGATTTCAAATATTATCTTTGTGTTAAGAAACCCATATGTTAAGAAAGATCATAGATGGTATATTGCCACGCTAAAATTTACAGGAACAGAGCAGTGACAAAATGAAAAAGCTTATTTTGTATTTGTTTATTTTGTATTTGTATGTCCAAATAAAAAAAATGTTTGGAAATGTGGTTAAAAAAGGCAGCGTAATTCCTGAAAAATATTTCCAAACTCAAGATGGTTTTTTGTAAAATAAAGATGATATTATGCACGTAATATGTAAGTATACATACATACCTATGTTCAAGCTTTTATCCCTGACAAGGTAAACTTTTTAATCATCAAGAAAATAAATTTGACATTGAGATTTAAAATATCCATAATACTTCCTAGTCGAATCCTGGAAAATAAATGAATGAGCAAACCAGTAAACTTACTTTTACATATATTATATAATTAGTTGAAATTGTAATATACCACTTACATTCGTGAACTAATTAAGGTGAGTTATATGAATAGCGCATCCCCAATACCTTTATCGGGTATCTGAAAGAGTTCTGAACAAACGTAACTATTAAAGAATTTCAGATTTAATTAAAATATGCATATTTGTTAAATTATCTATTGTTAATTCCTAAATATTTTGCTTTGTATTTTTATGTAGCTCGTTTGTAGATACTTGCGATTTTGCAGAAATATTTCGTTGTAATTTTGTATTATTTATTTAAATTTAAAAACTAATTTCATACACACATCTAAAATATTAGTTAATGGCCTTCTTAGGATACTTGAAGTGTTTGTGGGGAAAAAATTGTGTATTTTTAATTAAGCTAAAATTTTTTTGTCTCTTGAACTCCATCTTTTTATTCATGTTGAGTATACTTTCGAGGAAAAATGCTTATTATGAAGCTTGTTTAAGAGGCGCATTGAAATTTATGCCTAAACTCGGGACTAATTGAATTAAGGATGTATTACAATTAGGACGGGAGGTGAAACGAATTCTTCATTAAAATTGATAGCCTCCTTAAGAATGTCCAACGAATGGGCGGCCGAATTTATGTTTTCAAATTAATATTTCACGAGAGCACTCCACCAAAACCTTGATCGATGATATTTAATGGGTCTTGGCGTCCATTTAAAAGACGGTACCCAGTTACTAATTTATATTTCGAACTTTGTAATTATTATCGACACGCAGCAATTTTTTTTTTATTCTAATTTATAATCGTTAATTTTAATTCAAATACGTTTTACTTCACGCAATCAATCAATCAAGTGGACACTTTTAATTATTTAGTTTTTGAAGGGCTTTATTATAATCATTTCTATAGCATTTTTTAAATTATCGCTTATGACTACGATATTTCCAATAAAATACCATTTTTGACAAGCGTTTTAACTCAACATTTTAAATATGTAATATTTTCCTAGTTTTTATATATCACTGTATTTTATACTTCGCTCCGTCTGAACTTAATTATCAATTGTGTTATCAGAAAGCTACAACGCGCTTGCAGTTTTATATTTATTTTGTACGAGTAATGAATATTATGTATTGTTCAAAATAAACCGTTTTGTGGCATTTTCTTTACTCATAAATATATGAATCAATGAATATACTGAAAAATATATCAGCCTAATACCATCGAGATTTTTTTAAATTAAAATTTATAAATGTATACTAATGCATTTCATGTTTTCGAACATTCCTTGGAAACAGTGTTTGTCTACGTTTTTCGGTTACCTATTCCTTATCAAAAAGTAGAGATACATATAATTACGTAACAAAAGTTTAGTAAAAACTATGCAAATACTTTATTTATCGAAATAGCTACATTATATACAGCATCTTCCTAGTCTATATAGTCATTGTTATAGTCTCATAAGTGTGGCCCCTTAATATCCACTACATATGTATATCATGGTTTTGTGAACAAATAGAAACATATAACCTGTAAAATAAATTACTGTATCTCAGGCGAAATTGCTTAGTTTATCGAATATATAATTGCCGGACGTCGAGTAGAGCAATATCCTAGGAACGAGTAAAAAAAACATATATTTACATTCCATTAATAAAGCGTGATTGTTTACCACTTAATATCAAGGTTGTTGGTACTTTATTATTATTTGAAATGAACGTATACAGACAATATCTACATTAAACAATTATATTAGAAGGTAAGCATCTTTTATTCCAGTTATTTACTATTAATTCATAACGTATTCTCATTTTTTGTATTTCCTTTTAACATATCCAGTAAATATGTAAATAATGTAATAGACTAACTAAACTATCAATTATATGCGGTCCTTACTACGCTGTCAAGAACCAAGAAAAAAAGAAAATATTCAAAATAAAAGAGGAAATCCGATAAGAAAATGACTTTTTCAAATAGAGGTCACCCCCCCTCGGTCGTGCATTAAGATCATTAGCGAGGAGTATTAAAACAATGGTCTCAACCGCTTTTACAAGTCATTAGGCAAAGCTTTCAGAAGCGATTCGAGCCGCATAGAACGATAATTTATAGAAGCCCGATGTCCGGCTGAAGCGAGAGCCGTTTGATAAAAAAATGATAAATAAAAAAGAACTGAAACCATAATGGCGGAAATATAGGGACTGTTAATTGCCCGAAGCAATAAAGGTGGGAGTTGAATTAATGGATGCACAATGTCGAATTGTTTCCGTACTGTTCAATGTAATCTTTTATTTCAGCTTTATTGGTCGAAAGTTACTTAGAGCGGACACTGTGTTGGTTCAATAAAAGCGACGTTCATTTGTAATGAAAATTTTGTAAAAGATACTGTATATTTGTACCGACACCATGTATCGTCATTTCGTAAGTATTGCGCTTTTTAAGATATTTTTCAAATGCACACTGCATTTCCTACGAATTACTTCCCAAACCTTGATAAGAATTTTCAGGGAAATTTTTTCATAAAATAAATAGGCACATTTATTTCATTATTTATTAACTATGTGCCAGTAAACTTATTTCAGAATTTTAAAATCAGGCTACACTTACACGCAGAAAGGTATTTTGACCATAATGTTATATTTTGTGTTCTTTTAGGCTTCCGACCTTGAAAGGAAAAATGCAACCATTATAAAACCAATTACGTCTTGCTCTGTCCATACCATAGCTTAATATGTTATAAACCGTTCAATGCAGAACCGATTAAACATATTCATAAAACATGAATCCATATTCATGTGTTTTATCAATATGTTCAACCCGCATATTTTGCAGAAGCAAATACTTTTAAATATTTATGATGATTTTAGAGGAAGAAAATCATATAAAAATAAAGTACTCGAATTTTCTTTGATCGCGATGCAATATGCACAAAGTAATAGTCATGAAAAAAGAGTTTGTAAAATCTAGCGACAAAATTGTAGCAATACCAGCGATTATCCTATGTCTTGTATTTTTTCTGTAAAATTCACATTATTTTTATACATGAATAAAATATATAATAAATAGTACGAAGTAAACATATAATAAATAGTGAGTAAAATATATAATAAACTCTTTAATATTTAGAGTAATATCTCAATGTGCACGGAACCCTCCAAGTTTTCCTTCTCTCACTTGACCCAATTAACTTTAAATAAACAAACAATGAGATTTTCGGTACAAAAAATCTATAAGAAAAGATTAAATCAATTCTACGAGTTCTTAAAATAAAAAGAAGACCCACATCTGGCGTTTGAAATAAATTTCTCACTCACCCCGGGCAACATTCAGTTAGTTATCGAGCTTTCACAAAAGTGCGCCTTACAGACATACTAAGACGTAATATGTAAGCGAAAGACGAGGTGAAATAACAAAAGTTCAAGATTAAAGTTGATATTTAGAGGCGGGCAGCGGTACTGTAAACAGCAATAGGGAGATACAGTTTGAGCCGGGCGACGGTACTGTAAATACCAATAGCGAGTTACGGTTTGAGCCGTAGGACTCTAAAAATATAGCCCGACGCTTTTAAATTGGTAACCCGATATGTGATTCGTTAAAATAATGTGCAATTTGTAATGCAAAGTAAATAAGGAGGAATCTTTTCAAGATTATTTATTATGTAGAATGGACTCGTTTATTATGTGCTGCAATATAACGGTGCAGACATTGAAACGTTCTGGGATTGTGTAGGTTTGAAATGTAGCTTTTTAAATAACTAAAAGTTTTACACAAGTTACGATTACATGTAAGTTTACTGTATTTCTTTTTCTTTTTATTTTAGAAGAATTATGTTGATGCGTTGCAAGAAGATGTAATTTTAATGCTTTTGCTTCCAAGTGGCGTACATTTATTTCAAGATAAATCATAAATTTACTGATCAAATTTAACCTATATATTCTGTTCATGTATATTTCAATTATTATAAGCTATCGATGCTGGATTCTGAAAAAAATGTTTAATTTTATGCCGTGCAAAAGTAAATATTTAGGATTTGCCCTTCTTCTTCATATACTTCGTGTGGTCACTTTTTGTTGCGTTTTGTCAGCAAATAATAAATATATCACTAACTTTGTGTCATTTCCATACGTTTCGTTATTTTCTTTAATGTTTTTATTTAAAAAAAAACATAAATACAAAATTCTGATCTTTGCGTGTTACAGAATTTCATTCCCACTCTTTTATTATTTTTCTTTTATATATTTATTTATCGATACAATACAGATTGTCATTATTATGAATTAGAGGTCTAACGATAGATTTTACAATTTAATTGGAACGTTAAACGAATGGGAAAGAATCGAGCAGCTCACTGCACGACAAGGGATAAATTTGAGACGCGAATCTTATTACAATCCTCGATTCAATAAGTATTATCTGTGTACAGAGTTTTTATCACAATAAAATATATATGGAGAGCTAGAATTATCGGTTCGGTGAGTAGAAATAGGCTGAATTACACCCGTGGAGGTGCCGCTATTTATACTGAGCTTTATAAATACCGGCACTTCCGCGGGTGTAATTTAGTCTGGGCTTGTAGCCTCAAGTCTCAAAACGAATATTTGAAGTTTATAAAGAGATCTACGTTAAATTGAAAAATATTGTATTAAATAGAAAGCTACACTGAAATTTTGACGAAATTTCTTCATGGTTCTTAAATTTCATAAATTTTGTTATTTTCTCTCTGTTAAAAATTATATTCTCTAATATTGAAAATAATATTTGAAATTTACAACACGTACGTGCCACATATTTTAAAACTCTATACGTAAACTGTATTTGTAAAGAAGTGGAAAACCCCTACTGCGCCTAATATCTGTATAGAACGAAAGGCTACCATAAATATGTATTGTCTTACAATATGTATTGTCTTCGCTAGTTTTGCTGTGTATTAGCTGCAATAAAGGCAGGCCAAGTAGCCGCCCCACAACGATGGTTTCAGAGATTCTAGCCAATAAGATAATTTTATTTTAAGCACTAATTTTTTTTTGGAAATCTAACAAAATTTGTAAACAACACTTTGATCTTGACAGCCCAACAGTTGAAACCATTTTACTTCGATGAATTTAAAAAATTGTATTATGTACAAATCTTATGAAAATTGGGTAGGTTTCTGCACAAATTTAAAACGATTCGTTTGTGATCAACCGTGACTCTCTGAATTGAACTGGAACTTCCAATATTTAAGATCTAGTTTGAGAGGTGAGGCGGTAGGTGTAATAGAAGCATGAGAAGCGACCGAGAAAAATTATTTAGTTGCGCAAGATTTCCATTTCGATAATAAACACATGATCATAAAAAGTCACGTTTTTACATTACTTAAATTACCAACGATGACCAAGGAATCTGTTGTCGAATTAAGAAAGTCTCAAGATACTATTTTAACTCTCAGTCGATTTCTAAAATCATTAAGTGAACCTGTTGAGCAGAGGCGTTAATAATAATTTGAATTTTTACATAAAAAGTAGATCAAGACACCCACACAGAATGACAAAAATCTATTCAAGGCACCGAAATGCCCAAAATGTGCGATTTCATAAATTTTTTGGAGGTACGCTGTCAAATATTAAGACGGCCAGAAGGCCAGATATAAACCAAAAAAACAAAGCAGATCATTTGCATAAAAACAAGCATTGACACCCACACAAAAAAATAAGTACTATATTATTATTGTACTGTATACTGTATTGTATTATTTGTAAGGAAAATCATAAAGATTATGCATGTGAAAAATTACGAAAGATGGAATGAATGCATTAAAAAACCAAGGTAGCTAAAGCATGTTAAAATTGTTTAAATATTGGGCACCGTAGTAGTAAATGCAAATATTCTGAATGTAAGGAATGCGGGAAAAACACGATATATTAATATATTATAATAACATGTATAACTATGATAATCAACAAAAAAAAATTCGGAGATAGACAAATGTTCGGGAAGCTCAAATATAAAGGTATATAGTGCCATAATTGCTACGTAGGTCTTATTATCGACGGCGCCAATTAATATAAAAAGAAGGAATGGCGATATCATTCAGGATCGAATGTTATTGGACAAGGTTCGCAATCGCTAAAAAACTGGCATAAGGATTAAAATTACCATCCAAAAATATAGATCTCCCGGTAGAAAGTTAAAATCAACTAGAAACACATATCAAACATACAGTCAAAACAGAAATCCAATCAAAATTCAACAATTACAGTGAAATATTAGAATTTTTAGTCCTTCTGCGAATTTGTAACCACTTACCAAATGAATATATGGATAAACGCATTCTCAAAATACCTTAAAATATAAAAATCGCCGATCCGAAATTTTATGAACCGGGAGAAATTGATGCGTTACTCGGCGCCAAAATATTTTACGAGCTCGTATGTAGTGGAAATATAAAAATTCCAGGATATGAGGCGCGATTGTATAAGATAAAATTAGACTAGATAATTTCTGGGAAAGCAGGTAACGATGAAAAAATATCAAAAATAATAACTTCATGCTACTTTCTACTGCTTTCATGCTTTAAATTACTACACAAAAGCATATAAAGATTTTGGGAAATAGAGGAAGTAGAAAAAGGATATTTTCATCTAAGGAAGCATTTTGATTTTTTTTCCTGCGTAGCACTTTAAACTCACCACTCAACGAGACTATAGGTCAGAACGATACATTGTTCGTCTACCATTTAACGAAAAATTGAAAATCTAGGTGAATCATACCAAAGCGCCGAGAAACAATTCTATGCATTAGAGAAAAATCCCAAAAATAAAAACACCATATATTGAAGGTATTCGTGAAGCTATCGTACTAGGACACATGAAACATATCAATTCACATGAAATTAAGGAACAGCATTGCTTCCTGCCACATCATCCCGTAATTAAAGGAGCGAGGTCAACCATGAAAGTAAGAATCGTGTAAAGTGCAAGCTTTGGCATCATCCACAGATCAAATTGTTTCATTAGCCAATACCGAAGAGGTATATAAACCAATTCTCCTCGACGAAGGGGATATGTATTATCAATTATTTTATTGCGAGAAAATGAAAACAATAAATTACCAATATTCCTAATCGAGCTAGTCTTATTTGGCTATGCATGGGCACCACATTCGGCTACAAGCATATTCAATCAATTAACTGAGGATGAACGTACAAGATTTTCAATGGCCAGTGAAATTCTGAAAAGCCACTGCTACGTAGAGGAAGTCATGATAGGAACAGATACTATCAAAGACGCAAAAAACTTATACAATGAACTCATTGAGCTGAGGAATATGGGGGGATTACTCTTAGAAAATGGACATCGAACAACTCTGAGATTATATATACTATAGATGAATAACCTGTTGACATCAATCTATTTACAGAGGAAATATCTCAAACAAAAGCGATAGCCATTTAATTGAGCCGAATAAACGATGAAGTCACATACAACGATGGACAAATCTAAAATTCACTAAATGTGACATCTTATCAAATATTGCACGGATTTATGACCTATAGGCCCGATAATAGTTTCTGATAGGTCCGGTCTGATAGGCCCGGTAATAGTTTGTGCCAAAATTCTTATGTGAAAATTGTAGTAATGCAACATTGGACGGAGTGATTTATTTCCTGAAGACATACGGACCTCTTGGACGATGATTCAACAATAATTATCGATCCTAAACAAAATCACATTTTCAAGTAAAATTATAATAGCGAATGCTCAGCAGGCTGAAATTTACGTATTCTGTAACGCCAGTAAAAAGCTATGCTTTTATGTAGAATTTATAGACAACACTGAAGAAATGCTCATAAGGTGATAAATTCAAACGTGTTCTAGCCTATATATTGCGATTTAAAAACAATACCACGAAACATAAGCCTAAATCTATTGGATACCTCATAACTAAACAGTTAAACAAGGCGCTAAATTTGATAGTAAAATTGACCCAACAAGGATGTTTTAGGAAATTAAACAATTATCCACTACAGGGCTACTTAGCTTTAATAGTAAAATTCGGGCATTAAATTCATTTCTGGACAAGGGCGAAGTTATTCGTATATGCGGAAAATTAAATTTTTCAACATACCCTCGTAAATTTCCAATTGTGTTACTAAGACACATTACGTTACTGACTTACTTATACGCGAACAATACCTTATAAATTTACATAGCAGATTACAAGTAACTATGAATGAAGTGAGATTAAAATACATTCGCTGCAAAAGTGCAACAAAATCCATTATCAGAAAATATATAACGTGTTTTAAGGCAAAATCGGACTGCCTACTCATACTTTATGGGCGATCTTCTGAGCAGTAGAGTCACACAAACTAGAATATTTTGAAATGCTGGAATCGACTATTGTGAGCCATTTCCAATTAAAGAAAAAAATATAGAAACTATGGTAATATAAACGATTACGCCTGCAATATTTACATGTTTTGCAACTAAGGTAACTGATGAAACATGAACCACATTTAGTTAGTATCCGACTTAAGTATTGACGCATCCATTGCTAGTTTGCGCAAATCTTTTGCTAGACGTGAACAAGCATTGAATTTATATTCTGATAATGCACTCAATTTTGCTGATGCAAAAATTGAAAAAGACAATTTAAAAAATTTTATGCAATTGGAAATTCATGATAGAATAATACAATTTTTAAATGATAGGGAGACAAAGGGTCATAGCATTTTGGTGGACTGCAGGAGGCCGCCGGAAAATCATTCAAGCCACATTTTATATGAATAATAGGAAATAAACTGTTCACCTATGAAGAGTTAGAGACATACGTAGTAGAAATCGAAGCATGGCCGCATCATAGACGTTCATCCAGGATACAATGGTAAAGTTCGTGTTGTCACCATCAAGACATATTCAGGAATTTATGAACGATCTATTTCCCGTATCGCTCCTTTATCGATAACTTATTATTGATAACTGTAATGAAATCTTTTGAGAATATATATAATTTAAGTAACAAAATTCAACTTTATATTTTATAATTCATTTATTGAACGTGGCTCGTCCAAGACGGGCGGTATGTTAAGAAATGTATTCTCTAAAATATTTCTAATTTATAACACGTACCTGCCACATGTTGTAAAACTCTCTCTGTAAACTGTATTTGTAAAAAAATGGAATAACCCTACAGCTCTTAATATCTCTATAGACCAAAAGGCCGTCATAAATATGTATTGTCATACATTATGTATTGTCTTCGCTAGTTTTGCTGTCCACTAGGCACAATAAAAAGGATTATAAAGGATTTAGCATCTCGAAGGCGGGCCAAGTAGCCGCCCCACCATGATAGTTTAAGAGATTTTAGCCAATAAAATAATTTCATTTTAAGCACCGATTTGTAAATTTAGTAGTTAAATAAGACAGTTGACACCATTTTAATAAACATCACATGTTCAAAATCCCTATGAACGGATTCATTTTTTTTGTAAGTGTCTTAATAAAATAGTAAATCTACCAGAATGAAAAAAATTAAATTCTTTGAGACATGAAGGTATACTGATTCACTGCAAACGTATGGATTGCGATATTTTCTTTAGAAAACAAATTACAAGATTAATGCTACAGAATAAGGAAATGTTTAACGTATGGTAAAAGGCACGGCAAATACATGGCTTTTAAGTTTAAGCCATGTATTTATATATTATATAACACTTAATATTATATATTATATAACACTTAATATTGTATATTATATAATATATATTATATAACACTTAATAATACTCATAACATAGTCAAAATTACAAGTAGAATTAACTTCAAAGAGCAAGACAAAGTAATTAACCAAAATGTATGAACATTTTTGAAAATTTATGAACTATTTTGTAAAGAAACTATGTAGTTAGTTTGTAAAGAATCTACTTGATGACCCGGAACGAAATATAAAATCTACAAAAACTGATCGAAAAAGTTTACTGAGTGTATTGGTTATAATAAATACGATAATTTATTTTTCAAAACTCTGGCTGTTAATCATTTGAAGTTAGTTCTAATTTTATTACGTTTAAAATGCACAACTCGACTTGACTCGCATATAACTTTAATGACGATGCTACATCTTTTATTCGAGCTTTAGTAATAACCAAATGGCAAAGTAACCGCGACTGACAAAAAGAATATATATATATATATATATATATATATATATATATATATATATATTATAATATTTAAAATGTTGTGAAATCCAGGTAATCATGCTTATTGTAAGGAGATAAAAAATTTTTTGTTTCTTTCTTTATGATTTGGCGAAAAAGTCTACTTATCTGGTCGATGTGAAACTTTTACCGTCATGTAGCTTTTAGTATCATGGACAATGTCACAGGTATATAATGTCTTGTGGGAACCCATGATTAATGAGCATCAACAATTTAAGTGAACACACCTTTTTAAACTATTATGTATACATTAAAACGACCTATAAAGATATTGTAAACGATCTAAAATTCTCAAGAAAGTTCAATGGTATAAATTACTGACGATTTGTCTTTGTTGACATATTTGCCATTTATAATATTTGTCTGGTTTGTTTATTTTGGCCCACCGATGATTTATACAGAACATAAAGTTGGAAGTTAAAAAATTTTACCACAAAAATATTTTTGATCAATGCAACACTTAGAACTACCTCAAAATGACGTTTAAATTAATTACACGCAACAACAAAGTCTACAAACAAGTTCGACTGTATGTGTTGCTGATTATCACAGAATGTCGGTTTTTACCCATTTTTCGTTGAGAAGTTGAACCAGAGAATAATTTTTGAGTTAAGCAAATTAAACACTTTTAACTATACATAAAAGTACTATTCAAAATACTTATAACTTATGGGCTAGTGAAATATCTATAAAAAATGTGCCAAGTATGTATGTACTCGTAACGCAGTAATCTGAAATAACGGCACAATTTTTTGTAAATATAATATTTGTAAATACCAACAGACTTCACCATTTTTAGATTTCAGGGTACGCGACAATGAGGGTAACCAGAATGTTCTCTACCGGTAGGAAATTTGGTATATTGCTAGAAGATTAAAAATTATTTTTTAATATTTCTGCTTTGTTAAATCCGTATACACTTTTCAAAAACTAAATATATTTAATATTGTTTAGTTCTATTCTTAATAAATTCTATTTATTATTTAACTGAAACTAACTAACACTAATGATATGAAAGTGTGCCTGTACTTAATTGTTCTTAAAGTATTTCTTTAGTTTTTTCATACACGTGTATGAAAAAACTATAAAAATACTTTTTATACTCAGCCTATGTCATGAAGTTAAAACTAATTTCTTTTTTATCTCGAAAAAGAATTAATATTTTTTGTTTAATTTACACCACCATCTTTTCCAGTTTCCACGCAAGTAAGTCGATATATCAAAGTTAGTTTTAATGGATCCTAAATTTTAATATAATGGTAATTAATATTATGAACGTAAATGTGAGTTTGTTTGTCAATTTATTTGCCCTACTTTTACGTCTCAAATACTAAACCAATATCCGTGAAATGTTGCGAATATGTAGTTTTTTAATTGAGATGAATGTACGAATCCTAAGAAGAATTAATCTTTTCATCACAATATTTTTCTTTTAGTGTGCATGGAATCACTTCGGTGACCATCCGTCTGGCACGGGTGATTTTCTCGGAAAATATTCGACGCGAAAATTTGAAATTAAGCACAGAGACAGATAGTTAACTGAAATATATACGTGAAGTATAAAACAAGTGAATTTAGGTTAATTTCAGGGATAAATTTGGGAAATAGAATAACATTTCTTTCAAGTTTATCGTGTATGATGTAAAATGAAAGCTTCGCGAAGCATAAATCCAGCCATTTATGTGATATTTATTATTTATGATTTTTTTTTATTTTCTGAAAAACGCTTAAAAATCACTATTATCCAAAAAATTATGAACATTGGAATAAGATAGAGGTTGAACGAAAATTACCGGGATCGATTAATTCTAGAGCGATTAATTTTTATACATAATGTAATTGTTTATGCCCATATACATTTTAA
Source organism: Druceiella hillmani (assembly GCA_039881145.1). Taxonomy (NCBI): domain Eukaryota; kingdom Metazoa; phylum Arthropoda; class Insecta; order Lepidoptera; family Hepialidae; genus Druceiella; species Druceiella hillmani. The sequence continues at coordinate 35,864,956 of JAYKKI010000008.1, forward strand.
AGAAAACGTTTTGATTTAGAAATTTAGAGTATTCCTCATTATTCAAGGAAAAACTTTGTTCTTATACATTTTAAAAAAAATTTAGTTTGGCTCAGTCGAAACGCTCCCCACACAGCTCCGCCCATATGCAATACAATACAGCATTTACATTCGGCGGCCGTTTTAAACGCAAAGTCGAAGTGAACTTCTATTAAAATTTAAATGGGGCATGGAACACTTATTATTCAAGTATAGATTGTTTCTAATTGACTGATTTTTTTACACGAAATAAGCTGCTGATCAAAGCTAATAGTAAATAACAAAAAACAAAAAATAGCAAGGTTTTTTTCGAGAGGAAAATTTTTGATGAAGATACCCGATACTACTTCTTTAACGATGGTATAGGTAAATATATTAAAAAAAACCTTTAGAACATTGAAGATCTGATTAAAATGTATATATTTATATATATATATATATATATATATATATATATGTATGTATTATATGTACATTTAACTCTAATTAAGGATGGAACATATTTTTTCGGTCCTCAAATATCCAATAGGTTCTTCCGAAATCGTTTTAGTTTACGCGTACACCATATCGGGTTTCATGTTTGCAATGAAAAGAAAACTCTGCTAAGACGCTATAATATTATGCCCATACCATTACAGTATTTGGTTCAAAAACAAACTCGAACGTAATAAAATAAACAAAATATTTCGACAAAGCTGAGGGCGAACGTAGAGCAAATATTTTTAAAAGGATGAAATACAAACAAAATGTTTGACTGTAATGAACTTTACGTTGATAATGTGCCTATGAAACAGGTGGACGGTTTGTTTATTTAGGCACACGGTTTACGAAGTACACAAAGAACGGTGCGTTAATGAATGCAGTCAAGTGTACGGGAAATAAGTTCGTGCAAACCAATAATACGTATTAGAAAACCTTGATTGTACTCCTGATGTAGGCAAGTCGTTTATGGAGGATGAAAACAGAATTATGAAAAATAAGTGGAAATATTTTTAAATTAATTAACATATACATATACATATACATATACATATTCATATACATATACATGTACATATACATATACATATACATATATACATATACATATACATATACATATACATATACATATACATATACATATACATATACATATACATATACATATACATATACATATACATATACATATACATATACATATACATATACATATACATATACATATACATATACATATACATATACATATACATATACATATACATATACATATACATATACATATACATATACATATACATATACATATACATATACATATACATATACATATACATATACATATACATATACATATACATATACATATACATATACATATACATATACATATACATATACATATACATATACATATACATATACATATACATATACATATACATATACATATACATATACATATACATATACATATACATATACATATACATATACATATACATATACATATACATATGCATATGCATATGCATATGCATATGCATATGCATATGCATATACATATACATATACATATACATATACATATACATATACATATACATATACATATACATATACATATACATATACATATACATATACATATACATATACATATACATATACATATACATATACATATACATATACATATACGTATACCTATACGTATACGACCATATACGTATACTGTGTATGTGTATGTGTATGTATATGTATGTTCTAGTTGATTTTAATTACTTTTATTGCATTTCCCTGAATTTTTAACGGACCCAACTGCAGGTTTATCAACTATTACTCGTAAACTAATAGAATAATATAATCCCCTAAGCTACAATTTTGTATTTAAGTTATATATATATTTAAATATATATATATATATATATATATATATATATATATATATATATACATATACATATATATATATGTGTATATATATATATATATATGTATACATATATATATATATATATATATATATATATATATATATATATATATATTTATATATAAATATATATATATATATATATGTATATGTATATATACTAATAATATAAATACTTTCCACATATTCAAAAACAGCGATTTAGCTGTTAGAGTGTGGGACACATAAATAATAAAAATACCTAATTTAAAGCTTAAAATTTCGTAAATAGATCGTTGTATCGAAAAAGTGTACATGATCTACCTCTATATTTTGAATTATTCAAGGAAATAATATACAATGGGACAACATTTTTAAAAGGTATTTTTTAAAGGATTAGATAGCCTTTGTAGGCGTTATAACCCCATATAATACACCCATGTAAAATTCAGCTTTTGGACATAAATAATACGCAAGTAAAACGGCTGTAAAATTAAGGTGGACAGGCAGACATATGGACATGACGAAACTATAATGGTCCCTAGTTTGGCTACGGAACCCTAGAAAGCATGCATTGACGTCACTAAGCCAAAATTTTAATAAAGCGACAAAGAATTTAATTTTTAAATCCCATGTTTCGAAATAAATCATAATTCAATGTTTATACAAATGCAGTAACAATATATATTTGAATTAAAAAAAATTAAATAGTACAAAATTTTAATTGGCAAATCGTTCTTGTTTACTGACGGAACGGACGGTCTGGTTTCTAAATATAAATGTCCAGACTGTCGAGTAAAGGAAAAAGAAAAGAATTGATCTATGACAATAAAATTATTTTACTCAAATTTTAGTACTCATCGCACTTTAGGTAATTTATTTTATTGAGAGAAATATATCGACTCCTTAATTTTTTTTGCAATAATCAAATAAATATTAGAAAATTGCGAAGAACATTTTACTAAAATTTGTGGCAAAGCAATAAACATTTTTCTAAATTTCTTAGAGTTAATTAATTAATCGAGGTTAAGGATTTCATACGTCCGATAACAATATTCCAGTTACTCAAATTATAGCAGTTGACTCACCTTCCATACTTTCCTCACTAATTCCATTTAACGACTAAAATACAACTTTTTCACCCTAAAAGTATTTATCAGGAGATGAAAAACTTTATATCGATCAATCGAATAGTTAAGGCTTAGTAAGCAGAAAAATTGTATATATCATACAAGAGCACCCGAGTATTAAAGCAAAGCGATCCCTATTCATCTCGTCATAATTTATGAAAGAATTAATCAATCATTTGTGTTCTATGGCAACATTTTCAGATATTTTGTCTTGAAATGCCAAGAAAATTGTGAGCTATTGTTCAGATATTCAATTATATGATTTGTTTTCAGACTTTATTACTATGGTTTGATTGAAATCTGAAAGCTCTTTGTACCTTTATAACCATAATAAATTGGTATTAGACAATTTCTTAATTTGATAAAGTGTCGTATTCATTACGAGATTAGTGCGATCTGAATTCAATAAATTGATTAGTACAAATTTCCATGTGTGGTTTCATAAATATTTTTGGTATTTATTGTAGTCATACCGAAATAATTCTTGTTGGCAAGAAATAAAATAATTCCAAAACTATTGCAAATTTATATCATTCATAGATTTAAATAGCATGTATAAGTAACATGAAAAAAATAAATAAATTTGCAAAACGCTGCTATTCACAGAGAGTTTTGGAATCGGTGCCAAGCCGACGTCATACTCTAACGTAATCCACAGCGAAAATATCTAAAAGCAATTATTTGCGACTTCATTCACAGAGAGTTTTGGAATCGCTGCCAAGCCGACGTCTTACTCTAACGTAATCCACAGCGAAAATATCTAAAAGCAATTATTTGCGACTTCATTCACAGAGAGTTTTGGAATCGGTGCCAAGCCGACGTCTTACTCTAACGTAATCCACAGCGAAAATATCTAAAAGCAATTATTTGCGACTTCATTTATGTTTGGAAACGATATTTCAGCAAAAAATTTCACTCTAAGAACTCGTATCTTTATTATTTTATACTTTAAAATTCTTATTCGGTGTTTATTTGAAATTGGTTAAATTTTGTAAAACTTTTTTTCTGTATAATTTTCCATTTTTGATGTTTTCAATACTTTGTGATACTCAGAATATTACAAAACTACGCTGAATGTGATATCAATAACATCTCATTTATTGAAATTGGAACGAAGATTACCATCTTTAATGAACATAAATACATTCTTATATCTCTACGTAATGGATATATTTTAGAGGTATACAATTTTAAAATGAAAAAAACACAGATAACAATTATGATATTGGTTATTATGTCATTTATATTTAAATACGATTTCAGGCACATGGGCGCCGCAGTTGGCTCCAATGGACCACTATCTGGAAATCCGAATCTCGATCACTTTTTTGATCAATAATTTGGTCAGCGATGAGGTTAATTTTTGATTGAACAGCTACGCAAATAACAAAATTGCTAGATTTGGAGTGAAAAAAAATCCATGTGCTATAACTGAGTAGCTGTTATATCTCCAAAAATCATTGTTTGGCGTGGACTGGTAGAATCATTGACCCGTATTTCTTCCAAGATGAGGCCGGCAAGAAGGTTACGGTCAATGGAGAGGGCCTCATATCCATTATCACTAACTTTTTGTTTCCTAATTGAATTAAATTAATTTTGAAAGATTTTGCTTTCAAGATGAATGTGCAACATACCATACAGCACTCGACACAATCAATTTATTGTAGGAAACATCCGATCATGTCATGTTTTATTTTCTGTGTATACATGTGACGTTGCTCATCTGTACTTATAAACCATAGACCTTGGACCACTTGGACAACAACATCTTTGCTTTACTGCTAATATACGTCCCCAAATTGCTTCAGATTTGGACTTCCAAGTTGCGCTCCTTTCGAGCCAGTCGTGGCGCTCATATGCCTGAAGTCATATTTAAACATAAATGTCATATAATTACTTTCCAATAAAGCTGATAGCGTGGCCATTATCATGATTTTTGTTTTTTTTTCTTTTTAAAGTAGTATACTTTAAGAAAACACTTGATACATAAATGCATTTGCATTTACAAACATATAAACAATTATAAATCACATCCCCTCTGTTAGTTTACATATAACTCTACATACTACATACCTGCTTGCTAATATTCAAATTTATATAGCTCTTTGTATATATCTAACTACTAATCTATCTATCTATTTACTAATGTTTTAATTGCTATAAACATTTATATATCTATGGACTTACCTACCCATTTACTTTGTTAACCCCTTGGCTTACGTCAGGAAAAGTTAAATGAGAATTCAGAACCCGACATTTAATGACAGAGTCTCTGCCTGAAACCCATAATACTATATTAAAAAGTAGCAGATCGTCAAGTTTCACGAATTAAGCGAACAATACCTCCCACAGACTCAAGACTGAGGATTTGCGATTTGGAGAGTATTTACTTGAGTCTATCGTGAGTCTCATTTTAGGCAGGCGGCACAACCACAGCATTATGATTTATGGATCAAAAATTGGAATTAGTATAAAGTTGTATTGTTATAGGGACTGAACGTATATGCAATGTTAGATGAGAATCGGTTAAGTAAAAGTAGTTGAAAAATCAATCGCAAATTTTAAATCAGTAACTACATACGAAACGTGAAAGTAAATAAAATAGTTTAAAAACGTATCTTCATGCCATTGTACGTACCTATGTAATGAAACCCTACCTATTTACTTTTTAAATTTTTTGCAAGTCACAAGTAAGTGAGTTTACTCTTCATGATTGAAGTTTTCCTTTGATAGCCTTCAAGCTCCATCATTTTCCCATAATTTTGCTGCAGATGAAAATTAAGTAACCCTTAGTCATATTTTAATAGATTCTTTTTAACCTATATCACCCAAACTCGCGATGGCACTTGTTCTATTCACCCTTAATATATTCTATGTTTCTAATTGTCATAGTCAGATTCCACCAAATTTTCATAAGGTAATATAGGCAGTATGCCTTTCAAAATACAGAATGCAAACTGATAAGTTCCAGAGATTTGAAGTCACATACACAAAAAGTCCGTTAAGAAATTTTAGAAAGGTCTTTTATTATTATTTATCATAATTTTACGCAAATTCTTTGTTAGTATGTCAGTCTTCGTGTCAAAATTCACAAGTCTATTCACTGTAGTAATTAAATCTATTAAAATCTGGCAGTAAAAATCTAGGAGCAGACGAATAAACTGACATAAAATAAATTATTCTCCAAAGGTTACATTTTTTATCCCTTGCAAGTAGCATGAAATGTTAAAAATTATTATGGATACTAATATCACAGTTTTATTATAAAAGTACTGTCCGCGCAAGCACGGAGTCTCGTCGGCGTCAGAAATTGATTACCCCGATTACATCACGTCACACTCAGCAGAGCGCAAACATAAAATCCAGCTTAATATAAAAATTTAATTTCGCAACGTACTTTCGTTGCTCGATGCCAGAGGAGGAGCGGAATAATAAGATCGTACACGAACAAAGCTTTACAATGTCTCACCGGTGGCACGGCGGAGCGTAAAGCAGGTAGCACGCAGGTAACATCAAATGATTCGGAGAGGGAAATGATATCGCTAATGTAAAAGGAAAAATAATAGTTCCCATGCTGGTTTTTTACCCTTTAGTGTACTTTCCTTTTTTCCCGGCACACAATGGGTTTTGGTGAATGACTTCGCTCTGTAGTAGATTTAAATTTAAAGATACTATCGGGATGACACTTACGCTCTTATGTGTTAGTGAAGATATTTTTTTCGTCAATTTGACTTCAGGCTGATGTGCAGTGTATGCTTCTATCTACGTGGTCATGTTATTGTTTTGTTCTTGTCAGGTTTTTTTGAACTTGCGAGTATATAGACTTCGGATTTATACTCGCAAGTTTAGATTCAAATTTTGTGCTATAAAAATTGTACAGAATAACAGTATAACATTATTAGAAAATGCTGGATAAAATAATTAAATGATTTTAACCCATACTTTCCATTTAATGAAAGAAAGTATTTCTTTCTGATCTGGGCTCAATTTCATCAACTTTATTTGTGTTTGTTTACTTGAGCATATTAGTAGTAGCTGGATGTCGTGGTGTGTTTTACACGAGTAGAATTTTTATAAAATTAATATAAAACTACTGGGGCTCACATAAATGTATGTGGTAAATAACTAAACGTTTTTGCATATCTAATTTTTTTTTTCTTACACACATTTTAAAAGTAAAATTTCTAATATTTTATGTTTTTTATAATATAGATAATCTTATTTTAAACTTACAATAATTTCTGCGATCATACTCGTTAGTTTTACACTTGACGAAGAACCATTCAGATACTTGTATTGCCTGTTGAAAATTTTCAATTCTTTTGGAATTATTGTTTTGATTATTTAGACCTAGTAACATCAAATAAACATAACAGGGCCATCTGATGTCTTCACTGTATTCTATAGACTCTATACTTATCTAGTTTCAATAGATTAATTAAAGGCTTCGCTTTCTTGTCTCGCACATTACTTCGTTGTTTTATTAGGTTACTGATCCAGTATACCCTATAGGTATCAGAAAAAAAAATTGTTAAAAGCAGTATCTGAGCTATAACTAGCGTAGATAGAAGCATTATTGGGTTAAACAAATAAAACGGTTGATTATTAAGAGTGCAACTAACAGAAATGGCGTCGCACTCATTCCTGACCAACGTTCCAAATTTTAAGGGGTGCAAGAAATATCACGAATGGGCATTTGTGGAGAAAAATTTATTGGTTTTGGAGTGTATATCAAGTTATACCAAGCACAAAAGCCCAGCTACAGCAGCCGTAGAAGCTGCAAAAGTGAAGGCCAAATTAGTTCTGACCATCGATCCGTCTTTGTAAGTTCACATAAGGGAAGCTTCAAGCGCAAAAAGTTTATGGCAGAAATTTAAGACTATATTCGATTATTCTGGATTCTCCCGAAGAAAAACTTTAATACGTAATCTAATATCAATTTGCCTCAATAACTGCAATTTGATGACTTTTGAACTATGTTATAGAAATTATTGAGACTGCCCAGAAATTATCAGGAACAGGTTTTTCCGTGAACGGCGAGTGAATTGGCTTTTTAATGCTGGTAGGTTTGCCTAAAAAATTCTCCCTTTGATAATGACGATAAGACAAAGTTGATTGATATAGCGGGGAACGATTCAGAAACCGGAAATTCATTCTTGAGCAGAGGAGAGCAGAGTGGAAATTACAATAAACAAGACTTTTATTTGAATAGCGGCGCGAGTGTTCAAATGACGACAAATGTCAAAATGGTAAAGAATACATGTTTTACACCAAATATCAAGGAGATAATGGCGCAAATGAAAAGTCTATGCCAGTGTTGTGCTCAAGAGATGTGGATATCATGACCATCATTCCCACTTGCAAGTATGAAACTACTTTGAAGGACGTATTATGTGTACCTTACCTCGCGACAAACTTAATATCGATAAGTCAGCTTTTAAAAAATGACAATAGAGTGGAGTTTAAAGAAAAGTGCCGCAATATTTATAATAGCGAAAACAGTTTGGTGGCTGTGGCGAATCAGATAAATGGTGTTTACAAGTTGTTCATAGAACATAAAGAATGTTTTTTTACTTGTCCTTCTTAAGCGGCTAGTAGTAAAATATGGCTCAGGAGATTGAGTCATTTGAATGTGAATGACCAAAATAAAATGAAGGATGTAAAATAAATGAAGGATGCACAGTAATCAACAAGTATACAAGCATACCGAGGTATGCTGCCAAGGAAAACAGTCACGCTTACCATTTGATCATGTGGAAAAAAGGAGCAATAAGCCACTGGATATTGTCTATGCTGATGTATGTGGACCTATAGAGTAGACTTCAATTGGTGGGGCAAGATATTTCCTTATATTTATTGATGGTTTTTTTTTCAAGGAGAAAATGTTAAGTATTTATTTTCAAAAGATAAATTTTCAAGTATTTTAAGCAATTCAAAGTAAGTGCAGAAAATAAACTTATTCAAGTCAGACCTGGAGTCAGACCTGGAGTCAGACCTGGAGTTTTGCAGCAATGAATTTGAAAATTATTTGAAGAATGTGGGCATCGTTCATCAAAAGACTAATGCTTATACTCCAGAATGGTTTGGGTGAACGAATTGATCGGACTACTGTTGGGCGAGCTCGTTATTTATTATTTGATATAAGCGCAGATAAAAGGCAGGGCAAAAAATAGTGCTGTCTATAAAAGGAACATATCTGTCACATCAGGATTCAGTAATAAACTCCACATAAGCTCTGGACAAATAAACAACCAGATTTGAGCTATGGTCGTATATTTGGTAGTCAATTAATAGTGCACATGCCCAAAGAGAAGCGGCGACAGGCGAAGGACTCTAAATCAAAGAAGCATATCCTAGTTGATTTTTCTGAAGACATCAAAAGCTCTAACGTCTATTATCTCATTAAAATATATGTAACAACTAAGAGATGTAATAGTGTATGAATATATGCAAAGAAACAATATTAGTGATGCAAGAATAACAGTTTCAGTTGGAGATATCCAAGCAGAGGATATAAGCAGTTATATCGAAATAAAAGATGAACATATTTAGAATTCTGTTGAGCCAAACATTTCAGAATTAGAGAATTCCCTTGATATGTATCCTACATTACAGCAGTTTCAAGAACTTGCGGAAGAAAAGAAAACAGTACTACAAGAACCAGTAAACAATAAACGAGCGAGAAGTCCCCTGAACAGCTATGGTTGTACAAACCTCTGTATAAGTACGATGCTGAGTCCAGAAGTCATCAGTGATCCTGTTAGCATTCGAGAAGCTCTGGAGAGTCCAAAGGGATAACAATGGATTGAGGCAATGAAGCATGAGTTGCAAACGTTTGGGGAAAACAAAGCATAGACTCGAGTGGATGAGTTACCTTTAGACTAGACAGTGCAGTGCAAGTGGGTACTTAAAAGAAAAGTTAGTGATAACAATACAATGCAATACAGAGCGCGTTTGGTAGCTAAGGGCTTTGCTCAGAGGCCTGGCATCTATTATGAAGAGACCTTTTCCTCAGTTTTGAAATATTCTATAGATTCAAAAAGAGTCGTTTAAGGCAACATATTTTCATAAAAAATAATTATAGTGTAACAATTATTATTGCGTTATATGTTGACGATTTTTTCGTTTATTCAAGTAGTAATAATAAAGAAGGGACTAGAAAATTAATTACTGTATTAAGTTCCAACTTTAAAATAAAGAATTTAGGACAGATAAAAATATAATATTTACATTGGATCAGGAACATTATGTCGAGCAATTACTGGATAAGTTTAATATTATAAATTTTGCAAATACTCCTATGGAATGTAATTTAAATATTGGAAAACCAGAAACACGTGATCAAAGATTTATTTTCATATCAGCAGTTTAATGTATTTGTCGGTTTTAACGAGACCGGATATATATTTTGGTATTAATTTTCTAGTCAGTTTAATAAATGTCTCACAAATTTTCATCGGAATTATGTCAAAAGCTACTTAGGTATCTCAAGAAAACTAAGAATTATTGTTTGCAGTACAAAAGAGATAACATTGAACTTGTTGGTTATATTGATGCCGATTGGGCAAGTAATACTGAAGATGGCAAATATTATACAGGCTATTGCTTTGTAATGTCAGGAGCAGCTATTACTTAAAAAGCAAAAAAAAACAACGAACAATTACTCGTTCAAGTATGAAAGCTGAGGCCTCTATATTTACGATCTATATATTTACGATCTTTACTATGTGGAGTGACTGATAATTTATATATTGTGCATTTGTTGAATGATAGCCAAAGTGCATAGAAGTTGATGCATCACAGAAAAAGGAAACAGGTACCTGTTACTATCAGTTAAATTGTTAAAAGTAAATTACAGTAATTACTATGTTTTTAAAGATGCAAATACCCAATTTCTCTTACCAATTATTTTTGAAAATATTTACTGATTCTTAACAAATCTCTGGTTTATGTGGATTTTAAGAAAAATTAACAAAGTATTCTTCAAACTGGTAGTAGATCAATGTGAATTTAAAAGTAATAAAATACAAATTAATTTGATATATGGTAAAATTTATAATTTATTAAACAGTAAAATACATAGGCATGAGACAGAATTTAATTATTTAGCCATGATACCTAACGGTCATGTGATGAAATAAGGTGATATGGTTGGAAATAAATCTATTAAAACTAATTTTTAATGATAAATACCTTTTTTGAGGAAGTCGCCAATAAAAAAATGTTCTTTTTTTTCTAAATAAATAGTTGATTTCCTTTTAAGTTTCATATAGCCACAAATTTTATGATATTAAATTGCAATTGCTGCAGCAGACATTGTTTCAATAAATATATATACACACACACACACACACACATATATATATATATATATGTATATACATTTACACAAATGTTGAGTTTTTAAAAATATTTTTGAAGAAAGACTTATAGTATAGTACATCTATTCCATATCAGTGTTTTGTGAAAGTTACGGTAAAACATGAAACAAAAAGTTTTATGTACACGCCAATTTTAGTTTCGATGTATATTTGATCAATCAAAATATCTAATAAAATACGCTAACAATAAATTTAAATTGAATTATATAGCCATAATATGAATAGGAACAAACTTCAAGATGGTTTGGAACGTTTAATTGTGGATAATTTGAAAAGGCATTTATTTACAAAATTGCACAGTTTTCTTTTGTTTAAATAAAAGTTGTTCGGTAGGAAAATATTTAAGCTGAGGTTTAAATTTGGAACGTGTTATCGAATTTAGGTATTGTTTATAATGAATACTCTGTAACAAAATTCAGACATACGTGAATTGTGTACTTAATCTCACATAAATAAAATTCATTTATCTAATACAACCTCATTTATATTGCGTGCACCTACAAACTATATGGACTTAGTATAACGCCTCTCTTTCATTTTATTCTACATCATAAAATACAGTCGCCGATAAGATAGAAGTCTTCTTAACTAAAACCTGTGGTTTGAATTTGCTCCTCCCATTATTAGACTCTCATAAACATAATCCAAATTTTTTTAAACATTTGCAATTCATTATCAGAAACATTAATAGAAATAATTATTTAACCTTATCCAAGCTTTAATATTGATAAACATAATGAAACATGAAGTGTTTCTTTAGTAGTGACAAGATACCCTTTCTTTTTTACGGCTTACTTTGTGGAAATTCTACAGAAGCAGTGATTTTGTTGCTTATATATCATGGTTCATGTTAAGCTGATATATCCAATATTTTAAGCTATTTATAGTTAGGATGAATAGAGTATGAACAATTATCCTTTATGATATATATCACCTTGATGATATAAATCATGTTCCATAAATAAATTTAATCATAAAGGTAAAGTGTAATGTAAAAGGATTCGGTGCTTTATTCTATGATTCACATCCGGGCAGCATTTTATCGACGATTTTTGTTAACTGAATCTCAAATTTTTCGTTAGGTCAAATACCCTCATGACAAATATCCTTATTATAAATATTCATATTTACAAAATAGTGAAAATCGGAAGACAAATATGTTACTCAAAAAAGTTTGCAAAATATGGACAAATTTTACCTAAGGAAAAATATTGAAATAAATGACATGAAAGCATTCAATGATTATTTATAATAAATGTAAATGAAGAAATTTCATATTCTTTCATAGATATCTTTAATCGCTTGAAACGAAATACGTAAATATATCGAAAATATATCTATACAAAATATTATATTAAACAGTTAAAGTGAAAATTAAAATATTAAAGCTCTCGCGTTTCGACCCACCCGATGTGGATGTGTTCAAACTTTTTACCCCACACTCGCACGCGCAAGAATAATAATTACCTGCGCTTCGGTGTACCAAACTAAAACGTAACTGGCAACTTTATTTAAATTACTATAATTACCGGTGGAAATCTACGTGGAAATTTTCGTTGGCAGAGTGCGGTAATTACGGAGGGTTTTAAAGAAGTAATAAACCTTCATTAACATGACGAATCAAAATACTCGTACGCGCTACCGTCCCTTCGGATAAATAATTCGGCTTTGGGTCTACGCTTCGTCCAGATTATTTTAAGCATTATTTCGGGTTAGCTTTGCTTACTTAAAAATGGATTAAACTCGTTTTAATTAGGCATTGGGAGTCATCTTATTAATATTTGAAACGGAGTTTATAATGGTTCTGGTGGTTTCTGTTCTAAAAGTTAAATTAAATCTAAAGTGTCCCGTAAATTAAATTATTTAGATATTTACATGATGGTTGGAAATAATGTTACCAGTTAGTCACTTTCTTTGACTAATGAAACTTAAATTTTGGAATATTAAATTTTTCTGTAATCAAAAAGACCAGAATTATTCTTATGTTAAATTAAAAATATCGGCTTTAACCTATCTAATAAAATACTTGCAAAATATGAATCTAGATCTTGTACCCCTTTTGAATTGAAATAACTTTATTTATCATGAATCATTGCTAATATGTACTTCAGAGCACAATAATATTTTAAAGTCAATAGTTGAAAAACTGTGTTGTCTGAAACACATGCTTGTCAAAACCCCTTTTTCAGAAAATTAGTGTCAGCGGTTTCAGAAAAAAAGGTATAGGAAGAATATATTTTTTGCATATTTTTAAATTTATATCTGAAAATGGACTACAAATTTTTGAAACCTTTATAACTAACACTTTCAAACTATACCCCAAACTCATAAGGACTTAAAAAAAAATCGAGTATCTTCTTTGAAATCAACCGCCAGTCCCCTAAATTTTCCTTACTAATATATCTGAGTGTTAATCATTGAAATATGTGCATGTTAATATGCTGATCCTCTTTCTGAGAAAAACGACTTTGACAGGCGGACAGACGGTTATGTCAACTTGTAAAGTGTTTGACAATGCTTAAAGATTTTTAATTATATAATAGAAATTACCCATTACTACGGAATACTATAAACTCCTATATTAAGAAAAATATATAAATTAAATTGTGAAAAGTTGAACTAATTGTCGATAAATTAAATTGATTGTTAATATTTTACGTAATTGAGTAATAACTAAGAAGGAAATTTCAGAGCGTAAAAAGATTTTTTACTTTTTACCTATATCCATTCGCATGGTATTTTTAATCTGTGTCATTAATTAAAATTGGCAAAAAATTTTAGTACATATAGCTCGTAGAATAATTAACGACTTACTTAAAGGAAGTAACACAATGAGATACGTAATTATTTAAAAATATATTTTTTAATTTGTTCTCAGATTTGCAACCTAAATGGAGATGGAGAAACGATCAGAAAATGTAATCAAGTAGAGTAGCCGGTGTTAATGAATTACACAAAAGAAGTTTGGCTGAACAACGAGTGAAGTGCTGGAACGATATATCAGTCACGATGATATTGCACAATACATTTGTGTGTATAGTATTTTGTATATTGGAAGTGGAGATGAAGTTACTGCTGCAGGAAAAATTAGGTTAGTGAAATATTTTTAAAATATGATTAAATTAGAGATATATTTATTATGTTTAAATAGGGTAACAAGAATTATCTTATTTTTGTTTGTAATAAATTAATATCGTGTGTAATCAAAATCAATTTCCTATTAAGAGAACCTTTTACTTGATGGCGATCACAGATTTCGGTATCATAAATATGGCCAAGTTGTCCACTGTTGATTTTAGAAAGCAAACAATTGAATATTGATTGAATCTATAGTTGAGTATTTTGTAGCTTTAGCATCAACCTAGAATTACCACAAAGGTTGTAATGTACTTAATCTAAAAAGAATACAGTTAAATAGAACTATGATGTTCAAGAAACTCATTTCAACTAAAAAATGTTATTACTATTTATGAAAAAAATACCTATATGGAAGACTACAAAACACTCAAGGCATTTTAAAATAAAGAAAACTAAATATTTAATCCAGACCTACGCATTTCATTCAAACTTATGCGTAATTCAAATATAAAAATAGACCCAAAACTTATCTTTCTAATATTCTGCTAACTTCGCTCAAAATTAAAATATAGCAAAGTTTTGTTTCGAAGACTCGAAAGAATATCGAAAAGTAATTACGGGTTCCGCTTTGTTTCGATATTTACCATTTTTACTCTAAAAGTATAATAGTGCCTAACTCCGTCACGGTGGCCTGAGAAAAACTTTAAAAACTTGAAAAAACACAAATGTTTCTTTAGAATATGTTACAAAACAACGTGTGTGTTATAAAAGTTACTTAAATTGATAGTAGTTTTGCCAACTTTTAGAATTTGAAGAAAAGGTGAGATAAAGTCAACTTTCAAGCGAGCATAATACATTTTGTGTATAAAACTGTAACACATTTAAATGCACTGGCGTGAAAAACTCTGACTTGCTTCACAAAATAAAACATATAGAAATTTAAACAATTAGTTGATATTTTATCTGCTAAATAGCACAATGGATATCGCAGCAAAATTTATTCAAAATTTAAAAGTTTTTAGTTTTAGTGATTAAAAGAATTAAAATATTCTCTCTCTCATTTTAAGTACATAGTTATCTAATCAAACAAAATATGCCTCTCACTTTTAGTCGTTTATACTTTAATATAGAGCGTATACCTAGTCAAAAGTTTAAAAAAAGTCCTCCATGTACTAGTTACATATTGTTCAGGGCTCGTTTAAACCCCCTATAAATATCTAAGTAATAATGATTTTATGACAGTCGATCTTTAGTATTATAACTCCTAAGTTTAATGAAATGACGAAAACAATATTGACAAATCATCATTCAAACGAAGTAAGCTGATATAGTTTAAATTAGCAAAGTAATGTAAATGGGAGAAAATACCGAACAAAAAAATCATCGACATCCATAGTTGTTCAATATTTTGTTGGCAAGAGAAGCAATGCAATATCTAGTCCAAGATAACTGTTTCTCAAAAGTTACTTTTGAAAATAATAAAGATGATTTGTCGGATAATATTATTCATTTTAATATTTATGTACAATATGAACAAAGTCAAAAAAAAAATTATCAGGCAAGCCCTTCGCAAATATTATATTTAAACACGTATTTTTGTATTTCTTTTCTTGCTCAAAAATATGCCATGACACAATGATTTATAATAAATAAAGTTATTAGAGTAAATTTAAATTGTATAAAATAAAGTTCAGTATTACTACCGACTCGGAAAAATCAGCGATAACATGCCAATAAAAAAATATATCATTATAAATTTGACTCTACCCACAAACAAGATATCAAAATGAAATCAATGATAAGAAAACAAAATCCAATATCGTAAACAACGATAATAATTTTGATTAATAAAGCAAGGAAAACAAATCGCAGCAACAATAGGACAAAGATAATAACGCAAACAGCGGTGCCCACCGTGGAAAATAATGATTTTGTCTCACAAATATTTTCCGGAAGTCTCGATGTCGATATCATGCCGGCGGACTATTTAAAGTAAACAATACGAAAGAAAATACCGTACAACAAGAATAACAAAAAGAGTTTATCGGAATATCTCCCCGGGGAGCGGCAAGGGATAGACATTTCTATACCCAAAGGAGAGCGGGGTAAAGGAGAACACGTTGCACGTGTAATAAAAATCAAATTAAGCCCAATTTCTACTGAATGGTTTTTAACGGCCCTTTTGGTCTCTTGTCTAAATAAATATTTGGACGAGCGCTGTTTGAAATATATTATACTTGCAATGGAATTATTTTCAATGCTACGTTGTATTAATAATGAATACGTTGCCACCGTGTTTTTTTAATGTAAACGGGAATCCGAATTAGGTCGAGCGCTTTAAACTTTTTTAGGTCAGCATCAATGTTAAAATGAGGAAAACTCCTATATTCGAATTCTGTTTTGAAAATACAACAAAAATTAATATTAGTGTGCTGTCTGTTATGAAATTCCGCAAATTCGAAGCATGAGGTAAATTTCGTTTGAAACATAGTGAAATAATGGAACTTCGAAACTCATTCGAAGTTGGTTATAGAGACAGAAGAGTAGAATCAAATTAGACTTGGATGTACTTTTGAATATATATACATCAATATTATTATATAAGTTATATAATATTAAGTTATAACAGTTAAATCAATATGTTGCGAATCTTTCTCCTAATTTTTTGTATGTAATGTATGTAAACAAAAAAAAAATATTAGTCCCATTATTTAAAAGTCATGGCCAAGATCTTTCTGCAAATACATTCCACAAAATCAACCCATTTAGGCAAGATATTTTCTATAAGTTATTATATGAATTCAATGAATATAATTTTTTAATTTTATTAAAATAACAAAAGTTTATTGCTTAATAATGACAGTCAGGATATTTTAAAATTCGCCATTTATAAATTTCAAGTTCTTCACATTATAAAAATTAATTAATTGAAATATACACAAAACAGGGTTTATAGATTTACCTCTTATAATATATTATAGTTAATATGTTAGAGACATCTGGCGTGCTATACCTATATTCTATTTTACATATGTACTGAAGTCCTATTTTCACACCTTTTTAGACGCGTACGCTTTTTCGAGTGCTTTCTGTGTTCGTGATATTAAAAAAAATATGTCACACACAATAATAAAGACGAAGTCTAATTTGCTACTTGCAATAGATAAATTAAACTCATACCAATTTTTACGTTATTGTGACCTTTCATTCGCAACTTGACCCATTTGAATGATCTTTGTTAATATAACTTAATGCTTTATTGATAAAAGTAAATTTTAAGTACATATCCTCATCGAATAAAGATTCCAAAAAAAGTTTTCAAAATTGGTATAGTTCAAAAACTATAGTCATAAACAAGCCTATACATAGATAGGTAAATTGTTACCAAAATGATGATACCCCTAGTTTAATTATGATTTTACTTTAAAAGTCACGACTTAATGAGGAATGTATTCTGTATTTGATTTTATGTGTATTCGAAAAGGTACATAAAATATATGGTTGAGTTAAAATTGTCAATTTAACTGAAAATGTGCTACGCAATAAAAATAGGATTGATTTCTATGTCCCCTTATTAACGTGATTGGAAAACGTAATCATCTATTTTATCTAAATAGCGATTCAAAAAACATTCTTATCAGTTTTGGCACATTTTTATTTCAATTCTACCTTATTATTTTGTATTTATTATCACCTTTAAAAACTTAATAAAAGTCAAAGTTAACAGCGTATCAATTTATTTCTTATATATTTTTCAATTTTTATGTTTATAATATACACCATATAACTAATTTGAGAAATGTGGATATGATTTTGATGAAACTATCTGTAAGTTATAGAATTGTATTAAATGACCATTATTTAAAAAAATATTTGCGCAATGTAATTCTTAAGGAAATATGACATCATCTATCGTAACTTGTGGGTTAAATATTTCAAAACATTCAGCCAATATAATGACTTAGCTGTTATGCACAATTAATGAATTTGAGATACAAAGGTCCGCTCGTTCTAACGCAGAAAATATTCAAAGAGATTGCTAATGCAATTTACTTCAAGACAAAAATATAAATGTTTTTATAGGTCTATATGTATATGTACGTATGCAACGTAAAATCGTTTATGGCCTGTGTATACGTAGAAGTAGTAAATGTACACGAGAGGTCTGGCGCCTTGCCGCCAATCGGTTGCTGTTCAGATACTTACGTAATTATGAAAGTTTCTTTCAAAATTGAACGTGAAGATCTCGAGGGAAACGAGCCTTTTTATTCAGATTATTCCAGCTCCGTCTTCAGTCGTCAGTCTTGGATCTCGACCCTGGGGGCTAGTCTCTCATTATTGGGAAAAGTAAATCATGTTTATGGGAAAAACGAATAGATTTGATGATTCGTGAAAGCTTCCTATGGAGAAGAAGAACTTCTAAGGCACCTCGAAAAACCATTTCACGAAATGGATTTCACGCATAATAAATGCGACACTAGTTTGAATTCAATGAATTTCGTTTGAAATATAGAATTTTGCTCAAAAAAATTAATGCGTTGAATGGCGAAAAGAAATAAATTGTATCTAAAATTAAATTCCTGCATATAGGAATACTACGTTAATAAAAATGTTTGATATTATTTCATAATATTGCTATATCATCTTGGAAGCAAACCTAATTTTTTTGTTTTTGTCCATTATTTTTCATTTTGCTATTAACCATTCTATTATTTTATTTTATGTATGAAAATATTATGGCATCGACAGGAAAAGTGACAGAGAAAAACAAATGGAGTGAGGTAAAAGTATTATGATGTTATTAAGCAAGGTTACAAAATTTCAAGGTTGAAAGTTTACAAAATTTCTTCGTGTAGTGTTAATTTTTAAATTAATTTTTTTGTAAGTAAAACCTACCTAAGTTCATGCAAGAATACATAAATAAAAAGGAACTAGTTGCTAGAAAGAGCTAATTACTCCTTGCCCTGGCCTACAGACACTGTTACGTAAACTGTCTTAAGAATTACATTCACGAAATAATTAGTACTACTTCGCCACTTGTTATTATTTTAGGTAGATCGGGCTTGAAATAATAAAACCATTACATCATTACATTAATCTTGCATAAATTTACTCATACTATATTTAACTTATATATTGTATATTAACGTAATTATATACAATTATATAAAGAAAATTTCTTAAGAACTATTTCTTGCCTATAATACACGTACACTATATTTACATTTTTTAAACCGACTAAATAAAGTATGAATCTTTGGAATCTCCAGGCGGTCAGGTCAGCAAAAGTTGGGACTACTTGTATTCAATTTAAAACTATTAAAAAACCTTATTGAAACAGATCACAGGTAAAGATCGCATTACGTAGCAATGGTACTCGCATAAATTCCTGCTGCACTAGTAAACCAGCTTCATGCTTTGAGAAAGAAGTCGAAATATTCTGTTTAAATTATCTTATGAGCCGCTATAATACCCGTGAACTGAGATGAAAAATTATTATTTGTTATCTAACTTATCAAAACTAAATAAAAACACAAAATAAAATCAAAAATGTTAATAGAGTACTACCTTTCGTTTGAACATATGTAAATACTCCGGTAAATATCGATTGTTCTGTCAACACTTGTTTGTTCGTTACCATTAAAATAGTTCACCAATTAAAACGCTAGTCATTAAATATCCGAGTCTTTTAATTTATTTATAACTTATTGTGGAACTTCAAGACAATATCATAGACAATTATTGTTTTCCTCACTTAATTGGACGTTTTATATAAAGGCAAAGTTTCAAGAAAAGAGAAAGGAATATGGCCTGGCTTGTGAGATATTTTTGAATGATACAACTAATCTACATTTGCTTCTACATTTTGTATTTATATATATTAGAACACTTAAATCGACCAAGTTATTTGCGACAAAGTTATCTTCGCAATCAGCAACAACAAGGCTAGCTACGTCTTTTAATTTAAAGACTATATCTCTTTAATTTTGGTCATTCTACTCGATCGAAATAATTTTGCATTCAAATACTTATTTAATGGCATCATTATTTTTTTATATTTGTTACTAACATGGTCAAAAATGTGGAAAGTGTGCAATGTTGACTCATTACTTATCAATTTCAGTGTAGTATCTCGCGAGGAAGACGCCATATTAAAAGAAATCAGTACTTATTTTCAATTGAATTTAAAAAAGTGTCTTGAACCATAATACATTTGATGGGGTCCGTGTAAAGAAATTTTTAATCTCCAAATTCAGTGTACTACAAAAAAAATTACGTCTTCCAGTAAAATTTCATCGAAATAGGTCTTCTAATTGACAGAGCGATATACAAACAAACACACAATTATGACAACATTAAAAGGCTTTTGTTTTGGCAACCAAAGCAAAGTAGTCAATAAAAATATAAAATTAAGTTAGATTTTTTTAGAATAACAGCGTTGTCTGCTTTTCTTGCAAATTCTAAGTTATTCGATAGGATAACACACTACAACTCCATTGCTTCCAAAGAAACATCACGTAAAAGTGAAGCTCATAATATTCATACATTTTTAAAGAAAAATATTGAAAGCCATCGTAAATTTTATGCATTATTCAAGTGCGCAATGTCCCCGCGAAGAAATATTCAAAGTCAAGAAAGTGCTCGACCTCGACCTAAAGCGGCACCTTCCGCCCTACGAAATGTCAATAATTAATGATTATAAACGCGTTAGTTCTAATATAGAGTTAGTTACATTATCAACGATTCTCCTAAGTAGTCGACGATAATGAGGTCACAGCCAATCAATATTTTTATTTTGTAGCGCGTTTGACGTGCTTTGCTGAAAGTGGGGGTTGCGTAAGGCTGGCCTTAATGGCCGCAATATTTTTGTTAGGAGAGGGAAAATTGTATATTTTTTCGTGAGTATTTTTGGCATTTGGGCCTCGCGTTGTGCGATTGAATGGTGACGTTGGTCCGTTCGGTAGTGTGTATTCGTGTCATCAATTTAGGTTAGATGTATGTAGTTTTCTTAGCGATTATTCAAAAGAAAATGTGAGAAAATATGTTTATTATTTCATGTTGAAAAGCTTTTTGGTTTAGTTTTAGAATGGTGGTCTTCTAAACTAGATAATACTGACTATATATATATATATATATATATATATATATATATATATATATATATATATATGTATTTATGTATATGTATATATATATATATATATATATATATATATATATATATATATATATATATATATATATATATATATATTAATACAATTAAAGAATCATTCGAATATCTCAGTGTTATTTTTAACAAGGTAATAAATTTAACACGCGGTCCATTACTACATTTAAAATACCTTCTTTCATTGCACAAGTTCCGAAATCTTAACGTAGTTGAGTGGAGTTTTCACATTTCCTCTAGGAAATTTAAAATTTATCTTTAGAATGTCTATCATTTATGTATGAAAGAAACTTAAAATTACCCTGACTGCTATGACTAAATAGGTTCAATTGACAGATTTTGGTCATTTACAAAGTAAATAAGATCACTGATAACCCGTTTATACATTTATCACAACCATTTTTATAAGAAACCTCTTGACTTATTGAAATACTTGACCTTGAGATTTGACATACTAGTAGGAATATTAACCGACACATATCTCAATAGGTAACACTGAAAAATATTGAAAGGAAAGGGGATGTCAAATTAAGCTTAAATAGTCGGAAAAGTATTTAAAATTTCCTATGCAATGTGGGGTATTGCTTGAAGAAAGCAACTTTTTCACAATTTTAAGTATTAAATCTTGAATGATATACCAAAAAACACGCAAATAAAATATGTGATCCGTTATTTCCGAAACTATTGAACCTAAAATTTAACAGTGCAGCAGTATTTTTAATTTAAATAACAATATAGCAGTATTTTTAGAAACCTACGCAATGTTCGTGGAAGAAATGTAACTTTTTTGATTGTGGATATCTTAGTATTTTTATATTTTTACTATAATTTATATGAGAAACATATAAATTTATTTCATTATATTATTAAATACTCTTTATTAAATATTAATTGTGCTAGGGATCATTACGATAAATTAAGTAATTTCACTTGAAATGCTGCACGAATATGATAACGATGTACGAAGCTGCGATATGCAAGGCAGTTTCGCGCTTGCTCGGTTTTCATCTTTATTTGTTCTTCTGTTTTTATTTTTAATAAATTCTATTTCGTCTAAGGTATGATAAAACGGTGAATGGGAAAAATGTCAATTAATCCTTAATAATCTTCACTGGTTTTTAAGAATTAATTGACATTTTTAACACGCAAAATATTTTACGATTTAAAAAAATACGTACATAATGATAAAATAAAATAAAACCTGTCAGGTACGAATAAAATTAGCACTTCGAGTTTTCCGGGCATACATAGGCATATATGCCTATATACGCCCGGAAATATGCCTATATATGCCTATTTATATAATATTTCTACCAATTGTTTATATCGTTTAATATTATTTTTCGCCTATTGAATGTATTAGAGTCTAGTATATTTTTCGCAGGCTTGAAAATATCATGAAGTTTAGAATTATTGTTATAATTTTTCTGTAAACTTTAGGAAAATTTATAATAATGCTTCTTTCAGAATTATATTACATGAAAGTCTAAGAATTATAAGTTTTGAGACCCTTGTTACTTTTGTTGTTGTTTTGAGACTCTCGTTCTTTGCACTACGTAAAAATAAAAATAAATATATTACATTGATTGCCTACTTCAAAAT
Organism: Druceiella hillmani; assembly: GCA_039881145.1. NCBI lineage: Eukaryota > Metazoa > Arthropoda > Insecta > Lepidoptera > Hepialidae > Druceiella > Druceiella hillmani. The sequence continues at coordinate 35,888,236 of JAYKKI010000008.1, forward strand.
TTATATGTGAATAGTTAAAGAAGTATTAACGTTATCACTCCACTTAATTTAATTTTTTACGCCAAAACGGTTATTGAGAAAAATGTCTGTGATAAACGGACGGTCACTTATGTGATCTTCTAAAGTTCCCATTTTTCCCCTTTTGATATACGCAACCCTAAAAATGAGAACACTTCACAGAAAAGCGTGAAATTGTGATAAAAAGAAAACGACGTTCACTATGAACATTATGACAAAAAACAGCGTGAATAAGACACCGTGAGAGGTAGCTCGAGTTGACAAAATGAAAAACTGTCCAGTAAAAAAATGCCAGATTACGAACATGTATAGACAGACGGATAAAATTATATACATTAACCTATTGAGACTTCCGACGTAGCAAAAAGAAATAATTCGTCTTAACGAAATAATTTTCCAATAAATATTTTATGAAATTTTATAGACAAATTAGACGGTTAGGTAGCCACGGTTTTTATTCAACCATAAATTTACCATCCACTCGAACTGGCAATTATTATTATTGCAAAATAAAAAGGCAAGGAGAGGGAAGGTCGTAAAATGCATCGATTTGAATTCGAAACATCTCTGAGGGCTTTAACTTTTTTTGTGATCTGGCGCGGCAATAAAGCGGGCGGGGTAGGCGGACGTCACGCCACAGACACAATATGGTACCAAATCGCCCTCGAGGAACGAGTGCGGCAAAATTTAATTATATCTTTTAAATTATATTAGAATTCGATTCGAAATGTTGTAAGTTTTGCCGATGAAATTTGCATAGAAACTCGACCGCGGGCACGTGGACGAGTTTATGTTTTATTCATTTCGCATGTTGGGACAAACTTTAACTTCGTTTCGTAGATAGACGCTTAAACGTCAGAAGTTATCGAATGTAATATAATTTCAAATTTGGTTAGCTTTACTCGCTTCCCGTAAAGAATATTGGGCTGCTTTATATTGCTTAAAAATAAGGGATGGAAAATTGCATATGAAAAAATGTGTGCGAGTAAATTAAGGAGGAAAACCAGTTTTGAAAACTCTGGTATTGAATTTTTTTTTTAAATTTCACTTTAATTGGACACTATTCAATTTAAGTGAAATTTTAAAAAAAATTTCAACATTTTCATTTTTCCTAAGGTGGGCGTAGACTTATTTTTCTCTTAATTTTTTTAGCAGATATATATATATATATATATATATATATATATATATATATATATATGTGTGTGTGTGTGTGTGTGTGTGTGTCAAAATAAATATATCTTATTTGCAGGATTTGGCCAATAAAAACGGCTATGGTTTTTTTAAAATTTGAAATGCTTATGTAAACGTGAGATGAGAAATTTTGTATGTTTTGATGAAATTATCGCAATTTCGTGTAGACAATTGTGTTCTGTTATGTCAAAAATTTTACATGAAATTTAATTCATTATGACTAAATATACTCCACTTTATGTAGTGATGTAACTTGCCCACGGAATATTTTTATCGACCTTCTTAAATGGGCCTGGAAACATGTAATTTCATAGAAGAAAGAAATTCATTCATCTATCCTAATTGTTCAAACAATAAACAGATTAAATATTGTAATTAACGGGTTTAATTACGAAAGAAGACAAATAGTGCATTTTATGGCATTTCGGAAGGTTTCAATGTATGTTTGTATGTATATATATATATATATATATATATAACTGACTGTTACCCACTACTAACAAAAGTAGCAAGTCTTATCATATTGTCATAAATATATTCTGGGCAAAGAAGTATAAGAAGAAGAAAAAATTAAGAAGAGTGGAATAATATTTATAATAAGAATAAATTTATGACAAATATTACAGGGATATGGGGGCGAATTTAATTATTTCATTGATCATCACATTGATTGGAAGTGAATCAAGGAATATCTAGGATAATAAGGTAAAATTATAAAGGTAACTACATGTTCTAGGAACGAGATGATATCAATAATTATTTCCGGAAAGATTGGGCAAAAACAAAGACATAAGAAAATTATTAGAACAATCAATGCTAGCTCAAGGGTAATGTAACAAGAAAAAGAATTAAGCAGAAGTGGCTTTGAAATCTTAAGTGTATTGTACCATTGTTAGAGTCATATAACTTTTAATTGTTATATGACCCTAACAATGACAACCTTAAAAATAATAACCTTAAGTGTATTGCACCATTGTTAAGGTCATATAACTTTTAATTATATTATCACATGGATGAATTATATTTAAAACAAGAAAATTACCTGACTTGCAAAAAAATTATTATGAATAGATAAATTAAATGATGCATGAAAGTATTAAAGGTTTGATTAATTGACTGAAATCGATGTACGTAACATAAGATAGTGAGATGTGTGTGGACTTGGACATCATAGATCCGTTTACAATCGTATTATAGAAAATATATTATTTTGTTTGAAGTAACTCTGATATGAAATAATTAGATACGTTTTTTCTGTGAATGATTTCAAAATTAAAACATATGTTATTATACTAAATCGATAGAATAGGTACCTACCTGGAATAAAATAAACTTATTAGGAATAAATAAAACTTATTCTTAAGCATAAATCAAATTATGAAAGTTCCATTTAAGTATGTGCAACCTTTTAAACAGTAAAGGGTACATAATAATTTAACTAAATTATAAACACGTCAGTATCACTTTACACAATATTGCCCAATAAATAATTTATACAGGTGTGAAAAGTAATCGATTGCCTACATCTCTTCATTTTATCAATGTAAGTTAATCAAAATGTTTTTTTTCAGTAGCCACTATTATTTTTAGATTTAAAAAATTTGAGGGGGAAATACGCATTTCGATGTTTTGAAAACTGATATTTAGCAAAAAACCTTAACAAGATATATATATATATATATATATATATATATATATATATATAACATTTTTAATTAAATTTTGAGAAAAAAAAAACATTTTACTTCCCAAAGTTTACAGTAAGGGACGGTCCGTAGATAAATCCATATTTTATGTATCCTTCTAATTTATCTACGTATTTTTTTTAAATTTTATTTTTATTAAACTTAATTTGAAATTGTGACGTTGCTTGATGTCAGTATATTAAACTAACATACGGAAGAACAGAGACAAATTATTAGTGTTCCGTTTGTCACCATTCTCTTTCATCTACCCAAAATTAAAAAGTTAGTATAGAACAATTTTATAGTACTCAAAAGTAAGAAGACGTTGTCGAGAAATGGATTATGACATATTAGGATTTTGATACATGGCAAACAGAATGATGTGAGTAAATGTTACTACAAAAGAACTTTTACCAAAATTTATGAACGAATTCATAATTTCTATCTGATAGACGAAGGCCGCCCAAATAATTTTGGAGGTGGATCGCAATTTCGATTCTAAGATAGTCGATGGGCCACCTCATAGTACCCTGCAGTTAGATACGCAAAATAAACAAAACTTTAAATAACACGGTTCAATGATACTTATGAAGAGGTATCTGAGCTTTTAATTTATCAATGTTAGGTGGCAAATTCGAGGCCGACAGTAAAATCAATTTTGAAATACGTTTCACGTTAAAAAAATGCAGTGCTTGTTTTTCACATAGCTGAGATAAGTATAAAACTTGTTCGTAGATATATGTTGAACCAGATCTGTTCAAAACTTGCAAAGCTACATCAGTCATTGGTGGAAAGTCTTCTTTTGGTACCAATTTCCAAAATTTTATGAATTTTTTTCGAAGATTGATGTTTAAGTAGGTATATATATAATTTTAAAATTATGTGGTTTTGAATCTCGGTAATTTCTAACTGTATATTTCAAGAATGTTTCATTACTATATGAAAGGTAATAGAAAATGGGTTTATATAAGCAAAATATGTTTTGAATCTGATACGGAATCTGTTCTCAAAAGAAAGCAGCAACACTTCCAATTTTGATATTTTGAAATATCAAGTGAAATGTTTCGTAATTTTCCTTTCATATCTACGAGAGTGGTAAAATATACAATATTATTGGTATCCAAATTTGTAAAAATGGTTTAGTTTTATTTTGAATCATTGGATCACATTAAATAGGCAACGAACCGTCTTCTCTCTGCGGCTCTTTGTTGAGAATTTCCAAGTCCTCCGTAATATCGATTAAAAATGTAAGATCATATAACTACATTTCATTTTTAATAAATTTCTTTGAGCAAGTATTGTCGGTTTTTCTTCTAAAAAATCTATGAATTTGATGTTATTATTACCGTCATACGCATTTCCGAGAGTTCATGAAGTGCAGCAACTAACGAAACAATATATTAACAAAGATACACAGTGGCAATTAACGAAAAACCTTTCGAAAATAGCTTTCAAACCGTCTTAGTCTAAAATATCAGCACTAATTTAAAATTAACTCATCTAAACTACCTATTATGCAAATAACGGACATTGATGTTTTGTTTGTAAAATAGGTAATTAGTCATTCGTATACTATCTCGGTAGGTACTTACCTATTTGCTAGTTTTTACGTAACAAATCAATCAAATCAAACTCCAGAGGAACTACCAACTGTTTTACCGAATTACTAAATACTTTAATCAGAACACACAGACAATGATATAACGAATTAACTTAGTGTTTAAAGCGGTATAACGCGCGACGGTGGAAACGGTTATATTCATTCAAACTTTGTTCCGCGTTCAACCAATCGCATGGTAGCTGGCTGATGGCAAGCCAATTCAAATGCGTTGGCAGACCAATTGGTGGCCCGCGCGTCTAGGTTTAGACAGCCTTGTGATAGAGTAACAACAGTTATAGCAGATAAAATTAAAAGCATTGAGAATTTGTTCATAATCACCAATTGAGCAACGTCCGTCGCAGGATACACGATTTGCTTCACTCCTTTATGTCACTGCAGCATTTACATTGGAAAACGAGCCTTAATGATCGATATAATTAACAATGTGATGTGTAATTAAGTTTTAGAAAAATATGATGCTTAAATCATATAATATAGAAACACGTATAATTTGTTGTTTTTTAAATTCATTATCACAAATAGGTCACATATCTTGACAAAAACTTATCAAGACAATATTTAGGAATCTTTAGTTAACCGAATGCGAAGAAGTAATGTTTAATAAAATGGTATCTAATTTAAAATTCTGCGAACGACGATGATTTTGAGGAATCATAGTGACATTGGTAATAAAACCAACAAATTCCTGATAAGTTTAAAAAACATTTCAGTTTAATTTCGAGGTTTATCCCATTAAACACTTTACAAATACACCAGAAGTCAATACTTACAAAACAGACAATCGAAACATTTTGTTGAGCCTATCTGATACATCATAACATTGGTGAAACTAATAAGTGGCTATTATAAACTTCAGCATGTCAAACATCAAATGAATAAAATAAAAGCGGAAAGTAATTTCACCGGGGGCCGCCGTCGCTTGTCAATGTTTGATTTACCGTCGCCGCCTAGGCGCGCGCCTCGAAAAGCGCCGCCCATTCATTTTCCTCATTTTCTCAAATCGCACTCAATTATGTTTAGTGCCTATAACTGTTATTTCAGTTTAAACAATAAATTAAATCTTAACGTTGAACGGAACGTACTTGGCGAAGTTCGAGTTGACAGGTGGGACGTGGCGCGGCGCCGCGCAAGACCTGGCGTCGAAAATTAAAACGGAAATCAAGGGATAAACAGTTTTCCAAAGTTTCGTACAAACCCGAGTACAGAATTGTTTTTTTGTGATGAGTTTTCCTCTGAGATGAAAATTTAATCAATGTATATATTATATCTGCTAGACAAATTTTCAAGACATTCATCACTTAATTTTTATTCGCAACTAAATGAATAGTATAATCTTTACAAATTGCCCACCTGAAGCCGTTTGCATACAATCAAACCTCGTGATTAAAAATTTAAATAAAGTAGAAGTAATACTGCATCACGTAGTTTCACTTACTAGTGAATAAAAATGAAGTGACAATGAATTTTTACAAAGTAGCCAAATAAGCCAAAAATATTCAACCTTTAGATTTCGTTTAAAAAGACGTTTAAGGTATACTGAGCAAAGAAGAGAAATAATCTTACGATATATAGACTCTCATCACTTTTCCTAATCAAATTGTGGTGTTTTTTTGTAATCGATGCATTTTTTAAGACAAAGCTATAAATTATTTAACACGCAACTATATCTTATTCATCTACAATGTATATAGTAATACGCGAAGAGAAAACAGTGTTCCCCCTTTAAATATATTACGCGCATGGAGGAGTGTAGGATTTAGCATAGTTAAAGTTTATATAGAGAAGGAGTGCAAAAAGCTAAAATTTATATATATATATATGTTACGAACACATTAAAAGATTCATTGTTTATATTCATACTGTCAATGTCAAGCACATAATATTCTATGGTCAAACTATCGCACAGAGTCGAGATTGTCGCCAAAGAATTTTAAAATGTCAAATTGTTTGACCGAGTTTTGAACTGTAAATTTTGCGTGATTTTAAATATTCCTTTTACAATTTTAGTCTGTGGTATTTATAGTCTGTGGAGTGTATACCAAGGCAAAAAAACGTTTATTTTTTGTGCAATGGATATCTGTGTTTTATAAGTGAAATAAGTATAATAAAGTAAGCTTGCTTAATATATACCTGTTGCGAAAGACAAAATCTGTCAGCTTGTTTAATTGACTTGTTCTTGCTTACCTATTAGTGTTTTCAACAAAGTGAGTAGGTATGTATATTACAGTCGAATTTCGACTACTGGACGACCACTACTATGTGATTAAAATGTTTAATGATTTCAATATGCCTGTATTTATTAGCAATAAATTACATATTTATTCTCTTTTTTGTTAATATGCATGACGTCTATTTCAACATTTTACGTTATTGTAAGGATTCTAATGTTTAATATAGTTTTTAAAGAAATTTTCAAGTGATATTATAGGTTGCAAAGTGTAAAAATGTACCAATGTTAAGAACACATAAATAATATATTTCGGTCTTCTAAGCTTCACTTTAACGTTCTACGTATCACCATATAGATTTTGTGATGAATGTGAGAAATACAAAAAAAAATTTTAAATGAAATGTTTTATATATAGGTTGGTTTCCCAAATCTGGCGCGTACAATGCACTTACACATGTCATATGGGCAGCACATCATCTGTGAATAGATATGCTGCCCATGTGACATGACGTAAACGCATTATGAAAACACTATCTATTTATCTCGTACACTTGCATACTTATAAGCATGACAGTTTGAACTACCAGTTATTAAACATGGTGTGTGAACTAAATGTGACGAGTTTTCTTTGTTTCTTTACGAGGAATTTAGAATTTAGTTGGTACAAAATGTCTAGGTAAAGAATCAGATCTGGAAAAACTCTTAGAAGGTAATCTAGTAAAAAGTTTAACTTTTTCGTGCATATTAAAGATATGAAAGCATGGATGTGTGAAGGATGAAGGTCTTGTGTAATATAATTGCAAGTGATGAATATTTCTAAGAAAAGCATTCAGAAATGGTTTTTCGAAGTGCGCAACAAGCCTTGAAGGCCATGTTATTTAAGCTACCAACATCCTAACCTTTATCATCAGAGCCTACAAAAACGGAACCTTCGTTATAAAAGTCAACAGCATCAACATTATCATTACACTAGCTAAATAAGTTATTTTAAGAATATCGGGCAATTAGCCACCAATATTGGCAAAGAAATTTGCAATAGATAATTAGATGAAGTTGTTTTAAGATGATCTGTATTTGACCTCTATTGAGTTCTCAAAGCATTTCCCATGCTAAAAAGTTTTAAGAAAGACCGATAAACTATTAATTGCAAAGTTAAGTTAGGTTATTTGTATTTAGGAAAGATCAATAGCCTAGTGATAGCGTAGGGTAGACAACACAATTAATATATAGGTAAAAATTTATGTAAATTATAGTTTTTGCAAATAAAGACATTAATAAAAAAACTCTGTAGAAATAGCTTTCAAAAACATATTAAATATTGTTAACCCAAGAAGTGTATGTTTTAGTAATATATTTTTAAAAATCAGCAAAAATGGCCAGCATTCTATGTAAGGTCATATTTTTACGACCCAACATCGAAGTTGTTAATAAATATTTATCCTTTTTTTTTCAACACCCTGCTTATTAGAAATGTATTTTTGTTAGTATTATAAATGCGTTAGCTTTCAGTAATCGGCCCATAAAGTTTGTTTATTCGTGTAACCATTTGTATGTAATAAATATATACACATAAAATGTTTACTATAAATATAAAAAGATGACATTAGATCAATTGTTTATGATATATTATATAATTTACGATATATGGAAATTGTATATTTAGCTTTTAACAATTGATTTAAATAATTAATAAATCATGTCAATGTAGTATAAGAAACGGATAATAGTACGATAAAGGTGATACTATTATTTTTATTATTTCTATTAGATATATAGAAATTAGTGTAGTAAAACATATTTTAATCCAACGACGAAAGTATATTTGTCAGTTTAAATGAAAATATTAAAAAATAAATTCCTTCCAAATTTAACTCCGTCTACACAAAGTAATCCTTTTACCTCGGTCTTTCAAACCAACTAGCAACTACACTTATATATAAGGCAGTTAAAGTATAAAGCGGCAAATTAAATTAAACATTGCTGGGTGAAATATTAGACAGGAAATGGAATAAAAAGAGCTAACCGAAATCCGCTTCCTGGTTGGCCTGTGAGCTTTGTTTTTAAACACGAAACTTTGCCAAGATTAGCGGTCTGCTAATCGGCTGGGCTGTCTGTCGGACCGCAACGGCGCCCGTCTGAACGGTCCGGGCGTGCAAAATTATGTGTCCCTTTACATGCGACCGCGAGTTGTAATCCGACTTGCGAGAATGGCATTGAACCGGACTCGATTCGGCTGCTTTAATGCTTTGTGCCGCCCCGTGGGTTACGGATAGCGTGTCCTTTGTACTTCGGCTTTGAATTATAATATTATAATAAGACCAGCGGGCAAAATATATTGAAGGTATGATTCAGCGTTTAAATATCCCTTAAAATACTTAAAATTAGTACAGAAATGGCAGTGAGAAATTTGACAAACATTTTTTATAAACGAACTTCAAATTTTTGTTGTGTATTTATCCACGTCGATGTTAGGAAATACTATAATTACAAAGGTCCATGTTTAATGTGAGCTTTAACGTTATGTCATCTTTACATGGCAAGGTGTGTCAGCTTTTACGTTATACAAGCTTTAAAGTTTTATATCTATTTATAGTTAAACCTTCTTAATATAATTTCTACTTGTTTTATTTTTGTTTTATCTATTTGCAATATTACTCTTTAAACTGTTGCACACGAAATAAAATCAATATTTCTTTACCTGTGATTTCAAGATTTCCCACACAAAGGAAGTAAAAATAGAGATGGGAGAGGATATAGTATCATAAATTACTTAAATGTTGACGCGGAGCGCGTGTCGTTATCTCTCGCGAGAACTCGTTTTGTGAAATACGTAATGTTACTGCTGAGATACAGACCTTTTTCTTAAAATGTAAAGTTTGTGTACTGTTTTACATACAATTTCATTGCCAGATATTTTATTTTTGGCTTGCTTGATATATATATATATATATATATATATATATATATATATATATATATATATATATATACACCATGATGGCTTATTACTAAATATTTAATTTAATAGGAATAAAAACAAAAAGAGATGTTAGAAAAAAGGAAAACAAAAAATTTCCCTTTTACTTTTTACCTTTGAACTTTAGTGAGTTGTTTTTTGAAGTTTTTTAACATAAATATGTACACAAGTTTAATAAAATTTGCAGCTTTACACTGACTCGTTTTTATGCTGACTTTTATTCCGTCATTGTATTTAATTAAAGTAATTTACACTCAAATTAAGACAATTTTTCAATACATATGTCTAACTAAGAAGAAGTAATAAATTACTAATACGTGTGATACTTGAACCTGTGTTAAATATTATTTAACATATGTTAATTCACATCAGTAAGACACGCCTAAATGTATGCAAAAACAACAAAATATGAAAAACAATATTAAATGTTTAATTATTATTCGGAAAATATATGTTGAAATTAATTTTAACAATAATAATTAGAGTGTCTGCGCACAGGCGGAAGCCAATATCTCAAAACGGATGAATACTCAGTTCGACCCCGCCCCAACTAACCCCCAACATCAGACAATCGATTACTCATTACCATCCGTTTACGAAGTTGACGGAGATTTGCCTGCCTAACCAGGAGCAATAAGGAAGGCCCAAGGAGCTGACTCTTCCCAAGATGAACAATATAGAGGCAAAGTGCCATCTCTAATTCGGCGAGCATTTAATTATCACCCTTCAGCGGAGCGGGGCGGCGTGCCCGTGATTTGCCCCCGTCAAAGGCAAAGAGCGCTGCGACAATTAGATGCGCAAATTACAGACGGCGCCGAACCAATTGGCCGACGCAATTAAATTACACTACGAATTGGAAATTGCACCCTTATGTATATGCAGGGGCGGCAGGGCGCATAATACTGCAGGGCGGGCTTTAATGAAGTTCGATCTCGTGTGACATTTGATTTGATGGTTCGAATTTGGGGTAGGTTTTAATGGTCCTAATTATTGAAGGATGATTTAAAACAAAATAATCTGAAACAAATCGTTTAAGTTATGAAAATGCTATTTCCTTTCTTTTACAGTTCTCGGTGTAAAAATAAATAAACGAAACTACTTTTTAATATCATGGAAAAGCGATAGAAATTGCAAAGTAATATAAAAATATTAAATAAAACGTACAAAGTGTTCCGTCAATGTAAATTTTCAATAATTGCTTCAAAATTGACAGCTTTGTTATTCCATATATTTTTGTTTCCCTTCACCATCCTATAATTTTTAAAATCAATTTAATCTTAATTTACATATACAAGGCATAACAAAGAACGGGTACATTATTAAAACATATGATTAAGTGCAACGAACTGTGTATATTTTCTATTTCTGTAAAAGAACTTTAAAAATACCTCTAAAAAATAAACTTATTTAGTGGAATCACAAGTTTGACCATGATTTTTTCAGAAACGTTTGAGATTTGTAATATTAATCTTTCCTACATCCTTTAACGCATAGAGTCAACTGGGTTAATGTTGGACAATTTTTTTACAGTTTGGGTACACATGCGCATAGGCAAACTCACGCATGCCCGCACACACACATACACGCGCACATACACACGTGCGCGCGCGCACCTACACGCAGACAAAGTCACACATGTCAACATATTCATACACACGCGCGCACAAACACATACACACATTACACTTGAACGTCATGTTAATATATAATTTAACTACTGACATTTTTATTAATTTCGTGAGAGTTCTTTTAAAAAGTCAAGGGTTATGTTCAAAGACATACGTGATCTTTTTATCTTAAAGATTGTAAACGGAAACACAAAAGTGAATTGTGGGGTAAAACATGTGTCACTGCAAATGCGGTCAGCCAACAACATATTGAATATTTTATATTTATGGTATATTATTAACATCAGGTTGTAAAGTAACAAAATTTAATAATTGATTAGAAACAAAACAGATTGGTTCAATAATTATTTCAATAGGTTTAATGCAAACATATTTAAGATTCTTATTTACCCACGTTTGAATATAAAATATAACTATAAGACGATTAACGCCCCTTGGATACAAAAAATAATTACAGGTTATTAGTGCGGATTTATTTAAAGACTATATTAATCATTTATAATAAGAGTTTTGCCATTAAAACTTTCAGTGTTGATTAGGCAACCGTTAATAATGCTGTTGTTAGATATAAATTTTACGAGTTTACTTACTAAGCTTTTTTGCTTTGTATACCCCAGTATATAGTTCATAAATATAGTTTATAATAGCATTTAATAATAAATATTCTTAAAGTTTTCAAATGCCACGGGAAACTTAATCTAAATCACTTTGTTCTTTCAGCTTTCGTTCGATGTCGTGACTGTGCTCAACCGTTCCGCTAATTTCTTAATGCTCTATCATTCTCAACTTTATTAAGCTTCGGCACGATACTGTAGCCGCATCGAACTTCGGCTAAGTAAGAACACGAAAACTTTAACGGTATCTCATCCTTATTTACTCAGTAAACAAGTTTTAATTTAAATTCTTTGAAAAGGAAATTTTTTCAAATTTCATTTCAAGCTTACAGGATTGGCATATTTCGATTAGCTGTCAGGATGTAATTTTCGTAGCTAACTATAAAATGAAAGGGAATTTCTTGTACCGCCATCAATGAATTCCTTATTCTAATTTTACTGAAATACCAGACTAAAAATGTTGACTCTTTCACAGAGAATTTATTTGACTATTGTTGGGACTTTTTGTATAGCCACCTTATCAAAAAGTCTATTTCAACTTCAAAAGATTCAGGTCGTTTTATTTTAAAGGTTGACTTTAAAATTAGACACGATTATATGTATTCTTGTTTATATATCAAATCCGTTTACATGTCAAGCGCATAGACCGAGTAAAAGCATTCCTTTATATTCTATATAGAATATTTAAGATAGCTGGTACTATTGTTTTAGTTCATTAATTATGTGATTATTTCCGAATTTTTATCAATTTATTTGTAACGACTTTAAAAATCATAAAGAGTTTAATGTTTTAAGTCAATATGTATAGTTGATGAAGGTATTTACTTGTGTCAAAAATGTTTATGCTTAAATTTTTATGTTTCTAACTGACTTAGAAATTACCAATTTTAGAGTTGGATTTATAAATCGTACATTGATAGAATTAAAATAAATGGCAAAAACTCGAAGTAAGATGTTTGGAATTCTGATATCATTTGCCAAAAAATCCTACAGTAGAACAGAGAGCAAAAACATAAATATAACATTCCATCTATCTGTCATTTTACTTTGATAATCAAAAGTATATTTAAGATTATTTTCAAAGATTTCCATTTCGTAAATAAAATATGCAAGTTAATTATTTAAATAATCTTTTAAAATTAATTTCTTCTGTTTATAAATAAATAATTTCTTTCGTTTCCATCAAATCATCTATTTGTAATTTATTTATTGAAATTTTATAACGCATGCGTAGTTAATTTCTTATGCGTAGTTAATTTTGATATAATGCACATGTCATACAAAATAAATAAATAAATATTATGTTTATATAAATATGTGGCTTATCCTATCTTATATTATTAATTAATGTCAATTCTAAGTAAAAGAAAAGCAAGGACATTAAAAACTGAATTATTTGTTCTTTCTACTGTTGTATCACCCAACTTTGATAATGATAAATTATGAAGCGATTATATCAGCAAACTGACGCATAGTTTATCTAAAGGTTTACCACCACACGCCCAACGATACAGCACTTTGTCTGTCATACGCCAAGTCTACGACCCAACCCTAATATAAATACAAGGTTGTTGCCCGCAATGAAGGGGGTGACTTAAAGTAATTGCTACAAAATTTCGGTCCTCAAGTTCAACCCGCCTAGTCATTTGTAATTTGTTCTGGTTTAGGTGACTTTATTTTTTGTGAAACTAGATTTAATGACCCGCTTCGGTGTGGAACCAATTTGGGATCCATTAGGACCGATCTAATAATTTAACTGCGTTTCTGTTAAAATACTTATTTAATTTCTGTACGTGCCATGTACTTTATTGCGGGGGTAAATTGGATAAGGTTTATTGTACGAATTTTCATAAAATGAGAAGGGGTCGAATATAAATATTCAAAGTATTTAAAATATGTAATTAAGAGGGTAAAATGAGGATAAAATAGTCACAAGTAATAAATAATATAATAAGTTAATTTAATTCCAATTTTCCTCTTTACGGGAACTATTAGAGATCCGACAAAAAATTAACACAGCGACTATCGGCTCATTAATTTTTCAACAAAAATTTTTATAATTTTTGTATTAAATCGAGAAAACTTTCTCTTTTGTACGTATCGAATGGAAAATTTTGTACTTAGCGGAAAAACATTTTAGTCGGTGTCTTCGAATTTGTGACTTCTTGTAGAGTTTTTCAATCAGAGGAATATCAGCTAAGAGACATATATTTTTTGTACATTATTTGTAGATTTATATAAAATATATAGTTTAGGAAACTGTAATAGACATTATTAGTATATTACAAGGCTTCTAACTAGTAATGTAAAATCATATAAATGAATACGAATCGTAATATTTATTGATATAGAAAAGTATTTCGCAGAGAATTGTATTCCATCGACAGTAATCAAAAGCAAGGAATTGTTTTCAGTCAATACTTATAACATATTCATAATGTTGTGCCAAGACAAACCAAAAGTTTCGTTTGGGAATATTTACATCAACAAGACAAGCGAATGAAATCTCAGTCGGCCAGATAGTGCCGGTGGCGACCATCATAAGAAACAATAAAAGTCCAGAGGTAGATCCGTAAGCAAACACACAAAAGCGCAAAGCTAACAGCATGTTTCCAACTGAATGCCGTACAGAAAAGGTACAGGGGAAATAATTTCCCTTTTGAGCGAGCAGGCTGGGCTCGGGGTCAACAATCGTATTATAAAAAAAGTTTCTCGCAATAAGGCCAATATCGGGCGACACTGGCGCGAGGTAGAGAGGAAGCCCCTAATTTAAGGAGCTTATTTTTATTTTTACATGATTGCTAAAGCTTCCTTCGTTATGCCCTTGAGATACTTACTTATCGTCTAATTGGGGGACTTAAATGTTACGTTTTTATTCCAACGTTGTATGATTAAGCCGGTTTTTTACGGCGAACGGAGTTACGTTGGCGGGATCTTTCCTTATTTACTTAATTTTTAAAATTGCTTTTCATACAGAGGTCTTTCAAGTATGTATATTTTATTCCTTTACGATTAATGTGAATTTTATCGGTGTCTTTATTGCAACCAAATTTCTACCTCTAGCAAGGTTAATAAGATTTCTTTTTCGATATTTGGAAATAACGAAAGATACTAAAAACATAAGATGTGTAGAACTACTTAGTGACTATTTGCAAAAATAAAAAATATCTTCTTAATCAGAACCTAAAGAATAACAATCACACTTTCTACGGATTGATTCTAACAACTAATATATTAATGCAGGGGGCGAGATATGATTTGTTATTTGAATATTATATCTACATATTTGTTAAAATGTTAACCCGGCCCTATCTACGCGTATCTTAGGTAAACACCACTGAAAGGATTTTAATTAATCTTTGTAGTTTTATACTCTACAATTGTGTTTAATACCAACAATAATAATCATCGAGATTATTATTCAAGTCTACTACTATTTAATTGATTAACTGTTTATCACTTCACTGATTGGGAGTGATATCTCTTTCCTTTGTTATAAATGTCTACTTTTTCAATATTCTACAAAAATACTGTGTTTATTTCATTTTTGACAAATGCTTTTAATTCAATAACACGTTTATGTTTACATATTAATAAGTACGGTATCGTCACTCTTTATCGAATTCTACACCATTGTAAATTAATACTAGAAATAAAAAGTTCTGATAGGTATATAAATATAATTTTCCTCCCACGAAAAACAGATGAAATTGCTACTTGAAAACATAAATAATAAATTTGATAATACTTTATAATCGGAGTGAAATCATTTTATACGTAAGTAAAAGTGTTAAATGATCTATGTTGGCAAAATATTCAAATGCCAACTCAAAAATGAATCCCTTAAAGTAAGAATTAAAATTACTGGAAAAAACTATTCTTGCAATTTAGGTATTATTTCTATTCAGCAGATAAATATCCTGCATGTCTTCTTGGTCAAAAAAAAGTTCTTGATGTATTACTTATGTGGTGTGAGAATGATATCCAAGGGTATTAATATAGTTATACCACTTTAACAACGAGTTAGTAAAAGATTTGATGCCATATTTTAATAAAGATTTAATTGTTGATATATTATAATCATCGAATTTTAATTAAATTAAGTAATTAATATTTAGATGAGGATAACGATAACTTTGTAAGCTTAGAAAAATTACGGAACAGTACCCTTCGTGAAATAAAAAACTCAGGTTTGCTTACGTTAAAGACATAATGGAAATCTTCATGGTGCCCCAAAAAATAATGTTAAGCTGAAGCAAGGAGATAGTAGACTTCAAGGGTTATTCAAACTCCTCCTTCGCATGTTCATGATAGTTTGAAAGTTTTAATTTTTTTTTTCTTCAACTAAAATATACCTCAAGGTTTATTTTTATAGTAATATAAACAACTGTGATAGACGTATAAATTGTTTTTCAAATTACCACCGGCACTGACTGATTGATCCGGTGCAATAACATTTACTTTCATAGGTGTAATCTTGGAACTGAACAAAATCAAATTCTAGAAGAAAGGAAAAGTTTGGTATTTTAATAAATTTCGATGACGTTTTAACATAATTTAATTTAGTAATTTTTTTCATAACCCACTTCGAAAACTTTCTAAGTTTATCAGCTAGTTACCCTAAAAAAATCGGTACGATACCTAGAAATAAAATTTTAAAAAGGTTTTAAAATAACGACCGCCTTTTGTATGAAAAGAAATTCTCCTTCAGACATCCGGAGTCCATTCTTCATAATTATTTCTTCGGTTTTTCTCAATTTTCTAATAAATTTCTCTAAATGTCAATTCATTTCTGTAAAATCGATAGACTTTAAATGGCGATGGGCCCACTACTATTGATCCATTTCTCGGAAAAACTTTAATTCAAACCTAGAATTCAACGCATAGGGCTATGGTGTGAAATCGTCCTGAAAGAGCATATATCTGCGTGTTTCTTAAATAAAATATAGTAGCTCAGATAGATTATTTATTAAAAATTTTAAGTGACACTCGTCAGTCAAGAAATCCTGTAAAGGGGCCAATTTATTATTTCATACCAAATATTAATACGAAATTTTTCTTCGAAGCTACATTTTCATAACATGTAGATTTTCAATACTCCAGGGATGATGATTTGAGCTTGGCAAATAAATATTTTATGCAGGTAATTAAAGTAAAGTAATATCTGTGTATGTATATATATGTATGTATATATATGTATATATGTATATATGTATATGTATATATATATATATATATATATACACACATATATATATATATATATATATATATATATATATATATATATATATATGTTTTTCTTAATTCAAAACGGGTAAAAAGGCCTAATCGAATTTTTCTTCCAAATTGTTTTTATGTCGACGATATATTTCTTAACTAAATGAATAATAAATCTTGAATAACACTCAGTATATAAAAAAAAATAGTGCATGAACAACATTGAGTTCGTGAATAAATAATAGTGTTTGAACAATATTTAGTATTGAATTACTGTTTCTTAATAATATAGTAGTACATAAAAAACATTGGGTTCTTGAATAATACAATAAAGCATGAACAAAATTCAGTTCGAAAATAACATAATAGTGCATAAAAAAACATTGATTTCTTGAATAACATAACAATGCATGAACAATATTAAGTTCATGATAAACGTTCAGTCACTCGTATAATAAATATTACAGTTTTGAGAAACTAAATAATATTATTAATTTAACAATTTTTCCCATATAATACTAATATGTACTAGTAACACACGTTTTATGCAGTATAAACATAACGGTAAATATAAAGAAGTTATTAAATACTTAATTGCCTGCACCTACTCGTATTATTTTTCACGTTTTATTTTTCATTACCAGCAACAAAAACAATTATACGAAACCCTTATAACAAAGGTTCAAGTGAACAAAATCGAGTATTAGACGAAGTATTCCGATGGAATTTATATAATTGCGAGTAATAAATTAGTGTAGCGAGTATGATTAGATAGTAAGGTGGTTTTGCTTATTTTGGCAATAATTCGTAAAGTACTGTTTTAAAACCAAATCAACTCGATAAATAACCAAGAGAAAATAAATGACATATACTATGATTAAAATAAATATAACCTCTATCAGAATAATGGTAAAATCAGGTAAATACGACATTTCCACGTACTAATAATGGTAAAATCAGGTAAATACGATATTTCCACGTACTTAAACGTATATTTATCAAGGTAAGTTCGTTGGTCACATAATAAAATTTTCTGCAATGCTAGATTTATTCACATATACGTGTTAAATACATTATTTCAGTTTTTAGAGAAGAAAATTACAGAGAATTTGAAGAGAATTATATTTGAAATCATCAAATTATTTTTTTATTACTTAAGATCACAACCATAAGTATTAAAATTTATGTTCGAAATGAATATGGAAATTGTATTTTAATATACACTTAATGTAAAGTATATGTGTAAAGTGGAGTTGAAAAATATTTTCACGCTCTAAGAAATAATTAATAATTACGTACTAATGAATCTCAATTTAATTAAAATAAAAATATATTTTTATACTGTCTAAGAAAATAAGAAAATATTTGAAATATACAATATTTACAGTTTTTTTCTTATTTTTTCATTTCAATATTCTAGCGTATACTAGTAATGTCTAATATGATTAGTCCAAAATTATTTCGGACACGCAGCGCAAACAAGTTTATTTGTGGAATATTACACACGCAATGTTTTTTTAAATATTGTATTGAAGTTAATTTAATTAATTGTAGGGAAATTTTGATGAAACATATTTACCGTAACTGTAAAAATAGTTTCGTCAAATTTATTCCATAATTATTGTTTGGTGCTTTATTTATTGTAGCATGTGCTTTTGCGGAACAATAAAACGCTGTGTTCGTACGTGCACCAATATAAAAAAAGTTAAAATTGTCAAATACACGTAACTATCAAGTAAACAAAGCTTCATTTCCGTAATACTACTTATACAGGCGATTGATTTTGATACATAAGCAATTCGTAGTATTAATATTTTACCAACACAAGATACGATTAAAGTAAATATCCATAAATCACGATAGCCTTTTACATCGGATCGATAACCGAACTATTAACGAAGGCGATCAATACAAAAAGCAAACCAGATTGACCTGAAATATTAGGTTTACAGGTGTCATGAAAGCACTCAGTTCGCGGCTAATTTCCATTGACACTGGCCATCTAAACGAAATTTAATATCTGTACTTTGCGTCTTTGCGTCACTTACTTTCAATAAATCATACTTTTACAGAGCTTTAATTTAATAAACATTTTCATGGCTCCATATTCCAATTTGCTTCCTTCGTTATTTACTTACGAATTAATAATATAAACACACTGAGTAAACTCAAATAAATATTAGAGGGGAAATACCTTCCCGCTTACCAATCCTTAACCCACTTGGTGAAGTTTTGTTTGTTTTGTGAGACGCGCCGGCATATAAATTAATCATAAGTATCAACCGCTTCTAACCCTCTAATTCGTATGTTATTACAATGATAGATTACCTAAAAGTGTAGCATCAATCAAGTGAGAAGTTTACTGGAGGTAAAATCAATACATAAAGGAATATTCAATGGCATTCAATGCTATAACAAATACTACATGCCGTCTTTTAAAATCAATACATAAAGGAATATTCAATGGCATTCAATGCTATAACAAATGCTACATGCCGTCTTTTAAAATCAATACATAAAGGAATATTCAATGGCATTCAATGCTATAACAAACACTACATGCCGTCTTTTAAAATCAATACATAAAGGAATATTCAATGACATTCAATGCTATAACAAATACTACATGCCGTCTTTTATGAAGAGTGACAGTTATAATGGAAGTAAATAAAATCTCACTATTCCATGAACTCGTACTGTTCAACACAAATTCAATTGCATAAAACACGAATATCTGCCAGTTTCTATGCTACAGTTAATTATTGGCTAGCAATTTAGTCATTTTGATGTTAATATTTTACTTTCGAACGATGTAAAGAGAGCACTCGATTGAAATCGTTTATATTAAGAACAACATTTAAAAACTGTGTACGTTTGTATTATATCAGTCCAATGATTTAGCACCTAAATAACTAGATTAATTCAGGTAAAATTTCGTATTTGATCGTTTCTAATAAATATTCTTAAATATTTTTTTTAACTTTATTGTATGGTCTGCAAATAGGATACTTTACAAAGAAAACATATTTTAAATAGGATTTCCATCGAAAGCAGGTCTAATGATTTTCTTTAAATTGTCAGAGTTACTAGTAATATAAAGCTCAGTCGTAGGCTACAGTTGCTTTTCTAGTGAAATATTTTTTGAGGTATCTCTCACACGAAACTTAAATAATTTGCCCCCGCCCATAAAGTAAGGACTGGCTATAGAGCGACGGTACGTGGAGCTGTTATGAGTTAACAATAGAAATATTACATCAGTTGTTTGTGCTAAAAATATAAATATTAAGAGCTACATAAGCCCAGTAATAGAAACACTTATTAAGCTTTTACTTTTTATTGCTAAAATAAAAGATTGACATTTTGTTGGAACATTACCATCAAAGTAAATACAGATTTGTGTTTCGCGAGAAAGTATATGCAGCTTGCCTACAATATATATTAGGGTTTCGAAGGAAAACATCAAAAGGAAAAAAAGCGAGCCACACAGAATCACTTTATTGCCCATCTGTCGGTCTGTTCGGACCGTTTTTCTTAGGAACGCGTAGAGGTATCAAGTTGATATTAACTACTTAGATCTACGGACCCTAAGAAGTGTAAAATAACAAGTTTTTAAGTCAACGCAATCAAGAACACTCCTAAAAATACGACCATTTATTCTGCATATTTTGACACTAGCAAATACATCAAAACTTATAGGGTACTTTTTGTTAACTTACAATCATGAAATTTGGCAAGAAGTAAGGTCTCATTGCATAAGTAAAAGAAAAAATCGGAAAATCATTAATTTATAGTTATATCATACTAAAAAAAAGGTTTTTTATATATGAGCCTGTGAAAGAAATAGTACGCAATACATTTTCGATCTAAAAAATAAAAATTTTGTAAATGGTTTAATAGGACTATTAAATGTTTTTAAATACCTATATGTATATGGAACCCTTGTAATACGAGTTACATTCTTACTTGACTGGTTTCTTTTATGTAATACTGACCATCAAATAATTTACAACTGCTCTACATATGATTATCCAGTATAAAGTAAATATCTGAAAGTGATATTTCCACGTATAGAAATTACTTAACGTATAGAAATTACTTAAACGTATAGAAATTACTTAAAATTAAGTTAATTGCAGTAATTTGAGAGATTTTACTACGTTCTTTAATATTTTTTTTAATTTAATACTGGTCTTTTATTGATTACTTTTTCATACGTTTAAATTAGATTAAAGACAATAGTCTGGTTAGCAAATCCATAGTACCAGTACAAATATCCATTAAGCCGCGAGTATTTCTAAAGCATTCGTAATATAAGTGGTATAAATTCGGCATGACTCATCATTTTGGAGCAGCATTACGGATATATATAAGGAGGACATATTATTCGTTTCGCCCATTTAAGCTTATATTTACATATTTTAAAGCAGTAAGTATCAAAGGATATTAAGTATTTAATAAAAGATATTAACGTCTGTTTCCACTCAATCGAGCGTTCGTAATGTCGGTTTTCAAGAAATTTTTCAGTAATATACCGGCGATGATTCCGTAAACAAATAATAATAACGACGTGAATGTAACATATAATATAATGACGTGAGGGTAAACAGATAATAACCATCCGTTTACGTTCAAGTAAACGTAATAAGAAACTAGTTCACAATTTAAAACGTGACCGAAACAAAAAACAAATCTTCCACTAGTTTAACACAATTACAAAAATTGTATCCGATATTGAGAAAAAAGCGAGCGTCTAGAAAAGAAATTCGAACCGAACCAAATGCAGCACACACTCAACATCCGCTCCCAAAACTCGACCCCTAATTAAATTGATCACTCCCCGAGTTAAAACTAAAAGTGAATATTGACTCAAGAAAGTAGGAAAGTAAAGCAAGCACCTGAGCAAAGAGTATTTAATAAGCGACCTCTATTTGAACGTGCGGTATCTTGTGCGGCGTTAATTAACTGCGAGGGAGTTGGCCTGTTGTTTTCGTAAACCGCACCGCCACGTCGTCGCTCGTAGAGATACAAAGGGAATGGGAGATGGCCCTTTTAGGTTAAACGTACGTTACGCGGTGGGCCTGTAGACTTTAGTATCATATTAATGAACATTTCATTCGCATTCGTTTAGTTCTTTGTGAACGGAGGGGAGGGGGCAGGGGACTTTGGTATAATATTAATGAACGTTTGATCTGAATTCGTTTAGATCCTTGTGAACGGAAAGGGGGCTTTAGTACCATATTAATAAAAGTTTTTATTCGCATTTGTTTAGATCCTTGTGGACGGGGGGGGGGAGGGAACTTTATATTTTATATATCATATTAATGAAAGTTTGATTCTCGTTCATTGATGTCATTGTGAACAGAGTTTAAGGTTAGGTACGCTTTCAGTAGGAACTTGTAAAGTAATAATTATAATTAAGCTTATTATACGTTAATATTACTGTTGATAATGTTGTTTATTAACAATTTCCGAATATTAGCAATATTTAGAATTTGTTTACGAATATTTTATTACATTTCAATTACCTATATCTTATGTATTTTCTGAGCTAATACTTAAAAAAAAATAAATAATTGGGAACTTTTGAAATTATTGCTATGAAATTGTTTAAAATTTAATAAGAAACAAAATATATACGTGCAACCGACAACGGTTTTTAGTGGTGCTAAAAGAAAATGAGATTAGGCCGATTTCTTGTTAACGTAAGATGCGCTATTTTATGACATATTATTATTTAATGTTTTTTTAAGATTCCGTACTTCTAAAGGAAAAAAGGGACACGTATTAAAACACTTCCTTGTCGGTCTGCCTGCTTATCAAGACCCTTTTTCTTATGAAAGCCTAGAAGTATCAAAATGAAATCAATGTCAAATATTTAGGTCTACTGTCTCTTGAAGCTGTAAAGGAAAAAATCCGAAAAGTTTAGTTATATAGCATAAAAACATACATTTTTTTGTTTATGCACCTTTGAAAGATATAGTAAGCAATACATTTACGTTTCGTCTATTTATGCCGCATATTTGGATATTCGTAAATAAACGAAAACCTGTAGGGTACTTTCTGTCCGCCTAGAATCAGGAAATGTGGCAAGAAACAAAACCTCACTGCCCAAGTGAAAGAAAAAATCCGAAAATTTTTAACTTTTCATTACATCACGTAAAAAAATCTTTTTCTTAAATATGCGCCTGTGAAATATACAGTGGGCAATAATTTCTAATCTAAAGAATTAATTTTGTTGAAATAGGTTAATAGGATTTTTATGTACAATTAAATATTTATACATTCCTAAATGTTTACGGATCCCTCGTAGTGCGACTTCCACTCGTGCTTGATAGGTTTTTTACAATTATAAGTATCAACAACTTTAATATCTCTACACAAATACTAAAATAAGATCTATTCATAGTAGCAGTTAAGGAGGTGATTTATAGAAAAGACCGTTAATTTCCTGTTACAGCAAGCGTAACAATGTACATTGAAAGTGAGTTCCTCGTTTGTGATATAAATCAATTGCACGCCCTAAACGGTTTCGTCAACCTTTTTTTGTCAAGACTTCCGCTAATTTGGCCATACATATACCGGCTTTTCCACGACACAACATGCTTGTTCCTTTCAAAATCCATCCGCCGTTTCTATAGAATACGTACTCCTTTGCTAAATGAGGTATTACATGTATTGAGTGACGCCAAAGTTACAATGAACATTGTGAGCATTTTATTTATGTTATCCTCATAGCACAGTACCTTATTAATTTCGAAGAATTGTGTAATTGCCAAACTCGTAAGTATTCAAATTGTGTGACAAGTTTTTCATTTACATTGGAATGCTTTAAAAGGCGATAGATGCAGGAATACCTTATTACTAACAAGAATTACTTATTGAAAAAAGTTATTCTTGGGAAGCATGTTGGCAGACAAATTTACAAATTGACAAATCACTTTGGCAGACAAATTTAGATAATGGTGAGTCACTCCAATTTAACGACTTAGAAATGCAAACACAACACAACGGTGATCTCTTCATTCCCTAACAGGGAGCAGAAATTATTTTAAACAAAGGTGTGACTTTATTGGAAATATACGAACTTCCGGGAAATTGCTAAATTTAAATGTAACGTGATGCCAAAATTTTATTTCATTTCAAAAAATCGTGAGACATAATGGGACGCCTGATAGATGGGAAAGATTTTATTTCTTTACATTTTTATAATGAAATATTTTCGTTTGACGAATTGAAAACAAAACCAATATTCAAATAGTTTTTGAAAATAAACTATAAATTTAATTCTACATTTTTATTTTTATGAAATATTTTATCACAGAAATACTTCTTAAAGATCAATCAAAAATATATATTTATTTTTATAATACTAATAACCGACAAGAGGCGAAGATGGCCGAATTAAGTCTGAAAGAACCGACAAGACTGCTGGCTTAATTCCCATCCAGACGCCCCATTAGATGTTTCACATAGAAAAAGAGGTCAGATTTTATTTAAAAGGCGAAAAAAATTATAACACAAAACAATTTTATTTATTATTATCAATGTAATTTTTATACATAGTACAGTAATATTTCAAGAATGATTTTTCATATCACATTTTTCACAAGTGTGGCAAGATAAAGTGGATATGAACGTAATCATAAATGATAAATTATTACCATGTAAATGTATGTAATAAATGTTAATCTATCTGAAAATGAACTAACTTTAATTTAAATTGAAATCACCAAAGTTTATATAACATATTAAACTAAACTTATATAGAAAATTAATAAGCTTTGTGCAAGAATTGTACCGAATGTCATAAAGTAGAGAAATATCGGTGCTGCGATATTTAGAACATGCTGCAAAATTCATTAGCAGCCAGCTAATGCATTTTTATTTTTTAATATGTAATATATGTAGATGTATGTAGATATATATATATATATATATATATATATATATATATATATATATATATATATATATATATATATATATATAATAAAAATAACAATTTTTTACTAACTTCAGTAGTGATTGAAAAATTATTAAAAATTTTCAATGAATCTTTCAGTACTCTGACAAACATCTCAATAATAAAACTGTTCATAATGCTTATACAGTACTTTTACCACAATGTTTGTGTGGTTTAATAATCCACGATTATACTTCCATTGTAACCACGCTCCGATTTTCAATGTCCCTCAATTTTCCGGTTTGTTTTAATCATTCTATTTTTTTCGGCTCCTTTTAAATATTTATATGCCTTCTTACGCTAAAATGTTCTAGTAGCTTGTTTCATGCATAAACTACAAAATAATTTCCATCGGTAACACTCATTTTTTCGTTAAAATTCTCTCTTACGTTTCCAGCGATGAATAATTTGCTGGAAACGTAATAACTTTTTTCATATAGTTGAGGTAAGCAAAATTACGAAGCTAGGCAACTCGGTGAGTAAATAAAGGACACTAGGAACTTACTTGTAAGGATTCATTAGGATTTAACAAAATGTTCACTTTACTGTATTTTTACTTACATGTTAACCATCATTGAGTTTCTCTTAAAACACCTCATAAATTTCTAATTAAAACGCGAAAGAACTACTATGACTGAAAATAGATTAAGCGGCCTTTGCATACTATGCTGGCGTAAAAAGTAATTAATTAAAAAAAATGTGAAAGAAAATTATGCCTTCGAAAATTTGCAAAAGATCCAAGAACCAAAACAAAAGAAGATATCTTATAAATTTTCGCTTCGAATAAGAGTAATTAGTTTATATTTACTCGTTCCCTATTGTAATAAGGTTGTCTCCTTTTTTAACGAAAAGCGAAGACAAAAATTGAAAAAATAAATACGCAAAAAACAATACTTATTTCGCTAGCTTCAGCTCATTCATAGTTGATACATTTAATTTTTCCGAGAAATGCGATCAAATTCTGGTAATAGTTAAAAATGAGATAAATTAATTAATATGCGCAAAAATAAGATACTTTAGTCAATTTAATTGAATCGTTGTAGTACACATTGCGTTCATTTAAAATGATGTATAAACTGCTTTTGTTTTAAAATACGGATAGTAAATTTAGCAGTCACTTTTACGTTCAATAGCATTTTATACCTTTCAAAATACGAGTAAATGGATAAATCTCCAAGCCAAATCTCCAATAAAATTCTTACATTGCTCAACACCGTGCTGTAGTTACTTACTCCAATTATTTCACAAATTAAACCATGAAAAGATATTATTAATGAAAACATTTAATGTATTATTAACGGGCTCATATTAAGATAAGAATGCGTTCCAGTAATATTCATTATGTAAAACAAAAACATTCAACTTACATTAACTTTTTTTCCAAATTTCTCTTAAGCTGAAATTCAATTCTCATAGTTAATTAAGAAAGTCTACTACTATTTTGATTACACGACTGGCTGCAATTCAATATAAATTACCACAACAATGGAATCCCTCGTTAAGATAAAACCCTCCATCCTTTAACTAATTACAGTGCGTAAACTAATCAGGAAACAAAACGACGGAGGCACAAAAAAGGCCACCTTTAATTAACAGAAAATATTCTTCACCAACAGAGCGACATACTGTTTTTTGTCGACGCTAATGGAATTAAATGGACTTAAGGCCCCTCTGAGTACTCCACAAATCAATGGCTGAGAGTTGGAAAGGTCGAACGGATATCATTGAAAGGCCAAGTTTTTATTGTACAAAATTGATCGCCTATTTTCTAAGGTGATCATTCTGCTTATATATTGATATTGGTTTAGGAGGCACATCGCTAAGTTGATTGCGGCGAGAGTTAAGTTGCCTTACGGGAAATAGATATGTAGCCCTAATGTCCTTCATGCTTTTATTTAATATTCAATTAATTTACCAGCGTATATTATGTGCCAACTACATTAAACAAACATAAAAATGTAGTTTGTTATTAAAAAAAATTATTAATATTTTGTTCTCGCCGTGTTGTGCTTTGTTAATTACAAGGTTACAGGGTTTGAAGGCGTGGCGCACTGCGGAATCCCGGTTACGATTCTCGGCCGTTCATCGAGCCGAATTGGAGTTGTGTTTCTAATCGCGTTGATGTTAAAAATAAATAACGGCGGGAGTGCTACTGATGCTAGAAGCTACACACTGCTGTCTAAGAATGCAATGAGAACTATTTCTAATAATATGCACATTTGTATCTTTCCACTATCTTATAAAATCATTTTTTGGAACTTCTCTTAACAGTATGATTTGTTAAAGTATAGGTCAACCTTATGTATATTCATGTCAACCTTATGTATATTCAATTTGATTGAGAACTTGTGAGTAGGCAGGCTAGTTTAATAAAGATTTATTTCCTATTTTTATTTTGTTTTTCTTCGAGGAGTATTTGTCTTCTTTCAATTTTCCTTCCTGAATTTTTTGAAAAATAATTTTAAAAAATATTTAACCCAAATATAAGTATATCAGACCAAATTTTCAAAGAAATTATTTTTTATTTCAAGGAAATTATGATTTTCCAGCAAATAAAAAAACAATCAAATACTTTATAAATTAAGAAAATATTTATAGAAAAAAGTTTAAACACATTAAAACATAGAACTTAGAAGTTTACTTTGCAATTAAAAGCTTTTATTTGGTAAAACTTCCGTATATAAAAATATTATATTAATTTTCCTAATGTTAAATTAGACTATACATTAAACAGAGAAAAAAATACTCATTAGTTTGAAAATAATGAATTTTTTTATTAAATATATTTGTAATCACCAATAACATAAAATAAAGAAAATGTCGAAGTCATTAAATTCCTAGAAAGTTGAACTTGTCAAAGCATCACTATGCTCGAGTGTGGTCAGAAGGAAAGACGACTAATGAATTTCCGGATATTCGTTGTGCTGTAACACTCTAAAGTTGATTGCTAATGTTTCAATATAATGTATTCTAATAGTTTTTAAACCGTCCAGATAAAAATAAAAGATAAATGTTTTTTAAATATATACTGTTTTCATGATAAAGGTAATGAAAATTCTATTAGTATGCGTTTGTATATTTATTGGTTGTTTTGTTATCATTACTACACCTGCTTCTTTTTGTATTTTTTTTTTAATTTAATAATTTTTTTCTTTATGTATTTTACGTAAGTTTTCTTATTTTCATTTATCCCACAAGGACTGTTCATCGAAACCAAAACTCCAGTTTGTCGCATCAAAAATTTATCTAGCCGAAACTTTAGCCGAATGCGAAAATAAACGCAACAATTTTTCCGGCGCACCGCAGAGACGCGGACAGTTTTAATTAATACGTTAGCTCATAAATTTTATCTCTTCCAAACAAAGTATCTTTATGAATTACTCGCGGGCGAAGGGCGGGGGCGGCGGGCCCGCCTCGTCATGCAGTACTGTTATCAATTAACGCCTGTCTCAGGAACAACCCTCGTCGGCTGAGGAACATGACAGGAATGTCCTTGATTATGAATACGAAATTACATTAAGTAAAGTTACCAACATTGTAGAATTTTCCTTATCGCTAGCACTTTGAGAGTAGATCTCATTACCGAGTCTGAGGGCGAGGCATGCGCTGGCCTCCCCGTAGGTAGCTTTAATGCCCGGCCCCAGTATTAGTAGGTAAAGCAAATCTGATACGTTTTATAAATTGGGAGCACAGCGCCGCGGTTCGTCTCGGTGATTTAGCCGGGGCATCTAAGAAAGGTCTCGGGTCCTTTATATCTAATCTCCTTTTTGTTGCGAGATAAAATGTGGGCGTATTTTATTTTACGTTTTGCTGAAAATGGAAGATTATTTTAATAGTAGTGAATTATTCAATAGGCCCGTGGACGGTATCTAATGCGGAAGTTTTGTTATATCGTGGCCAGCGTGTAATGATAAAGCCATTTTTCTTTACGCGGGTTTATGACGGCTATTCGGACCGGAATAGTGTGTACGAGCGCTTGTAACAATTTATTAATGATGTAATCTCGAAGGTTTTGAGGTAAGAGCGGGGATTAAGTCTGGTAAAAGGCTTTGGGGATAGCGGTGGCTTAATCAAGAGTAATGGCAGGTTTATAAATGTGCCTTGTTTTGGACCTTTATTTTGTTTTGCTGGAATTGGTGGATTTATAAATATTACTTACGTACCTTGTTATAAAATGCTATAAAAATCTTTTTCTTTACAGTGAAACATAAAATTACTGATTGCTATTGATATTTTTTAGCCAAGTTTCTTGTCAAAATGGCTTCTATCATGATTACATCCATCTTAAAAAATAATATATGTCACGTCTAATTAGTACAGTAAATATCACGTAACCATCTAATGAATCAGAAAATTGCTTTGCCATTTTAAAAAGAAATTATTTAATAGCGTCCATATGTCATAAATATTAATTTAAAATAGTACATGGTTATGCACATTTTAGATGGTTAATGAGCATTATTTACTTACTGACAATATTTTAAATGTCTGCATATAATTTGACACTTCTTCCTAATTATATTTTTTTGGGATCAAAAGACAAATAATTAAAGTACTGATATATTGAAAACTGTAAATATATACTGATGTTTCCATGACAACATTTTCTTCTATATTTTCCTTTTTTTTCACAACTCAATTTTTTTTCTCTATGTTATACAATATATTGTTTTTAGACGTATTTATATTCACAAACTTTTCAAAGCTTCGTATAGATACTATCACTTTTTCCTTGAATATACAGTAGTCATTACTGTAATAAACTTGAATAGTTAATTTGTTCTAAATTTAAACAAATAAGGTAGGAGTATGTTACATTAAAATTAGGGTCACAAACTAACTCACCTTTTTTAAAGCTACGAACTAACAATTGGCTTAATTTCTTAATAACTAGGTTCATGTAAAACTGTTGAATTAAATTTTATATTAATTTATGCACCCCTCAAGACACAACGTGATACGACGACGTTAAATTATTTTGTAGAATATAGATCAATGTAAGTTTGTACTCAAAAACGTTTACTATTATGTGGAAGTGGGTATATGTTGATAAATTATGCACAAATTGTAATATTATTTTAACCAAACTTTTTCGTATTTTATTCGTAGTAATTTAACATTTGCTTAAATATTTTATAAGTATACAATATACAGGATATCCCTGCAGAGAAATAAATTTGAAAAAGAACAAATTTCGCTATGAAGAACTAACTTGTTTGTTGCCTTCGCCAATAGAAGAATTTAAATGTAAATAAGTGGCAAGTTCTATTAAAGTTCCTTAAAAGATACAGAAAAATGATATTGTTTACAAAGAAAAAATATCACTTGCTTTCTAATGGATCTTTAATCGATTCGTTTTCACATTTAAGTTTTTGGAGGAATATCTATGAATATAATTTGCAAAGTTAATGTACTTAAATTATTTAATAATTTTTCATCATTTTACGCACCAATTTTCCCTTTTCTACATGATTTTCCATATTTTCTTATAGAGATAAGGTAACTGCGTGCATATTTCATTCGGAAAAAGCCACATTTTGTAATGTCTTTACTTAATTAAATTTTTCAGAAAAAATTAATTATAATGAATTAATGCAAAATTAACCCCAAATACATTTAATGTATTTTCTGTTTATCCCTAAAGAATATTATAACTTTGTCTTCAATCCCGATACAGAAACAATTTTTTTCTGATTTTTCCTTTATATATCCCCTTTATAATAACTTTATGCAAAATTTGAAATTTCCTTTTTTTCTTTTCCAAATTTGGTTCATGCATTGGTTTGAGTGTTGGAAAGTGATTTTTTAACGTAAGTAATTAGTAAATTTATAATTTGACAGCAATGTTTTGTATACCTGCAAATTTTTCGATATTTGGAAAAGCCATTTGAAAAACTTAATTCCTGTTGTAGTGAAAGAAAAAGACAATCATTACATTTTTTTGGGCACTTTTACTTTTTATAATTTCTTATTGAACTAGGAATTACTATAACTTAATCAAGCCCATAAATTTAATTCTCATTCCGTTGTTTATAACCTCGGAGTTTTTACAATTTTAGAACCACTTTTCAAGAAATCTCGTAAATAAGTATTTCGATTAACAAATAGTAAAACATTTAATTTATATTTAATACACCATATACACGTAAAGTAGTAGAGAATATTTTATATTTTCATAAGCTCAACCTTAAAATGTTGAAAGCATCTTTAAATGTAGAAAGCTCTATCTTCGCGTCCAGCAAAAAGTTTAGTTTCAGCTTAGAATCTAGGTAATTTCTCTGCGTATATAATTAATTTTCCTTTAGTATCCTTTAACGAAACAATAAACTACTATATTCAAATCAAATACAAAGAACACTATCGCCATTTCTTCAATACCCTTCCTCAACGTAACCTTCTTAATGACCTCATTAGGCTGATACCTCGCCACACATCGTCACTTCACTGCACAAACTTGAAACACAAAACAAGTTCAGTAGGAAATTCATAAATGATTCGCCCATTATACAACTGTACGTAATTTACGTTTTCACGTTAACTTGCGTAAACATCGAGTGGAGCCTTCGTCGTTTGTCGCTCCAGGGCCGCGCCTTGTCCCGCCGCTGCATACGCCATTAGTCTCAGTTTTTGCCCTTCACTATATTCAGCATCAAGTCTAATTAGTTCCTTCTACGAGCCGACGTCACTCCTCGCAGAATGTCGCTAATTATAGCACAGAGGGAAAATTTGAAATCGCCTCTTTGTACTGTATTGTTTATACGTGACGCATTCAAATATTTGTCTTTTTTTAGTTTATGAGTATGTTAAAGCGTCTGTGCTTTATTTTATGTTACGTCGTTAGTCGTTTTTGTCGGAGACATGGGGTGGGCGGAGCCTCGTTAATGCGAGAACGATTATTCTTTATACCTTTGGTGTTTTATGTGACGCTTATGTGTATTAGTCGTATATTAGAATTACTTGCGGTCCGCTGATTTTAATAATTCCAAGTTAAAATTGCGAGACGTTAATTACTGTTTTTATATTTGGGAATGTCGTTAGTTTCATCTGGTTCGTTTAGTCCGTATTTCATTGAAGCTCTCAGTATTTGTTTTTAGGCTCTAGCACCAAATTTCAGTATTGCGTGGGATGTTTAGCTTCGTTTATTTAAAGTTCAAAAAGCTTCAGTTCTATGAAGGAAATTTCATCCATTAAACACAATTATACGACTGATATTAATTACAACAAATTTAGAAACTGGTTGCGTTAAATTAGCTAAGCTCTTGTGCGAGTTATATGAAACTTACATAATATTCCGTTAATATAATTAGTAACTTCAATTTTATCATTTAATTTCTTTTTCTTATAAATTTAAACGGAAGTATGAAAGAAAATTCAATAATAATATTCAGGAAAAAAGTATTGGGTTTAGAATAGCTTTTAATAATTTGTCATATTTTCCGCGTCAAACCCTTTCATTTGATATTCATGTCAAGGGGGTTTTGAAAAAAAAGGTTTTCCGTATTGGGTTTACAACGGTATCATAGAATTTCTTGTGTTTCATTCGTTAAATTATTTTACTTAATATCCATATCAAGGGCTTGTGAAGAAAAAATTATTCAATGTTGCTTGTAAGATTGTGTCATATAATTTGTTATAATGGATTTAGATCGATATAAGGTTTTGCATCGTCACCAGGCAAAATGTTAAAACTTTAGCTTATTTATAAGTAGTTTGATTGTCAGATTTATCGCGGACAGGAAAAGTAAATTAATCAAAGCTTTGTAAAAAGATTTTAATTTATTGTAACACAATCTAACTGAGAATGCTTTATACAATCGAATAATAAATGAACAATTCCTTATGAATAAATGACCATTTCATTGTAAAGACTAACCCCGATAGATTGCTTTCAAACTAAAACGTACTGTTTGTTTTCCTTGATTTAGGTATAGTTTAATACTGTACAAATTAGAAACTTTATATTGAGTACACAATAATCTATTTCGAAAATAATTAGCAAAAAATTTGTAAATTCCAATAAGAATACACATAATATGTGATTCTTATTGGAATTTTCATGAAACTGATTATGACATTCACATAATCAGTTTCATGAAAATGGAAATAACATTTGCAATATCGGTTATTTTTTAAAACATATCATCAAATTAATATCTTTTCTTAAATTCTAAATTTACTTTATTTTGTAATACCTGAATGGACTTGATTAATTAGAATCATCTCTAGTGCAAAACAGTAAATGAAGTGATAAAATTGTAATGTTTATCAAATTGCATTTATTTTGTCATCTGCACAATTTTTTCTGTTTTGGAAAAAATGATAATACCAGGCATTTCTGGTACACAATGTGGTATAATTATTTCAGTAATATGTCAATTTACTGCTGTTGAAGCACGAATTCTATTTCAGGTCTACAGATTTTACTTTTATATTTTATCGCTATAATGCAATTCAAATATATCTAAATCATACGTAAATAAAAAATATATCATAAATATCAATGGTAATTTTATGGTCAATGAAGTTTGTCGCGAGCTTCAACCTATTAAATCTTAACCGATTTTTTGAGGTGTTTATTTTCTTCCCTCTTTGGACATGTTAATTTTCATACACATATAAACAACAAAGACTTGAAATAAAAATACAACATATATAAAAATAAACTTCATAATATTTTGAAAGCTAATTTTAAATGTTTACACAATATTACAATAATATCGTGAAACAATTCCGTAAACATGACTCGGTGAAAGAACGCCGCTAAGGAAAGCTCATAAATAGAGAATAACTGCTCTACAAAGTTTCTTTTCACATTTATTTCATACAGCTTTAATAAATGTACATTCAACGAAGTTAGTTACGTGGCGGAGCATTTTCCGACCGTCTCCATTCGTAACATGGAAATAGAGCTTTCTGCATATTCACATCGCAAGTTTGTACGTTAGGGCTTTCTTTACGAGTGTTTGACCACGCATTTTAAAATGATATTTCATGCTTGCTCGGTATTAATAAACGATGTTTAATTTTTAATATCACGTTGACTTAGAGGATTATAAAGTCATATTTTTGCATACATTTAATCAAAGCTATGTTACAGGCCGTCGACTTGGGCAACACTGTGTCATCTGTGTGGTTCCGCTTTATTGTTGGTCGTTTATGAGTCGGGTCTTATTAAATTAAGACGATTTCTGCTTTAGTCTGGTTATATTCAAGTAATAGTTAAAGTGGGTCGTTATGTTTAAAATGGTAATGTCGGAAAATAATAAAGAGACGAGCACTAGAATCGTTAAGGAGGCAGCTTTGAGCAGTTTAATTTAATTCTGCACTGACGGTTTCCGGTCGTTCCATTTGAATGTTCGTACTTGTATAAGGACTATATGATATTAGTTTTCCTATTTACGCTGGTACATACATATAAATCATATACGAATTGTATTATCATTTTAGGAGCAAAAACTTCTTCGTATTGATATCTTCGTGGTAATATGAATACCTGTTTATTTTGCTAATAAATGCATAACAATCTGAATTTATAATTTCTTCAAATATTCTAAAAAAACATTAAAAAGAAGAAAGTTTTTGTATTGTAGTTTTAATCAATATCGCAGTTTTATCGCAATTTAAATTATTCTGTATTATAATTAAATGTTTATACACAATTCATTTCTCTGTCTAGCCAGGCGATTTTTATATGTGGCCATGCCAATACAAACTAACCACGGTTTATGTTATATTAATATTTAAGTTAAAAAAAGAATTACTATTAAAAGTTTTAAAGTATTTTATTTTATATACATTTCTAACTCTTCTTATTTTTTCTAGTGCCATAGTTGTTTATACGTTTGCAAAAAATTATCCACTACTAAAAAAGTCATAACACATGAAAAATATAAAAATTAAAAAGGAAATCCGAAATAAGGCGATAAACAAAATATCCTCAAAAAATTGTTTCGTCTTTTTTCATTTAAAAAAAATTCGTATGATATTATTTGTGTTTCATTTGTTATTGAATATTTAAAAAATTTAATTAAATTATAAAGAATATTTTTCTAAAATTTAATACATGTTTCTGAAAATAAAATATGAATAACTAAGAAACGTGAAAGTGAAAGTAATGAAATTATATTAAGATACATTTACAAAAATGCTACGAAATAAACACATAATTTTATAAAAAACTATTAGAAAATTATTTATAAAAATGAACGGAACTACAAACAAGTATAACAAAGCTGTATTAGTAAAAAAAGCTATAACAAAGCTGTATTAGTAAAAAAAGCTATAACAAAGCTGTATTAATTTAACACTAATTTTTTTCTAATAGAAAATTCTTAACGTTAGTATTGATCCAAAATTTAGGATTTTGTGCTTACTGAATAATACTTTCATATAAGTAACCACAGTATTAGATACGGTTTTATTAAATTGGATGTGAATAATAAAATATATATATTTTATTATTCACATCCACTTTAATAAAACCACATAGTAAAACCAAAACTTAACCGAACGCGGCGATACCTTCTGTAAATAAAGCATTCAACTAAGAACGAACCAGTGTGCAACAAAGCTAAAGTATACTCATTTAATGTGTTTATGTGTTTTCTTTATTTTTCTTATCAACCTTTGAAAGAATTAATTTACAGAAAATAAAATTTTAGTAATATCGTAAGCTTGTAAATTATTTGTTAGCTAATTAACATAACTTTATTTTTTTAACTCTCAGTTATATATTAATATAAAGTTTATGAAAAACATTTATACAAAAATATTAATAGGTTCTTACGATCAATGATAGCAGCATAAAATTTTATTTGTTTAAAAGACAGTTGATGAAATAAATCGTGATATCAATTTTTAATAACGTAAAGATTGGATAACGTTTATATCAAAGTGTTTTATTCGAAATAATATATTTTAAAGTTATTTTGGAAAAAAAGACTAAATATACCAGTGAAACTCTAAATATATATGCATACATATTTAAATGAAATTTAGTACAGTTTCTAAATATTCAGTCAATTAATTTGATTGACAGATCTTTTATGGTGTAATTAATGTTAATAAAAATTCAAGGTTACATCAATTACGTTCATAGGAGATCAACGTAATTGATGAAACCTTGAATTACGAAATCTTTTGAATGGCTTTTTTAGGATTAGAAAAGTATTAGTTTTAATTTGTCACTAAAAATATTAATTTTATAACCTAATCCACCAAAAATATCTTCTGGTTCATTATAGTAAACACGTAAATTACTAATGTCAACCGAGTGAGTACCAAAAATAATTTTTAAAAAATTGTTTTAAAATTTAGTTAAATACGCAGATGTAAATTGTTTTCATTGTATGTGTGTATTTGGTACGACTTAATTCCAAGTTGAATTAGGTTACATGTAAACATGGCGATGTTAATTAACATTGTATTTAGTTTTCGAACTGCATCGTGTTACTTGTTAAGCAATTGTCTACAGTTAGTTGGAATAAAGTAGTTTAATTCATGATATTGCGAAGCACGAGTCGGTAAATTGCTTTGGTACGGTTTTACGTTTGGTTTCGGTAAAATAAACTTACTACATTTTTATTACTACGTGGGTATAAAGACAACCAATAATACTAAAATTATTTTAAAATTTAGTTAAATTACGCATACCTAAATCACTTTTCATTGTATGTGTGTATTTGGTACGACTTAATTCCGAGGTCAGTTATGTGACGCTTAAAAATAGCGGTTAATTAATATTGAATTTAGTTTTTGAATTACATCGTGCTATTTGTTAAGCAATCATCTAAAGTTAGTTGGAATAAAGTAGTTTAATATATGATATTGCGAACACTGAGTCGGTGAATTACTTTGGTACAGTTTACGTTTGGTTTTGGTAAAATAAACTTACTACTTTTTTATTACTACGTGGGAATGAAGACAGCCAATTTTTCTAAAATATTTAATTAAATGTTAATCTCAAATTTCAACGCGTTTATCGAAATATGGTATTGTATCGGATACAAGTACATTTCCTCTAACACTTCACGAAATTCCACATGGTGTTATTTAATAGTTTTGGGTGCTTTGCAATATCATTAAAAATATTTAATTTTTTCTTAAAAAAAACAGCTTCTCCGATGGACAATATTCTTGTTTTTTAATATAACCTCTTTTTATCATCTCGTGAAAAGACGATTTAAAAATTCTTTCTCAGTGGCTGTTCTAACAGAAAATTATTTTCAATTTCCCCTGCCTAAACAGAAAATATTTTACCAAATGGTTCGGCAATCAGCAGTTGAAGTGGGCTGAAAGAGTTTTATGTATATATATATATATATATATATATATATATATATATGTATATATATATATATATATACACACACACACATATATATATATATATATATATATATATAGAGAGAGAGAGAGAGAGAGAGTAATTAATTTCTTTTGCTGCTAAACGCTTTGCCATTTATGCAATACCGACCATGAATTTATGTTTACTATTATTAATCCTAATATCATTAATCCCAAAACATATGTACGAGTTCATTTCCAATACAACCATAATAATTTTTATGCCTGTAACTTTATATCAAATTGAAATCAGTGATTTATTTTTTTACATTTGTTTGTTTTAATTGTTATGTATGTATATCTAACATACTTTGTATGTTTTTGACAATTAACATGACATTTGTATATAATTTTCATAAGAAAGTTGTTCTAATTATAATAAAAAAAAATACGAAATAAGTCTTATATTCCTGAGCTGAACCAATCGCAAGGGAAATCGATCTAACTTAGTTTTACTTCTTTTAAGGACTGTGTTAATAAAAAACGAATTTTCGAAGTCAAACTACACCACTTAAGACGATAATTCAGAATTTTGGATTTGGATTATATGTCGTCATTGATATTATACATTAGTGTTTTTGAGTCTAGTGTTTTTGAGTGTACCTAAAAAAAAAAGGCACGGATTCAGTTTCACAATTTTTACAATTATTCCTTAATTAGTAATTACACAAAGGATACAAATATATTTCACATATATATTTTTACGAAACGCAGCTTTATATAGGTTTATTTTCCATTATATAGGGTTATGTCCTTTGGCGCCCATGCTATACCAAAACAAGCAATTTATTTAAGTTTATCCTTATTAGATTTTTACGGAAAATGACTTGTTATTTATTTTTAATAAAATCAATAAAATTTTACAGCTATTGAGAAATTATACTTTTCCGTTTTTAACAGGAATTTTGAAGCAGGAAAAAAGGTTTGGAAATATTTAAAAAACAATTTTCTAATACAAAACATTATCCAATTTGATGAAATGTCAAGTGGTTTAGATAATACGTCATGCGACATTCATGTATATTTACACAGATTACATTCTGTAATTTAGAACTTTTGTGCTATATTAATGCTCTGGAATCGATTCAAATAAAAACATTTTTTTTCACCCAGACTACGAGTTGAGATAAAATACGAAGCAAGTGAAAAGAATATTTTCATTTACATTTACCTGATTAAGCGAAAGAAGGAAATATTTGACTAAATTATCCCTTTATATTAATTTCATGATGTTTATATTACGTACCGAAAGCTCAGGAAACCTTAACGTGCACCTTCAAATATACAGTTAATGTGGGCCTATGAAAAATTCTTTAAAAATAATGTGTTACCTGTAACAAAAGATTAATTGTTTTCTTTAATATACAAAGTGAAACCTATATGATTTCTCCATGTCTGCTCGTATGTCCATCTCTCACAGCCTCAGAGTTTTTACAGTTTTAGAAATATGTGAATAAAATTCAAAGTATTTTTCATGTATATGCTATCCTATTGACATTAATCAAAAAATATCTCCCCGTAAAGAAATAGGGGGGATTTTTTCACATGTTTCATTAAGCGATATATCATTAGGTAGACCTTTCAAAAAAAATTGAGGTTTTACACAACATTTTTCTCTTCTAAGATAACTTTTCTTGAAAGTGACATGCAAAATTGATAGCAAATTGCCAACAAAATAGCTTCGCTTAACTTGGATTATTAATTTTCATTGATATGTATAAGTACAGAACCCAAGTTTGTATGTATTGTAAAATCCATTTAGCCAGTTTTATTCTTTTTGAAAATCGAGGAAAAATATTAATTTTCTCGTTTTTTAATAAGAATTTCAACATTTCAGCAAATCTGTACTGAGGAATTTAAAATAGAATTTAAAAGTTAATTGATATATTTAATTATCGTTTCATTTAGTAACTATGTTGTTTATAATAATTGTTTGAAAAAATTTAATTATAAAAAATTGCGTTAGTATTTACTTAAGATTGAACTATTGTTTCAAAATTATTTTCCATCAAGTCCTTGAATATTATTTGTGAGATAGTGGAAATTAGTTATTTATTCACATTACCACTTTGCCATTGTCTGACGTATATATATATATATATATATATATATATATATATATATATATATACGCTCCCGTCATTCCGCAGTAGTCTCCACAAAAGCTCGCCATCTGGTTTGATTGTTCACTAGTGCTTCAAGTAAAATACTTCAGTCCAGGATTTTCCCAGGTTCCTTGCTTTATCCGTCACTGTAAGTCTCCAGGTGGTTTTGTTGCCTCCTCTTCTGCTGCTACCTTATGGATTCTGATAGCTAAGAGTGCCTTAGGGTTTTCCGAGACGTCGCCTTTTTCTCTTCTTTATTTGGACGTACATGAGATATTTCTTTGTTTTCCTGCGAAGTTTTTTGTTAGTAATTTAAACCGGCCACAAAATATGGAGTAGTCTACATAGGCACCTTTTTTCGATTACGTGAAATAACCTTGTGATTGCGGGTTACGATCTAGGTTCCGGCCTAGTTTCGTGGAGTTAAATGAACTTTGCTTGGAGTTGAACGAACGATTACTAGAATATTTTCGGAGCTAAGTTTTTATTTTACATTCGAAATGCTCGCTTGATCTTTTGTATTTTTATTAAATATTCGGAATATAACCTCCGTATTTGCCATAATACATTACTAGTGAATGAATCCCACTACTTGTTCCACTAGCAGTCCCTTTTTTAGAACAATTTCAGCGTCGTTAGAGGTGAGTTTTTTACTAATAAAATTTGATAATATCTTTCCACCGACCACACGACCATATAGACTCAATATTGATGTCATTTCGAGTCACTGAACGTTGTAAAAGATATAATTTACAAAAAAAAATAAGCAGCATATACATATATATATATATATATATATATATATATATATATAATAGGATATACAATTTTATTCCTCCCTACTATACAGTTTACGGTTGCCTTGGGGTCGTTGATTTTATAACTTAATTTTAATAGGATTATTCTTCAAAGCTAGTGTGAGATCCAAGGCCAAGCGCCACAAATAGGCATATATTCGAAATTAAGTGAATAGATGTCCGGTAAAAGTGAAATAGCTTACAATCTTGAAAAACGTCTTATAATATCTGTATTTATTTTCTTTTTCAAGTCAGTCCATAATTTGTTTAATGTGAAAACAATAAAATTAACTAAAATATAAATACAAGACATCACGTTATGGAGGGCATTAAACGTTTTCATCAAACACAATAAATATGATTGGATATTTAATTTGGAATAGAGCGATCATGAGTCTGCTATTTAATGTAGAATTTTTATGAAACTCCTCATTTCCATAGAATACTCAAGTTAAAATCTGAAATTTTGGTAATAAATATTATAATTGCGAAATAAAACACTCGTTACTGAACCATTTCCATAAACAGCGAATTTGAAAGATGAAATAAAAAAAATCTTTACTAGTTAAATAATATTTTTATGTAATATACAAGAATTTTTCCAGTTTCGTTTTAGTCATTTATACTTAAGACACGATTTTATATTTACCTACCTTTCACAGCTTTCCAGGATAACATTTTCAAACTATAGAAATAAAAATAACATTGACGAATACCATTTAAGTCGCCAAGTACCGTAATTTAATTAACTTGTTTTCTTGCAATATTGGTAAACATTTTCAAAACTTAAATTTTGATTCATGTAAATTTATCCCGTTTTGTTCTACGTCAGCAATATTGCTTTTGACAAAGGTTGTATTTGACAAAGGTTGCCAAATTAGGCATTATTAACTGGTTTTTTTAATATTAAAAAAGTGCGATTTTTGTGAACTGAATGACGTTGATAATTTTTGATTGCTCAAAAATTAATCAATTTCGAAAAACTTTTTTGGATTTTCGCCATCAACTTACATTGACAAATTATGGACGTATGAGTTTTAGATGTTTAGTAAAAAAAAAATTGTTAAGAAGAACTTATATTATTTTCCAA
Organism: Druceiella hillmani; assembly: GCA_039881145.1. Taxonomy (NCBI): domain Eukaryota; kingdom Metazoa; phylum Arthropoda; class Insecta; order Lepidoptera; family Hepialidae; genus Druceiella; species Druceiella hillmani. The sequence goes on from JAYKKI010000008.1 coordinate 35,929,663, forward strand.
ATTATTACTTGTACTCCGTGAAGAGGAACGGCTATTATAAAGTAATAAATAAAAAAGTAGGGAAAAGAAAAGACTGAAGTAAAGCCGGAAGCCAAATGGCACGAGACCGGTGACTAGTTTCCGTAAAACTACGTGATGGTGATTGACGCACCGTTAAACGCAACTTCCTCGCGTCGAACTAATAAAAGGAAGGGAAGGTGTGTCTGCAGGTTAATTTTGATTGATAACGTTATTGTTCGGACCGAAGCGCTATACTGAATAGGGACTATGGTTGCGAAATAGGTCTTTTAACGATTTTTCGTGACGTAGATTGTAATGTGGTTAGTTTAGATTGGCATTAAATTACAAGTATTGTTAGAAGCATGGAAACAAATAATTATGTGAGTATTTGGATTATAAGCGCAGTTAGTTAAAAGTACACAATATATTTTAATTACATGTTGTTGTATTTATATACATGCTGAAATAATTGTAATTATTAATTTTATTATTACTTGCCAACTGTAGGCATCCTTATCTCATGAGAAGCCAACATTCTTACGAAGTAGGAGGATATATTTCCTCTAGGTTACTTCAAAGATCTATATAATTAATACATGTCTTAGTTGCGTTATCTTAGTTGTATAATATATATTTTTGTGTCAACAATGATACTACTTTCAATTTTACCTAATTTATTAGACACGAAATCAAATGTTCTCTTCCTGACAGAAGTGCATTCGAACCAACAATGACTAAAATGAAAATCACCGAATACACTTATTGATAATATCTGTCCATTCTAATGTATTCAAAAGAAAATAATCATTATTTCAACTTTAATACAAAAAAATAATATAAATAATATATATATATATATATATATATATATATATATATATATATATATATATATATATATATATGCAAACGAAGTGAGTGACACTTCATTCAGCATGAAGTTTGCATATGATCTGTGCTAGCTGTCACTTGGACATGTCGCCACGCCACGATAGAAAAATAGGTTATGTTCTTAGAAACGATCAATGAATTATAATATGATATAGTATAATATTTTAATACTTAATTGATACGAACTAGTGAAGCAATAGCTTTAAATGTTGTTTCTCTTTTCAGGTGAGTTTGTGATTAATTAATTAACGTTATAAATTGTTTTGTAAAAGTGTAAACATTTGTTTATGTAATAAATCTCTTTTCAGAGCAACTCAATGCTATAGTTTTACTGTTCACCATATTATCCAAGGATAAGAATTAGAAACACATTATAAAACAACATTTCTACAGCTAATTCCCAAGAATAATGGACAAATTACAGTTCGAATTCGTAGTCAAGGCCAGTGAAGATGTGAAGGCAAATATTATTTGTATAACAACAATTACCGATTTAGACGGCAATACCTTTGTGTTCCCGGATAAATTACAACCGGTAAAACTACACGATGCAATAATAAAAACACAAATCTTTCAAAAAATCAAAGCTACTTTACAAAAACGGCATGACAAGCGACAGGTATGGATATCCATGAGCCCAGAAACAAAGGCGGTTTATTGTGATGAAGATGGAAATAAACAGTTCATGGGATACCTTTTAGAGGAAAAAGAAACACCGAAAACTTCTACAGCAGGAATCTCTGAAGAATATCTAATAAAAATCATGGAAAGCTTCGCTGAAATGAAGAATGAATCATCAAATCTTTTAATGTGGGAAAAATGGCAGAAAAATTTGTTATACAAAAATTTAATAGTAAGATTACCAATGTGTCCCAGTGGATGACAATCTTTGAAGCGGAATGTGCACGTTTAGGCATAGAGGAGGATATCAAAAAAATTGAAATTTTTAGGTTATTTTTAGAAAATTCCTGTAAAGACTGGTATAGTTCTATGCTGATTAAATACACAATAAATTCAGAATGGGCTATGTGGAAACAAAACTTTAGTGAGACATATGCAGATAAGAGTTGGTCACCGATCAGGTATGCAATGTTATTTAAATATAGACAGGGCTCATTACTGGAGTATGCATTAAAAAAAGAGAAACTGCTATTAGAAATAAATAAGTCCATAGATAAACATATTCTAATTGATCTAATCGCCACCGGATTACCGAATTTCATTGCGGATAAAATTGATAGAAATAGTTTAAAGGAAACTCAAGATTTATTTAATAATATAAGAAGTTTAGAGTACATGGTAAATAAAAAAACATTTGATAAAAAGATAATAGCTTCCGAAAGTAAAATTAAAGATAAAAATGTAAGGCCCATGGTTAGTCCGTGTAAAATTTGTGAAAAAGAAAATAAAGGTACACGTTACCATCCCGAATCACAATGTTGGTTTAAGATAAAAAATAATGATAGAACAAAAAACGATCAGATAAGGAGTGTAAACAATTCAGAATTAGAGACTGAACTAAATGAAATTAATCAAAAAAACTGGTAGTGCCGCCATTAATTAAAATTAAATTACTAATAAATGACATTTTAGAAACATCAGGAATCTATGATTCAGGATCCAATGTGTCCTTAATAAATTCAAGGTTATTATCTTTAAAAAAAATACCAACTCATTATAAAAAAGCAGGTTTGAAAACAATTAATGGCGTAAAAAAATCAATAGGAATGGTAATTTTAAAACTAAAAATTTTTGAAATTGAAAAACATGTTGATATTTTTGTTATAGATGAAGAAAACTTCGACTATAATTTTCTAGTTGGATTAGATTGTATACAAAAATTTAAATTAACTCAAAATGAGAATTTAGAAATCATGCAAAATATCCACAACAATAACAATAAGACAAAATACATAAAAAACAAAGAAAAACAACCTATAATCACAAAACAAATTCCTGGCAGTACAGGTAGTGACATAGGGATAAATAAAAATGAAAAATAAGTTATTATTCACGAATATGAAATAAACTTTAATGAAAATATAAGGGTCAATGATTTTGATATTACGATAAATCATTTAGATCATAAAAAAAGATCTGATATTGATCAATTGATATGCAAATATAATTAAATTTTCGCTAAAGATAAATATGATATAGGTACAGTAAAAGGTTACGAAGCACATATTGATCTGTTGATAGATAAGTACTGCAGTAAGAGACCATATAGGTGCTCTATTGAGGACATGAAAGAAATTGAACATCAAATATCAAAACTACTAGAAAATAATTTAATCGAGGAATCATATAGCCCTTTTGCGGCTCCGGTAACACTAGCATTTAAAAAAGAAGAAGGAAGAAGATCAAGGCTTTGCATAGATTTTCGAGAATTGAATAAGATTGTAGTTCCCCAATCGCAACCGTTTCCTCTAATCGAGGATTTAATGATAAAAACGAGGAAATGTAAATTTTTTTCAACACTTGATGTGAACTCGGCATTTTGGTCCATACCTCTTAAGATTGAAGATAGAAAAAAAACTGCATTTGTTACCCAGAATGCACACTATCAGTGGACATGTTTACCTTTTGGCTTAAAAACTTCGCCCGCCATTTTTCAGAGAATCCTGAGTAGTATTATAAGAAAGCATAAATTGTCAGATTTTACTGTTAATTACATAGATGATATTTTAGTATTTTCAGAAACGTTTGAGAAACATATAGAACACTTATGCTTCTTATTGGAAGCAATCTTAAAAGAAGGGTTTAAATTAAAATTCACGAAATGTAACTTTGCACAGGACTCGGTAAAATATCTAGGGCATATAATAAAAAACAACACGGTAACTCCGCTAAAGGATAATTTAATTGCCATAAAAGAATTTCCGATTCCAAAAACACAAAAAAACGTTCGTCAATTTTTGGGAAAAATAAATTTCTATGGAAAATATGTACCAAATATGTCAATAACGCTGGATCCATTACATAATTTATTAAGAAAAGGAGAAAAATTTGTCTGGTCCGATAAATGTCAAGAATCATTTGATACTATAAAATAACTACTTTGCTCAAAACCAATCCTAGCAATCTTTGATACAGACTTACCAATCAATATTTATACAGATGCTAGCATACAAGGCATAGCTGCAATCTTAAAACAAATTCAACCCAATGGTGATGAAAAACCTTGCGCATATTTTTCCAAAAAATTAAACAATTCCCAAAAACAGAGAAAAGCTATATATCTTGAGTGTCTGGCTATAAAAGAGGCGGTTAAATACTGGCAACATTGGCTTATAGGAAACACATTCACGGTTTTTTCAGATCACAAACCCTTAGAAAAAATGAATATAAAAGCCAGAACGGATGAAGAACTGGGAGATCTTACATTTTATTTGTCGCAATTCAATTTTAAAATAATATATTCTCCGGGAAAATATAATATAGAGGCAGATACCTTAAGCAGAACCCCAGTGTTAGAACCAGATGAAAATGAAGAAAGTAGTTTAAAAGTAGTTAATTTTATCAAAATAGAAGATATACAACAAGATCAAAATAAAAACGAAGATATAAAAGAGAATATAAATAAACTTATTTATAAAAATAATATATATTATAAAAAGATTGGAAAACATGAAAAGATTATACTAACTGAAGACTTTAGTAAACATATTATAAAACAAGTTCATCACTACTATTGCCACATAGGAAAACAACAAGTAGAAAAAAAAATAAAACCCTTTTATCAAGCTAAACATTTATTAGACAACATAAAAAAAATATGCGAAAACTGTGACGTTTGTATAAAAAATAAATCAAGAGGAGCATACAAGTTTGGACTAATATCTCACTTAGGACCAGCCACACATCCGTTCGAAATAGTGTCTATAGATACCATAGGTGGATTTGGTGGTGCACGTTCAACAAAAACGAATTTACATCTTCTAGTAGATCACTTCACTCGTTACGCCTACATTTTGACATCCAAAACTCAGAATGCAAACGACTTTATAAAACTAGTCCAAAGAGTAACACAAGATTATAAAATAGACTTGATTCTGTCAGACCAATATCCGGGTATAAATTCAAAAGAATTTAAGTATTTTTTAGAAAAGGAAGGTATACATATAGTGTTCACTTCAGTAAATGCACCATTTTCTAATGGATTGAACGAAAGATTAAACCAAACATTGGTTAATAAAATTCGTTGTAAAATTAATGAAAAAAGAGATAAGATCGCTTGGACTACCATTGCTCACGAATGCACAAACAAATATTACGAAACCGAACATAATGTGACAGGGTTCTCCCCAAAATATTTACTGCAGGGAAAAAGTGTGGACATTCTACCAAACGAACTGAAACAAAATAAATTACAGAATCAACATTTAATACGAGACCGGAAGATTGCCTTAGAAAATAGTATAAAATCACATAATTATAATAAAAAAAGATTTGATAAAAACAGAAAAAATTATGAATTTGAAGTCGGAGATTTAGTATATGTTGAAAACGGAAATCGGTTAAACCGAAAAAAACTAGATGAATTGAAAATTGGTCCATATCAAATTATAGAGAAAATATCTAATTCAATTTACAAAGTAAACACGGGACACAAAAAGGTACAGTCAAACCTTTTCCACATAACAAAACTCGTTCCAGTGGTAGTAATACGTTAAAATTTTGATAATTACCTATGGAGGGGGGGGAGATGTAAACGAATTGAGTGACACTTCATTCAGCATGAAGTTTGCATATGATCTGTGCTAGCTGTCACTTGGACATGTCGCCACGCCACGATAGAAAAATAGGTTATGTTCTTAGAAACGATCAATGAATTATAATATGATATAGTATAATATTTTAATACTTAATTGATACGAACTAGTGAAGCAATAGCTTTAAATGTTGTTTCTCTTTTCAGGTGAGTTTGTGATTAATTAATTAACGTTATAAATTGGTTTGTAAAAGTGTAAACATTTGGTTATGTAATAAATCTCTTTTCGGAGCAACTCAATGCTATAGTTTTACTGTTCACCATATTATCCAAAGATAAGAATTAGAAACACATTATATATATATATATATATATATATATATATATATATATATATATATATATATATATATATATGTAATAAATGAAATGTTGTAATAATTTCAGTGCAACAATTTATTTACGCCAATGACAAGCTATTGTAAACAAAAGTCAAATTTACATAAACGTACAATAATTTTCTATTTTCCTCAATAGAATTGTAAATACAACACAAATTCTTAAAATAGAGCAGTTCTGTATAAAAGACATTTTTAAAAAGTGTATATCTATTGATCTATAAATTGATATGAAGACGTTATAATTTAAAATTCATTGCAAGAAACATGACATATACCTTATCGGAAAATCTGAATAGAACAGAAGCACAATTATTTTGAGTTTGAAATAGGTAATTTTTTTTTTTTCAAACTTTTGACGTTAATAGCAGGGCTCTTTTAAATACTTTGTTTTTGTAAGCCTTCTCACAGTTATACAAATTTAAGTTAGTTTATCTGCTGGTCAAAAAATATTAATTTAGGCCTTTATTTTATCTTATTTTAGGTTCGTCTTTTGCATTCTATAAAAAATGATAGATGACAAAATAAAGGATTTCCCCCTTTTGCGAAGGCAGTAAGGGCAGTTTTCTTTAACATCCACCCAGTGCTGCTGGATAAATAGCATTAAACTTATATTTTGTTCCCCGTTAGCTGTACGGGGAACAAAATATAAGTTTTTTCTCCATATAATTATTTATGCAATTTTAGACATTGAAATTTGAGGTTCATATTATTTGAATGTAGCAATATATGCGTTAATTTAAAGTTTGCAATTTGAATCGTATAAATAGAATTTAGCATTTATATATTTTATAGCGCATGAGATCTCTTCTTATAACCCACAGGCTTTACAGAATTTAGGAATTATAACAGCAAATTTTTTTTTAATAAATTATAAAAGGAACCTATGTAGTTTAGTTTAATTAAATCGACGCAATTTAAAATAGTTTTATTTGATTCTGATAGTAATAACAAAGCGAATAAACTGGAACTCAAATTCACAAAACAGTCCTCGGTACAGACCTTCAGTTCAAAGAAATCTTGTTTCGCGAAAAAAATTAACTGCACCCTACCAGAGCGAAGGAATGTGTAAATTGTTAAAAGAAAGACAAAGTTCCTCCTCTGGATTGTACATGGCCGGAGTTTCCAGAGCTGACTTGCACCGGTTATTGTAACTTTCTGAGAGGCAACTCGCAGCCAACTTTGCACGGTGTATCAATTAGTATGTTGATAAAGTGTAAGTTGAGTCGGTGTCGCCTCTCTTATGTGACAGAATAATTAACTTTGATTACGCCACTTAGAGTTTAGTACGGTTAGGTGAGTTGACGTACATCCTCATTTACGTCAAGACTGCGTTTAAAAGGTCGTGGGAAACGACATTTTGTTGGTATTTTCTATTCAATATATTTTACCTTCGAAAGTTCTATCAGTATAAATTGTTTGTTACTACTTCCTCAAAATATTTAATCAAACTGTATTTAGACTACATTTTATTAACTCAATTTTGAAATAATATTTTCATGAACAAAGTATCCCTTCTACTATAAACTCACTGTTTGTAATGTACGTTGAGTTTGTAGCATTAATAAAATCACTTTAAAAACCAACTATTAAAAAATAATTGTTTTTAAAATTTTTAGCTCGTGTTATATCACATTAAATTTACACATTAGTTTTATACATTGGTATATACACAAACACATTATTTATATATATATATATATATATATATATATATATATATATATATATATATACCGGGGTCCCGTAAGTCATGAACCAACCAAAACAGGGAGGTAGACTAAGTTATGACTAAAGAGATTGAAAAAAAATTACCTCAATAAAAATCTTTTGGTTTTCGATATATAGCCACTTTTTCAAAATTTGTGAAAATCACTAACCTGGGTCCATCTTTTAGATGCCATGACCACAAATTAAGTCTGAATATTAATTTTTTATGCAGTTAAGTATAGTCTTCAAAAACGTACGTTTTAAGATTTTACAATTTTTATAATCCAAATTTGACTGCTTGTAGTCAAAAAAATGTACTGCGTAGAACTTACAAACTTTTAAAAATGCATGTAATGTATCATTGTGACAAAATTTTTATCGCTTTTGGCTATTAAAGAAAATGTTCATCCGTAACCAGAAAAGACAACCATTATGAGTTAAATACCCTGTGTTTAAATTTTCACGTAAATCCATTTCTCTCTTAATCTTTTTCACGGCAACAACTTAGGCACAATAAAAGTAATTTAAATTTTAAATAATTAACACAATTTCTTCAAAAAATTATTATTTTTTTCGTTATAACAAATCTTCAAACTGCTTGCAATTGGCTTTAATGCACGCTTGAGGTTAAAGAAATACAAGTAATTTCAGATTAGAACAATTATAATTATGGTTAAAAATATTCAAAGATCTAGCAAAATTCGTTGCCCTTTTCATCATATTTTATTTAATGGCGCGGCGTCAGGAGCAAATGCACGATTACGAGGAACGATACATAAGTGTTATTCGTTTATATGTAGTTTAACCCTTAACCACTGATGTACGTATGTGATAGGTCAACTAAACGGTTTTACGTTCGAAACTTAATTTTGCACAGTAATTTGTCCGCGTCCTTTTAGGTAGTTTCCTAGTCGCCAGTGACGCGTGCGCAGCGAAGGGGTGCGGACGTTTGGCCCGAGCCTTATCAAGTAAGTTCGACGACATGACATATGAAGTATACATGGGGAGCGTTAGAGTAACTTTTTTTAATTTTTTGTTTACGTTTGTTTATAGATGAAATTAATCTTAAGCTATCTAATATTTCTCCCGGGCTATTAATATCTAGAAAAATGCAAAGGATTCAAGTTACCAGCGTTAATAACGAAGAAATTATCGAATCTTGGCTTTATGATTCTGTCGAATCATCGGCGGATGAAAGTGACTACATTCAGTCGGATCGCGTTGTTTCTTTAGAGGAAGAGTATGAAGAGGCTACTGATAGTGATTCGAACCCTGACTCTCGTGAAGACGAAATTCCGTTGTCCCGTTTTTCTAGCTTAACCAATTCTAAAGCAAGGTGAACTGACGTCCAGATGAGCGATTCTCAGACAGATAAGGTTGTCGAGAGTGATATCACAAAAGTATAATTATGGCAAAAGACCTTGGTTGAAGTGTTCCGAGGAAGGTCCATCGAGAACCACTCGTACACTAGCGCATAACTTTGTGACTCCATTAACCACTAGTGATTATCTATCTGATAGTTCACCTTCCAAATTATTTAGTCTGATGATAAATGACAGCACTAACGCAAGATTTAAATTGATAGGAAAAAATATAAGTGGCAATGTAAAAGAAAAATGTAAGCCTGAACTGAAGGACAAAGATTCTGTGGAGCTTGATGCATTTGTCGGACTTTTGATTTTTAGTGCAGCATTCAAATCGAACAATGAAGATATATATGCATTATTTGCTACTGACGGAACCAGAAGAGATATTGTCAGAAGGGTGATGTCTGAAGAGCATTTTGCGATGATTCTCATAAATCTTCGGTTTGATAATACATCTACTAGAGCTGAAAGAAAACAGTCTCTATGTGAGACTGTAGCCGCTGTCTTGGACATATTTGATGAATTTATCGCCAATTGCCAAAGTTATTATAAAATAGGTAAAAATACCACAATAGACGAAATGTTAGTAGAGTTAGTAGTCTTTAGAGACCGGTGTAGATTAAAAAAGTACATGTCAAACAAAGCACATAAGTATGGCTTGGAAATAAAATATTTGACTGATAGTACCTTCATTTACCTTCATTTTAATGCATACCTATATATGGAAAAAAATAGTGATGGCAACGAGCTAAGCGACGACGAAAAAACTACTAGTACCATGCAGTATTAGGTTTAGCGAAACCCATTATGAGAACCAATCGAAACATTACTGCAGACAACTAATTTTCCTCGATTGAAGTATGAAGAGAACTGAAAAAAATAGGTTGACATACATCGGAACAATAAAAAGAAATAAAAAGGAAATCTGACTCGGTTTCACGAAAGAACTAAACCTGCTGCCTTATGTTTAAAAAAAATAAAACCATTCCGCTGATATAATCGATGTACCACGAGGAGAGCATGGATTCTGCTAAAGGGATTTCTGAAATAATTTCATTTTATAACTCATAAAAAGGAGATGTCGATTATTTCGATGGAAAGTGTGCCAAATACAGTTGTGCAAGAAGATCTAGACGGTGGTCATTGGTCATATTATATAGGATTCTGGATATTGATTCTACCAATTCTTATATAATGTCAAAATATAACTCTTCGGACCGTTTGACATTCATGAAAATCTTGGGAAAACTTTTGTAACGCCGCACCTTGAGCGAAGATACGCAACGCCGCAACTTTCACATGATTTCAAGAGTCCCATTGGCCGTATCTTAGGCACGGATAAGGCCCCTGAAATCTGTCAATCAAGCACTGAAATTCAGAGATTAAACCCATGAAGAATTTCTAGATGTGTTTTAAAAAATGTCGTGAAACCCGTTACGGGTGTCAAGCATGCGGTAAACCGGTCTGCTTGCAGTACTCAAAATCATTATTTCTAATTAAAACTTTTCTTTGCACGTAATAATAACAAAAAAGTTTTTATAATTGAAGAATAGTTTTCAATTGATTTTTTGAAAAAGTCATGTTTATTTCATTATTTATAAACTCGTTGATTAATAAATATTTTTCTATTAATATTTTTCAATTTTTTTATTATTCTTACTTTATACATAATATGCTTAACTAAATAGAAAACAAATATAACCACAATCACACTTAATGGATGCACCAGAGTTCCTCAAAAAGTAGGCGTATATCATACGTAGGTCAGTAGTAGTGTAACAAAATCACACGTTAGTCATTAAGGGTTAAACAACATTTGGAATTTTGGAATTTTTCGAAAACGCAGACATTAAAATAATTTAACTTTTTTGTTTAATTTATAAATCATTTAGATCGATATTCTGCCATGCAAAGTCTGTCGTGAAATTTTTTTATGGCTCTTCCCTTCATAGTTCATAAATAATATTGCAATTTTTAAGAAATTTTTGTTTTTAAAAGTATACAGCTGATAAAAGTAGAGGCTAAGGAGGAGGAATAATTCACCCGACTGTGGTACTAATCACCAGGCTGATGAAGAGGTTTGAAAATTAGAGGCTGACGAGGAGGATCGATCCATCGTCCACCATGTTTGCCAGATCTCAACCTCGTTGATTATTTCCTGTGGATCTATTTTAAAGGAATAGTGTACGAGAAAGAAATCAGAAACCAACTGGTATTACTTTAGACATAAAACTCTTCAGCAAATGTGATTAAAAGTAAATAACCATTCTCTCAGCCTTCTGCTTTTATGAATGAAAATTGTCAAAATAATTGTAATATTATTTATGAACCCTGGACGTCAGAGCCATAAAACAACTTCATGACATACTTTTCATAACTAAATTAGGATCTAAACAATTTATATATTTAAAAAAAATAAATAAAATTACTGCCCTTGAAATTAAGTTTCTTTAAATATTTTTGACCATAGTTAAAATTGTTCCTAACCTTAAATTTCTTCTTTCGCTTTGATATCGTGCGTGCATTAGAGCCAATTGCAGTTTGAATATTTGTTATAACAAAAATTAAAAACTCTATTTTTGTAGAAATTGTTAAAATTTTTTAAACCTAAAATTACTTTTATAGTTTCTAAGAAATATTTAATAGTATCCATGAAAAAATATAAAGAAAGATACATTTATAGAAAAATCTAAACACAAGTAATTACCTTACAATAGGTGCCCTATGTAGTTTAGCATGGATGTCTTTTTTATAGTCAAATACGGTAAGATTTTTGTTACTATAATTTTAACACATATAATATTACAATTTTAATTTTAAACTTTTAAAATTGTTTGCCAGTTCTATGAAGTACATTTTTTTTCACCGCAGACCGTCACAGTTTATGAATATTAGAAAATGCTTAAACGTACGTTTTGAATTTTTTCTTGAACTAGTGTCTCCTAAAATGTTTCAATTTATTTAAAAAGCTTATTTTTCACTTACACTTAATTACAAAATAAATTTAAATCAGACTTCATTTGTAACCGCAGCACCTAAAAGGTCCACACAAAGTAGCGTGTTTAGAAATTTTTAAAATGTGTCTATACCTCGAAAACTAAGAGATTTTTGTTAAGGTATAATTTTTTCAATAACCTAGTCATAACTTGGCCTACCTCCGTTTTTCGATTGGTCTACGGTAAATGGTCATCCGTCTTTCTGTAAATGATAAATATCTATTAAATAATTTAAAAAATAAAAAAAATATATTAATGACGAAATAATAAACTTGAACTAATTTCTATTTAATATATAAATTAACTTAATAAAGTCTTCTTTTAAACTAATTTATTTTGGATCAAAAACAACGCAGTGAAAGCAAGTGTAATATTCTATTAAATACGAAATTAGATCGAAGAAACTTAGGATGCATCATATGTTTTAATACAGATATTTCAGTGCTGGCTAATTCATTTTCATATAAGAATAACTCTTTTTGAATTAACTTCGTCAAAAGTTCTAATTTGTTTTTGTTTATAGTTTTGTTTCGTTTTTATCTAAATAAAATTTATACTATCGTCTTGGAATTACAATTAACAAAATTACTCGAAATTGTAATTTTGCATGGGGAAACAATTTGGAAGTTGGAAATTTTTTTCCAAATCTTGGTACTTTTAAAAAGATTTCAAAATTATAATCTTAATAAACTTTCCGGTTTTCTCGCTTCGATACATAGTAAACTGCCTGTTTTTTTTGGTTATGGTCTTTAAAAAACTGAAAACAGGTTCAAAAATTCTCCAACCGTTTTCGAATTACAAGAAGTAAAGGACAATTTCAGCTTGAAACTTTTACGGAAAGTAGTAATTAAATTTACTTCCATTCATAAAATACGTGATATTAAATAAAATGTTAATTGTACAGATTTTTGAAAGTAATTCTAAAATATTTTGGATATTGTATTAAATTGCTGCCTTTTTGAAGTTGATCTTTTAGAATAAATGAATTAGATCCAAATAAATATAACTAGGTATTCGATGTATGCCTACTTAAAATAGATTAACGACTCGAAAAATACCACTAGATTTGAGTATTTTAGTAATTTTGGATCAATTAATTTTGGATAATGGATAGATAATATATCTATACATTAACACATGAAGAGAAAGCTTCTACCCCTTTTTAAGCATGTTGCGGACACGGAGTAGTGCAAGATTTGGCATAGTTGAAGTTTATTTGTTTTTTTTTCAACTAACATTCAATTTTAAATTTCATAGGTATTGCATGGAATTAAGGCAAACAACACACGTTAATAACGTATTGGTAGATGTTGTCAGCTGTCGTAGTCGTAAAATTTAAAGACATTATATGTAAATATATAAAGATTTTTTTTCTCTTTGAGTGGAGAACCTCAATAAGGTTCACAATTAAAAAAAATAATAAATTACCGTCGAATTACGACCACTGGGTGACCACTAGTACACTTTCATAACCAATTTGTCGGTTTTGAATATATCCTTATCTGTTTTGGCAAGTAACCACTGATTAGAAATTAATAGTTTCAAATAAAATTGCATTGTAATTCTTAATTGATAATTAATAATCTCATAGCGGTGTGGGTACTTACCAAATATACTCAAAATAGGTCAGAGCTAGAAAATTTATATTTCTGTTTTATTTTCGTATAAATGGAAGAAAATTTCTCATTATATTTCTTTAATATTTTATCAAAAATACGTGTGACAGTAAAAAAAAAGTGACTATCTCTTGCCCATAATTTTTTTAATGAATTTTTAAATAACTTTCCGGTCACGTAATTAAAATAAATATGGCCATATATACTCTTAGAAACAGGAAACAGCGGCCATAAAATTGAAGTTTTTTTTAAATTACGCCGTCTGGATAATCAGTTTATCTTAATAAAAATAATTCGCGCTATTTCAAGTATTACACAGTATTATAATTACATAATGATATGAGAGAATTCATGGAAAAAAACATAGGGAAGGAGATTATAGTTTTTTCCGAAACAATTTTCTCATTAGTTTAAGAATGAAAATGGAAAATGGTAATAATTATCTGGTATTTGATTTTCAATTTCATATTAATATTCTAGTAGGAAACCCAAATCGAATTTCTACACTAAATTAGTTAACAATAATTCAATTCAAATGTGGTAAATTCCATAATTAACTTCGATCGTTTGAATGTTCTAGTAACACATGCGTTATGTTTTAATTATATTGTGTTTTATATAATACTTTAATGTAACATTTTCGTAATTAAAATAGATACATATTAATCAAGTTAACTAATAATAATGACCTGTGCAAAAAGATTTACGATGGAGATGGTTAGATTGTTTTTATCACTATTTGTTATTTTGTTCGTTAATACACTATTAAAAAAAAATACACACACACACATATATATATATATGTGTGTGTGTGTGTATGTGTGTGCTAAATTATCAACTAAGTAACACATTCTTGAATTAGTAACTACTAAATATTGCAATTAAAAATGGCTCATTTTTATATCCAAGTTATATTACTTTCGAGAAAACTGCACAAATAGTCTAAATTGACTCCATGCAGACTTATTAATGTTTTTAAAACATTTGGTCTAATTCAGAAATTTAGCCAAATTACAAACATTTACGTTTGATGACAAACTAAATTATACAAAATTAAACTAACATTTAGTACAATTTATTTTATATCATGTGAAACTACTTTTAGGCCCAATGAGTTTCCTAAAGGAAATTGAGGAAGGGTGTGAATTTGAAAAGTTATGATATGTCAAAATATATGTTAATATTAATGATAAAACTGTATTGTAAAATTTACAAGATGCATTGACCTGAACATCAATTTGTTTTTGAATTTAGTCAAAATTCCAGATTGAAACCAGCAGTTGCAATGGAATATTCAAATCTGATTGTTGATACTTAGTTCCTAGTTATATTTTTAGTTATATTTTTTAGTTATATTATTTATGTCTAAATATACGTATATATTATTTATGCCTAAATATACGTTCCTAGTTATATTTTTTAGTTATATTATTTATGCCTAATTATACGTGTATGAACTGTATTATGTGAGATTTAAAGGTCGGTGTTAAATTTATTCGCCTAATCTCTAAAACGAGGAGAAAAATCTTTTTAAATAAGAAATTAAATAAAACTCGGTCTCAATTCAAAGCTTTGGTATGATGGGAGCTTTTGCAAAAATTTATACAGAAATTTGTCTTTCAACCACATTTCCATTAACTAGTGAGCCTCCTAAATGAATTCCATTTCCAAATCATTCATTACGACCTCAAGCCGATTTTCTATTCGTCGTTCTCAAAAACATAATCCATTTCCCGAAATGATTGATGTTATTCACAAGCTCTATACTTATTGAATATGAAAGAAGGTAAGTTACATCAAAGTGCCATTCGTCACTGACCCAATCAATTGAGTTTAAACCGTTTATCGTATGTCGTTGGAATCGAAATGAAATTGAATATTTTGCCAAAGAAATCGGATTTTCGGTCGGCCGATGCGAAAAAGGTCTCCGCCAGTCAGCAGTGTCGAATATTGGTTTTCTCAGTGCTTGCTCGTCATCGCATTTGTGTACCTATCATGATATTATGGCATTTACGAGCCTGAAATTTTTGTATCTTAGGAAAGCTTGTTTCAGTTATTTATCGCTGGCAGTCTCAGGTTAGAAATTACAAACAAAATTAAGTGGCAACCGTAAAAAAACATTTACGACGTGTAAAATTAGTCGTAAATGTAATACGTTTACGGTTTACCTAATTTGTTACATAAATTACGGCTCGTGTGTGTTACGTAACTTTTCTTTGAAAATCGTTTAACACGTTTTTTAACGTATTTTATTATGGTAAATAAGAGGAAACAAAATACTGGCTATTCACGTATTAACATAAATTAAAATGAGGGTATTGAGAGAAGCGACCATTTGACTACTTCGAATTTTAATGATACATATAACTAAGGAAGTCTTCTTAAAATTGTGATTACAGATAACGAATACCACATATTAAATTAAGGTAGAAAGGTGGAGAAATGGAAATCTTATAATCGTATTGATGTTTTTTAACTAGATATTCTTTTTTATAAGGTTAGTTGTAAATAATTTTGATGTTAATATTATGCAAGCTAAATGCAACGAGTACATACAACTGATGGAGTGAACAGTAACCGTGTGTAACAATGAATAACGAAAGCATAAGAAAATAAACACAAAGTACACTAGAATAAACAGTACAGCCACCTTTACTTACTTTCTTACGAAACGTAAGTCTGACTTTTCTTTTATATTGTGGTAATCAACCACATAATTATTTTGCAAACAGGTTTAGAACGAAAATAAATCAAAGGCACTTATATTTTATTTTGAAATATCTACTCAATTCCTCACCAATCGATCTAGCGTATAAAAAATTGTCCCAACTCTGTGTGAACGAGAGGTTCATGAATATAAAGTAATATTTAGCCAAATTTTAAGATTTTTATTTAAAAAACATACAACATTTTCGTGTCCATTGGTTTAAAACTACAGAAATATGGAGGTAGTGACAAATAGACGGCCGGACGTGATGAAGTTACATTGGTTTCTCGTTTCACTACGTTAACTCAATAAAACAGCACTTATCAAAATGATCGTTCTCAGACGTAAACAACATACTATAACGATTAATCAAACGCTGACATTAACAAAGCGATTGTACTCGCACATAGTGCTGTAACAATACAATTCATCTTGTATACAACACAAACATCGGAATACATAAGAACTTCATTAGATTATACACATTATCATCAACCAAATTACATGAGTTTGGATGTAAATTACATTTCCACTTCATAATATCGTAATGAACTGTGTAATTATGCATACACCTATGAATATGTCATATATAATCATATATAACTTAATAGATATATTTTTGTGTTAGCTCAGAAAAAGTAATCTTTGAATATATATATATATATATATATATATATACATATATATATATATATATATATATATATATATATATATATATATATATATATATGTTCGAAATATTGTTCCTGAGTAGTAGTTTTATGTCTCAATTTGAGTTGAAAAAATAGGGTAAGGGAAACTATTGCTTTGTAAAGATCAAAAAATTTGCAGCTTTTAGATTCTTTCTCAATCTATAAAACAATAATTAAACTTAAAGGCTTCTAAATATAAAAGTAATTGTTGTCGGTTCCAGCTCACTATGGCCGAGTGTTTTCGAGAAATTGATGTAAAAATGATATAAAACTGCATACGAACTGTGTCATGATTTTCGGAAACTGTAGACTCTAAAGGTATTTAGTAACTCACGAGCTAACAATTCCCACTACCCCTATCATACCTCTTAATAGTTAAATATAATGTCACATATCTTCAAATACGATTTCGCGGGGAAAAAAATCGGTACTGTGCCGCGGGATTATTTTTTATACTTGCATGGCCGATTGGTTACGTTAGGTTATATGTATTTAAAGTATTGATATAAAACTCACTGACATAAAAGTGCAAGTAACATGATCAAAAATCGTGTTACTTGCACTGAACTGCTATATTACGTATTCATGTCCAAAAGGCACGTCAAATTGAGAACTTCCACGGAGGTGACTTTCTCGCCAACCTCCTTCACGTTGTGCTGGGCACATGTGGTAGCCAGCTTGGGGCAAACTAGGAGGTGCTCAATATTCTAGATAAGTCCACAAATGTAGTCGGCAGTTTCTTTAGAGCCCCTTTTCCCCAGACTGATATTACACCTAGAAATCGTCGTTTTAACCGATGCAACAACTTCCAAATTATGCAGAACAAATCACAGCCAGCAAATACCTCTTCACACAACTTTACCAGAAGGATGTGATAATAATTATTACCCTATTTGAAATCGCCTGGTGATATGGAGGAAGGTCTTTTTTGACCGGGGTCTGACAGGTTCGTGTTGGTGCCCGAAGAGAAGATGCCTTTAGTCTATCTTCTGCTTCTGTCTCCCCATCGGTGCTGCAAATTCTCATCACCTATAATGTGGCATCATTTCGATGAGGGAGTAGATATTTTGAATTGGGGGTTGGCCTGCGGTACCCTAACACGTTGCGTGCCATGTCCTTGATGGCGATGTCAACTTGCTTGGTATAAGTGGAGTTCTTCCACAACGGAGTTCTTCCATACTCACTTGGGGAGAGAACCAAGATCATGGCCGATGTTGTCAATGTACTCCAGGTCACGCTCGCTAGTTCGGGGAAGCCGTTTTTTCGTGCGCATACTTTCTTCTTCATGCTCAAGTAGTGAAATATCAAAGTCAGGTTTCTATCTAATTCCAAGCCAAGTACCTTGGGAAGTCGCTGTATTACAGCTTGTGCTATCTATATCCAACTCGCAGTCTTCTTATCATTTCTCTGTATCACAGGTGACATAAATTAATTGATGAAAAAATTGAGTCTTGCTGTTCTAGAAATGTGGTCAGTTTTCTTTCCACTTATTCAAATATGACTGCCTGTGTTACCAACACATATAAACTACCTCATAACAGGGTAAATTGGTTTGTCATTTATGTAGATGTTTTAGACCAGAGGTGCCAGACCATACTTCTATAATTTCCTTTTTTTTATTGGACTATGGTATAGAAGCGTCTGTTCTGCGGGGCGTGTAAGATTAATACTGTAATATAAAAGTGGTTAGCTTAAAAATGTTGAAGGTTAGTCACTTATGGTTTATAATGTCATACGTAGTCTTAAGATCGAATAAAGTAACTCCTGTCATTTATTTTCTTTCGAAACCATCTTTTTCATGCTGCGTGTACTTGAAAATTGGCCACAACATGATCTACTTGTTTTCAAATCAACTTTTGCCATGATGGTCGGCTGATGTCGCGATGTGGTTTTCCACTATCTGCTCCAAAACTTTTAAAATGTAACACATTGAACCATCGGGATGGAAATTTTAGCCTCAGTGGGGCTTTTTGGTTCCTTGCCTGGCTTCATGAAAGCAATGATCTAAGTTTTCCTCGATATGTTTGTTATCAACACGAGTAAGATACAGTTATTCACCAGCTGAAGGATCCATTGGGTTATTTTTGGCCTCAACTCTGCCCGTAAATTTTCCAACTCAGCTGCTTTTTTGTTCCTAATTCCTTTTATGTTATTCTTAAATTCCTCGATAATGAATGAGCTGTGCAAAGAAGGGTCTTCAATCTTAAGGTCTCGTTTAATTTTCACTCTAGATGTCCTATAGAAGGTTTTGTTATGCAGTAATAGTTGATGAGTTATGTGGTTGGGACTAAGGTCCATTTGAAGATATTCATCAAAATCATTTGCAAAATTCTTAAGAAATTTCCATTCATGCCAGCTGTTTAATTTCATGTTCAGATCACAAAGCAGAGTGCATCACTTCTCTCTTCAGGATGTTTTTAAGGCATTGAGGAGTTCCTCTTCTGCTATGATTGTTTTAAGTACTGTGATAGTAAACAGATCCTCGACGAATGGTTGAGTCGGGGATTGAGTGATATCTGTTTATCTATTCGATTCAGTATCTTCGTGGAATATGGTGCCGGGACATTTTCTTCCACAGCTGTTCAAAATATCGTATCATATCACTTCTGAGGCCAATTGTACTACCTCCTTGTCTATCCTTGCTATAAGTAGATTTTATTATGCTCATTTGAAATTAAAACTCCTCATGAATAAAATCAACTCTGGTCGGAGCGTGGCTACACGGTGAATGTGAAGGTGATAGAACATTGATACGCTATTTACGTGATAGAACATTTTTGACTAATTTTGTTATCTGTTGTACAATGACGTTACGTACGAGGAGTTGTAATCACATTTCGCCTTTCCACCGTTAAATTAAATCGATAACATAAAATTATGTATGAGCATGAAGTCCGTTCTAGTTAGTTCAGGTGCTGTTCTTCCATATTTACAATAAGGTCTCTCTAGACCTAGCTTCATTCTGTCTATGGCTAGTAAAGTTATTGTGAGTTCCTTGCAAAATACAGATATCGCAATTATTTTTCACGTCCACTAATAACGTATTTCTTTTCTTTTTTTAAGAGAAGAAAAGATAAAATTCGTATGTGCCCTGAACGAAAACATTAGAAACTTTGTAAAATATTCAATAGTATTATAGAACGAGGTAAGAAACTTACTAGAATATTTAGAAAACACTTTAATTCATAATATAACTGCGATAATGTATTAGTGTAGACTAAGTGCTTGTACAAAATGCGCAACGTTTATATTTGCGCCAATAAAATCCTTTAAAGTTCAATACAATTCTAAATATAAACGGACAAATATTTCCGATCTCCTAAAAAGTTGACAAAAAGTCTTCTTTAATAGGTTTAAGTTTAAGACTGTTATTACTTTATGTTAGAAGTCTAGCGAGTACGCGAATTGATTTTGCAAAGCTTTAAAATTTCTGTCAAAGGGCTTGGTGTCCTTTAAAATAAATAAATGTAAAACTTTCTTAGAATACGAAGTTTAACTGGGATTGAATTCTAAAAATTTTAGAAAATGCGTCTTTTCGAAAATGCGAGTTTTTCCAAAGTATTATTGTCTGAACCTTCTTTTTCACCACAAAATCTCTAACAACGAAAACTGAAATTTAAAGACATTATTGCTTATGTGGTTTCTCAGATTTCACTTAGAAACCGCACAAGCAATCATATTTATGTACATGGACAATTTTTATTGACTATAATATTTGAATTTGGGAAAGCCTGTGCAAAATTTAAATGTCACATTTACTTAACAAGAATCTGACAGTCAGAATTTCTAATATATTACTTCTTTACAGATCACTAAATCTTTTTCCAATAACAAAAAACAAATTATTATGCTATAGAGTATGGATTGGTTTAAATAAGGTATCAAAAATTTAAAAGAAGGGGGGCAAATGACGTTAAAATATTGAACTATGCTACAGTCAAGCGTTAGTTAGCATCATAAGTACTTTTGAATAAGATACCGCAAGCAAACTTAAAAACAATTAATTATTTTTTTAAGTGAAAATTGTAACGCACCAGAAATAATAAAAACTTTAACGTCAGTTGTCAATATTAGTAATATATAATTTTTGTTATGAACATATTAGTCGCTTTATTGTTAATAAGTAGTTCAGAAAATAAAACCCTAATATTAGTAAAAAAATCTAATTGAGGGCCTAACAAAAATTTAAAGAATACGAAAAACTATGGACTGTACGACAGATAAAATGGAATTTCATTCATGGCTTGTTTTCCCCACTATCGATGTGTTTCAGTTTTCGTTACGGCTTTCTATCTCAACAAGAGAATTAATTCAAAAAACTCCATTTATGATATTAAGTAACTTTTGAATATATTTCATAATAACAATCATATCAATTTGTCAGTTAACTTGCCACTGCATTTTAGAGAAATTTCATTTCAAAAGCGTGCCTTTCTAAGGATATATTTGTTTTATGAAAACTTAATAATTATAGTCCACTCAAAAAAATCCGACCCCAACATGATCTGAATTCGTGCTAACTTATTTATGGATAACTGCTCGATAAACATAACATTGTTCGGCTTTAGCGAATACGTAAACACTGTTTCTTCTAACGTATATCGTGTTATTGTCGAAAATTCGTTACGCTCATGGACAGCGTGACGTAAGACTTTGGCCTGGTATTATCTCACACACCTGTCACCTTGGCGTTCGCCCAAAACTGCTTCCGTACAGTCCAGCAGTATATACGCCATGGCAGCTGGCACCGTCATATATATTCTAATAATGTCTTTATCATAATCGAGTACATAACGTAACTGAATATATTATCTGATCTGCTTTAAATAGGTTGTTATCAAATTGCTCCGAAACAGCAGTCAAAGAGAACATGAAAATTACATTTTCTTTATTGAAAAAGGACACCTGCTATTTACCACAACTTTTCACTAGATCTATTTACGATATTTTAAAATAAAAGGTTTACTTACTTTTGTATCTTATGGTTAAATGGAGAAATATTTAATAATAACACTTCAAAATTCCATACATTCATATTAATTTCACAACAATTTAATTAAACTATTCATAATTTATGGCGTTATAAATGCAAGAGGAAATAAAATTTCGTTTATCCATAACCTGAAAGGAAAATTGATTTATTACAGAGAATAAAAAGTTATTTTTCATTCGAGAACAGTTGCGTCATGACGGCAAGAAACGTCATTAATAAACAATGTGTCTCCATTAATACATTCCTTTATTATTAAAAAATTATTTAGTCAGAACTATATTTGGTTATCATTTACTGATTTATTAAGTACTTGAAAAACGAATACATCAGGGAAATTTTTCGAAGTAAATATTTTTTTCTGGTCTACCAAAAAACACATTGTGAACAAAGCAAGGTATACGGTATGTATAATTACATAGTATTCTGCACAAAAATTTTCAAATTAAAAAATAGAACTTATTGACATGAACGTAGTATGTTAATTTTATAATTAAGTAGCTAAGCTTATAGTACAAAAACATCTAAATAATGAAAAACTAATGTAATTGAACAAACGGTAATAAAACTAAAATCACTTATAAGTTAAATTATTAATAAAAGAAACAATGACACAAATACATATTTTTCAAATTTAATTTCTATATTTATATCATTTATTCATTGGAATATGTGGTGGTTATTTTATTACAGCACTAACAAATGAATACCAAACAATGAAATATTGAAGAGTAGTTCATAATTCGTGAAACGAATAGTGATTGGTGTGTCCAAATAACGGAAAATTTCATGTAATTTTAAACAATATTGATATTTATTTCGCTCCATACTCTTGCCAAATCATTACGCTGTGTCAGTAAAAATATTATTTGGAAATAAAATTGACTTTTCATTATGTAAAGCATTTGATAGAGTAACTTTTTATCTGCTTCTAATATTAAGAATTTAGTAATATATATCAAGAAATTAAACAATCCAAAAGTCATTACAGAAAAATTGGAGCACGCTCGATAACAAAACACCCTAATTTGGAACTAAGTATATTGTGTAAAAAAATTATAAAGTAACGTTTATATGCCATCATTGGTAAGCACACATACAAAGGGCGCATTAATATGGCCGATGGGAGGCAGTTGGTTAAGGGCGGGTGGCGGAGAGCTGTTATTTTCCGGAAACGCTTTCCAATTTTATGTCGGACTTTCCTTAATGCTGGCATTTCGTGATTCAAATGCTCTGCGCTATACGTAAAAGAACTTGTGTTTGTTTATTATATAGGGAAAATGGGTAAAACGCTTATTTATAATAAAATATTTATGTCGCTTTTTTATGATGACGTATTGATTGGGGCACAATATTCATCATTACTAATTCATATTCATAATTTCAGATTTCATTATTTATGAGATATATGTTTGATTCTTATGCCTATTATTTGAATTTGTTTTCATAAAATGTACTTTTAAAACCAACAAGTTTATTGAAAGTTAACTGATAAGACAAGGATGTAATTTTTTTTCAAGACGTGGTGCGTTAACAATATGAAACTTTTCATTTTGAGAAATTTTAAATAATAATGGGTATTATTCATATGTACTACTGTTGGTATAAAATTATAGTTTCAAGGCTTTAATCTGATGAAATTATAGAATTTTTGGAAAAAGGACATTGCAAATGTGTTTAGTTGTACGTAAAAAATATATAGAATAATATACGGAATAATACGTAAAAATATTTTTAAACATTAGGACAAAAATTTTGTAAGAACTTCTATTAAGGTAAAGAGTTCTTTATTCCATATTCTTACAATTACACCTAACCGAATTGGCTCCCGCGGGAGTCACTTTAACGTTGACCCTTAGCAGAAGTAAATGTTTTCTGGCCTGGGAGCCAACACATTTAAACAAAAATAAATACTTTACATACAACTTTCAGTTATTTTAAATACCATTTCAAATTTTGACCCAATAAACCATATATGAATTTCAATGTCCTACTTTATTGCGTTTGGAAGTTCGAAACCGGATAGGTAGACAAACGTGTAGACGACGTTACAAAAAAATAAGAATTCATTTGAATGCTTCGACTATAGAACCATCTAAATATGGCAAAGTCCCTAAATTACAGTGTTAGAGACTATGGAAAAGAAAATTGTGAGTAGAGTGAACATTTTTAAACAATAAGAGGAAAATTAATAGTACGGTCAAGTGCATATCAGAGAACTCATGCCGAGAATAAATTAAAGTCCTCTTGTTGTCTGCGTATCTTGAAATTATCGATATGAATGGACAAAAATTACTTTATTCAAAATCGAACTAGTGAAAAACTAGTGAAATCTGGTTTAATACTTAGAACTTTTTTGGATTGAAAAATTAAGGTGGAGACATACAAAGGATGTTTAAGCATAGATATTTTTAAATAGAGCCCAAATATAAAAAAAAATATCAATTTAAAATATATTTTATTTTATTATACCTACCCATTTACACTCAGCTCGATAGGGTGCACAACGAAATGTTTCCATCTATTTTATATTTCATTTAAATATAATTGTATGTATTAGTTGATGTCATTCTTTGAAATAATATTAAGTTCACTTTCCGTAGATGAGAGGAACATTAATTTTTACATTATGCCTTTCTGCCTTAGCTGATGACCTTGTTACAAACAATGCTCAATTCCATTTTAGTTATAAGGGAGTACATTAATTTGTTTTTTTAAATATCTGTGTTTTAGTTTATGTTCTTATGAATAAAAATCAGGTCCACTTTACATACGTAACGAGGCACGTTTATTTTTATATATTTACTTAGGTAATAACTTGTGATTTACCCATTTAATTATTTAACTATAAAAAGGTGGAATATCTTAAAAAATCAAGTCGATCCAGGACCTACTGAAAGTAAGGAACTTTCGTAAAAAAAGAGTTAACAATGGTTGAGATTTGCAAATGTCGATGTGTGACAAACTTGGTAGAAGATATAATATTATAATTGAGATATTACCAAAAATAATAGAGACTTAATTTTAATTAATACTATAATAAGGACAATTACGAAAAGCATTCCTCAAGTGTTTTCTGTATTTATAAAAGAACCATGACTCTTCATTTGATTGTTGCTGCCGTGAATCGTTTACATTAGTAGGGGATTACCAATATCGATTTTTTATTTTGTTTATTTTATTCGCATTATATGCGATACTTCAGAAAACAAAAAAATATATATATTTCCAAAATTTGTAAAACAAGCTTCCCAACCAAACCTTCTAGTAACGATTGACTAATAGTAAAGAAATGATAATATTTTAATCAATCAGCAGTATAGTACATGTTGATTCCTTTTACATTAACTAAAAATTAGGCTAAAAAATGAGTTTAAATGATGAGTGTTAAGCTTTCTAATTTCATATCAAATCGGCAGATAAAGAACGCACATTTTCAAAGATCTAAAATCTTAAATAAAGGTATTATGAATTGGTGTACGGAAGTTAATATTTCTATTACGATGGCAAGCTTATAAATAAGCTTTTATGCATAAATATCCAAGAAGTTACTAAAAGCTTTATTTTCTTGTAATATTGTTAACTAACCTGAAGTGTCCTTATCAACTGGCGTTTGTAAAAAATATTAAAATAATTTAGTTGTGGCCTATTACTTTTAGGATAACAATCTGTTAATATCAGTTTGGATATGTAATTATAGTAACAAGAGCTTCTAATCTCAATTAAAGAATGAAAGACACTGGAATGAGAATGTTAAATCAACCCACCGCTATTTTATTATTGCTACTGTCCTATTGAATAGATAATATAAAATATTTATTTACAAATTTTCATATACATAAATTTAAAGCTGCGTAAACTAAGGCTGTGACAGACAAACTAAGACTGTGATTGTATATCAATACATTGTAACTCCATGGCGAAGAAATAAAATATTGTTTATAAATAGAAAACTAACTACTATACTGCTTGAACAGTTTCAGACAACGGCCATATGTAATAATATTCTACTCTTACAACTAATAAAGCACATCAAACCATGTTTATTACTTAACTTTTGGTAGTTCAAATAATATCAAACTGCATACACATAACTTGAAAGAGCTTACCTCTTATACGCTTCATTAATCAACCATCCACTGTGCGTCCTTATAACAGTAAAACTGACACTGCATAACAAATACTGGTGTAATCTTAACTACAAATCTAATCGCCTCATCGCATTTGCGCAAAGTATTTAAAACAACTGTTAAGCCTTCCATTACGAAACAAATCCGTTACGCCGCCACAAAATGAAGTTGAAGCTTTGAATAGTAATATGTGGTTAAAATGCGCTCCGTATCTCGATCGTGTTTATGTAAACAAATTCCATAACTTGGGTTGCGACCTGGCCCCGCGGAACTTTTTGAATAATTACCGCCACGTACGGCCCTAAGTTGTTTGAAAAAAAACGAATGGGAATTGCGTGTGAATAAATTGTACATCATTTTACATTATAAAAGTTATGACGTTTAGTCGATTTCGTAGGGAATGGGTTAATTTGAAAGAAAGTGACGGTATGTGAGTGTAGATATTTAGTTGGAAGTGATAATGAGGAACAGTATTTACATTAGTAATTTTTGGATGTTTGGCTCCATTGTTGTGTAAATCCATAATCTCCTCACCTACTAAAGTTGAATTGAATACGATGATAGGGTACATAGTTAAGTCGCCAATGTTTCACTTTTAGGCAAACGGAGTGGAGAGTGGTGACCCATTATGCTACGTAACCTGCCGCATTCCCTACCGCGACAGAGCTTTATACCTACAATATTTTTTTATACAACAATCAGTCACGTATTTTTTAAATTAATTAATATATATTTATTCTCTAGGCTACATTCGCGGAAACAAAGAAATTAGCTAGAAAATATTTTATAAAAAATATAATTTGACTGATTCACTACATTGTATGTAATTTAATAGAATGGAAGAAAAATGAACCTAATAAATGAACCAATTTTTTTTATTTTAATTAGAAATTTACATTAGAAAAATATTAAATCGCTAATATTGGTATTTATTATCTGTATTATCGACCATGAGGCATTTGGGTGACAAAAATCCTCTGACGTGCATTTTCAAGCCTATTATATTCATTATTTTTGTTAAGCTTCGCCTTTTGAGATAAAACTGTTTCTTGTACTAGTCGTTTTTAATTGTTTCAAACTCATTTTCTTAAAAATACCATAATAACATCTAATAACATAATTATTTCTGTTAGAAATATTTCTGTCAGAATAAACTTAGAAATAAGCGATCGGATAACTCATGAGTCCTGTACACTATCTAGGACAACACACACTTTCATAATTTTTTTTACCAATATTTGATGACATAAAAAAATTATCTAATGAAATATTCCATTATAATATATTCGGAATGCTTTTAATGGAAAAATAAGGTTTGGATTATTCTATTGTAATGTATTTGAAATTCCTTTTAATGGAATAGAAAATAAGGTAATAGACTTTTCTATTGTGGTGTGTTCGAAATGATTTTAATAAAGGCAGACAAAAATTAAAGACTAAGAAATTATTTTAATTCTTGGACCATTTTTGAATTGTGCTGATACGGTGTTTTTCCTAACAATAGTAATATGTAAATTTAATTCTCAATATTATTACCCGATCTCAACACAAAATATTTTTTGTAAGCCGCTAATCTCTAATGATATCAGAGTTTAGCTTTAAAACTAAGTGGATAAAAAATCAACAAGCCCAATAAGTCTTATACAGTTGAATCTAGTCTTCACTCGGTGCTGCAACGCCGAGAGAAGTGCAATCAAAAATGCAATTTCGTTACAGCGAGTGGAGTGGTCTGCAGCATATTGGCTTAGATCTTCTTAGGAATATGTCTAGGCAGGAACAGAGGGCGGAATTCGCCCTACCACTCACGAACTACTCGAAGGCAGGCCTCTCTGCAAACTGGCGTAGCGAAACTAAAACTTATTTACCTGTTCAGCAAGTATAAGTGTATTGCTGTGCAAATACAGGCTACAAGCCAGCAATATGTAATGGGAAAAATGTTTCAAGTACTCAATATATTGCATAATATTTTATACATATAACTATAGCGAGATTCGCTTGAAGAAGAACTCGAGCTTGAACCAAATAAGGGAACCATAATAACATACGTTATATTTTATTTTTTTATTTTTTCCTAATAAAACGCAATTTAATACGCTCATACGGATTTAGCCTTTCGCGCGGTGCAAATATAATGCAAATGGTTGCAATAAAGCAATGTGTTGGGCTTAATTAAATTTTACCATTATTTTAATTTAAAGTCAATATGCGCCCAGATGCAGGATGCTCAGCGCATAATTAGGGAATATATATTTGAATTTCGAAATAGTGGATAATTAAATTAAATATTTAATGGCGTTTAATGAAGCGTAATTTAAATTTGTGTGAAAGCATTTTAATCCTACTAAAGTGCAATAGCTTTGTAGCATATATTTTATGCGAAGAGATTTTGGATCCGAATATAATAGAAATAAAAAGCAGACATGAAAAAATATTGAATTTTTTAATAATACTACAAACAAAAAATTGGACGAAGTTTAAACGTGTATATAATAGTCTTGGATTTTATTGTCGTACGAAAAGAAGTTAAACTTTAAGGCGAACAATATAGCTTTTAGTCGTTATTGTCAAAGCAAGTCTAATTTCTTTATGTGAAATCGTAGTAAGTCATTGTCTTTTAAAGTGCCTAAAAATAATTTTTTCTTATATTTAGAAATTAATTTCTGTAAGATATATGTTTTCAAAAAATATATTTGTAAGAGTATAGCGATCTACTGTAAAGTGTGGACAGATGCAAAACTTATAGTAAGTTTATATTTTACCGGCAAACTTTGTCGAAACCTGTTGTTTATGGGCCTATTACTTATTACTGTTTAAGTGGCCAAAAAATTAAATTTTTCTTGGTTTTTCACCGAAAAAGAAATTTATCTTTTATTGAGTATAACCTCATAATTAATTTTTTGCTTGCAATTATTCTACTGTTCTACATTTTAAACTTATTTTTCTATAAATCACTTAGTATTCAATAAATTATTTCCAGGATTTTTTAGTAAATTAAATAAAGTGTATGTTTTACTAAGATAATCACTTCAATTTTATGAAAAGGTTTGCTTCTTGTCTAACGTTTTTGTCTTATTTGAAAAATATTTTTCATTTATTCCATTCGAAAAACGGTTAAAAAATATTATTTTCATTTTAATGCCTCCCTCGTTATATTTTTGTATTTGACGTGTTTTCTATTTTGTTTCGAGTTACTTTAATTTGCAAAGTATTTATATTTTTGGCACAAAAATATATAAAATCACTCCATTTATATTTTGTTTATTATCATTGACTAAATAAAATGTAAGATTGCTGTTTTGGCTAAAGATCCACCACTTTGACACTTAGCTTTCTAAACTAGTCATACATTTATTAAAGTTATAAGGAAGAAACTAAATTAATATATAACTGTTGTTTCTTAATTAATCGTAATGTATAACAGAAATCTTGGTCTATTTTTTAAGGTTCTGGTTCAATATGACCTTTTAATGGGAACCTTCCAGTATTCAAGGTTATTAACTTACTGTGGTATAATTCTATATACTGGCACAATTTAGAATATCTGTAAACGAATATAAGTGAGATTTTTGGAGAAATTAAGAATCGTTTAGTAATTGTAATAATTATCAGTCACTTATGATTCAGTAAAGAACTATTTCTTTTGACTCCGACGAAGGCCTAAGGAGGTAAATTATTTTTGACCGCTTATATATATGTACGTCATCAGTTCATTTACTTACTTGTAGAGCTTTAACGGATGTACGTATTTTGTTAAATGAGATGTCATGAAATTAATTTTAATATAGTCAAGTAAATAAAACGCATACCTGAAACAATGATATGAGCTGTAACTTTGTTGTGTGTAAATAACTTTGACAAAAACGTTCCTATTTACGAAAGGGCTGGCAATTTACAAACATGGAAAGGACGCTTTGAGATGAATTCGAGTAAAATCAATTCATGAAACAGACATTTTCAAATACATAAGCATCCACCATAATTACAAAAATATATTTTTTAATATATTATGTTCAAAAAATTCCCTTACTTTCTCCTTTTTATTTAATAACGGACTCCCACCGGTATGAACTTCTTAAATTGTAAATTTATGGATAAAATTGAATTTGTTTATTTTTGGCTATGGATATAAGTAACTGGCATAATTCAATAAAGGTATTCGATTCTTCTTTAAAAAAAAAATTGTAAAAATTTAATTTTTTAAGGTTTGCTATTTTAATTGTGTAGGTAGAATGTAGGGAGTAAATAAATGTACATATAGATTAATTGGTCTCTTCTTTGCATGCGTTTATTTCCCTTGTTTTGTTAGAAACATGCGGTGGTTGCATGAAAGAAAACGTTTTAGGTTATATGAAAGAACAAAGAATATTTATATTTTTATTAATAAAACTAAGTAACTTCCAACACGAACAATCGACATTTTGGACAACAGAATACAAATCTAATATACCCTCGGCTATACCACCCTTCTATTATCTCATATCCTACACACCTCACCCTACGTCTACACATCGACCACAGTAAATTAACAAACAGCGACTCAAGGCAGCGGCTTTCAGCAACGCCAGTACTGCGTACCGGAGGTCAGGACCCTGTTCCGGCACAAGCTAATTAATGGCTGCACTGGCGCCCTCTGCTCGTCACCTTGCACGCCGTAACTCAGTCGACGCTTGAATACCTATGGCTGTAAACAAGTAGGCAGCTTATATTGTGAATTGTGTTATCTTAAATAGTCCAGGTGAAGACACCTGAACTGTAGAAAGAAATAAGGATTCTATTGGATCGTTTACAACTGCGTTTTGAAAAGACGTTAGGTTGTTCATATGTGATCTGACATCAAAATTTGTATTTTTGTTGCAGGGTTATGCTTACACCCTATGAGTTTGATCTCGATAATTTCTTTATTCTAATAACTTGAAATGATTTCGAGTAAATGTTTGGTCCTCAAAACACTCCAGCAGTTGAAAAAATGAGCATCCTGTTGTCACGAGATGTTTATTTCCTTATTGTTAAAGTGTAATGTGACATCGAAATATTTATCAGTGATACATGTCATGTTTGCTCCCCATTTTGATAATTTCTTTCTTCCCATAACTTCAAACTATTTAAGGCAAATATTTTTACCATTTTTATTCTTTCATACAAGTGGTTGTGATTGTTGGATCTTTGTCTTTTTCGATGATTGCAATCGATATATTTTCGCCTTTTTAAGCTAGTAACCAATAAACTCTCCATCTCAGTTTATCAATGTAAGTTTACATGGTTATCAAACAGAATATTTCCAATTCTTTCCCAAAGGATGAATTTGTTTCTGTTGCAATATAAGAGCGAGATTAGCTCTGTCACATAATCCAATAATAATCTGGAATCCTTATAGACACAAGGCAATATAACGTTTATAAATGTAGTGTTGGAGATCGCTACTTGAATGCTACTTTGTATTGTAGAAGAGTAAACCTTCATTTATCGTTGTACTTGTATTATATATTACTTCTGTCGCTTCTCACCAAAATGGAAATCGTGATAAAAGCATTTGTCTTTAAATTTCCTTATTTTCTTTGCTCTTTACACTCCTAAAGTCAGTTTCTGACGCAACAGACAATCGGACGTTTGGCTTTTACTTAAAAGTTGTCCGAAATGTTCCTATATTTTTTCAGAAATCGCTTGAAATAGCGTATGGGGAGTTGGTAACCTAATATAGTTTTTTGGTATCTTTGATTTTGTACAAGAACAGAAATTTACATATACTTTGTTTAGTGATCTATATAAAATGCAGGATTTAATATTGGCATATTTAAGAATTAATAAACTAATTAGATATACCTAAATAATTAAACAAATCAACTATTTCTATTATATGAGGAAAATGATTTCATTAGAATTTCGCATTTGGTATATCGAACTTTTGTTTTCAAATCAAAACGTAATAGTTAATATTAAATTTCTTTTGATTTCGTTTACAGTACATACGTGCTTAAAAAGATGTAAAAGGTGTAAATCGGACTCTCATAATGGTTTGTTTGTATTGTAAGAATAAATCTATGTCCACAGCGATAATAAACCGTAATGTGGATGAATGAAATGACAGAAAATTCGGTAAAATTATTGACTAAAATTTGTTTTCAATATTGGAGAAGGTAAAGTATGGACTCAGCTGTATACTGTACGATGTTTTGATTACATTTAACGTAACGATACTATTTAAGGAGTTACAAAATGAAGAGTAACGAGGGTTTAAGTAATATTATTGTAATAGAAAAATGTTTAAACTGCGTTCATTAATATATATATATATATATATATATATATATATATATATATATATATATATATATATATATATATATATATATATTATAAATATGTACATACACTTGTGTACATACATGCATACACACGCAATATATATCAGGTATAGTATCCACAATTTAATGATTGTTCGTAATTCAAATATCGAAAGCCTTTGAAGTTCCTTGATAACAATCAATATTAAATACCGAGCATCTCAGTGAAAACGATTCACGTTCAAAGCCAACTAACTTATTTCGCTCCTCAAGGTTAGCTCGTCCGCCAACCATTGTCACCCGATGCCGCAAAACTCAATAACCCTAACATCAAAAGCGGGCTCTTAATACAAAATCAAAACAAATCCATCGTCCCAGAAGTCCAAAACAAACAATTTCCCGTACAATTTGTCAACCCGCTCGATTGAAAATAATAAAACAATCCTAGAATAGAAGATGGAAAATATTTGATTTGGCCACGCGCTCGAGGAAATGAAAAAGCATTAGAGCGGGCTTCCGTTTTATTGGCTTTACAAAGGGGTCAACTATTGTCGTCGACATCCGTCGGCAATTACCTCCTCGACGCGCGCTCCGAGGTGGGCGGACGCAACGCACGCGTGGTCTATCGCCGATCTACGGACCGTAGGCGCGAAGCACAGCGTTCAGGATAACTCGTCGATTTAGTAGAATTTTTATTGTAAACAATTGAATTTATATAAGTCATATACTTTTATACAAAACAGTTTTTTATCTAGGTTGTGTGCAAAGTGACTAAAATTTACAGCATACAATAATATTACAGGACGAGAGCAAAGCAGGATATTGGAATGGAAATCGTTGTAATGGGTTTCACCTCTTCAAAGTGGCTAATTTTAAGGAATTCCAACCTATACACAATTAAAAGATAACTCTACATACTATGAAAAGATGCTTCAAGTGTTTAGTTCATCAAAGAAAAATTAATGGCAGAAAACTTAAACATACCATACATTTATAAAATGAGTGTATTTCTCTCGATGTTTCTAAAATTAGGGGTAGTCTGAATGTTCAGCTCATTATTAATCTCTTCACTTGTACAAGTATATAAGTAGTACATTTCATGAATTAAATTCAGTCTGCGTGACAAGAAAAATATTCAAAAATTATTCTTATATAAATCACTAAACTTAATAAAAGTCAAAACTGTCTCTTTATTTTCGCATTTGATATAATTTTCTTTTTTTTTGTTTAAAATTTTAATTATGGATTGTATTTCATGAAAACAACTATATACTTCATTCATTGTGATGTTTATCATTATCGCATTGAATAATTGCTGTCATCTTATAGATTTCTTAGCTTATTTATATGAAACAATATTTTAACAAATACTAGTATTTTTACATGAACCCGACTAACTTTCTTGAATAGAGTACTAAACATCACTTTAAAAAAATATCAATAAGAATTAGTACTAGTATTTTATATTGATTTTTAAATTTGGTTTTATTAATAATTTCAACCTGAATAACAATTTTCACCAAGGATTTACGCTGCAATGCTCGTATACGTGAATGAATTTTACTATTGAAAATAAAAAATATTAAAAACAACAAATTATACATGACGACAAAAATTTTTTCTTTCAATCGGGATTCAAACGCAACGGGAACCAACGGTAAAATCGTGGTTTGAAGGATATTTTATATTTTTGAAGCAGTCATGTTAAGCCATTATGAAATGAATTTGAGTATTATGTTCTGAAATATTCATTATTACACTTATAATATATTAAAAAATAAAACGAGCGTAATTAAAACTATTCGCACAAGAAAATGAGCCATGCAAAGCATAGTAAATTTCGTCATTACCCGTCTATAATTGGGCTTGCTAGGTATGTTTCCATCTGTAAGGGACACATGATGAAAAAATGAAATAAATACGAAATGACAATAAACTGACAAAGAAAAACATGTTTTATTATTTTTATTATATAACTAAAATTGAAATGGTATTTAGTTTGTGTTACATAATGTACAATTCACGCGGGCAGGAAGCTAGAAAATCTCTAAGCATGATGTCCCGTCTTCTGTCAATCATCGCTG
This sequence comes from Druceiella hillmani, assembly GCA_039881145.1. Classification (NCBI taxonomy): domain Eukaryota; kingdom Metazoa; phylum Arthropoda; class Insecta; order Lepidoptera; family Hepialidae; genus Druceiella; species Druceiella hillmani. The sequence goes on from JAYKKI010000008.1 coordinate 35,964,242, forward strand.
ATAGAAGAAGATTCTTGCCTCACTATGCGCCTATTTTATTCATTACCAATTCCAACAATACTTGATAGTTATGATTCCAACGGGATGTTTAAGACATCGCTAAAAATTCCGAATGTCTCAGGATATACTGGAAGTTTGGCAACACTATCCATAATAGATTGTGGGGTTTATTTTAAGAAACTTATGTCAAAAATTAATCTCAATAAAATATTGTTTATAAGTAAGTTGACAAAGTTTCTTTTTAAATAAAGTTTAAAAAATTGTGAGTATTTTCTAAAGCAATGACCTATTTTAAATTTATTTGTGCTCCAGGAATTTCTTTAGAATATAATACGAAAAACTTACTGTAATATATTTCCACGACCAAACCAGAATACCAATTAATACTTTTCTTGATATAATACCCTTCCAATATTGGTTCGTTAAACTCAGATGAAATATAGATATTTCTAAAAATTTAGTTTCCATGGAACTGAAAAAAAATTTTCTTTGAAAATTGCGACCTTTTGATAGAACTAAGACCATGTAGATGCCTCAAATACATCACTGGCCTCGTAGCCTCGGCCGAGTGGCTACGCATTCCCCTTTTACTAACTCATCCAACCCTTTTCTCTCTCACGCAGGGACGCAGGACAAGAGCGGCACGTATTTGCGTCCCGAGTACCTACATATCAACGTTCACGTAACTACCGGCTACGAAAGCTTACGTAATGCGATATTTGCTGCATCGGAGCTTTTCGTTTCTTGGTCAAGTGTATGACGAGGTGATTGGAAAAGTGATTGTTTGGTCATAGACTTGAGAGTCGGCCATAGCTTTTGTAACGAAGTATTTTGCTGGTGGGAAACATTGAACTGAATCTGTGAAGTTGAGGACTTTAAGGACTCTCGTAAAGACGAGCTTTGAATAAATAAATGATTGTGACACTGTTGTTATCCAGAAGTTTGTTGATAAGTCATATTTATTTTTGTTATATTAATCAATTTCTTCATGGTGTCATCCATTTATTTCTTCTACCTAGATACAAAAAAAGTGATTCATAGTTAAGAAAGTTACATATTTAAAAACTTACCGTAAAATGCGCTTCATACTTTTTTTGACCAATGAAAAAATGTCGAAGGAAAAACGTTATGATGCTGACATAATTCTTGAAACAATACTTATTGTTTTCATAATTTTGAAGGAACGTACACTTATCTAACTTTTTAAAAATAGGTTGTTTTCAAATACGCTTTTTTTATGTTTCTTTCCATTTTCAAGCAGTTTCATAAAGCCTCTGATGCTGGTGGTCTGTTATTGCTTTTATCATTAATATTCTAAATATATTCCACTCTATAAAGTAGCTATAAGCAATATTATCCTATTTTACTATGAATTTAAGAATTACATTTGTCGGGACTCGTACTTAAAGTAAAGAAAAATAGATTTCCATTATTATTCTCAAGCGATATTACTTCAGGAAAGTACTTTAATTTAAAATTTGACTTAGAATTATTTGAGGATTCCGATTCAATATAATTTTCGTATAGAGAAGTATGTATTTTGAAAATCGTCTGTGTGTGTGTATGAATGTTTGAAATTCGTTCGTCTAACTTCGCGCTAGAAACCGATGAAAAAGCAATTTGAGTATATAATTTAAAATTTCTATATGATTTCCACTTATTACAACTCTTCTCTTTATTTTACCTGCTGCTAAAATCAGATTTATGGATAATTTAACAAGAAATAAAATATTTATATTTCTATCAAGAGCGACTGTTACTATGCAACTCAAATATTTTTGCAATAGTTGCACCACATATCAAACATAATAATTAGCAAGAAGTAAACCTAATTATGTTTACTTATGCTGTTCATAAGTCCCAATTTTTAATTTATCTACATCAGTAATATTATAATATAACTGATGCGGAAACATCAAAAATCGGGATTTATAAAAAAAATCTACCAATTTGGTGTATTTCTTTACATAAATACTATATTAACGAGATTTTATGTCTAACTATTAGTAACAATTATTACTAATAGGTATTAAAATACTATTGCATATTCTTATTTGTCTTAAGCGTCTAGAACAGGATGAAACAAAAAGATCGCGAAAAAATAAATATTTTAATTTTGTTAATATAATTGTTTTATCTGATACGTTAAATTCCGAACTATTTCTTTAAGACGAGTTTTTAAAATTTTACAAAGAAAAAACGTCTAATTTTTACTGGAAAATTTTGTTCAATACCTATGAAAACTTTTCCTTTTAGTGGAACTCTAAATTACTTCTTAGGTATCGTGATATAGAGTTAAAATTATGTAATATTATTTTTGTAATTAAATATCCAGGTACTGTTTTGTATTTCAATATCGCCTAAATCTTCATAAGAATTTACATATATCACTCTCCTCAAGTTGGTACAGCTAGTTGTAAATTGATCAAAATGTTTGGTTTAGTTTTTTATAGACCAAAACAACAACAAAGAAGTCTGTCGTGAATCGAAACCGTGTTCTTAATAATTATACCGCTGTATAATTTGCACACTGAACAACAGTCGCTATTACGGATTTATTCTACAAATATATTTTAGTCAGCAACAAATTAGACATCCGACCAAAAAGCAATGGCTTGAACCGCGAAATACATCGACGTATATTTGTCAACCGCACGTCACGACTAATTGAATAATTTGACTGGAGATTTCTAAACACGAGACACGGTCGACCATTTTTAACAAAGGTCATCAATCACATCCCTCCAAATGAGGCGAAATTTTCAAAGTGTAATTTACATTAAATACAGAAGCAAGAAGAAAAGCGACGTCGCTAAAGACATCCATCTTCATTATAATTACGGCGCATTAATACGACCCGCTGTGTATAGACCGCGAGAACCTCAGCCCTGTTTCAATGTGCCTTCTTTATTTCAACTATGTAGATTCCCTCGTTATGTATTATCGTGCGTACGTATATATGAATGTAAATATACAAATTACCTACTTATATACACTGGAAGTAGCATTTTAATCTTATTCCATTATATGCGAACCACCTGGAGATTGTTTGCGAACATAAATTGTTGGTAATTATTTTGAATATTAATAATGGTGCAGGGGGATTTAATATTTCACGAATTTTTACGCGGTTTAATATTTAAGTAATTATTTGTCGGATGATGATTGATTAACCTGAAGTGAGACATTTTTCTTGAAAGAAATTAAAGAAGAAAAGTAGTACAGAAATATAAGGGATGACATTTAAGTGTTGTGATAAAATGCGGCAAACTAGAGTCGTTTTGCACACATACACACACACATACATGTGTGAAGCAATATCACACATGTGTGTGTGTATGTGTGTATATGTATTTTTTTAATTATATACATTTCCAATAAAGAAAAAGGTAATTATAAGAATATTGTCCCAAGTAATCTATCATCAGAGAATAATTTTTAATTTTCCACTAACCAATTTATTTCGGTAAGCAGCTCCATTTACTTGGAATTGTTTTATTTTAAATACAGTCTAAAGTAAATTTTGTAGTAATTCTATATAAAATAAAATATTCTAAAAATACTTGCAAGCGACTATATCTCCAAAAATACTTGAAAAATAAATGCATAAATTGCAAGACTGCCTAAAACTAGTATTAAAATAATTTTAATTATGGATTTGGTATGTCTCCGATGATCTCCATCCAGGGCGTCCTTCTATATTTAATTTAAAAAAAGAATCTTTATTGAAACATATCCCAGATTAAGTTTGTAATATCTAGAAGAGTTACTCTCTTGGTATTGTCCTGTATCATAAAAAAGCAATATCATGGTTTATAAGTCGAGTATGAGTTAACACTGATGGACTAATACGACGGAGTTACGGATGAAGGAATAATTAAAGAAATCCCTCAATCATTTTTGTATATAGTGAAAACTACAAAAATTCAGCTCTAAAATACTTTTTAAAGTTTTTTTCATGAAATTAAAACTTTTAGAACTCTTCGGTAATCCTTTAATTTTAGCACATAGTGCGCATATTTGCCAGACAGGAAGAGGAAAACAAAATAACGGGCAAAAAGACAAAAAAAATTACGTTTTAATTTTATAAGATGACAGCATAATGTAGTTATTAATGGAACACTTTGCATGTCCGAATCGAGCTTATTCTATAAATAACGGCATACACTGTAAACTTCTATTGAAAAAATGAAACGATAAGAATTAGGAAACTTTAATAACGTAATTAGGAGATTACTCTATAATTTCTTCAGGCTAGGGCCAATTGCATAATTAGGGTTAAGGTTGAAAATATGAAGCTACGTTATTATGGACTGCTAATTTATAAACAAACCGATATTATCTAGATTGCTTAATAGCTGGCCAAGTTTATAGTCATATCACAGTTTAAATCAAACATAGTTAATTTTATGGCTATATGTGTAAATACATATTTGGATCTCGTTATTTCTATGTAACGGAACACATTCTAATAAAGCACCACAAAGCATATTTCGTTACATAATTTCACTCCTATTGTCTAATGGATTTATTTTAGCTATCTAATTTTTAGAATCAATGCTATGAACACTATGTGTTATTTCCCAAAATTTACAGCAGCTTTATTTGCTATAATATCGTTCTACAGATCTATTAAGCGTCCCTAGAGAGGTGGTTGGGTCAGCCACTCTCCTTTCTATCCTTTATCAATATTTCTTGTTGTTTATCTCTTAATGTCATATATGTCGCACAGAATTCATACAATTTGAATACATATGCAATGAATAAGGTCTACTAAGTTATATTTTCGCTCTTAGAAAAAAAAATAATACAGAATAATCGATTACATCCATATTTTATAGTTTTAGCTGCCTTTGTGTAGATATAAATCATAATTAACTAATTTCCATTTGAATTCTTTTTGCATTCTTATACACCTTTATATTGTCTAATTATAATCATAAGTGTTTATATGTATATTGTAGACCATATAAATATTTCCTGGGTCTTAATACTTATAATGAAAATACTGACTCATATAATTTCGAAATAATCCAAAAATAATTTTCACTGTTATTCATAATGATCTATACTATACTTAAACTTAAATTTAAGACGCCAACGAAATATATTTTGCATTTGCCACCATTCTTTCCGAGAGTTCTATTATCTACTTTGCGGTTTCGTTTTTTATTCTTGATAATTTTATTTGCGGCTCTCTCCATCTAGCGTCTGCCTGGGGCAGTTGCATCCTCATAACTTTCCTAACTGCATCTCGAGACGAAATTAAATGGAATGTATTGCCCGGACGTTCTGAAACGAGATTTAAAAACTTCTTTTTAAACAAGTTGGGAAGTTCCAATTTCATAAATAATTAGAGGACTATACTCTTATGAAGGTGTATGTTCAGAACAAGTCAGAGATTTCCATAAGAATCAACAAAATGAATATATATATATATATATTTAATTGATAAATTTATCAACAAAAATATAGATTCACGTACAGTTTGTTAATTGCTAAATTGTACGTAAATGTAAGTTTTAATTAATAAATTTTACATAATATTTATCGAATATATTTGGCGTTAATTTTGTAGAAATTCATTATTCACAATTAAATGAAACTACGTGATGTAGTATTACTTCTACTTTATTTCAGTTCTTTACAACGACCCAGGTTTCGTTGCATTACAAAATCTTCAGGTGGGATATAGCCCACCTGAAGATGTTGTAATGCAACGAAACCTGGGTCGTGGTAAAGCAATTAAAGAAAGTAAAAATAATACTCACGTACATCACGTAGTTTCATTTAATTGTGAATAATATTTATCATTATCATAACTTTTAAATAATCTTTTACCACTTACTTTTGCCTACGACTTAGTTTGTATGAATTTATGATTAAAGTTTTGTCCCAGACTTAGCGATTATTTCGACACTTTTCTATTAATAATATTAAACATTTTGACGATTTAATGCGGATGTTGCACCATCTATTGACAATAGTTCTTACTAAATTTTTATTACTAAGTAAATCCAAGGAGTTTTGCCCCACAGAAATGATAGTAGTTCACGAGTTATACAATTGTTTATATAATAATTTATTTTACAAACTACATCTTTACGAAATTTTATAAAAATATATCTGTTTACGTTTGATGAAACAACAAACTTCCTAATACAATGTTCGTAGCAATAGGATGCTCTAAATGTGAGCCTATGTACTTTGACATTAAATACACGACAAATTTTGTAGTCATTCGTCGGTCAATTGATTATTTGATTGCACCGTTATTAGGTAACAAACACATTAACAAGCATAGATATTTTCAGACTTATAATATAATTAGGGATTATTTTATATACCGTTTGGATTATTTCATTGACTATTCTTATTGGTTATACAAATGTTCCAAGTGGCAAAATACAAATACTCACGTGCATACATGTACAACTTTACATCAACTCATTTGAAACGCTGCGGACATAATTCCATGAACACTAATCAATATACGTCAATTTCTGTTTAAACTGCATCCGACTGAATTTGCATATTCAGCAGTGGGCATCAACCCACAAAGTAACACTCCACTTGACCCACATACAACACCGTGGACAATTCCAAAATAACCTTTTAGCGAAATGCCTCCCAGCACTCCTGCGCCTGATTAATTGGACAATCTGTATATGTGCGCCGAAATGATCAATGTGTTCATTTTGTTTGTGTAAAACGTGACGCGAGTGGCAATTATCATCGTGGCAAGTCAATTACCTAATTAGGTACATGGTGCAGAGTCCCAGTAGCCGGAAGTACCTACGTTATAAAGTGTTACGTAACGATATTTTAGTTAAATGTTAATAACAGAAATGATGGATGAACTTACATTGCGCTGATTAGAAATATGTTCCGATCGAAATATGTTGACGTCGTTTAACTGTTACAGACTCTTTGTTAGTCTTTTGATTATAATGTGTGATGATGTAATATTATTAGAGTTAGATATTACCTGTGTAAATTAAGTTGACTAAGTTAAGAAATATGACACTAGTATTAATATGGTAAAAAGTTTTATTGGAATAATTTTGTAGCAATTTCTTGCTTCTTGGAAAAAGATTTTAAAAAATCAATTGAAATGGCCATTAAAATTTATATGAAAAATTTGATTAGATATTTAAATTTACGGCTCTTCTTCGTTAGTTAATATTCCTTATATTTATATTTATTAGTTTAAACATTATGCTCGCCCGTGGATTATACATTAGCTCAAAATTAACTGCACCGATGTCTTAAATTAAAGGTACCATAATCATTTAATTTTTATGATTAAAACTCGCACGAGCGATCTACATCTTCATATCAATGTCGATAAAGTTATCTTGAAAATTCGCTACAATAAATTTTTCATTAATTTGTTTACGTCGCCTTAGTATTAAAAAACATAAGCAATTGGTTATTAGTAACAAGTTAAAAATCTGTATAGCCGTATAATACGGTATATAATGCAGATTAGCCGCCAATAGTAAATTATACGATATTTTAAATACGAATCTTAAATGGATTAATTTATTTATCGCTAAAAATTCTATGGATAAATTTAATTTTAAGTTAAGGCTTCGTCGCTGTTTCACATATCCTCCACATTATTTAACTTTCGGCGTACACTTTGCCAAACAGTATAGTAAATCTAGATAGCCAGCCAGTTTAATAAAAAGATCCAATCGCATTTTGAAACGATAACAAATTGAAAGCGTAGAAATGATATTTATTTTCAATATTAATCAATTTAATAAATAACTTTCTAAAATAAATAAAATAATATTTTTCATACATTTTTCCTCCACAACTAGTATTATTCGATAAAAATTACACAATAACAAAAAGCTAAAAATCGCCAACAATCAAACTTCACTTTACATATTTTAAGTTTTGAACACAAATTTGTTTTCGAATATTTTCTAGCATTCACTGATTACTGCACTATAAAATATATTGTAATAACTATTGAATGTAAATGAAAATATATGTTACGATTATATATATATATATTTTAGCTTCAATTCATAATGAATATATAAATTACCTATTACCAAAGCATTTCATTGCTTTGGTAATAGGCATTTTCAAGAAGGTTAACTATAATTATTTCAGACTACATTTACTTCCTTTAATTTTCCCTTACATTGTTTTCCTTTCTCTAGCTCCCATCGTATATATATATTTGAATATATAGTATATTAAAAAGAGTATATTTAAATGAGTTTATTTAAATCTGTGAAAACCCCATAAAGATAATATTTTTTTAAATACATGATATTTATACATAATATATTTAGGAAAAAATCACCTTTATACCTTTCATGGATTATATGATTGTTTGCCATTTTTATCGTTCAAAGATAATTATTAAATAATACGTTTGCACCATGACCAATTTGCCATGTTATCGTGACTAAACATCATTTTCATATAGATACTCTGTATGAAATTGTAAACTTCGTTTTAGAACGCTGTTTATTCCATCGCTAAGAATATTATACTTTATAATACTTACTCGAATTAAAACCTACGTTTAACCTGAATTTAAAATGTTCGTGACCCGACTGGCAGATACTTCCGATAAAGGTGTAAAGTCTATTTCATTCGAAACCAGAAACAACGTATTCTCCCAACGGCGGCTTGCGTATTTGCTGAAGTCGTTTACCCGAATACATTAAATTTATATAAATTTATCCATTAAATGAAACATTAGACGGAAGTGCTTGTAAAGGTAATCAAGCTCTGCAGAGTGGTACTTTATTCGAGGTCAGAGGAAATGAGAATGTCGTTCATTAGCACACGATCGGTACATTAGTGAACGCCGATGGCTAGCCTTCTCGTTTGATCGTGAAACTCGATAACTGGTGCATTAATATTGTACCATGATATTTATAAAACAATTTTAACCACGCTCCAATGTGGAGTAGTACTGTGAAGTTGAAGTTCGGTAAATGTGTTCAAGTTGAATGTGACGAATGATTTTAGGTTTGATTGTGAATTTAGGGCTCGGTTATTGTTCCATTTATTTTAGCATCTTGCTTTGTAAATATGTAATTAATAGTATGCTAGTAGTATATTGAAATAAATTTCGTTTTTAAATGGACACAAAATAAACAAATATGTTTCTTAATTTGACAAGTGCACAGATACTTATCAGGATACTAGAGATTCAGTTATAGGACTCTTTAGACAAGTTAACCGTCCGTTAGTTACTTCAGAGCGTTCTAACTTCCAATCTATGTGTCTTGAAGATGTACCAATTTATTTGGATTAGAATTATCTTTACTCTAAAGATAATTTATATAGATATTTAATGTTTCAGTTTTTTCGGTCACTAGACTGGAAAACCTAAAACAAATACGAAATTATGCAGTGAAATTTGTAAAAGCTTCTCCCAATTTGTTTGTTTTTCAAAAACAAAATATATTTATTTGTTATCGAGAAATACTGGACTCGCTTCATTTAAAATTTACATAAGAATATTTTTGTGGCTCGTAGAGGTTAAGTACTTACCTAAAATTATGTATTTCAAAGAGTTCTCTCTAATTCATAAAATTATACAAGTTTACGATAAGATTAATTTAAAGATGAATAATGTGTGAAGGAAAATTTTAAAGACACCGATTTTATTCTTTTAAGGATATACCTCTTAAAGGAAGGACAGCTATTGACCAAAGGTTTAATGTGCGGGCCAACAATACCATAAATGTAATAAAGCAATTACGCCTCACCGAGACTTCCTTAATGGCCGTGTCTAGTCCAGCAGACTGATATGAGATAAACCCACAATGAGATAATTGTCTAAATGTACTTTCCTCATTTTATAACATTAAGTAATAACTTATGTCAATATTCATATTTAATTTATCATTACATTTTTAATGAATAATTATAATATTTGAGAATCTGGGTCACCTTTGCCATCGTATTCCCGCAATTTTATTTATTTTAGATTATATTCATTAGTATAATATCTTGGCTTCAAAAAATGTTATTTATATTTAACGACAAGTTTCCAATATCTCAAAAAAATATGTTTAGCTACATTTTTTAAGTTTATCTATGTCAATAAAAAAGCATAACCTTTGTAAGATCATTCGTGTGTCCGTCCATTTGTCTATCCGTCACAACTGTAATTTGGTTTTCAGAAACGTTTTAAAATTTAGAGTCGAATTTGCATAGCGATAAAGCTTGTTAACCTGCATGTATTTCCAGGGTCAATGGTCAAAAATGCATATATGAAAATTTTTCTGAGGATAAATCGAATATTATCTGATTTTTATCAACATAAATGCTAAAAATAAAATTAGTAAAAATAATACAACCATACTGGGAGTTCCCACAAAGTTTATTGGAAAACAATAGTAGTGACTTTAATAGCATAGTTTATTTCTTTAGAAATTTACACCTCTGAATAATATGCTTGGCAATATTATGAAAAATTATATTAATGTTCATTGTTTTGTAGAAATATTAGATAGCCTTAAATATATATATGTACCTCAGTGAATACTGATGCTTCGTAGTGCACGTTCTATTCGTATTTATTAGGTCTTTATTGTCATATATGTACAATAATTATTTTAGAATCTCTACACCAGTTAGACTAGAGCTACTAATATTGTGTTTATGATGAATATTAGATAACATAAATCAAACAAGGCGAAAATAGTTGTGCCTACTGCTTTGTACATTAAATGAGTTTGGTTAGTCATTTTCAAAAACATATTTTATTGAAGTGGTTAATACAATCATAACCACATTAATTTATTACTGATTTTGAAATATACTTACGTATTTCTATAGCAAGTACTCTTGTGCAGGTTAGCACACCGGTGTCATTTTTATAGCATAAAATTAAAACTAAATCTATTTGAACTTTCATAAAAGTTCATATGGTTCAAAGCACTTCAATCTTCTTAGCTCTTGAGTTTTATCGAGGAGTTGAATGGCTTCCACATTGGTGTAGTTTACTAGTCTCTTTTCATATTTTATGGCGAATTTTTGGAACATCTCAATAATCCACTTAATTTCCAGGTACTTGTGGAGTTCTTTGTTGATTACTTAGTGGTACTAATTTTTTACCACACGGAGTATTTTGTTTTGAATACGTTGTATTATCTATTTGTTTGAAATCTAGGTGCATCCCCACAGTTGCACACCTTTGTCCAGATTGATTCGATTATAGATTGATAAACTAGTTTTTCACATTTTAGGTCAAGTTGGAATTATCTTCCGATCAATCGATACGTTTTTTCACTTTGAGTTTGATTTATTCAACCTTTTGCCTCACGTGATGTTTCCAATTCAATCTTCTATCAAAATGAAGATTGATATATTTTATCAACTCTACCTGAGAAATCTGGCATCCCCAAGATTGATTTTTAGGTGGCTTTCATTTCTATGTAAAGCAAAGTTAACATGAACTGATTCTAAACCCTTGAGTTTTATTTTCCAGTCCTTGGTCAGTTTGTAGATCATGTTTACTGAAGTTTGAAATTTCTGAGCCACCTTTGATTGAGATTCATGTTTTACCGTAATGACCAGGTTATTAGTAAATGTGTCTAGTACTGTTTCGTTTTATATAAAAATATCAGCGGTGTGAATTAAGTAAAATAGTGATCGTAGGGCACTACCTTTTTGAAAGTCCTGCGGATGGAATTTGAAAAGGCTCTTATGCGATGCTCTAAACTTTTTTCAGAGGGGTATAATTCTAGTAAAGCTATATCGATACCTTTAATTATATTCATAAATCTGTATTGGGTAAAGCAAAAGAAGCTTTTAAGTAAATTGAATATGGTCAAAATTAAATTTTGTTGAAAGTTATGCTACAAAATTTTTCTAATAATATTAAAAGGCAAATATTCGACGGGAATATGATACAAAATTAAAGAAAGAAATATGGATTATATGAAAGATTTAATTAAAAAATCTGTTAAACTTGAAAACCTTTCACGTGGAGTGTTCCGTAAAGATAGAAATATAGAATATAGAGATTATACAATTTTAGCATTACTACATGCAGTTCAACATGTGATACCCGCACAACCTTCGAGTCTACGTTATTCCTAGAGACATACTTTATCATGGTAAATAATGACAATTTGAAAAAGGCTATAATTTTTTTTTGAAATTGAATAATTTATACGAATAATTTTATGTACCATCATTGACACTGTAATTAGGATTAAATAAATTGTTTATACCCAAAGGTTATGTTAGGTAATGCAATTCTGATCAGTCCAGAGCTTATCACTATCAGTTCCACTTTCTATTTATATTTTTCTCACCAGTAATTTGCAACATTTTCAACAAAATTATTTTTTTTGAAAATTTTTGCAACAAATTTCATATTTTCGACCTCTCGTTTTAATAAATTTTCTTTTGATGGCCAATACAAAAACCTTGAAAAAACTGGTTGATTTAATTTCATAATTTTAAAATATATACATATATAAGTAAATTTTGAAATATCTTTTTTATTAATTTTAATCACTTGATAAGTTATTTAAATTTTATCACAAGTTCACTTTGCTTCAAATTCCTCATCGCGCTAGGTTCGATTTGCGTTCGATAATTTTTTTTCTATTTCGTTAAAAGGTCTTTTGATGCAGTTATTTAAAATTCTTAAAGGATGTGATCAACATCGCGGTATAATTATAGTATCATCTACATTTGTGTCGCGAAATGTAAATGAAAAATGTATCTTAAACGATATGATATTAGAAAGAAGTGTGATCAAGTGTGTTTATGTTTTCCTGCATAAAAATACTGTGATAAAAATATTTATGGTATTTTTAAAGTAGATAGAGTTATGATACTCAATTATGTTATTTGGACACATTTACTTAAATTAATTATTTGAAGTTTGACATTTGGATAGCATATAATTTGTAGTACTTAAAAATTATAATTTTTGGGACATAAATACAAAGAGATGATTTCAATGATACCATACTTAGTCTTTTCTTTCTATCTGCGTCTCAAAACCAACAAAATGAGAACTGGAAACCCTAATGTTCCAGCTTATTTACAGAAACACTATCGATAAGACCACTAACTTTATTCTATTTTAAGGCTCAGTTTTTCATTTTCTTTATTCTTGTAGTTTCTTCTGGGACCATTTCTTACTTACTGTTTTATTTTTTCGATAGTACCAATGAATTCAAGTTCTTTTTTCCCCAACTACACAAACCGAAAACCGAAGTTGAGTTTATGTACACATTAAAGAGAAAAAAAGAACATTTACACTTAAAATGTACAATAATTCTTTTATCGTAACAGCGACTTACGATAACGATTCAAATGTGTATAAAGTTACAAAGCAAAGTGCTTGATGTATAATAAATATTGTTTTGAAAATAATGTAAGTTGATAACATAATGTAATATTTGTACTAGACTTTTGATACAAAGTAAACAATATACTTGAGTTTAGAACAACAGCCAGGGCAAGGTAATAACATAACATTAAAGACGCAATAATTGCAAAACTCATGCAGTCGAATTAAATAAAACTCAAGTGTGATTTAAAAGCGAAAGTTTAATTGTAAATACTTTAGTAGTTATGTACGTCTAGATATTATTATTTATTTCGGATTAATGTGACACAGACTTTAATACCGACGTGCTTCTAAATATAGTTTATCTGTCGTTAATGATGGCTATTTTATTAGAGGCTACTACTGTGTATCAATATAAGTTTTTGCTTATTAAGGTATAAAACTCAGCTCATTTTAATTTATAATGGTGTCTTTTTTCTCCAAGTATGTAAAGAGCTTTAGCAAGCTGTTTACCGCTTAAGAGTTTTTCTTGAATATCATAATGAAAGCTTTAACCAGAAATTTTATTTTGAAATATTTAATTAAATTTATTATTTAGAATTCAACATCTCAGAAAGAAAAGAAAAACGGAACCCTTATAAGATCACGTATGCTTCCGTTTGTCTCTTTGCATATCACAGCCTTTTTTCTCAGAAACCGTTTGGGGTAGAAATTGAATTTATTTAGAGATAAAGCTTATTACTCAATACATATCTATAGTCAATTAACATTCAAAAATATATATAGGGAAATTTTAGATATGGCAAATAATAGGAGATGTGAGGGCCCAATATTATCTTCCTTAGCCATGTTCTACCGCATAAGTGTAATCCTCTTTCATTCTATACCATTCTTCTCGATTTTATGCTTACTAATTTTACTCAAGCTATTCTTTTGAGTTCATCGTACCAAGGCATATGTGGCGTTCTTTTCGCCCCACGATTTCCATTCCATGAGCGCTTAGCATTACAAGTCCTGCTTTCTGGCAACATAGCCAGCCAATCGACAATTAAACATCGCAACACGTTACATAGCATCCGCCTTGTTCTTCTCTCTAAGTCACTCGCTCCTCTTTTGATCCTTCAGCGTGACCCCTACCAGTTTCTTTTCAAAAATATACTCTGAGGCATTCTGATCTTGGTATGGATTTCTTACGTACACACCTGAGTTTCAGCTCTATAGGTAAGCACTTGTCGGATAGACTGGACATGTATTTGAGCTTCCTGTTCAGATGTAATTGGTCAACATTTCATTCGAACACAACTTTTTAAAATTTGATCCACACCCACACAATTGGAAGCGATTTTCAAGATTTTTTGTTCAGTTTTTATGAGAGATAGTTCTAGAGACGTTGCTGAAAATGTTCACTGGAAATATTCCTCGACATTATCTCAGAAACTGTTAAAGTTTGAATTATGAAAAAAAAACAGAGTTACTAGTATGATTATTCTAAATTTAATAGTTTATGAGGAATTCACGATAATATAATGACTATCGAAAATATATCAAGTAATTGAATGAATTTTTGTAAATTATTTAATAGACAATTCATATATCCCTAAATATTTATATATGCACAAGTATTTGTGGTACTCTTGTTATGTGAATTCTACTTCAACTTGAATAACGAGTCTCGAAAGCAAAAAGCTATAATTTTTTTTGCGAAAAACAATTAGATTGTCTTAGTTTAACGACGATTAAAAAGTGGGCCTTGTTATGTCACGTGTTCGATACGTGATATACATACATTTTACTTTTAATAAATTCGTAGAAAATGTTGAAATCGTAATTTCGTACGAAAAAGTGTTGTCTTAAAAAATAGATTTTTTTACAAGAAGAATAAAAGAATTTTAAACTTAATATTTAACCAAAGTATTAAAACCGAAGTATTTTCACTAACTACAATTATTTTCAGTAACAATATTATGTGAGATTCAGCTAAATGATAAATATTGGTTGGCTTGAAATCAATATACTGTGTCACGCATACATAACGCACACACACACACACACATATATATATATATATATATATATATATATATATATATATATATACACATATATATATATATATATATGTATGTTCTTCTAATTTCTTTCTAACTTGTCCCAACTAATGTAACAAATGTGTAAGGAATTTATTTATTAAAAAATATTCCTTAAATGTTCAATCGATTTTCATGAAATTTGGTTTCAATTTATGTTTCATGGAGATATAAATAAATTACTTTTTATTTTAAGTAATGCTAAGATATTATAAACGATATATACGCTTGTAAGTAAATAAAATATAGAAGCGTATATATGATTAAAAAAAACAAAATTCACGAGAATATAAAGACCATGTCAAATAAATTGCAATAATTTATCTACGTCAAGCAAAAACTTAAACTAGCAAATCAGAAATCAATGGCCTCGAATAGCACATTGCATAATATATTCTTGCACGAACATTTGCATACGTCTATAAGCTACAACGTGGTACGTTATTTAACCATAATGCGAGCGCTATCTGGCCCCGCGCATACGAGATCACAAGGCGGAAGAGGAAATGAAACAAAACCGCAGTGCAAAAATGCAAGTGCAGGATGTTGGCTTTCCCGCAAGTAATTCTGAAAAAGCCTTTCCGCTTTTAACGAAGTACGTTTTAAGTCTGATTAAAAGTTATGCACATATTTTTACTTCGACGCTTTGCTTCGCCGAGTCGTCGGAGGCTCTTTTTATGTTTAAGACATGCTAATGTACACTTCCCCCATGGCACATGCAGAATGTTTACGTTAATTTGAATTTTCTGTCTGAATGTAGAAAATGTCCTTTTATTTAATTGACTTTTCAATTGATTCCAGTAGCTATTGTATTGGCTCCATTTAACATCCTACACTTTATTGCATTTTAGGTATTGTAACCTATTTAAAATACTCATACACACTATTGAATTATAAAATATTTTTTTAAATGATATACTTGACAAAATTTTAATTCATAAATGAATATTACCGAAAATTTTATTCAGAAACGACATGTTTTGATTTTTCGTTTTATTTAATTTAGTTAAGTTTATGTGTATTATATTTAAAACGAAATTTATGATGTTCATCATTTTCAGTAAATTTGTAGCCCCGCCTTGATAAACTACGCTAATGGTGAAAATAACAATGTAAATATAACATATCACCATCCACTACCCGTATATTAAACAGTAAAATTTTGGATTTTCTAGCACTCGAAAAGTTCTAGGTTTTCTAAGGATCTTATATAGATCTTATGGAGGGATATAACGTACCTGCAATTAATCTTAACATCCTTATACTAACAAAACTCTATGCCGTAGTTTAATATATGAGTATGATAACTTTCTTTTATATGATCCACAGTGTCATTAAGTTTTTATTAATATAATAAAGTATGTTGTCAGTTATATTTATATTTACTCCTATTGTTTCAGTTCGCACGGTGGATGTTCAAGCTGTGGAGGGGATGAAGGCCCAATTCCCGTGCGAATTGGTTACTAGTAACAATGATAAAGTTTATATGGTGTTTTGGTTCAAGGACGATGCTGGAATACCGTTGTATAGGTAAGTTCTATTGTAATTTCGTCGAATTTTAGACTAAATGTTGTGACAAGAAAATTAATTCAATTGAAATGTTTAATTTGAGGGAAAATTTAACAATATATTTCAGCGACGAAATGTAAGAGAAAATAACGCTACCCGACACATCAGGAAGTGGACTGAAAAGTTTTTATTTATTTTACTGGGTAATCAGCACGTAGTCGGAAGTTAATTTTGACTGAATACAAAATGAAAACAGCCCCTATTACCTTCGCTTGTCATATGAAAAAAATTCAAAACAAAGAAATTGATTTATACTATATCATATAACTATATCAATACTATATCAATGTCGATTGCTTTCTTTTTGTTTTTAATAATATCTTGTTTAATCATAGAGCCTAGTACATTATTCGAAAAGAGTGATATAAGAAAGAAAATTTAAATACAAATAGCACTTTAAATTGTTAACCAACGGTTTGTTGAGAAGGTATAAAATCCGAATTATTTAAAAGCTGACGACTGATAATATATACTAGCTGACCATTGCGAAGTCTTCGCACTATATCGCCATCTAGCGTGTTCCAAGTATACAATTTGGCTAAGATATTTGATGTGTCGCCCACAGATGGCGCTCATGCCAATTGTTATAAAAATAATTTTTTTTATTAACAAAAAGATTTTTTTCGAATTTTTTTATATTTTTCTCCCAAAGTAGAAAACATAAGCTTTAAGTGGGTATTTTTTTTATTTTTTTTGGTGCAGTAGTTAAAGAGATCGACCCGCTCGACCAAAAAACAACTTTTAGAAATACTATATTTAGATAATTAAATATATACGCACATAAATGTGAGTGTGTGTGTGTATATTTAATTATATATACATATGCATAAATATATATATATATATATATATATATATATATATATATATACATCTACGATAAGAAAGGGACGTATAGAAGAACCAGAGAGGCAGTTGGATAAAATTTATGATTCGGTTCACAATTACTTAGGATGGAAAAAAATTATTTATTTTAATAAAATTTTCTGTATACGTCATTCTTTTGGGGTTATTTTCAGTCATAAGTATTATTATGAACCACGACTGACCAGTATAGTGTCAACAAATAATTATAAGTGGTGTACTAAATTTGTTACAATTTTCATTTAAGAAATATTTATTAAAACGGGTTTTATGTTTCTTATCATATCCTGGAGATAAGTTACAATTTTAATAAATGATAATGATACCATATTGATACCACTATATCGTATTAAACATTGTAAGTTATTTTACTTTAATTAAATGAAAATGCAATATGTTGTGTCTTAAAAAAATATTATTTTTAATCATCCAAAAAAATCTCAGGATAAGCTGTGATTTCATAACAGTATTACATAACAGTTTCTCTGAATAATATTCCAATAACATACACAACTTTAGTAGCGTATTTAATTGTTATGTTCAAAACTAATAAAGTAATTCATAGAGTGCTTATTCCGAGTGGATCTAATTCATAGCTGGTGTATTTCCGGGGGGCGTTGTTGCCACCAGTCGTTATTATAGGTATTCCCATGGCGACTATTATATTTACGTTGACTATATATAACCATGTATTTTTCTATTTATATTCGTGTCACTGTATTACTATTTATGTACATTTTTTCTTCTGCCTTATATTCTTGCTATCATTATTGTGTAGCCATTGTTATCAACATTTTTAATCGAGATCTTGCGTTTAACGGTTTATAAAATGGTTACCTTGGTGCACCCATAGGATGACACACCGGTCCAATATTAATCAATTGACCTGCACAGGTCGAAATCTTAATTGATAACGTCAATTAAACCCTATCAATTACCGTATTTCTTAATAGAATACTATTTCAAACATTTAAATAATTTTATATACATAAAAACAAAAAGTTAATTTGTAAAGAATACTCTTATTGATGATCATTGGTTCACTATGGAGATGTATGCTTTTGGGATAATTGATGAAAGTACTGGGAGATTGACGTAGATTTCTACACAAGACAGATTTTAATTTGAAGAATACTAAGTATATTCTACACAAGACAGATTTTAATTTGAAGACTACTAAGGATATTCAGAAGTATTAATTAGAAATCTTAAATTACCAACCTTCTATGTGATATTAATTAGATTCATACGGAATCAAATTAATGATGCTCTTGAAAATGAATTTTTTTACCTAATCTTTTCAATGAACTGATTCTTTTTCAATTGATTCTAAAATAATAAAAAATATATTATTACATGTTTAAAATTTTATAGGTATTTACATTCTTTATTGAAAAAAATATTAAATTTATTTTATTTCACTCTAATATTTACTGTAATACATAATAATTTTAATTAAAAAAGGATGAATAGGACTAGGGAGAGTTTAGATACTCGGCCTAGAATTTACCATTTTCTTCCTTCGATAACCTGTAGACGTTTCAATACTTTCAAAGGTTTTGCTTTAAGTTTCTAAAGAAATATACATCATATATTACATATTCTCTTCCATGTTTTTTCACTAGTCCCTTCTTCCTTCTTATTCTACATTGTCAATCAACGATCAGCAAGTGTCTTCAAAAATTGTTGAGTTAATATAGCCAGTAGAATTTTGAAAACAACATAATGCTCAATGTTCTATTGCTATTAACATGCCAATTTAGGATGCAGATATTTCGATGTCGTATATTGTAATACCTCGTGACTATTACTTACTTTCCTTATGAACTTACTGTATTTTTTCTTTTTTCCATATTTATTTCATGTGAAGAAGCAATAAGTATATTGCAAGCGAAAGATATATACATTTATGTATACATATATATATGTATATATATATATATATATATATAAGTATATATTTAATTTTTAGCTATGAGATTATCGGGTACTATGCTTTTTACACAACATTTTTCAAAAGAAATAAACTTTGGGTGAGCGGAAAACTAAATTTCGTAAATCACACTTTTCTTAATTCGCACGTCTGTCAAGTCGTAATCAGTTTAGTGCAAAAGTGGCACTAAAGCATCATTCACTCCCATTACACCGTTGGGATGCCGCAATAACTCCTCGCGTCGAAGGTCACTACGCCGCTGGCGTCAGCCACATGACACGTTTCGCTCATAAAAACAAACCCAACGGGTAGGTAAACTAATTTACACAATTCCCACGTGCTCTGTAATCATTTCATTAAGTTTAATAATTATACCACCCCAGGGCTTTGTAAACTTGTAAGCTCCTTTTCGAAAATTCCACGCCGCCCCGCGATGTCACACGTTCAAAACTTTCGTTGCGTCTTTGTAGAGACGCTCTTTAATTATCAAGTTTTGGATTATTAACACGCTACTACTGACATGTTCTTTCGTTAACTTATTCTACTAGTTTTGTAAGGTTCGTCCTGATAAAAAATGGTATCCTTATACGAAGTTTTTCCTTCTAATTAGGAAAGGTTAAATATAAGAGGTTTCCTGTCGTTATTATTCTAAGTATTCAATTTTACATAGAAAAAATATTGGTGTCTTTAAAAATTTAGTTAGAAAATTACAGTCTATCTTGTTACTTCTTTCTGTTATTAGATTTGAACAATTTTTGTTAACTGGATTTTGCCTAAAATTAGTATTGCACGAGAAAAAGTTCTAAAATCATATTGCACATTTTGAAGTGTACATTATTTTATATCCTTAAAAGAAGTTCATATTCTGTTTGTATGGTTCCATACTTAAAAAGTAAAATAAAATGATACAGTATAAAAAGAAACGGAACAATCGTATATATGTAATTTTAGGTGCAAAAATAGTTATAATACCAAATATATTCAGTATGTCGTGTGGAGGTAAAAATTGAAAAATTGCATTTTATACACACTGAACCATTTTCTTCGCAATATTTTATAAGCATCCCTTCATATTTCCGAAACTCCCAAAATAAACGGCATTACTAGAAATTTACCCAACGTTCAAAGGATAACTGTCACAGGTTCTAAATCTTACAATTCTGGAAAATTCCTGTTACTTTCCTCGTGCGAAAGGAATACTTGGTTATATAATCAAATAACTATAAATAGTACTGATATTTTTAAATCATTTTATAGAAATAGTACGCAGCTTGAGCGACAAGAAATAATGTTTCGATATTTTTTTAATCTTTAATTGCATTTTTTCAACGTATTTTTAAGGTAGTAACGATATATTACTACAATAAATGAGTAAAACAAAGGGCAAAGATAAAAATTATCTGAACGTCATGAAGAAATCTTTTCAATAACTTTCAAAAGATGTGGTAACAATAAATAAACTAATTTTCCAAGAATAATTGTTCATTTCTAATCCTTCTAAATAATTATAAAAATACTTAATTTATCATAATAATTGTTTACACAGGTGCAACTCTTTTTAAGTTTAATTTTATATTAGAAAAGATAAGTGATCTGAGTTGTTACTACGTTAATCGATCACCTAAAGTAGTTATAAATATTAGGTATACATAAAAAACTTAGGTGATAGTATGCTTGTATAAAAATATATATTTGTGTGTGTGCGTGCATGCGTGGAGGCGTACGAGTGTGTCTGTGTACATGCGTGTGTGTGTGTGTGTGCGTGGATGCGTGCGTGCTTGTGTGTGTGTGATGGTTGTTTAAATAATTTCCAAAAAATATAAATTATATTTCGTGATAAAACCTATTCATAACCTAGCCTATAAAAACACCTAATAACTCTGAATTTATGTGTAAAAGATGTATTTTTGTGGAAAAAAGAACTAACCTTCCAGTTACTTCAAGTACGCTAAACAAATAAAATAACTAACCTTACAATTCATAATACTACTGGTCAGGATTTCTTAGAGGAAGAATTAATTTTTTAGTTTTTTTTACTTCAAATTTTATATCAATATTAATTTGTTACTTTTTTCTTTCTTATATACTTTTTAGTCTATTTACTGATATCATCATCGCTGAATAACCTTAAACCAATTATTTATTCTGTTATTCATAATCAGAAGATTATTTCGGTCCCTTATCTAATTTTTTTTCCAATGCCAATTACATTTCATTTGAAGTTTATAAAATTACAAATTTCTCAATATTGTATTTATACACAAAAATTTATAATTTTGTGACATCATGGGTCGTAAACATTTCGAGATCATTCTCTTATTTAAAACTTTGCAAATAAATCAATAAAAACGAAAGCTTAAATCAAAAGCAGGAAAATGGCTTCCACTGACTTTAACTTCGTCTCTTAACAAACCAATAATTACGCGGAAAAGATAAATAACAACGAAGAAGTGAAAAATTGCAGGGAAATGTACTCTGCATACGACTGCGAGCTTTGTTTCAAGTTTAAACGGGAAAAAAAGATTAAATAGGCCCCGAAAGTTTGCAAATATTTCACTGTTTCAGCCACTTAAGGCAAATTACTCCGTTTCTGCGCCACTTGCCCAGACTTCCGTTAAAAACTTTACGGACTTGCCGGCTCCCTTTTTTGCTCGGTACCCGCGAACATCTTCCCCGGATCCTCTCCCCGAGTTAATGAAAATATTTTTGAGTTGTGTCCTTTCTGTGCAATTACGCCTATCTCTATA
Organism: Druceiella hillmani; assembly: GCA_039881145.1. NCBI lineage: Eukaryota > Metazoa > Arthropoda > Insecta > Lepidoptera > Hepialidae > Druceiella > Druceiella hillmani. The sequence continues at coordinate 35,986,742 of JAYKKI010000008.1, forward strand.
TTCGAACAATAGGATCGAGTAAAACGTCTTGGTTGTTAAACTAAAATATGTCTTTGTGAAATATGTTTTTTCGGTGAGACGACGCGACGGTTATATTTTATACTTGAATTTAACTTTCCATTTAAGCCAAAATTTTGCCCTAATATTTGTTTAGAATTTTTAATTAACTTTAAGCTTCAAATTTTTAATGTCTTAATTCATATTGGCGAAGTTTTTCTTCATTGCATATCTTTCGGTATGGAAAATAGAACAAGAGGAAAATTTAACTAAAGTGAGAATATGTTGCCTCCCCAGATACCTTTTTTGAAACCAAACGCTCGTCAGATAATAGGTGATATATAACTTATTCAAAGGTTTTCAATTTATTTATCTACTACTAATACATTCAGCATGTGAATACATTAAATTTCTTTTTACAAAATATCCATTAAATGTTGTGGAAATTTTGTCCATTTACTTGTCCATTTATATATTTATAATCTTTAAAGTAAGTAATTTATAAATATGACGGACTTATTGTTTTGAAAGCAACCTCTAATGGCTAACCAGGACATCCGTCCAGCCGAGAGTCGAAGACAGGCCTCGGGGTGCACTGCTTTGTCAAAGTACGTATGCCAAACACTATGGCGATGACATCTTAATCATCTAAAAAAATTTATAAGAGTAAAAATATCTACATCACATACAAAACGGGTTCTTTGATGATATAGAACGGTAATATTTATCTACAAATATATTAAAACTGTAGATTGGCGTTTTCGTACGGAATATAAAAATATATTTTTTGAAATTTTTATATTTGTCTATTTATCTTTAAACCCATTTGTTTGGCCAGATAAAGGATTCCAACGAAGTTTCTATTGTTCTACCTAGGTAAAATTTACGCTATATATCATCGCAATCGTTCAACTAAAGGGAAGATGTGATTTCGTTACTTAAAAAGTAATGTTAATTAAAAAAGTTAACTTTTTGCATTTTTATACTTTATGGTGCTATTCATCTTATATTTAACTTAATATTACTTTCTAAAAATCGATATCAACGAAGTCATGAGCACAGCTAGTATGTCATGTAATGGAGTAATAAAGAAACCTTTAATTCAGTTTGATGTTAATAATTACTTATATAATTTATAGAAGTGTTTTTTAGGGTTCCTTACCTCAAAAGGAAAAAAAGACCCCTCATTGGATCACTTCGTCGTCCGTCGTCTGTCTATCGGTCGAGACTCTTTTTCTCAAAAACGCGTGCAGGTATCAAGGTTGAAATTAATATTATAAAGGTTGAAATTAATATTATCAAGGTTCAAATTAATATTAAATACTTAGCTTTATGGTCCCTTGAAATTGAAAATTTGACTTTTAACTCAACGCAATAAAAAAATACGGCTATTTATGCCTCAAATTTTGACACTCGCAAATAAATCAAAATATTTCGTGTACTTCCTGTTGACCTAGAACCATTAAATATGGCAAGAAGCAAGGTATTACAGCACAAGTAAATCCCTAATTTGTGAATACTTCATATAAAAAGACTATTTTTTTAAATGTAAGTTTTTGAAAGATAACGTAGACAAAATATATTTTCATTCCAAAAGATTAAAATTTTGTATATATTTTGATAGGAATATTATGTACCATTAAATATTTATAAATGCCTAAATGTGTACGAAACCCTCGTAGCGGGAGTACCACTTGTGCTTGACAGGTTTTATTTTTTGCTTATTCCATGTTTATTTCATGTGACTAAAATGGATTTCTTCAAGGATCTTCAGATTAAGATGCAACATACGCGTATAAACAAACATATCGTCATACGGTGCGCTAACCCAAACTAAAGGCGAATCTAATTACGACCGCCGTCCGCCTCCCTAATCTCAAACAAAACGCCGAACCTCAAAATTAACGGGCTTCGCATAATTTATCTTTATCCCAATTACAAACAAATTGAACTCCAATCGAACCTATAATCGAAAATTTCTGTCTCAGCCTACTAAATTAATGGAAATTCCGCACCGCACCCCGTCGCCCAAGTGCTCGAGCACCGTTAGAACTTATGTGACCTGGGTAGTGGATATCGCGAGTATTACATCGGAAACTTTGACCGCGGTTCTGAGAACTGCAAACCAAACCAATCGAACGATTGGGTTGGGATTAGTGAGCGGCGTAATCTTCAAAGTCCATTCTCCTACGTAACGAGCTTTCTAATACCCTCCATGTTAACTTACTTACGTAGATTCGCTCTTTGTACTTCGAATATCTACATATGGTGTCATTGGTTTGATGAGTTTTTGCAACGATCAAGTTTTGATTGGATGTACTAACTCTGTTTTACGTACAAGCAGGATCTTAAAATCTAGTTATTGCCAGATTGATATACTGCTGGTGACTTAAATTAATGGGTTGCACCGATTCGTGATTAAATGATTTAAACTAATTTAAGTAGTATTTGGTATTTATTGATACTTAATTTTTGGTCTTGATGGCAGAATACATTTTTACAGCTGATTTTAGCTTACAGGTAAATTTCGCTTTCTTAGATTCAAAATTTCTTTTGGTTACAATTTTGCTATATATATCGTGGTGGGGTATTCACCTGGCTTACACACGGAGCATCTTGTGCTTAGCGTCTTGTTCTTAATTGCTTAATTGCATCCAATAAACAGAAACGGACCCTTTTGTTGTCTTGCTGTTATTCACAATTATGTCTAAACGTTTACTATTATTTTACTTTAACTATGTTTTTGAGAATTACAAGCTATAGAAATTATGTCTTCATAATCCAGCAAATTGGAACGATAGGTGTTTTAAATAATATACTGTAGACGTTTAGATTTTCAGGAAAATATTTTTCATAAAAAATAATTTTAAATTTGTTTTAAACTAATAAAAGATGAGTATTACAAATGACACTGTAAAATACAAATTACTTGAATACAATATGTAGTTAAACATATAGGTAGCAATTTCTTTATATATGTATGTATTTCGTAACCGACTCTGTCGTTTAGTTTTGTAATACTATCGTTCAAGTGTTCGGGTAAATGTATTTATTTTATTTTTAAAGTAATTTAAGACCAGTGATATTGGTTCATGTTAAGTTTTCTATTTATTACAATTTATTGGAATTAGGTAAATTAAATACCCTATCAAGTGCAAGTAGATTTTGAACTATAAAGATTCCATACATAGTTAGGTACTAATTAAATTATTATATAGATTTATTCTAATAATAATTTAACACTGCACATTATTCACAAACATTCAATTTTCACGGCATACATTTTTAAAAAGACGACATATATATATATATATATATATATATATATATATATATATATATATATATATATATTTGTGAGATCTTTACCACCAAATCTTTTGAACGATACGCAGAGTATATATGGAATTTCAAAATGTTTTTGAGAGTTATTTATTGAAGTGTACGCCGTTTAACATGTTTTATTATTGTGCCAAATTTATCAAACGGTTCATGAGAGAAATGACTTTTTCTGACTGAGAGGTATGAGAGTGATCTTATAAAAATATTTTTCGTTTTGAGGTTCGAAACCCAAAAGTCATAAATTTTTACAAAAGTTAAGAGACGTACATTGTATTAACACATAGATCAAAGAAGATATGTGCATAAAGCTTCCTTGCAGTGACTCGTGTAAATACTTACAATGAGTAAAGTTGTTTACAGTGAGTAAAGTTGTAAATACTTACAATGAGTTAATATCGCTAAATTGATATCCGATATGTTAATACTTTACCTAACATTTCTTATTAAGGCCCTTGTATAACTACTACAATAAACAAAATTCAGGTTTGTAGTGATAACGAGGTTGTGAGTTACCGAGCTCTTATACGGGAAAATTAAATACCTAATTTAAATAAACCTAAAATTCCCTATAACCAGTCCCTTTTTCCATAACGGTTCGAGTACGGTTCTAAAATGATATTTTTAAAAATTTAATTTCCCTAATTGAAATATGGACTTCGGTGCTTCAAGTAAAAAAAACAAGTTTGATTTTGTTAAATAATCGCCGGTGTGAGAAATATGTTTGAAATATATACTAATATTGTAGAGAAAACTGAAACTTTTGTAGGCATCTACAGCAAAATAATTGCAGAAAATTTCAAAATTTAAACAATAACATTTATGTCTATTGTGATACCTGACCTGCGAACACGTTCAAAAAATATCAATTTATTTTGTTCCGTCAGCATAGTTAATTAACTTGCAAGGATCCAGTTTATCTAAGCCCGTATGCGGAAAAAGCCTTACCGCCACGATGAAAATTATATAATTTATGTTAGATATATTTCACGCTTTATACTGTATATTAGTTTTAGTGTATTCTGATAAAAAGTATATTTGTAATTTCAAAGTTACATTTTTTTTAATCATTCCCATGTCATCCCAAGCATGCTTTCAAACCAGATTACAGCGACTTTTCGTAAATTTAAATTGATTGAAAAAAAACTAGTAAATGCTGTACATACCAATGGTTACAAGCTTGTTCTTGGTATTTAAGTATAATTTTCAGTTTGTTGAAGGGTTCACCACTTACACCTACTGCATTATTATGTTTTACTCTATATAATTGTACATTTCCTTTACTTAAATAATTAGACTGTAAAACTGAAAAATTTAATTTTAAAAATATAAAAATTATTTGGTGAAAATATTAAAACTTTTTTTATATAACCTTGACAAAATTTTCTATTTTTTGATGCCCTTTTTCAATATTAAAAACAAAACTTTTCAGAGAATTTACGTTAAACCTGAAAAAACACGGTATTTGGAATAAACACGACTATCCCATATTTTAAGTTGATTTAATTTTTCACAAGTAAATGAAACTACTTGATGTAGTATTATTTTTACTTTATTTAAATTCTTTACCCTTAATTCACACTAATTATCCAAATTAACAAAACTTATTTTCATACTAAATTTCTTAAATCTATTGCTAATGGTTCGAAAGTTATAAGTCTGTGACCGACCAAGAGATTAATATATGTGGACTAACGATTATATGAGGGTGCCATTTTTAGTTACTTTCGTATAAACCGTTATTTGTCACCAGCTTTTACAGTCTCTTTATCTTTCAGGAAAACCCCTTTTAAGTAAATGATATTCCTACCGTAACAATTAAGTGCATTCATTATCTTCGCCATTTCGTCTCTAAGAATGTGTATAGCTTGAATACTGACCTTCAATTGCATTCCAATTTTGCATCCGGTACGACGTTGTTTCACTATTAATTGAAGTATGAAGCCATCGCAACAGCAGACGTCAGAGTTAGATCCACTCTTTGTCAACATAGCACGGCATTCAGCATGCGAATACTGGGCACCAGGTGTCGCGTGAATTTGCATAAATAGACGTTGTCATCGGTGCAAAGCAGGAGACCCAAACAAGCGGAGACATCTAACATCGACCGCAACGTAATTTATTTACAAATCGCCCCGGAGTTTCGGTGCGAATGACCGGTGACTGCGACTAGAGCTGGGTTGAGTTCGTGTATTTATTTATCTAACTCGAGGTTGGTACAATGTGGGTATACCTCTATATAAACGATAAAGCGAAGGCGAGAGTAAATATGCAGACGTAATGTTGCTTGAAGCGTTTCATCGGGATTTGAGGAAAGTCTTAAAAGTAACCCTTAAAATATCCGTTTTCCTTTTATCTTCAAGACGTGTAACGTTAAATATTTAAATTTAAATATATAAGTATTCTACATACGAGTATTTCTCATAAATCACAGTTCATATATGCAAGTGCCAATATTTATTTTATGAGCATTATTTACAAATCTTTGTTACCTATTTGAAATAAAATAATTAAAATTTGTCCAGTGCGATCAGAATCCTGTACGATATATAATTATTTATTCTTGTTATTAATTTATTGAAACCGCATGTTATTTAATTTCTACAAGTAAACAATAGCGTACACCGTAAGGGGGTTAGGACTAATAGCGCCCATCATTTAGATCTACAGTGTTCACAAAACCATATTACGTTAAACTTATAAAACTTGGTAAATAAAAAATTGTAAAAAAAAGATAACATTTTTTACACGTTTTAATATCACACATTTATATGTCATTATACCTTTTTTCTATTTTCATTTATATTTCGGTTACAATTCGGATTTAATTGACTAAATCGTTTATAATTAATACAACTATCTCATATTATGTGACATTGACAATTGTTGGTCGATATAAATCTCATTATAAACATTTTTGATATTTTATGAATCATAGTTTGGAGATTTTTATGACCAACAGTTTCTTCCATAATCTTAATTTTTCAGAAATTTTCGAAAAAAAAGTCACGTGAAAAACTCATTACGTTTATCTAAATAAAACTTACCGATCTTGAAAACAAAGAAAAATTAAAAAAAACAGGATTTGGCACAGAAATAGTGACCCATAAATAGTCCTGGATTCGTATTCGATTATGTTGTTAATAAAACGGAAAAGGCTATCCGAGCTTATGGAATGCTTAATTCATAATAAGTATATAAACGGTAAACAAATGTTGACTATTTTATAACTCTTAATATTTTCAATACTTACCATTGAGTCTGAAGAATTTAAAATTAGCAATGCATGGATAAACTATTTATTTTACAAAAGTTTTAATATTTATTAATTTCATTCAAATATATGTATAATCCAGTCAAAGGAAATACAATAAAATATATTCCATGTATACGTGAAATTAATCAGATCAAATGGCAATATGTATTCCTACGTATTAAAATATAATATGTTATACCATATATCAGCAATAGTTTCCTACTCATTTTCGGTTCAATTAACCCATTTGGTTTCGAATACAAATAAGGAAGTCGATTGAATCAAAAGGATTTAATTAAAACATTGTTTGAATAATAATAACTTTTGCCCATAACGGAAATAGGAATAAAACTTTTGTTTGAACACATTTTAACTTTGGTTAACTTATAATAGAATTCAAACTAAGTAGTTTCATCACTAATTTAATATATATCTCACTTTCCGCTATTTTATAGATAATAACAATATATTTTCAATATAAAATTCTGAAGAATTGAATTCATAATTAGAATTCGGACTACGAGGGTGGCATACATATTTAGGCACTTGTAAACGTTTAAGGGTGCAACAAAGCAATTTACAAATTTTGACGATGTAAATATATTTCTTACTATTTTAAAAACTACCCCGCATTATATACGGAAAAAAAATTGTGTACTTAATTTGTTCCCAGTAAACAGAAAAGCCTACTTTATATGAGGGGTTTGGACCCAAAGTAGACACAAAAGGAATAGTTTACAATAGTTGAAGATAATGAAATAAACTAAGAATTTAGCAATATTTATCATCAAAAATTCAACTAAAATATATAAGCATTTGAGTCAAATCAATAATTAACCTTAAATTTAGACCTAAACTTTAAAAAAAAATGTAACCTGTAACTAATTACTAAGGCATAACTCAAATAAATAGGTTTAGCAAACATAGGACATACCATCCTTCAGAAATGGGATAAGTGTTGATATATATAAATTTCCAAATTATACGATACACAACTACAAGAACGTTAATAATGCAGGCGTCGATTCTAACACTGCATTGATATGATACGGACAATTTCAAAATCGATATAATAGTCTATTGAAAACGTATACTCTAAAACGTTGTTGTTCAAAACAAATATCAACTGGAAATAAATTGCAACACACGAAGTATTAAGAAAAGATAATATTGGGTTCGGTTTTTGAAGTAACATTTACAATAAACATGTTAGTTTTCGTGAAAGTTTTACAATGTCTGATTCGAAATTAGAAACTTGATTACTTATTTAATGCACTCCAAAAACTCAAAAATCTCTATAGTCGTAACTTTTTGTTTATACACATGATTTTGATTTAAAAACTTCATCAAAGTCATAGCATCGTACTTAATATAATCAAAAATCATACTAACAGATATAATCATTATCATACTAACAAATTTTCAATAATTGTCAGGTCAGGAAAAGTAACAAACATCTTGATTTGAACGAAAGTTCACACCTGCCATTCCTGTTCCGGTGGACTGTAGCAAATATTGACTTATATAACCTGTAGGTCATATCTGTAGCAGATATGACCCACAGGTCATATCTGTTAGAGTTAGTGGAAATACTACTATACACAACATTTAGTAGGCGCAGAAGCAAAGCATTCATTTCACATCAACATTATAAATTATTTTATCTTTTTAAAAGTCTTTAATTGCATATTCACATAAAAATTACTATAAAAACAATAATTTGAAAGACATTGAAATACGCATTACTTTTAGCCGATTTAAGTCACTTTAAGCCGGTTGTTGAATAATTAAGTAATTAGAACTCTATATTTTTTCCCGCAGGTATGAAGCGACAGTTTAAAAAATATATATAAACGAATGGAAAATTAAGCATTTCTTCTTTTATATTAATTTTGTAGATGTTTTACAGGAAATTTTATGAGTTCAAAAAACTTCTTAAGAAATACATTACTTTTTGACGTCAAGTTTGTTCTTGTCCGAACAAACAATCCGGCCAAATTTGGGTTTCTGTATAAATATTTCTGACCCCTTTCCCCTTTCTGCATAAATGTTTCTGATAGCTATTGAATTATGTACGCGTTATTATATTTTAATACTATGCCAAATTTCAAGTCATTATATAATACGGTTTCTGAAAAAAATGGCTTCGGTAGACAGATAGAAAGGTACGTGAGTGATCTCATAAGAGTTTAATTTTTTCTTTTGAGGTATGGAAACCTAAAAATTGGCAAGTGGTCTAGGTGGTGGATAGGTCTTTAGTAGTATATTTTTTTCATTCTTTAAATATTTGTTTAGAGCTCTGCAGTAGTAATATTCAGTTGACGTAATATCGTATAAATAAGGTCGATGTACTAGCAGTACCCAATTCAGCTCCTATATTTTTTACAAGTAAATAATTTGCAGTTTATGGTCTATCATTATAAATAAACACGATTTTGATGACTTCTTACTTTGTTTAGATAATCAATCTAATTACTGAGAATAACTCTCTTTATTCACCGATTATCCTTCCGGAAGTAAATCCCAATGCATATATTCCTTAATGTTTCACCAGCAATTTATTTCTCGTATTCATTTCAGATTCGGATAATGCAACTTCTGTCTTTCTCTGAACTAAGTCATTTGTGCTTGCGTATATGATTAACATATGCATTTTATTTCTAGTTACCAAATACCATTAATTTCGTACAGCGAAATTAGGTTTCAAAAACTAATAATTCTTGACAAATTATAACTCATAAAGTGAGGTTCAGAACCCGTATCTGGTGTCGATTTCAATAAATTTCACTGATGTGACGCAATTGAAAGTTTTGGCGCTGTCATGAAATGAACGCTCTTCCACTAATTTACACATCATAATAACATTATACGGAAATATTGGCGAGCTTTCCAGAAAAGTTCAAAAACATATTAACTAAAGCAATTTATTTGAAGAGTACTTTAAAGCATCTTTGCTTCGTACTTGAATATTTCAATAACATTTTCTAGATTACTGTATTATTTAACAACACAGAGAGGCAGAAATGAATTAAAAAAAATTAGGAAATATTAAAAATCGAGAGAAAATCCTGTCATTTTATAATATCATAATCAAATGACAGAAAACCCTTATAATTTTAGAATTTCATTCACGAAAGGAAGAAACCCTCATAATTTCATTAAACCAGTCCATCTGCATATCACAGAATCATAAAATGTTTCAATTTAAGACCGCCTGGGGTGAAATTTCACAGGAAGATGCAATTGAATTACATGAGTACATGGAAATATATTTTACAAGAAAGACCTATTTTTAATACCTCTGCCCGCGAAAAAGACCTATTTTTAAAACATTTAGTGACATTTTTATATGGCCTCTCCTTCCATGGATATGAGTCTTCAAATTGATCTGTAGTACTGTCTATGCCTCCCCTACATCCCACTTAATATTTTAACTACGTATGCTACAAAAAAATTATAACCATTGCATTAAGTAAGTACTTCAATGAAAAATTACATCGACCAACTAGCGTTGTTAATTAAAATTTGTAATATCCGAATATTTTTCTTACACTTGGAAAGTATATGCACTTTTACGAAGCAAAAAATATTAATATTTTTAATAGTTTAATAGAAATACTAAGCAGACTTGATACTCGTGATTTATATGTACATGAGTGAGTACAAAATTCAGAAATAGGTTTATTTAATACAAACTGTTCTCGTGACTACCTTCACGTGTTCCTACATCATTATAAAATATAAATTGTTATAAAATAAACTTAACAACTTGTTAACATTTGAAATTACTTTTTATTCTTTTCTAATAGCTTATCTGGAATAAAATAAGCGTATATGTTACTACGGATCCCATAGAAACCATTAGGTAGAAACCGTCATGAAGATCCCATTAGGTTCTTCCCCTTATGTGATTTATTTATTTATCAAATAACCCCACGTCTAACTTAAAGGTTACCCCAAAGCGCTGAACATATAATTAATAAAAGAGAAAAACACACATTAATTGTAATTGAGCACGAAATTTAATTGTTCACCAGTAGTTCGATTATCTTTCTGGTGGTGCGTGAGCAATTAAATGTACTCATAGGTAAAGAGATAAGGAAAAATTCCACAACAAATATTTTTGTGTTAAATGTGTGTGGATATATATATATATATATATATATATATATATATACATATACATATATACACACACACACACACACACACACACACATATATATATATATATATATATATATATATATATATATATATTTACATGAATTCACTTGTCGTCTAGAAAGAAATTTCATGAAAAATATTTGTAGTTTTTGTATTACTCCGCTCGCCCTAATTATAAGATATCATATTCAGTCATCAGTAATGAAGCGCAGCATAAACCAAAAAATATTTTTGTCTGTTGGTTTTTTCTCTTTTACAAGTTCGTATTTTTTCTGATTTGCTTAAATTTTTTCTTTAATAAATCATTCTATATGAGAAAGGGCTGAACCGCGAAGATAAAAGTAAAGAAAATCAGATGAGATATAATAAGTAAAATGGTTTAAAGATATTAGAGGTTGTTAACTTTTAATCTTCTCGAAAGAAGATTGAAACACAAGACGTTCTAGGAATTTTCAAGGAGCATACTATGTACATATTGTGGGAAGCACCAACAAGTGTATTATAATCAACACGAAAATTTTCACGTGTGCTGTGTCACTGACTGTATGCACCTTATTTACAGCGCATAACTGCTGCGTACTGAATTTGTTCTCTTGACATATAATTTAAAACATGTAACCTCATTATATTTTTTTCAGAATCATATCTTGGTTTACACATACTAATAAAAAGAAAATTTTATCAAAATTAACCGGATGTAAAATATAAATAAAATATAAACATAAAGATAAATATAAAGAACTACATTTATACAAAAGAAAGTTATGGTAAAATAAAAACGAAGATAAATAACGCTAATAATTATTTAGTCGCAAGGAAATGAAAAGTAAATCGAACATAAATAAATTTCAATAGAAAAAATAAAAATAAAAGGTGTAAGCCTCGTCTACATAAAATTACGCTTGTTATTCTAGCTAAAACTATACTTTCAATAGTGTCATGATGTCCGGCCTTAAAAACAAAAATGGAAAGCTTATAATAGCGCTCACGTGTCTGTCCGGCCGTTCGTTACAACCGTTTTTTTTTTATTTTTTCATAATTTTAGAAACTACAATAATGATTATTAATATATGCGTCATGTTTTTAAGCCTATGAAAGATTATATAAGTTTAATAAAGATTAAGATATAAGATATATTTAAGTTTTTTAAATTCATAACGGATTTCTTCAGAGATAAATCGACTTAGAAATTTGAAATTTGACGTTGTAATACATTACTTAATTTTTATTCACAACTAAATGAAACTACGTGATGTAGTATTATTTCTATTTTATTTGAATTCTTAACCACGACTTAGGTTTCTGTGTATGATAACATGTTCAGGTGGGCAATTTGTAAAGATTTGTAAATCTTTTTTAAAGATTTGTATACGTAGTTTCATTTAGTTGTGAATAAAAATTAAGTGATAATGAATTCTACACAATTAACGCCAATTATATTCTATAGCAATACGTATTATTAACTCACATTTTTTGCTAGCTAACTTTTTTAAAATATTTCCATAAGATTTAAAGAGGAGGTAAATGAAGATCTTAAATTTTTTTAATTTTATAAATCTTGTAGAGTGTTATTTGAAAGGCCTTTTTATGAAAAAATATAATTTTTTTTTCATTAATTTTAAATTGCATTGTTATAAATATACTCCAAGCATTCGCTCCTTATATCCGAAACTTTTTAACAAACATGGAATGAATATAACAGGGTTGTTAAAATCTAAATAGAATGTTACAGGACATCTATAGCGACTATCCCAGATCTTTTTACGCGTGTGGAAGATGTGGAAGGCAATATTATATACGTTGTGAAAACTTTGTTTTTAAATAGTTTGATGTAAATACCATTAACCATTAAATGTTTATGAGAGTTTAAATTTGTACGGAGTCTTTAGTTTTGTTCAAACTTTACAGCTTTTAATAGTAATTTACTCAAAAAATGTCAACTCGAAACTGTTAAATAAATAATAATGTCACACATACAGATAGCTGAAACATTTGCTTAAAAATTATTGTCTATATCTAACATGACCACGTTGGTCAAACTTCCATGCATGCTCCTTTTTTCTGACAAAATGAGCCATATGAAAGAAGTTTATCTTTGATTAACAGAAGTCAAAATGATGTAAATAAAAAATCATGTATTTAATTTACGGTTATATGCAAGGAGAAGTTTAAGTGTCGTCATAAGATACGAACATATAGACATAAATTTAAATTAATTCGTGTTGATATCAATACAATTTAGTGTTTATTTAAAACTCCAGGTATCCAAATTGAAAGAGTATACCTCTGAGCTAGTTATTAAAAATAATTTACATATTTTGTCTTTAAATATACTTAAGAAGAAATGTATTTAACTTACTGTTATTTATTTATCCGTCGAAAAATACAACTCAACTGAATTCTCGTAGATATTAAAAAAAATAATAAAAAGTAAAGGTACAATTTTGTTAAAATTTTGATTTCAGTTTGTTTAGCAGATGACATTTTGTTGAGAATAATTCAATACTTTAATGTCAATCTTTATTAATAAAAATAAAATTAACGCCACGTTTAAACTCTAATCAAATAATAACTTTTATGATCCTCCTTTTATCTGTACATGAAACATTAAACACAATAGCTACCAATCATCAATCTTCATCGAACTCGCCCTTAAGTACATAAATAATAACACTTAATAATAAATTACATTAGTCCATTTATTATGTACGGACTTATCAAGTTAATGGTAAGTTGTAATTAAACATTATTATGTAACTTTCATTGATTATTAGCATGTAGTAAACTTAATTCATCGGTTTATTTATTAAGTTCAAAGTAAAGTAAACGAATAAAATGAGTTAATTTATTTATCAAAAAATCACCAAATCAAGTAAAACTACTATAAAACAAAACAACAGGTTATAACTGTAGTGAACAATTTTAACGTAACTCACAACATTTATGAATTCGTACAATGTTACAAAAATATTAATATTTATATATTATATATTATATCTATGCCAGGATACATAAGTTGAACCATGGTTTTATTTACCGGCACGCGTTCGGATACATTTATAAAGGAAAATTAAAAAAAAAGTAATACGTATCATAAATATTACTTTTTATAATTTACATAACGTCTGATCTAAAGCAACTCTCTTACTGTTTATAAGACCTTTTTATACAAATGCAAGGACTTCACATTATCGAGTTTCAATTTTTTTACATATATGAAATAAAAGAAATAAAACTATAAACGGTTTTGTAAGTATTTATTATAGCTTATAAAATTTATAAACGGTTTTGCAACTCTTCAAACAGGTTTTTATATTATGTTACTTTCTCACTTCAGGAAGAGTTTTTAGAAAAATATAAATGTACTTATAAGAAAATATCTTAAAGCCTACTTAGTTTCTATAATTATAAATATTTAGTTACACAGAAACTATATTTTTCAAACGAATTTTCGTCATTCTTTGGGAAATTTACCGCTTAGCCTTCTTATCACCGCTGTACTGAAGAGAAAATAGTAATTTTTTTTAATTTGCAGGCTCAGTCTAATTCATAGTATTCCATAATTCATAGTCTCGATCACATTGTCAGTTTCAGCTTTTTGGGTCATTATTTCACAATATCTCGTTAACTATTAGTTAAGTTAAGCTCAGTTTTGACTAGTATATTCAAAATTTACGGAAAACCTGTGTGCTTTTAACTCGTTGAAACTGTGATACATAAAAAAACTAGCTAAATTGAAAAACCAATTTTAATCAGCAAAGTTACGACAGCTGGGATGAGAAAGCATGTCAGTACCTAACAATTTCAGTTTTAATTCCATCATTTTCCATAATTTTTGGGTCATGTAACGATTTTTCGATTTCGATCTAAAAATTTAATAATACTTATTAAGAACTAGTGAAGTTTTATTATTAAATACAGATACATATATACATTATTTCCAACGGTGTCTCATAGAAACAGCATATAAGTAGAAGTTGTTCTACGAGGTTCCGTAGTCCTTTAGGTGGACTAAAACTTTTTGCAAATATCTATGTTATATTTAATCTCCGATGTATGAATTGCCTAGCATATCTTTCACAGGCGCAATAATATCGTGACTTTCTTAACAGCCATGAGATTTGAACTCATGACTACAACCAGCATTCATACTTTAATTAAATTTTAGATAAATTTACAGTAAAGCTACCTTTTTATAATTTTGACTTTAGTAATTTCAGAAATGAATGAGAATATCTTTGTACAGACATTTTCATCAATAGCTTCAGAACTTTATTATATAAAATGCTTGATTAAATTGTTTTCAATTCTTACAAATCATCCTTTAAATAATAACCTACGCAGTACATAACGTATAAAGAAAATTGTGTTTTTTATTTATCCTGTCAAAAGTTGCAATATAAATATTTTCGGTGTCAACCATTACGATCTATGTGGTTTAACATGCTTTATCACTGTACTAAATATCACATTTCTGAAAAAAAAATGGTCGACGTCCTCAGAAGGACGAATACATTGGTGATATTATGAAACATTTTCTCTCTTCGTTTATGTGGTACTGAAATCTTAACAAGTCTCTCCAAGCAACAATAAAACACGTCAAATGCAATTTATAAAATATTAACCGCCGCAAAAATGTCGAGCAACGATCGTCGGGTCGGGAAATGTGCTGTTTCCAGTGGAAATACAATTCTTATGAGAAAATTAGGCTTTTCACATATTACTTTTTGATGTTTTAAATATTCTTATCTATTTCACCTCTTTTTATTTTATATAGGATAAATAAAAGGCCCTTTGTCACTTTTATTTACATTTTCTACTCACTTCGAAAGAATTGGTCGAAAGATACGATTATTGGATCAAACGTTTTACCAGTCCACCCTGTCGCTGCGCTCCACACAGAGCGAAGCGCAAGCCAATAAAGGCTGGAGGCAGGGATGCATGTAATCAGACTAGCAACAGAGTGAGCCATAAAGCAGAAAAGTTTAATTGGTATCGCTGCGCTGGCCGCTCAGTTCCGCCTGTTCGCACGGGGCGTCTGCAACTGCTCGTATTTTTACTTACATTTCGCAGCATCCTTGTTTCGAATTATACTATTGCAACGGCTCGCTGTCTCGCTTCGTTGTTCTTTACGGCACTGCACGCCCTGACATATTTTGAAAGGGGGCTTTTGTGAGAACAACAGCCCAATCGGGTTTACTG
The DNA here is from genome assembly GCA_039881145.1 of Druceiella hillmani. NCBI lineage: Eukaryota > Metazoa > Arthropoda > Insecta > Lepidoptera > Hepialidae > Druceiella > Druceiella hillmani. The sequence continues at coordinate 36,002,703 of JAYKKI010000008.1, forward strand.
TGTGCATGTAGAACTGAAAAAGTCGATATTATTGAATGATATAAAATGTATTGAGCACTAGTTTGATTCACGTATTTAATACATAGATATGTGTTTGTTTAAAACATAGAATGGCACAAAGATCATGTATGTTATTTATATTGACGTTTTTGTCTATCAGATAGAAAAATGTTATGTCCAAACAAACAAAAATTACATTTCTTTACAAACATACGCTTCAAATTTACTGAGTTTGATGTGTATGATCGCCTATATGAATAATCAACACGTTTTTTGTTACACTATGTATTAAGTATGCAGAGTGTAACAAAACGTAACCTTTGTTTACCCAAGTGATTATATTCATCAAATCAAATATAAAATAGTAAGAGCTGTATGGCAATTCTCGATCTTTTCTGCAATTCCAACGAACAAAAAGTTCAATTTTTTGCAGGAATACGTTTAGTTTGATGCACAGAGTCACCTGCATGAACAATACACATATTTTTAGGGTTCCGTACCTCAAAAGGAAAGAAGAAACCCTTATAGAATAACTTTATTGTCCATGTGTCTGCCTGTCTGTCAAAAACCTTTTTCTCAAGAAAACATGAAGATATCAAGTTTAAATTAACATCAAACACTTAAATCTATAGTCTATATCAAAAGTATATTAAAAATAGTTTAAAGCTTTTAAATCATTACAATAAAAAATATGACCATTTATGCGGCATATTTTGACACTCGCAAATAAATAAAAATCTATAGGATACTCCTCCTAGTGTACGGACAGTCTAGTCTCATTTACGATAATTTTTTTATGTTTCATCGGAACTTCTGTACATCATACAATAACCTTCTCTGGATATTATATTCCCAGAATATATCTATCGCAACATATATGTATGACACCGCGAAGAATATCATGTTTTTTTCACAGCGCCAATTTTTACAACGGCCAAACTGAGTGACATCATTTTAAAATTGATCGTTGAAATTATTTTTAAAGTGATTTCGATGGTTCTTCAGTTTCTCTTGGAAAATTGGAGCTTTAGAGACTTTTAACTTGGAGGACCTGCTTCACGCTTGGAAGCGATGATTTTGTGTTCAACGTAAAAATCCGCTCTCTACCTGTTTTTTTTCACTTATACATAAAACAACTCTGTCCAAATCTAATCAAAATTTAATAAAAATATATATATTAATTAAGTTTATAAACACAAAGCGTTGATGTTTTTTCTTTCATGTTTCGGTAGAAATAAAAACATTTTTATTTTCTATATGCCCCAAAAGACTAAAAATCGTTTTCAGGTTGTTATCGCTTAATAGGTTTGGAAGTGTTTTTAGGTAAATTGGGTTTAAATATTTTTTGTCTTTAATTATAATCTATGGTAATCAATATCGAGGTGAAATTAAAAAATTACTAGTTTTAAATATGTATAGTAAATTATTTGTATTTAAACTGAATTTCTTACTATTGAGAAACATTGCCTGCCCTAAAAACATAACATGCTCTGTAAATGTATTAAATTAATTTTTATTTTAAATAAAGTACTGTTTAAAACTTATTATTAGCTCAAGTAATGAAGGTTTATATTTCTTTTAGTTTAAAAGGGAAAAATTGTGCATTAATTCTTCGTTTAAATATAGAAAAAATTTTGTTCTCGTGATATATATATATATATATATATATATATATATATATATATATATATATATATATATATATAGCATATTTCTCCTGTATATCTTCAATATGAAAGTCTGTTGAAATAAGAAACAAATTTAACTTATTAACCTTATTATTAACGTATGTATGTATATGGACTTGTCCTTGAACTAAGTTTCCTCAAATTTAATTTAGAACTTTCTTATAATAAAATTTACTCGAATCAATTAATTTGACGTTTCAAATATAATAACCAAATTAATTTATGTTGTGATTTATAAATAGAAGTCCCAGTTAATTATTAATTTCCCTATAAAGAGAAATCACACCGTGCTGACTTACTTTTGATTTAGATTTTACTTATGTATCAAAGATAACCCTTTAAGTAAATCCTTGATTTTAATTGAAAATAATACTACCAATATCTTTATAATCTATTTATACATCTCATGTACATCAAAGCGGGACGTCATTGCAATCGTCCGCCCATTACAGAAGCACACACGCGAATGGCTCGCAGCATAATTGCCCGACATCCGCATCTACAATTCACAATAACGAGCAATACGCAGCTTCCTCAAGGCCTGACTTCCATTAAAACAAACGGCTCCCGCATTATCTCATCTCATTATAATCCGAACACAAAGGGCTGCTCCTCGTAACCTAACGCCCCACGAGCTAGGTACACTGTAACCAAATTGAATATCCTATTACGTAGATAAACAAATTGTTCGCATGAAGTGCTAGAAACTACGTACATAATTTGATACGCGATAAGATAATAGCCGCCAGGATACGAGCGGGAAACGCAGGAAACTAACTGTGAATGAGAGTAATGACGCTGGCGTCCGGATGTTGAGATGAACAGAGGACAGCCTGCTGTATTCATTGTGGCTGCGCGGACGTGAACAAAGGTTCGTGTGGAGCAGGATTACGGAGAAAGGTTAGCGGTAATAGAATTTGAAGGTATCGCATTATGGGTCCCATTTTGAAGGTGGTGCTATTCAAAAAGTGACCTTGAAACTATGTCGGAAATGCCTTACGTGCGGACACAATAGCTGTGTTACTTAAATACGGCTCTTGTTCCAGAGATACCTCAATAATGTATATAGATTTCTGGCTAGGAGGGATGTCGCGTAAATATATTAGAGAAGTTCCATATAGATTTAATCTCGTTAATATATGGTTTACTTCGAAAATTTAATTGTGAACATCTAAAAACAAGTATAGACATATCTAAAAACAATGAAAGATAATAAAAATGAAATATAAAAGCAGAATTTGTGATAAATAGTAAAAAACATAGATTTGTCGAAATTTTAAACAATCGACAGAAAAAAAATAGTAAATAAAGGTTAGAAAAGAACATTTCTAGCACCAAAATTAAGAAAGCACTTTATATTAAGTGGTAAATATAAAGTGGTAATAAAATTGATTTTAAGATTCCTTTGTATCTGATATGAAGATCTTCTATACCCTAATGACAGGTTATGAGATAATTCTTATCTTTGTAACCTAATTCAATGGTATATGCTTATATATATATATATATAAATATATATATATATATATATATATATATATATATATGTATATAAATATATATATATACATATATATATATATATATATATATATTTTTTTTATATTATTTTGTTGAAATAAAATCTACCGGTCTTCTCGAGTATCTGAATTTATATGATATAAATGTGTCAATGAGAAAAACTTCTGATCGATCTTATTTCAAATTAATTCCAACCATTCTAAAAGTTTAACCTTTCTTGTAATTCTTTTAATGTGAAGCAAATGATACTTTTACCGGGAATTTCAATTACTTGAAAGTATACGATACATCGGTCGGATACATATATACGTATATATATATATATATATACGTATATATATATATATATATATATATATATATATATATATATATCATAACAATAGATGACATTTAATTAGGTTTTTATTGAAATGTGTATAAAGTATGTTCATGAGATTTATTTCTAGTTTTAATATATTGTTGTGAAATAAAACCTCGAATTGTAGAAATTATTTCCAATTTTAATAATGCTCTCAGAAATAACTTGTAATAGAAATAAAAACATTGAGAGATAAAACTGAAACAAGTAATTGTAAAAGAATATAACCATTACAAATATCATATTGTCACGAGAAAATAGAAATAAAATCTTGAACGACCAGAAATGTCGGACGGGTTTAGAGTTAAAAGCTTTTTGCTGCATTTTCTCAGCTGGACGTCGATCCGGTCTCCGAGAAACCATTTACTATAATTATTGAGACTCTTTTCCAATTCCTTCGATCAATAATTCATTATTTTAAAATTTATTTAACATTTATGGTCTAACCCGAGGAAGTTTTCTTAAGCATTAATGTTTTCATGTTATTTCCGTTGAACAATAGCTTTCGGTTAGGAAAATATTTCAGACGAAAATTTCGTGTTATGTATATATATATACATATTCTAATTTACCAATAAAGTAATAGAAATTGAATTATTATATTTAACAAAATTTAGCCTTTCGGGTGTGATACAATTTGAGTATGTTTTTTAAGTTCCTTAGTTCGAGGCAATTTCGTCAACTACCCGATAGATTTAAAAATAATTTCACTGATGCATTGATGGTACCCTGCATTCTAACATCGACTACATTTTATGGAATTTTAAGTAATGGTGTAAACGGTGTTGAAATTATTGAAGTCTGAGCGAAATGCCTATACTCGTTTTTCTTTGAATACGCGACGTATTAATTTAAATTTTGCGTTGTCTTTTTAGATCAACAAATAAAATAGGAAAGCTTCTAAATTTAGCTTTTGAAAAACAGCTCTCTGTGATATAAACTAAAATAGTCCCCCGGTTATGTCATCTAAAAATGGACACCCCGCTTTCCTACCCTTCCGCTGTCCCCTCCCATACCTCGACCCTCTCCATTCTGTGGGTCGGGGGCTACTCGGCGCTGCTGTCATCAGCCTCGATTGTGATTGCCGGGAGCGTGGGCGGACCGATGGACTTTGCCGAAGTACCTATTTCGTATATCCCAATGATTCAGACCGATGTATCGTATACTTTCAAGTAGTTGAAATTCCCGGTGAAAGTATCATTTGCTTTACATTACAAGAATTACAAGAAAGGTCAAACTTTTAGAATGGTTGGAATTAATGCTAAATAAGATCGATCAGAAGCTTTTCTCATTGACATATTTATATCGTATAAAAGCAGATACTCGGGAAGACCGGATTTTATTTCAACAAAATAAAAAAAAATAAAAAAAAAAAAAATATATATATATATATATATATATATTTATATATATATTCAATAATTTATACAAATTTGTAGTTGCAATTGTTTTTAATTTGCATATATGAAACAATTTAGATGAAACTTCTGAAAAGAATAATTCTTCAGCTGATTAAAATTTCTCAATGCATGTTTTATGGTTACATACTATAAAATATGCTATATGCTATTCACTCATTTACTGTTTACATTTAAAATTTTTCCAATTATTTATTTTACGCCTAATTAATTTGTGTTGTCTGTGTTGTCATAAAAATACAATATTTTTAAAATTACTGCTCGTGCCATGCAGCACTTTCTGAACCATTACCCCTTTTACTTCATTCTATTTACCCTACGTAGCTTTTCAGCATTGCTACTTTCGCTTCACTCGAGCCAATGATTTATTGCTGAGACGCTGCTTATCCATAATTAAACAGCAACAAATGCTGCGTAGCTACGTACTCGTAGAACTATGTGGTCTACAACTACTTAAACGGGACACGTAGCACTTACGCCGTAATAAATAATTGCAAGCGGAAATAGTCGACGAGGACGCGTCACATCGCCGCGAATGTCACCCGGCGCGGTCGTTGTTTGGATTGAATAATGTTTGTTTCTTGGGCGTAATCAAGTGTTATTTATTTAGAGGAGAGGGGCTGTTCTCGGAGCCATTAGCGTGAGGTTGATCGCGTATCGAACGGCCGCTTCTATAATTAGCGCTTTGCACCTGCCGATAGTAGATATTTCGCATGTAAATATTCTATACGTAGATGTTAATAGGAAGAGGTGGTGCTAACATACTATTGATTAATATTGTCTATTGATTAAACGTCAAGGCTTTGGAGTTAGTTTAGAGACTATGTGTTTAATTTAATAAGAAATTGTAATATTAGAGGTGTTATTTATGGGTTTAATGACTGAATCAATTCTATAATTAACACGTGAGATTTTAAGGTATAAATTTTTCGTGAAAAATTTCTATTTATTTTCAAAACTGTTGATATAACATTACTTGAAGAAAAATATTTTTTTGCGATTTTTAAATAAAATGACGAGTGGTGAAATACCAAGTTTTCCTGTAATGGTAATTATACAATTTTCGAGAGCGATATTTGCCAATACTGTACCGTAAGTATTTTTTTTTTCAATATCTTAATATGACATAATTTTATATTGACTTTGTTGTTTAAACAAATTGCGCGGGGTCTTTTTTGAATAAAATGAAAGTGTGGTAAAATTATTAGTTTCCTACATACGTGTAATGTTGATTGATTAAAAGCGTTTTTACCAAAACTAAACGGTAAATAATGTTTCAATTATAAAATAAATTAGATATTTATAGAACGAATAATGTATAAAAAATTCAGCGTATTTCGCCTACAATGCGTTTTACAGGACAACAATCTTACAAGATTTCACTCAGTCACACGAGTAACTAATATATTACCATTGTGATATAGATAGAGTTTAAAAAAAGAGAAAATTTTTGAAAAATTTAAACATTTGTGAAACCTCATAGCTGTATCAATGAATATTTGATTTTTGATTATATGCATTTATAATGTATCTCAAACTGAACCCTTTTGATTTTTAAGTTTACCTTCTCTCTCCTTAAATATAATTGTAATAATGTTAACATATAATTTACCTCTTACGAACCGTTTGTATCTGTAGCATTTAAGAAATTTACCTAATTGTGTGTGTTAAATTTAAATTAACTTACAATTTATCCCTTTTTAGGGTTCTGTATGTCAAAAGGAAAAATGAAATCCTTGTAGGATCACTTCATTTTCCGTCTGTCGAAACCTTTTTTCTCAAGAACGCGCAGGATATCAAGTTGAAATTAATATCAAATACTTAAGTCTATAGTCCTTAGTGCTGTAAAAAATCACGCTTCTAAGTCAACGAAGTGAAGAAGAACACTAAAAATACGGCCATTTGTGCCTCATGTTTTGTAACTAAATCTAAAACGTATAGGTCCCGTTGACCTATAATAATGAAATTTGGCGAGAAGCAAGGTCTCACAGAACAAGTAAAAGAGTCCAAAAATTGTTATTTTGTAGTTATATCACATAAAAAAAAATATTTGTTTAATGTCCGCCTTTAAAAGATATTGTAGGCAATATAATTTCGTTCTAAAAAATTAAAATTTTGTAAATAGTTTAATAAGAATATTAAGTGCCATTAAATGTTTATAAATATTTGAATATCTCCGTAGCCCTCGTAGTTTCACTCGTGCTTGACATTCTTTCTATCTCTGTTTCATTGATAATTTACTTTTACTTATATGTCATTAAACTTTAAGAAATTAATTTATTAAAAGAATATTAAAAAATGGAAATATTAGTTACCATAATAAAAATAAAATAATTATTTTCGATATAACAACTCTCATTTATTGTTAAAACATAATATCATATATATTTCATTCCTCATTCATAATACAATTTTGTATTTTTCCATAAATACCGTTTAAAATAATACTCCATAAGATTTATAAAATTAAAAAAAGTTTAAGACCTTTATTTACCCCCTTTTCAATTATTATATAAAAGTTTTAAAAAAGTTGAGTTATTGTGGACAATATCCACAAAAGATACCTTCACTCCCTGTTATTTCCGCTAAAGTCAAAATGAAAAAAAAACAGCGTTAGTTATAATAGCGAAATGACTACAAATTTCATATTTCTTGCGAAACTTACGATATTTTTAGGTCTTACGTTGGTAATCTAGGTAGGTAACCTTATGTTGAAAAATAATATTATTTATAAATAGATTAATAAAACTACCATTTATCCATAAACGTTTTATATGCCTAATTGCGGACGGAAACCCTTAAATGTGAGTACGTGTATTTTTATCGTTGCGTATCTCAAAAGTAAAAATAAACCTTCATAAGGTCATTACAGTGTCTGTGTATTGAACTATCACAGCGATGCGGAAGTAGAAACTTGAAATTTGGCAGCCATAGATCATTTTAACCCACATATTTTGCACTAGCAAACTTTTTACAAATATTCAAATAATAATTAGGGAAGTGGTAACATACAACGTACATAATTTTTTTTAAATTCAAAATTAATCCTAAAATTAAAAATTAAAATAATTAAATTAAAATAAATTCAAAAGATATCCATTCATATATTATCTATTTAAACATAAAAACGAAAAAAAATTATCTTGCACTTTTGTAATAGCATAGGAAAATCTATGAAAAAAAGTGTAACTGGGAACTTTAATAATTTTATCATGTTTATCCGTTTGTCTGTTAGAATCTCTCAGTGTCTACAGTTTTGGACTTACGTGAAGAAAAATTTGCAAATACATGCTTTACTTCGAGATTTCAATTGAAATGTGATAAAACATTCAAAATTTTAAAACGTTTTAAAAAATTTTAATTTGGAAATAAATTGAGGGCGAAAAAAGTGTTTATTCGCCCGTATCAAAGTTTGAGACTCAGTACCATAAAACAAGTCTTTAAAAATAAAACTGAGGTTCTGTTTACCATTTTTCATTTTAATCCACGTGTGCGAAATATTAAAATTCGAAATAAAATTAAATTTTTGACCTTTAGAAAAACCTAACTTCATGGTTTTAAACTCAGAATGATGATCTTTCTTTAACTTTGATTATTTTTAACCAAAACCCCGTGAACTAGCAGTTAGAAAGGAAAATTTAGAAATTCACCTTTACTGGTGGTAATGTATTAAATGTACGAAAATACCTATTAATTTTCATATTATTCGATGTTCGTATTACGCATTTCGATTTTTAAAATGTTTCAGGAACGTTTCATTTTCCGTATCATTTCAAATTTTCTTTCTTATTACATACAATAAAAATTAAAAATGATGAGAAATTTCGTATATACAAAAGTATTGTGTATTTTTGTATAGTAACTACTTTTATAGTAAACCATAATTTATAACTATGATATTAAGTTATTTCACTATATATAAATATTAATTATGTATTCATTAAAATATATAACTATAATATACATAGTTATAACAAGTAAGAAAAATTCAATATTCACTTGTTACTTGAGTATTGATCTTATAAATTACCGCAGTTACGCGCTTCATTATCTACTAGCCGGTCAACCTTGAGATAGAATTATTTATAACTCGGGTAATTTTCCAAGTAATTAACTATTAATATAGTTTTATAGAAAAATTATATTCTTCTAAATCGTTAACCATTTTTTAAATTTTCGAATGATTTATTATGATCTTAATTTGCCTTTGAAAATGACATGGGCCTCCATCCGTTAGTCTTTACGTATGTATGTATTAATACGCTATTGTTCACAAATGTTAAATTTAGCAATTCTTTTTAGGGTTAAGCATTTCATAAAAAAAGGAACCCTTATAAGATCACTTCGTTGTCCGTGTGTCTATTTGTCAAGACCCTTTTTCTCAGGAACGCGTGAAGCAAGTTGAAATTAAATTTAAGTAATTAAGCTTACGGTTCCTTAGAGTTGTAAAAAAATTAAGGTTCTCGCAATCAAGAACCCTAAAAATATGGCCATTTATGCCGCATATTTTGACACTGGCAAGTAAATTTAAATCTAAACTTTCTTTAAATCTAAAATTTGATAAGATGTGAGGCCTCACAGCACAAATAAAGAGAAAAATACGAAAATCGTTATATCACATAAAAAATATTTCTTTTAAATAAGCGCCTCTGAAAGATATAGTACGCAATATATTTTTGTTCTAAAATATTTTGTTCTAAAATATTTATTATTAAAATTTGGTAAACGATTTAATAGGAATAGTATGTAACTTTAAATGTTTCTAAATGCCTAAATGTGTACTGAACCCCGTATTGCGAGTTCCACTCGTGCTTGACAGTCGTGAAAACAGTACGTTTTTTAGGGATAGATGAACTATTAGTCTATTGATTTTCAGTCATTTATAGTTGATTTTTGTGGATAATTCTTTACAAAAATTCCCTCTTTCGTACTCCGCGACTGTCCTCGTTTCCCTTTTTGCGAGGATATCCTTGCTCCTTCTCTCTATTCCCTGCCGTTTTAAACTTTTAATTCTTTAACTTTTTTAATTAGTTTCTGACTTAAAGTGTGATTAATATCTAGGTTTTTTATTTATTTTTGCCTAATTATTAGGTATAAGTAACTAATAGAAACTTATCACTTTACTTAGATATATAAATATGAGAAAAACAATTAAATATTAATATAATATTAATAAAAGGAAAAAAAGCGGCGTATGCATTTTTTTTATTTTACCAACATTTTTTGTTATTAAATTATTAATCGTTACATGTTCTATACGAGTTAGTGCCTACCCGTAATTTATACATATAATAAATTTGTAATAGGGTGAATTCTATTACAAATATTTTAAAAATTAATTAGCATATAGAATTATTGAATCAGTATTTAGAATCATAGTAGAGGTCAGAAAATCTTTTTTTAGAATTTCTCTCTGTCTACGTGCTAATTTTTTTCATTTACGAGAAATCTACCGAATAGATTTTTATAAAATTTAGTGTGGTAATAGTTTATACCCTCGAGCAACGTATAGGATTCTATCTGGATATTACAGATGTAAAAACGCTCTGACTTGGTAAGTACTATGGTATTGATACTGCCATCGCCATCTATTAGCACTTTTAGTAAATTTTATGCTAATAGAATTCTGAGAGAAAGAAAAAAAATACAAAAAATTTCTAATATATCATACCGAATTCCTTGCGAACAAAGTCACGTCGACAGAGCTAGTATATTTATCAATGTGAAACAAGTAAAATAATGTGTGTTATATTAATATTTATTACGTGCATCTAGTACTAAGAACATTTTCTGAGTGTCTAAAGACCGCGCTTACATTTTCACTTTGTTACCATGTTTTAATTTAGGCGAGAAAACTAAATAAGAAAAAAGTGAAACGGGCTGCAGTGGTCTAGTTTATGACCTAAAGAGCTGCAAAGTTTCAGAGTTTTCTCGTTAGCGAGTTGACAGTTTAATATGTTTAAGCATTTACGATTTTCCGAGTTTAAATATGGAACGCAGTAAGTATTTTCGTCATTCTGTGGTCAATAAGACGATTTCGTGGTAGATTACCAAAATAGTCTTTATTTTTATGTTTACTTTCTATTTCCTTAATAAAGCTTACAAAGATAGTGTTATGTTCTTGAATAAGGAGGTCACGGTATAAAATACATATATTCATACCATTCGTATTTGTTTGGTAATACGAAATACTCGTATTACCAAACAAATACGTTCCTAACGTAATAAAATCCATTACGCAAGAACAAAACATTACTCAAATGCGAATATGCTGAGTATATTCATATATAATGCTATTGGCCGCTTTTAGTTCGCAGAATAACCCGAAAGTATCAGTCAAGGAAATCCCGCCCCATACAGGTCTAATAAGCCTTTAGCCTTCTTAGTAATAAGACTTTATTCAATCGTGCGTAAGTTGGCGATTCGGAAGGTACCGCCGAGGGATTAATAAAACCTTACTTAACCTATCAGCAGCAGCAGGGCGGCGCTGTGACCTAGGGCAGTTTCCTTATTTACGGCCAGAGTTTAATATGTAAGAGTATACGGCTACATATTTGATATGAGATTTGTGTATGTTTAGCAGCGGGCCGTTTATAAACGCTCGCGCGAGAATCTGTTCGTGGGATTATCGCCCGAATTGGGTTTGTTAGGCGTAAAGAGACGGGCGGGCGATCTCGTTGTATTGATATCCTGTTACGAAGCCAATTTTCAGGTAGTCGTGATCCGGGAACTGTGGATCGTGTAGTGGGCCAACTGTTTACATTACATATTGGTGGTTTATTTTGTAATGAGGTTGCATTAAAATTGTGAACTTATAATTCGGCTCGATGTAGCAAGACCAACATAAATATGGCATCTAAGAATGAATGTATATAAAGTACAGCTGTTCCATCGTGACGTCTAAATTAATGCATAGATTTTTATGAATTAGATGATAAATATTTTTATGAATTAGATGATAATCGATTACCTTTATCATAGTATATATGACGTCAGAGGTATCCTAGGATAAATTATATTTTTATTTAGATATTTCACTATTAAATATTAAATTCAAATAACTTAGTGGTAGCTAAACGTTGCTTATAAAATTGTAATTATGATAAGGAACACAAATAGATGTTTATTTCTATCGCGTCGGATAGAATGTTCTGAGACTATAAAACTATTTTTATTCTCATTTTATATTGTAATTTATTTTCAACATTGTTCTAATACGTAATCATCACTGGAATCAACATCTCTTCTCCAACGTTCCGATAAAATGAAGATACCTCGCTTCTAGAAGTCACATAGTTTTTCATCAAAAAAAGTTTGAATCTCATCTTGTTCACTATCAAACCTTTTGTCCTTCAAATTATTAGATATAACCTATATAATTGATAATCGTAGGGCGAAATATCCTGACAGTGTGGTAGGTGAGCGACTACAGTCCGATCTAACTGTATGATTTTGATGAGTGTCTTCAAAAATGTGCATTGATTATCTGCTAATAACTGCACACAATAGTTGACACTATTCATTGTAGATCTAGATAATAATACGTCCCAATGCATAACGCCTGCATATTTCTACCACCAGGCCATCGTAACCTTCATTTCGAAGTACTTAGGTTCAAGTTTTTATACTCAAGTTTCGCTTTTTTATACTCAAGTTTCGCTGGCCCTAAGCTACTGACGCTTATATGAATGTTTGACAAAGAATACCCACTTCACGTCACTAGTTCCTAAATATTTGAGTCTTTCTTCATTGGTGTGTGATGTCAAATAAATAATAAAGGTATCAACACAGTTGCTTCTGTGTTTTATTCAACTCGTGTGGGATCAACAACTCAAGTCTCCAAGTCTTACCTATTCCCTTGAAGGTAAAATAAGACCGCCTACTTCAGCACTGAGTTCGCTTTGCTAAACAATATGCCGCTTGCCACAGATCTTCTCAATAAAGCCCAAACAGCGTCGAAATTTGATAATCGCGGACATCCAGAGCATGAAATACCTTTGAATTCCATGTTTCCCTTACAAAACGATCGACCATCCCATCTTTTAATTAATTTTTGTTACAGTTATTCGTGTAGAACTTCCCAAATAGTTCTCGTGAAAAAGAAGTACTCGAGATAATTCACGGGAAATATCTATTTTTTTAGACATATTTGTCTTATCAGCCATTATAACGTGCTGATTAAACTTGAAAACTTATACTGCTTATATAGCTGAGCGACGGAACATTTCCAAATATTCGAGCAACTTTCAAAATAATCATGAAAAAGTGTCTCAGAACTTTCTTTCCGATTCGATAGATTTCTAGTCAGCGGATGATTAAGTATCCATATTTCTATCTTTATCCATAAATCAGTTTTAGTTTTTCAAGCTCTTTATTTTATTAACAATCATTCAGGGACAAAAAAATGAAGTAATGTATTCAACAATTTTGGTAATTTGAAGCAAAATTGTAAAAGAAAATCTATATTATTGCATGTTCAAGAAATAAAAATAATATTAGTGAATTAGGAACCTACTTTATTTCCATTTTTTCTATCATATTGCCACATACTATATATTTTGATGATATTGCAGGCTTTTCTCAAAAAATTATAAATTTAAAAATATTTTTTAAAGTACCTATACACGAATAACACCTACGAATCATTCCTCTTAAAAAAAATATGCCAAAAAAGGGCAAAAAGCTTTGCTTATTTTTGAATATTTATAGCCAAATTAAAATTAGTTCTAAAGCTTAAAATTATTTCTTACCTTAAGTTACATTTCCTGCTCCTTTGATGTCGCATGTGCATTAGAACATTGGTTATAAAGAAAACATAAGAATGTTATTTTTTTGAGAAAATTGTTGAAATTTCTTTAACGTTAAATTAACATTATTATTTTTTATGAATATTTAATACTTTCCATGAAATAATTTAAGGAGTAATACATTTATATGAAAATTCTAAAATAGAGTAATTACCTCACTATGGGTTCCTTCTACGGTTAAGTGTGAACAAATATATTTTTTAGAGATTACGTTTTATTACTATAATTTTTTAATTAGATTTGCCAATTTTTAAAATAGTTTGCCAGTCCTGAGCATTATATTTTCAGCACAAACAGTCGAATTTGGGTGATGAAAATTATAAAATCCCGAAAAGTATGTTTTTAATTTTGTTTCTTAACAAACCGTATTACGTCGTAATATGTTTCAATTAATTCAAAAGGGTTATTAGTCACCTATATTTAATTACAAAAATTGACAGTCAGACTTAATTTGTAATCATGGCACCCAAAAGATCGACCAGATCGACCAGAATGTAGTGATTTAAATAAATTTTGAAAAAGTGTCTGTATCTCGAACACCAAGAAATTTTTATTGAAATAAAATTTAGTCAGTAACCCAGCCATAGCTTGACCTATCTCCCCTTTTCAGTTGGTCTATTACTTATAGGATACTTGTATATATATATGTGTATGTATATACACGGTGTCCAGGAATAGATGCCGGACATAGAAAGACGCTATCCGTTGGCTATAAAGGAATAAATTGTCGTAGAAGTAAAGCGTAAAACACGCCCTTTTTTGAAATTAAAAAATATATTACACGTGACTCTTTTTAACACACCCAATACTTGCCTGGGGTGCAGCGTTTACCCGCAGTGACGATGTCTTTGCAGCTCTTCGCGAGTTACTCCCTTGAGCAGCGTTGAACAATATGCGCAAAAATCGTGAGTACGAAAAATATGATAAATAACCATTAGAATTATTTTCAATTTTCTAAAAAAAAAATCATCTTTTAAGGTTTATTTTAATGGCAATCAACTATTTTTTTCATTCAAGGAATAACGTCTTTCTTTGTTGGACACTTATTCCCGGATACCGTGTAAATATATATACACACGTTTTGAACCATAAAACGTCAAGCTTACTTTATATTAGACATATATTCCAAAGGGAGAGTTTCAATATATCTATAAGTTTCACATTGTCAGTAAATTAGAAGGAGCCATACTCTCTTTGAGTGCGATTTAGTAATGTAAAAGAGGTTGTATTAAAAGGAAATATTCCTTAATATTTATAATTATTTACAGCATTTTAACTTATTTTGTCATTCAGTAAATTAGTGTGTTGTCTTTACTCTCTCAAAATATAGGACTACAAAAAATGAAATTTCGTTTTTTTCCATTCCTGTTCGGCAATTATATGATTAAACTATGACTTGAAATGTTCATGGTTCAAATTTTTTTTTTAAATAAAACTAAATGGATGTTGGTTTTTTTTCGTTTTATCAACACAATTTTGTTTTTCAAAGTTAATAAATATTTTATTTAAAATGTGCGGGATCCATTTTATCTCCGACGTCATTTTATATCAATTCCATTTATAATACTAGGTATCGTCCCTACAGTATTCAGGCAAAAAGCGACACCAACCACATTTTGCTTCCATATCTTCAATTTTTATGTTAAATGATTATTCATTAACGGCCTTAAATCATTAACGGCCTTCTCAATGATTCAATTATTTATTTTGCACTTTATTCAAGTGCTAAACTATATGACTCAATATTGCTATACACAAAAAAATTTAATGAAAATTTAATAAACTATTCATAAATATTAATTTTTCAAACAGTAAATATATTACTATTCCACAGGCGTAAAAACAGTGCATATTTAAAACATATTTTCCTCAGCATGGAAATATATATGGTCTAGTAAATCTTCCAGGTATAATAAAAATACCTTTTAAAATACAATCTTTTTCTTGCAGTTGATTTAAGTCACTTGTATGTCGTTTCTATGTATGAGTTTTCCGACCATTACTCATAAACTAGCAGACCCTATTTAGCTACGATAATTTAACTAATGTTATGTATACTACTATTGTGATTACTTTTCAAATATTAAAAAAATAGCGATTTGGCCAGCAGGGGGTGGAGACACGTAACTCAGGAAAAATTGTTATTTTAAAGTTTAATATTTTTTCAACAGATCCTTGTATCGAAAAAGTGTTCATGACTTACCCTCAATATATTTGAAAGATTTATTCACACAACAGTGTATGCGAAAATAAATTACCCAACATGTATCCTTGTATCCTAAAAACATTTTGTAAGTTACATGCGTTATATATACACACCCACACACACACACACACACACATATATATATATGTATATATATATATATATATATATATATATATATGTATATATATATATAGTATAAATATACATACCTGACAAATTTCAGCTTTATTATAGTCTGTCTTTCTAATAGTCTGTGAGCAAAACGATTGTGATACCCGCATGGATAGATAGACAGACGGACGTTGCAAAACTATAAGAACCCTAAAATACAGGAAATAGTCTATAATATTAGCCATTTACATCCTGAAATTTCTTTATAGATTATGGTGTGGGTACGATTCCCTCGACAAAAATATTTTGATTCAACTATAACATTTTGGTTTATTTAACTCTTATATGTATATACCTATCATTTTTATGGTCCGATTTTGCAACTGATAACGGGTCAAAACAGACAATATGCAACAATTACTAATAAATTAAAATACACTTTTCTGGTGATTTCATCCATAATATCTTCATAATTTAATTTTGAACTAAAATGGTATAAAAGTTACCCCAAAATAACCCGTCGCACCCTCCAACTCCATTCACTTAAATCATTATTGATTGTTACCACAGGTTTAAAAAAAAAGGTTATAAAGCCTATGTCCATTATAATGTTATAATCTACGCGGTAGCTAAAGGTAACCATCGTTGAGCAAAACCACAAAACACAAACTTTAAAAATACAAACAAACATACGAACAAAACCATCGTCTACAAAAATAAAATTAGCAAGATCATTGTTTGCATAATATGTGTATATGCTAACTACAACAGTCACGTGTGAAAAATAAATAAAAATAAGAAAATACAAATATCAATAAAATTCAATTAAAGCAATGTGTGAATGAATATTCAAACCAAATATAATAATAAACACCTATAGTATACTTGCTACTATTTGGCACTTTATATTCATAGACTTTTTCAAACTTTCGCGATTCGAACACATATTTTATTTGATTTGACTCGGGTTTTTTCGCGGTAGTTATATATTTAATGAGTGAACCTAGATATTATATATACTAAGTACTCACTATGTCCCGACGTTTCTGACTGGTTGCACAGCCTGTGGTCACGGGAAGACTGGATATCTAGGTTCACTCATTAAATATATAACTACCGCGAAAAAACCCGAGTCAAATCAAATAAAATACTTTATATTCATGTTAAACTCAAATAATTGGAACGGGATCCACGTCACTACAAGCGTCACTACGTTTATTGCAAGCTAAACTCTTAATTGTAATCATAAGTAAAGTAGTCGCAGCAAACTTGAAGACTCAGTATGAATATAAGAGTGGAAAAAGGTAAAATGAACTGAAGTTAGAAACTAAGGAAAGCTTAAAAATCAAAGGAAATCAGTATATCCGCCTTAACTATTTTTCCGTCCTTATACTAGATAATTTTAAGTTTTGAGATTATCCCGTACAAGGACAAACAGATAGACATTATATTTTTAGTGAGTAAACCAAATATAATAACAAACACCTATATATACTTGCTAGTACTTGCCACTTTATATTCACGTTAAACTCAAGTAATTGAAACGGGATAAAGTCCAAGCCATACAGTATTGTAAGTCAAGTTGTTAATCTGTAATCATAAGAAAAGCATCGCAAAAAATCGCAGTAAACTGGAAGACCCAATACGGTTATAAGAAGGAAAAGAAGTAGAAACAACTAAAGTTAGGAACTAAGGAAAGGTCTATATATCTAATAAATTTGTAAAACTAGATTAGCAGATGCTCTTCACGTCATTATGAGACCAAACAATGCTAAAAAAGGAAAAAAAACTGCTGGTCGAGATTAAAATGTACAGCAAGAAATTATTTTTTCGTAGATCCCTCATGTTGAAATGCATTAAAAAATTAACACTGTATATTAATTTCTCTCAAACTACAATAAAACTAGGTATATATTGAATATATCTTTCAAAATGCAAAATATTGTAATATCTGATGAGCTACAATAAAGTAGCATAAAGGATCGGCCGTCGACATCAGTAATTCCATTGTTGATTTATTAAGCAGCAACATCAATGGATATCGCGTCAATGGCGTTTATCATGTTATTACAATTATTCTGTTTCATATCGTTAATGTAATTTAGCAGAGCGAATATTTACGCAAAATATCAATCTGTGAAAATATTGTTTTATTATTGTTATTGTATTACGATTTAAAGTATTGAACTCTGTAATATATGGGATATAGTTTGGTTCCGAATTGTGCATCTGTACAGACATCTGTTTCAGTATGTATCAATTTGAATACACACATGTTAATTATTTTATCGTTTTCCATTATTTTTTTTGGTATCTTGTCTGCAGTTTTTTATGAATTCACAAAGTTTATCATATTAGTGTATTAAAGTAAACTTTGAATAGAAAATAAAAATATATACAAGTTAATACATTCAGTTTTTGCAAGAGAGTTGCAGTTTTAGATATCAAGTTTTTTACTCATGTATATTTTAATTTGTGTATGAAAAGATAGTGTTGTGAAAGTATCTGACAAAGTTAATACAGTAATACATTCAGTTTTTGCAAGAGAGTTGCAGTTTTAGATATCAAGTTTTTTACTCATGTATATTTTAATTTGTGTATGAAAAGATAGTGTTGTGAAAGTATCTGGGAATAAAAAAGAATTTTTAAAATATTTTCCCATATATTTTTAGAAATTACGGTATACCTAATACAACTATACTACACTGAAGAAATTTGCTCAATTAATTTTCCATAAGAAGTTTTTCTATCGTACATGAATTTTTATGTGTATATATATATATATATATATATATATATATATATATATATATATGTCATTTATATATATATATATATATATATATATATATATATATATATATATACATATATTTAGTTTTGATAGTCCGTTAAATTACTTGGACTAATAGGAATATACAAAATTATTTTTGAAGGTATTTTTTAAACTGTATTATTTTAATGTAATTTGTAAGTGTTAAATTAAAATTAATCTCATTAAATAGCTACAGTAAATATGGAAAAAATATGGAACTGCTGGTCTCCATATGTATTTATGAAAGGGACATACCAAAACTTTTATACTTTTCTCTTTTAATTTTCCGAGGTTTTATGAAATTGTTATTTATTTTTTACATTTTGGTTAAAAGCCATTTAGTAATTTTATATTAATTGACAAAAAAAATTTTTAATAATTATTAATTATAAATCTCATTTTAGTTTAGGAGTAAAATAAAAATTACCCCAAATCAACTTACCTAATATGATTCTATTTTAAATTAAGCTCTCTGAACACCATTTCAACTAATGCCGTTGTATGAAAACACCACTTGATTATTATTTCACTCATGATGTGATGATACAGCTAACTTGTGCCTTTTTGTGATTCTTTTTTGAATTTCAAGGCATATTTAAATTGTTAGTTTCATTTTTGTTCGCTATTACATTTCTATGAGGCAATGAAATCTACACTGAATGTAT
Organism: Druceiella hillmani; assembly: GCA_039881145.1. Classification (NCBI taxonomy): domain Eukaryota; kingdom Metazoa; phylum Arthropoda; class Insecta; order Lepidoptera; family Hepialidae; genus Druceiella; species Druceiella hillmani. The sequence goes on from JAYKKI010000008.1 coordinate 36,022,298, forward strand.
TATTTGTCATTATTCAAACAGAATCATGAAACGAACTATAGAAATATCCAAATCCGCATTGAATTTCAATGTCAAGTAGAAAACATTTCCGAACTCAACCTTTACCTTCAAATTAGAATTCCGAGACTTTATAGACGTAAATTCCGCCCAAAGGATTGTAGCCAATATATTACCCGAATTATTTTAAGCATCATAGCGTTAAAATGTCATAAAAATATTAAATAGCTTTGAGCACTTTATTGTCTAGGCAGAATGTATTACTTAAACAATGTTATGATATTATCATATTTACGATACTCTTAAAATGCCGCAAAAGGGATTGAAGGTTAGCATTAGGTTCAGTATCCCTCGGGAAAGTAAGCCCCTTGAAAGCATAGCTAATTATTTATTTAAGTATATTCGGATAAAGCTTTTTAATTTTATATCATGTATGAATGAAAGTTTTTTGACGTATGACATAGGTGGGACTCTTCATATCAAAGATTTTGTACACGTACGGGTTTTGCGTAGAAGTATAGCGTAGTGTATATAGCGTATCAAATAAACTGCAGTAAATATAACATAGATATACAAAACGAAATCATAACGAGTTTATATAACAACATAAGCAATCACCGCTCTCGTTAAAATACATTTATGGAGCCGTAGAAATGTCTTTATTTCACTTAAAATTTTTTAAGTTTTCTAACTTATTCCTTTTTTGGTGTTCTAAAAACTATCACTGTATCAACTTTAAAGTTTTTTCCTCCCTTACAAGTGATATATATTTCGATGGTCTGTTAGTGGATGAATGAGTGATTGAGTCATCATGAAACATCTCATAACATATTATTGAGAAAAACTTGAAATTTATAATATATAATGATTAGATATTTTATCCTCAATACATGCTCAGATTTTCACTATTCTCTAAAGGTAAGTTATAACGGTCTCTAACTCGGTGGTACAAACCTACTGATGGAAGCATAAGTGAAATAAAATACTTTCAAAAAATGACCGGGAAATTGCTCTGTGGAATTATATATATATATATATATATATATATATATATATATTCTTCACGTCCTATCAAAGTCTTTGCAAAACGGGTAAGAGTTGCAGAATTCAGTTCCACTAATCTTAATCTATCAATGTTTGTGGCGTGACGTAACTGCGACATGCGGTGAAACTATGAACTCGCTCTGAGCGTCACTCTAAATCATTTCTTAGATATACATTTAAGATATTGGAATGCATTATTATTCTACCAATAATAACATTTTAAAAAAAAAATATTTACAATATCTTCATTCACTCTCCCTTGCAAAACTGTTTGAAACGTTCTTAAGCTGCCTTACGCAGATTAACTATTTAGAATGACGAACATTAAGCTTCGGGTAATTTATCATCTATCAACCGGGAGCAAAACCACGCGGGCCTTTTTAAAAAATCTCGCCCGCCGACGCGGGTCGCTTTACCGCCCACACTTTTTCCATTTCGGGCCCAACCCTGACCCTTTCCCGCTTCTTTTCCTCGTCGAGGGCTCATTGCAAGTACGTCGCCGTACCTGCTGCTGTATGGAAAAATCAATTTCCCGCAGCACAGTGCCCGCGGCCGACCCGCTGCAAATACAAAATTTATGCCGACAGCCGCCACCGGCCGGCTTTACGACCGTCATTATCGCCGGCCATTTGCCATATCGCCGGCCCGCCCGGCGAACGTGGAACAATTTTTGTAACGAAAATTCCCAGCCATTATTATTGGTGGAAAACATGTGTATTTATACTAGAGCGTCGAGCTGAAAAACTCGGGCATTTTACGTTACTGGCTCTCTGCTCTATATTACCCACTTCACTGCATGTAGCATCTGCAATACATATTTTATTCTAGGAAGAACTTTTAAGGTGACGTTGTTGAAAGATTATGGGAGTTGTCTGCTATACCGTTAAGTTGTTAGGGTTGTAGCCGAGCGTAGAATGACGTAAACTACATGAGAATTGCCATTTAAGAGTGCTTCTTCAACTTAGCGCAGCTGCGTTTGTAGTATATTCAGTGCTGTGAAATCGCGTGTGCTATTTATAATTCGAAGAGGGAGGTGTTTTCGTTATTTATTTTGTCAGAATGAGACTATTTCAATTTTCATTTAATTTAATCCATAGGAATTCCCTTTTTGGGAATGATTAATACCTCAATTTTATGAAGCTTGTAAAAACTCAAGAATCAAACTATTTTTAATAATAACGGTAAATAAATGTTCTAAATAAAATAAAATTTTAATATCCATAAGTATCACGCATTTGAACCAAAACCTTTTCAGGCAAATAATTTTACTGTCCTCAAAATTGTGTTCACACTGGCTTTTAAAAACATTTTTAAATGTTAAAAATCGTGGAATACATCTAATTCGAATGTAATAAACGCTAATTGCCTTCAGTGCATTTGTTACACTATATATTTAATGTATTTATGTAGATACGAATTAAACTAAAGTAACTGTCGGGAAATTAGTTTCAACTGGATAAAAGTTTTAAGATATCATAAATCTTTTCTTTTTAAACATTAAGCGATCGTAATAAATATAATGAAGAAAATTCAAAAAGTCAGAACAGATCTCAATGAGCGGGAAAGAGAGGCTCAAAATACTATACAGTGAGATTTTATGCACGTGACACTAATGTTTTTGCAGCTAGATAACGCCAAAAAAGAAAGAAATAAGACACATTAAAACACAGAATTTAAAAATAATTTCAATTTCGCAACTCTACACATAATACCGCTGTTATGATATATGGTATTGAATAAATGTTTCGGTGTGCGACATTTGCATCGGAATAATAGGGAACGAGTGATGGCCAATCGACGCCGGTGATTCCGGTGATTCTATAATGATTTATTAAATGACAATAACAATGGCATCGACATGTTACTACAATTAAAGCAATATTTTATTCCATAACGTTTATATGATTTAGGAGAATGGATGGTGAATATAAATGAACGGAGAATGAATGCCAAAATGGTATTTTATTGGTTATTTACCCATGAAAAATAAAACTAGTTCTATGTTTTTTTTTCGGATTTATTATGTTTTGCAGTTCTATGGGAATAGAGTTGAATTTTTCATTATATATTTAATAGCTATTCATATCAAATCATAATGTGACATATACATATGTATAGGGCTTTAAGATATCTTTCTTGTATTATTTTTTTTTAGTAACAATTCTATTCTTTCGAGGTTTGTAAAAAGTTACGGTGTTATATGTCTTATTAGATCTTTTGACTTTGGGTTGCCAACCCACTGGGTTGCGCCCAGGATAATATTAATTATATTCATGTAACATATATTTAAAAATGCGTTTTTAAATTATAAACTAAATAATCTAGTGGAAAATTGCATTACCATATTTTAAGGTTACAAATTGTAATAACATTTTATATATTTACGATGGTTGCTTGTGCGTAGACAATTATTAGTAAAGATGTGAGACAATAATTTCAATAGCAAGTGTGATAGATTAATTAGAATATTTATAATCTTTATATTAAATTTCAATTAAATCTTTCCACCCATTAAGGAGGATATTAGCAAATGTAATGATTAGTTCACGTAACAAATAATTCAAAAAGCTAACAGTTTGATTTTGAAAGTAAATTAATTATATTAGATATATCCAAAATAATACACAATAATATCCTAAATTATACGAAAATTTTTATGTGAAGTTATATGACCCAATTTATCATGGCGCCTTGATTATCGTAATTGTAAGTTCAATTACGAAATTGAAAATAATGGTACATTATTTCTATAGACTATCAATAAAAAAAACCCATAACACGGTAAAAATAAAAAAGTATGAAGGAAAACTTCCAATAAATTATTCTTTTACAACTCACGATTTGCTTGTGAATAAATGCGAAGAAAAATTTTAAAAATCTTTTCCTCAATAATGATAGAGTAAAATGAAAATGAGAAGTTTTCATTAAACTTTGCTGCTAGCAATAATACATAAGAATAGTTTAATGGGTCTTTAATAAACCTACTTTCATGTCGATAAACATACTTTCCACACAAACTTGAGTCTAATTAATATTTATGAGCTCCGCCTTAGGAACAGTAAGTAACACCTGTAATATTAATACAACGCTTCAAAGTTCAGTACTTTTAATACCTCATTAGGAAGTATTTTAAAACGTAATTAATGTTACTGCTCTTTATACCAGAAATGGTACTCTGTATATTTGTATTTCTCTCACATAAAAAATAATGTAAGCTCTAGTAAAAAGCACCGAACCTGAGAGCATCAGTATATATTTTACGAACAATGTTATGACATTATCACATCTTCAGTTCTCGGAAAATGTGGCAAATGAAATGAAACGTAACATTATGTTGAATATTCTTCGGAAGAATAAGCCCTTGAAAGCAAAGCTAATAATTTATTTACGTACCAATATTCAGATAAAGCTTCATAGCTTTTTATACCCTACGAATAAGATTTTATTTCGCATTTTTTGTAGCTGGGATATTTCATATAAGAGCTATCTTTGCATATATGGTTATTATTCAAAGCGCTTAGAACTGTAGTGCGAGTCGTGAAAGTTTATTATATTTATTATTAGTCACCTATAATTATTTAAATATATTTAAATTAATCTTGACACTTATGCACAATATTAATTCCTGTGTAAAAAATTACGTTATGACGTGTGAAGCCGCGTTAACCTCTTATTTGGTATGTATAATGCAAATTATAATAATGTTTAAATAACAGTATTTCATTATCATAAGACTCTTAGCCTTAGCAAACTGTAATAATGTTTAAATAAAAATATTTTATTATCATAAGACTTTTGCCAAATAATTGTCTAGTCTGCAAAACTAATTTTAAGTGCAAACTACATTATTTGCAAGATGACAAAAAAAAGTCAAATATGAAACTTGTTGGTTAAAATTTTCTATCTAAAGCTAATAACTGTTGTTAAATGTCGTTTAAAATAACGAAACACATTTTTATTTTTAATTATGAAAATAAAATATTTTTTACAGCACCATGGCAAAAAGAATCATATTGAATATATTTGGCGTTAATTTTGTATAAATTCATTATTCACAATTAGATGAAACTACGTGATGTAGTATTATTTCTACTTTCTTTAATTTCTTTAATATAATACTACATCACAATAAAATAATACTACATCACGTAGTTTCATTTAATTGTGAAAAATAATCATATATATTTATGTAACCATAAGGGATATAATTTCGCAATAGACTTACGATTCCGACATTCGCATAACATTGTTAAATAACAAAGACCTACTTTATTTTAAAATAAATTGGCCTATGTTGCAATGGTGGCCAAATTAATAAGTATTACATACGAAGAAAAAGTAGATATTTCTGCTGTATTTTTATACTTAGTAGCTGATATCGCCTCAAAGCAGCGACTGATGATATATTTTATTAGAGAAATATTTCTTCTGATTACGGAATTCCGATAATCTTAAGAAGAAATCAATCAATTTATATCAAGAAAAGAGAAGTAACCCCATTTATAAAAAATAATCAAACATTAATTAGACCAATTCATCAATAAGTGCGAATTGGAAAACATTTTTCTAATCTTGTGTGCACCATTCTATCTATGGAACGTGTATTGAAACTTAAGATATTTGTAATTTAACATTATATTTGTGTAAAGTAACATTGACTTGCGACGAACTGTTAACCTGTGACGAATTACGAACTCAATTTTTAAAGGTATTTAGAATCGTAGTTAATCTAAATATTTACTTTTTACATAATATTTGGTTTATGTAAACACTAGTTTAATGGAAGATAATTACTAAGTGTACAATATATGCAACCATATAAATACATATATATATAACTTATTAATATGTAAATTGTATCCAAATTAATCAAATTAAAAAAAATGTTACCGCAACTTCGTAAATTAGGAAAGCGCGTCTCTCTAGCGGGTCTCGGAGCCGCACTCATTCCGCCCGACTCCACACTACTCCGCAAACTTCAACTTCCATCTCAAAGCGCAGCTGTGTCGAGTGAGAGACACACGCTTAAATGCCAATCCTCAGGCACTTTGGGCGGTCCCACATGCTACTACGCACCTACATACCAGAGCTCTAGACTCGGATAATCATCCAAACGCCGACGTAATGGTTACATGCAGTTATTACATACAGGAAGATGTTGATGATACATGATGATACATGTTTTTTATCAGTAATAATTATTTGAATATTGATTTTTCTTAGATGTGTTGTTGGAGCTTCCCAGCCAAGCAAGAGATATGGCAAATGGCCGGTGATAATGACGGTCGTAAAACTGACTAGTGCGGGCTTTTGGCATAAATTTTATTTTGGCAATGAGATAGAGCTCAACGCTACGTGAAACTGATTTTTCGATACAGAAGGTAATGTATGAGCTCCCGATGAAGAAAAAATGCAGGAAATGGTTGGGACCAAAATGGAAAAAAGGATGACAGTGAGAATGATCCCAGCCAGGAACACGATTTTTAAGAGTCCTTGCGATTTATTTGTCCTTTTGTATATAAAGTATTGCCCGAGACATAATATTCATCATTGGAACTATCTAATCTAAGGAGGGCAACTTGGAAGTGTTAAAGACAGTCAATCTATGGATTCGCTTACCAGAAAATCATAATTTAGTAACCGATGCATTTTGTTTACACCTGATAAAACTTTACTTAGCCAGTTCTCACATCTCATTTCGGTTTCTTATAACGTCAATTTATTCGAAAATGTGAACAACTATATGCCATTACTGTAAAATATGTTTACTTATGACACGTAAATACCAAACTACCAATGTGTTATTGATCTAATTATTTAAAATAAAGTGTTGTTCAGATATTTTGCGAACACATTATCTATATTTCTATCTAAAATAAGAAACTGAATTTGGTAAAGATATTTGCGGTGCCAGGGAGAATATGTGGCACTTTCATACCACTACCAAATTAAAATACCACTATTTAAATTATGTCTCGTATAGTTTCGGACAGAAATGTCTTCCACGTAAAATTACAAAAGTGTACGTACTATATCTTTTACTATAAGCGCTTTATTGTGCGCGGATTATTCGTTTCATATTTATTTATTTTTCACTACAGCCTTTGATATTATATTTTGACAACCTATTTTCTGCCAATGGAATACATACGATGGAAAAAAGATAATAAACTCACTTTGAAATGCTTCACAAGGGCGCAAACAAATTCACAAGTTCCGTGACAAGCGCCACATCTATACTGAGTACTCAATGAACACGAAGAATAGATAAAAGCAAATAACTTGTTTGTAATATAAATCATATCGCAACGAGTCGGAGCCGGGAAACGTATCCGTAAACTTTAAGGTTTTGACAGGAAGGAAATGTGTTCCTGCCAGCTATCTCGAGCTTCCACATTTCGTTAGCATGCCGTAGCGGAGGTTACGTTGCACGATCGCGTGACGTCACACAATTTATTTCCTCGTGAATGTGTGCGTACGTTTGAGCATTAACCTTGTACCAGATTTGCACTACGGGTTTCGATTATAGGTTGTTTGATGATTTATATGTTAGGCATTAGCCGCAATAATCGAACATCACCAGCAAATTATCGTATATGTGAATATTTTTTTTTATTTAACGGTTACAAATATAAAAAACAATGTCATTATAGGCTATCTTATCTAAGAGCATCGAATTTTCTATCTGTATCTTTTGATGTTTACACTAACGGATTATTAGTAAGCTATTTAAAAATTAGGAACGGCATCTTGTTCGGTCCCTGTTTCGATTCCTGATCTTAGGTTCTTACACAAGCAGTGACTATTTTTGACTCTGCAAAGTCAAAATGAACGTTTATATAATACATATTTCTCGAGCATGTCTGCGTTTACAGATTTATTTCTTTTTACACAAGTCATGGTAGTAATTTTGTAGAAAATTTGAAGCAGTTGCCACTTCACTTTTTACGAAAACCGATAAATGAATCACTTCAATAATTCTCCTTTACTGCTATGGCTGAAACATAATTATACGTATAACGAACGAGGTTTATGTGTCATAACGTGTCTCGAACATATTTCGAAAGTGCTTCGTGTGCCATAATATATCTCAAACATATACCGAACTAGCTTCATGTGCCACAATGTATCTCGAACATATATCGAACGAGCTTCATGTTCCATAATATTTAAAGTATTATTGTGAACAGAAATATAATGTTAAAACTATGTTTATATTTTTAGAATTCCTTTACTTAATGTCCTGCAAAAAAGAAAACAGCAGTTTATACTGTCCGTTTTTTATTCGTCTGATTACATATGTCTCTTATCAGTTCAAGACTATTAAATTTATCAATGATTGGCTTGAAAAAAACCTAGAGTTTCATAAACATGGAGAAGAGGAAATTTAATGTAACATTTTTTTTTCAATTCAGAGAGAATATCATATATCTGTTTAGTATATTATTATTTTAGTACATGTAATAAATTTAAACAAAGGTAAAAAGGAAGTCACCCTATTCTTGATTGCTGCGTTTTTTAGTTTTATTTCTGAAATACAAAATACTGATACTATCGTGGATTTTTTTTTAATTTTGAAGGCTAGATCGTACAGCACAATGACTTAACTAGCTTTGTAGTTTTTTGTCTGTGTAGAATTCAAAAGTATTTATCGTATTATGAAAGTTCTTCAAATAAAAGCATCTGTAAAAAACTATTTACTGATGAGAACAGTATACTTTCGCAGATTCCAATTTCTATGTTAAGTTATCGATATAGGATAAAAATAAACACAAACAGTAACGAAACGCGATGGCCTTCTTCATATCGTCCAGCAGGTTATTAGCAATGCCCCAATAACAATCTGTTCTTTCCTAATTATTCATGTAATAATATTAGGTTGGCAATTTATAAACGCCCCATCTCTGTACACAAACTTTTCAACTTTTTATGTGTAGTCCATGAAATCAATTGTTAATTATGTAGTCACCGTCGGTATCTAACACTTGTCGCCAACCCTGGTAGAAATGTTTTGGCCTTTGACTCAAAACCAGTGAAGTTCGATTTTGATATGTCTGTCGTCTTTAAATTTTCTATCACGTAAATTATTAGACCGTGAGCGGAATAGATGGTAATTAGGCGGAGAAAGATCTGAAAAATACGATGGGTGAATTAGCACACCCAATTGAGAGTAGTTTTTCACGCGATACTTTTACTACGCGCGGACCCGCATTGTCATGTAAAATATAAACTTTGCTTTCATTTGAAAAAAGTTTAGCGATTAGTTTGATCAACTGTTCACAAAAAATCTTAGTACTCTTAATGTTAGATTGAAAGTTTTCCCAATCAATAACTCAATGAATAACTCCTTTTATAACTCACCGTGTATTCAAAAGTATATTTTGTCCAGTATTATGTTTTGGTCTGGCTTCTTCTCCAGCTACTAGCTACTGGCGTTTACGCTGAAAAATAACATAAGCCACCCACTTTTCATCTCTTTTAACTCGATACTTTAACCTCTCGTCGGTACGAGGGAACACAGTAGCTCTCTCCTATATATTAGCTCTGCTCTAAACTTGAAAGGAATATTTCCACTTCTTTCTCAAACCATGAAGTTATTTTATTTATTTGAACATGAAAATATCTGTCAAATAACCCAAACTCATTCGTTACTTAATAAATAATTTATCTTTATTTGCCGATTACATAATTACAAACTGAACAGAAGTTCGAATCCTGCACTCTTAATGTAGCCTACAAGAAATATTCTAGAAGCTTCTATAATATTCCAGAAATCGGTCGAAAAAAGGGGCTAGTTTATAAGTTGCCAACCTAATATTATGTACTTGCAGAGATGATAAACATATTTTCTACGCAATGACGAGATTCATTCTACAGATTAGAAGCTTTTTCTATAAATGAGGGTATTACTCTTTATAACTGCATGTTCGGAAACAAATTAAGGAAGTTTTTATTTCTTACCATGAGCAATTAAAGTAGCTAGTGCATCTAAAATTGAGCTATGATGAATTGTGGAATAATCTGATAAAATAAGAATATAATATTCATATCGAAACTTATGACACAAGAAAATATTTTCAGAATAATCGATGCAAAATGATTTTGGGTACATGTATCAAGACTACATACCAAAGTATTTCCAAGTTTACTTTTCTGAGGCCCAAATAGTCTAAATACTAATATTAGTAAACTAAATAGTAATAGTAAATAAGACCAAAAAACAGAGTTGACTTGCCTTAGTAAATATTTTTTCAACTGAGTAGTAATACTATCGCATTATAAAATGTTAATTAAAAAAGAAAAAGATTTTTTTCAAAACAATTCGATGCGCGTTACTAAAATTTTCTAAATGCCATGTTACTAAAGTTTTATATCTGCCTATTCGTCTGTAATGAAACCTGAGCCGATGAAAACATTGTCTACCTATAAATATACATCTAACACTAAGTACAATTACGTATTCTTGATATATATATATATACATATATATATATATATATATGTATATATATATTTATATATATGTATATTTATATATATATATATATATATATATATATATATATATATATATATATATGTATATAAACTTTGGTTCTAACTAAAAATTCATGCTTTATTGCTTATCTTTTATGCAATTCTTTTCGAAGTTAAAAATTAAAAAAGAGAAATTCGACCGTTCAGAAAAAACTAAGTTTTCCTATTTTTGTAACACCTTTTTAAAAACGTTTTCTTTAAAATATCAATATTTCTCCAAGACTTAAGTACCACCTTTTAAACGTGATTGTTATTTTTAAATAATTTAATACTAAATAAGACATTTCTTTTAGAAATCGCAGACATACAATAAAATATTCCCAATAGATGATATAGACCCATTAAAATGTAATTAAATTTATTATAAACTTTATATTTTCGATCTTCACATAATATTTTTAACCGTATTTTTCACTTTCTTACTTCAGCTAACCATAACTTCGATGGTATTCCAATTTCCATATTTTAATTTTTTACACATTTATATTGTTTTTATACAATATAATGTCAGTAGTTCGTTATTATACATATATTAACGAAATTGCATCAGGTTATTGTAGTTTATCTTAAGATACACTGCTTGCTCATGATTTAAAATAAAAACAGCCTTACTGTCTTCCAACATATTGCTGTTATATATTTAGATATAGATTGATTTAGTATATAATTATCGTTCACAAAAAGTATATTTAAGGGAATAATGTAAGAAAACCGTTTTTTGTAGTAATCTGACATTACTATTTCATTCATTCTAACCCATGATGAATGTGGGAAAGAAAGTTTATCAAGGATAGAGGATAAACACGTGTTTATACGTGTGTATGTGGTTATATGTAAGTACATGTGTTGTACCTAGTTGTTTATGTTTATAGATATGTGCGTATGTAAATATGATTTATTATGTGCACGGAAGAACACTTTAAGTAAAAACATTGTACGCCTTAAATAAATTGGTTCAACTGTTCTTTAGGTCTGTTCATTCAATTACCGCCTGTTATCTCAATATTTTTAAATAATGACTAATGCTCTTCTGGCAAACGATAACTTTAATGCGTGGTTTATGTATGAAAAAAATTATATTTAAGATATTGAATTAAAGGCTGTCATTTAATTCAGAATCAATTATTCGGCATAATTAAGATTTTCCACTATACGCCAAAGGCGAATCTTGATCGACAAACACGAATTTGAATTCCATTTGAATATAAAAGTATTTCCTAGGTACAGTAATATTTTTTGCAATTTAATTTCAATTTGTTTCATTTGTAAGGTAGTCAAAATGTAATTATAAAAATTATGCGGCATTATGGTTATTGTGCCCCGATCAAGGTACAAAATCGTCACATTATTATACTGGCACACCAACTACAATTGTCATATAAAAGTATACAATGCAATGATATTACCTATGTAATAAAATACAATTCATTCTTAAAAAGTAACCTGGAAATCTAGATGACATGCACGTATTCCCATATACTTATCGACAAACGCCCGCATTTCTGTTCAGAGTTCAACTTGTAAACTTTTAATATAAAATATACGCAATTTTGTCTAATCTCACGCCGTCGACGGGTGCGGGACTAACCGGATTTGTTTACTCAGCCCACTGCAGTGCTACGGAGAAGGAACGGCTGCGCGACCCACTTACCCGCGTCTTATTTGTGCTAAGCCCTAGCCGGTTATGCCGGGGACGTCGTTCCGCCGCCGTGCTACGACGCGTTACGCCATGTATACGTGAGGCCGCTACGTAGCACACGTAGGAGTCGGGGATCGGAGAGTAAGAGTTTTGACTGTGACAAATTTGTAGCATAGCGTAGTGGTTGTAATCGTTTGTTCAGCATCATCGAACGTTGATTGAATAATTTTAGCACATACGTATAGTATTAAATTAGTTTGTTGATTGGGGAAATTATATTTGTGTAGTTCGCATATTCAATGAACATTACATTTTATTTGAGTTCTGTATGAAGAACTCAGTTGAATAATCAATATAAACGTATTTAAATTGTGAAAAATAATACACAAATATTTCAAAGCTTTTTTTTATTCATGCTTTGATAACTATTATTACGAAATAAGAGTATTATGCATAACGATTTACGGTGTTCATGTATTATGTTTATATTTTAATACATATAGAAACTGTGTCACACACATACAAAGAAACACATATGCATACACGCACACATATACACACACACACACACACATATTGCAAAGAGAAACTATTAATATCATAAACCAAATTTAACAAAAATGTGAGTCGGAATAAAAATGAAAACCGAATGCATTGGATTATTTTAAGCAAATTAATAAATTAATACACTCATTGCAATTAGGGAGTTTAAATATAATTTAATTTAAAAATATTTCTGACATCCAAAGATCTAAATTTTTCTAGCATTGGAAAAATTAAAATAGAAGAATCCGATGACGAAAGGTATGATTAGACTTTTATAAAAAATATTGGTAAAAGGCTGTTTACGTTAATAGAGAAATTAGCTATAAGATCAAGAATGAATTACTCGTGGATATTTTGATGTTGTAAGAATTATAAATAATTCATAGATTGAATCTTGCGATTTGCTTTCCTCAACGTAGTTCAGGTGGGTCATTATGTAATTTTATATAAGGTGACATCCTCAAAATATTTCCAAGTATGAATTACGTGTATTTAACGTGACATATTTAATAGAAATAAAAAAAAATTATTGCATCATAAATAAAGAACAGATGACAAAAAAATATATTTAAGTAAACGTATGCTTTTCTTCCAAATTTGAAAATATTTTGATAAAGTTATAGGGGGCAATCGTGTTTGTATAGATTTGTGGTTAGTACATGTTAGAGTTGTGAGAGAGAAATTATATTTATTTTATATATATTATATTTATTTTACATATATTTTTACAACTATGTAGACGTGTTTGTACAGGAAGTTTAATCCTGAATTTAAAAGTTCAATGAAGTTCGTAATAAGATTTCATGAAGCTAACAGAATCAGCTTCCTTACTTTCATTCTCATGAAAGTAAGGAAGTGAAAGAACCATTAAAAATAAAAATTTACAAACGTTCGTATGCTCCAAAAATCCTCAGTTTTTTGGAAAAACCCTATGTATAAAAACGCAAAAAAAAGCCAGATTTACTTGGTAAAAAATTTATATTACGATAAAAAAATAATTACATGATTTTAAAATATTATAAATATATTCATATGACGTTAATAAATAAATTAGAAATATTAAATAATTTTGTGGTATCTTGTTTTTTCTCACCGAAGCTCCGATTGTGAGATTTCCGCTTATAATTCCGACTTGGATCATTTTACTTTAGCAAGCAACAAAAGTCTGCCACCATCCTTTTATTCTACCTTCCCTGATGGCGATGTTCCATATCTTTTAAATCCTGATGAAATATTTTGCCTTGCTCTTCGCTTATAGCTCCTAGTTATCAGGAAAGTAATCCAAGTGCGAATTAAGGAATGCTCATTGATCATCTCATTTTTCCAAAATTTTCAATAAAGGTTTTTAGCAAATGAACTAAAAATCCACCTTTTTCCAATAATAAAGGTATGTTATGTAGTTAATTACATTATATTTAGCTAACTATTTATGAGAACTTATCCATCGTTGTCTACTGCAACCATTCAGTATATTTTTTTTCAATAAAAAACAAATAAAATAAAATACTTTTTCCATATAGTCATTCATAGTCAAAACAAAACGATAAGCAACATACATACAAGTGTTCGTATTTGTAAAAAAAATGAAAAATAATATTTTTATTGAAAAGTGTTTTACAAATTAATTTTCATTGCAAATTATATTTCAACAAAACATTACATCATATAAAACATTGAATTTTGACGAGAAACGAATAATTCGAAACTTCAAAACGCTAACGCTCCGAAAGTCTAGTGAACCAATGCCAAAGTCAACGAACTAAAAGCTTGTGCTAACATCCATTAAATTTTCCGTACGAATTATTGCAGTACTTACGGTTTGCTTGAAGAAAGTTCGAAGAAAAATCTAAACATCAACTGAACTGACATTATTATTAATGGATAAAATTTATTTTTATGAGCCAGCGGTCGTGAAAACAACCTTAAATAAAGTTTAGCGGAGTGATGAATGAAAAAGCATATTTTGAGTTATATTCTAGTAATAGTCGCATATATCATATAACATGTTATGTGTCGTGTCTATTAATTATTCATATTAGATTTTTAGAACTACGTTTCAAATGATGATATATGTATTTAAATATAAATTATAATTTTAAAAATAACATTGTAGACCTTATAAATGAAATATCATTTCACAAAATGGGAAAGACCCTCTGTTTTCTTTATTCCAAAATATCGGTTGGTTAAAACTATTTACCGTACTAAACCAATTAAAACATTAGTTGGGTATAATAAATATATATCTATATATATATATATATATATATATATATATATGTACTTCTTCAGGTATTATATGACTAAGCAAGTTTAATAATAAACTTATGGATTACAAATATATAAAGAAATTGAATTTCAAACGACAAGAATATTGAAAAATTAACTATTCAATATTTAGGATATAGTAGCCATACCCGAAAAAAAATCTAGTTGCCTTGTCAAAAAAATCGCTCGTGAACTTTTAAAAAAAACACGTAATTTTCTTCAATTTACTTTTAATTTCCTAATTTAAAAAGCATATATATATATATATATATTTATATATATATATATATATATATATATATATATATATATATATATATATATATATGCAACATCGATATCGGATTTCAAACTCTCAAGTGTATTTAAACAAACTTTTCTTTTTAGTCTTCATATATGTCCTATTATTTTAAATTAGATTTATATAAAATTATTTCAAATAATCTTCAATATAAATAAATTAGATTGAACATCTGTGTCCAAGCATCGCCACAATGTAACTTTGACCCGAACGAACCACACAGCCCCCGCTTATCGAAGCGACCGCGACGTGCGACGAAAAGCACGTTTGTCGAACCAATATTTTGTGCTCCGCACGTCATATTGCATGCTTTCGTTAATATTATTGGTCACCATATTGAATTTGCAGTTCGAAAAGTCGCCTCGAAGATGAAATAATGGCGTAACTTTTACGATGTATAGAAGGTTGTTGTAAAATAATTTCTTTATTTTGCTATTTTCTTTTCTGTTTAAAATTATAAAATGCTAGATTTAACCTGCTTACGTGAGAACTGAAAAAATGGTTTTATGATACCTGGAAAATATTTTTAAAATGTAGTTGTTTATTCTTAATATTAACATGATATTATATACTTACAACGCAAATATATATACAATCTTATGTTCATGCTTTTACACCTACTAAATCAGATTTATATTTATATAGAGGGGTAATCCTATGACTTCCTACATTAAAAATTCCATCTCGTCGGAGCAGATATGAGTAAATGTGTTTTTAATGCTACATAATATAGCTGCTAACTTTGCAGAATGACTGAAAAATATCAGAAAGTTTCGAATAAGAGGGAAAAAATTATTAACCGCTTATATTTTAAATTTTTTATAATTTTTTATAAAAATTTCAATATATTCTTGATGAGTAGAAGAGTTAAAATAATATGTGTTTAGATATTTCTGTTTTATCAAAGTTTCGATACCGTTTACATTATCATCGCATTGACATATTAATTTATTTGAAATTTTATTTATCCCTAAAATTTCCAATTGTTTTAAAATTACCGCACCGATATCTTTATCAGTTTAAAGTTCAGACTGAAGAAAGGACGAAAATCGCTCGATATTCATTCCTTTAATAATATACCTCAAAATTTAGGAAAACTGTGTTTTAGATTCTGAGTCAATAGTTCTATCAACCTTAGTAGATGGATATTTGAAATTACTTATTTCACGTGTCATAACATTTTGCTCGAGCCTAAAATTTCGTTATCTATATTGTTCTGTACTCAGTCCTGATGCTGCAGAGGTACTGCCCACCAAACTATGAGACTTGAAAATCTGTTGTTTTTGAAATAGAGGAATGAATCTCAAACAGAGGAAACATTGAACTCCGAGTTCCAACTCCTCCATCCTGATACTGTAGGAATACTGTTTTTTCTAAATCGTGCGACTTGAGAATCTGGCATGTTTTTATTAGTTTCGTGTGTCTGAAGCAGAGACTCTGTGAATAGACTTTGGCGGCAAATCAACCTCACTCTGATAGCTGTGGGTGTACTGCCTGTTTAAACCGTAAGACTTGGGGATATGTTGATTTAAAGTTATTATTATGGGTCTTAAGTAGATACACTGTCATTAAATGTTGGGCTCCAACTCTTCAGTTCTGAAGCTAAAGGTGTGCTGCTTGTCTAAACCAAAAGATTTGAGAAATTAGCGTTTAAAGTCTTAAGCAGACTTTGCCATTGAACTCGGGATTCCAACTCCTCAGTACTGTGATTCAAGGATACGACCTGCCTAAACTGTAAAAAATTGAGAATTTGTTTTTTTTGAAATTAGTATTTGCATCAAGAAATTGTCTGCCACTGACCTTTGAATTCCAGGTTCTTAGTCTTGAGACTATGAGGATAATGTCGTCTTAAATCATGGGAGTTGTGTATCAGCCTTTTCTAAAATTGGTATTGTGCAAAGTTGTAAAAACTCTTGTGCCTAACTCTGGGTTGCAATTCTTCAGCCCTGATGATGCTGGGGAACTGCCTGCTTAAACCTCTTAAGCAGATTCTTTACTATAAAACTCCGGATTTCAAATTTTCAATCTTGATGTTATGGGAATACTGTAAACTTAAGTCATGAGACTTGAGGACCTGCTGTTTTTAAATTAGTATTTTGGCTTTCAAGTAGATATTCTGTCAATAAATTTCAATTCATCAACGCGATGCTACAGTGGTACGATGCTACATTGGTACGTACTGTCTAGTCTCATATTAACTCATGTGTCTGTAATTAATCAACCAATTTATATAATTCATTTCGATTTGAATGACTCCAGTACAGCATCATGAATAATTGGTGAGTGAATTTTACCATGGAAATTGTAGGCACATCATTTATTTTATGAACAATGTACAGCACAGGTGTTGTGATCGAGATTGGATGATATAGATCTACATAATTTAATATTCCGTTCTCTAAAGTTTTGATACAACTAAGGTGGCATACATTTTTCCTTTAGCAAAAGGGTACAATAATGGAATTATGAAGTAGTGACAGAAACTTTTCGTAGGTGGAAATTAAACTTATCGAGTACGGATTTGTTTCACTTTTGTTGACGTGACCAAGATAATATTAAACTACATAGTTTGAAAAGTATATACAGTTGTAGTATATATTATTATCAGTTTGTAGATAAAGCATTAAGTAAATAAAGTATAAACAAATGCATGAATTGACTAAATATCAGTACGTAGGTAGGTAGGTAAATGTATGTAGGATAAAAACCAATTCAAAAATGTTTAAATATAGCTATTTAATGCATAGTAGTATTTTTAAAATTTATTTACGTTCGGATAAATTATTTTACCGCAAATGTTCTAGTTAAATAATACGAGTATTTTTATTATCTTGTTATTTTAAATGTTTTAAAGTGGTTATTTGAATACGGTACATTTTTTGGTAAAAATGTTTTATTCCTTATTTATTTTCCCGTATAACAAATATTTGAAAATCACTATCTTATTGCAAACGAATATTACTTTTACCAAACATTGCTCAATCAATAATATATCACTTAACTTGAATTATCATGTTCATTTTTATTTTCTCTTGAGTTGTATTAGATCATTAACACTATCAAAATCTATGTATCAGAACTACAATAAATTAAACAAGAAAAACAAAAAAAAACATTTTCTTAGTAGCAACGGCAAATTCACGAGTTTTTTGCTTACGCTTATTTTAAAATAAGGTATAAAATCTTTATGTTCCCTTAGAAAATTTTGCACTAAATTTAAAACTGGTAAAAGATGACCCAAATGTTTTGAAGCTCCTTTTCTCTCAAACGATAGTGGTTGCAGCTTTTAATGTTTTACTCAGAATTCATAATTCAATTAATATTGTGATAAACGGTCAAAATACGTGTCTTGAAAAATAGTGTCAAGCGGAAGTACAGAGATAGAGAATATCAAGGCTTATCCAAAAAATCCTCATGTATGCTCAAAATGGTTTTTAATAGTCCTGAGTTAAATTTTTTTTTGTGTTTTTAGCTAAATTTGTATATTAAAGAAAAAAAATTTATTTCTAATGCGAATAATTGTGACAGGAACTTGATTTCTTTATTATTGAAAACATTTTGTTTGTGTAGATCTTAAAACGGAGCCCAAAACAATCACCAAAAACACAAAATATTCCAAACACCAGATTTTGAACTTAATTTTTTACACCATTTAAAAAAAATCACATAATTTTTTGACCAGAACCTACTTCAAAAACTTTCTTATTTCGTCACATTTCTAACCAAATTTGTATTTCTACATGTACGGAAAAATCTTAAAAATGTCCATTTTTTAATTTATTCATCATTAAAAATGTCCAAAATTTAGTAAGTGAAAAGAAATTATTACGCAAAAATAAAAATTTTCAGAAGCGTATCTTATTTAAAAAATTACATAATTTTTTTTTATTACGACTGTCCAGTTCAATGTATCGCCGAAAAAATTGCCTTTTAAACATCTTAAATCCGTTGTATTTGTTTAATGATTTTCCTCATTTTTCTGCTCAACTCTTTTTCGCACCATTTTAAGATGCAAGTAAGTAAATATTTTTATTCCAAGTGCACCGATAAGTCAATTCGTTAATAAAAACGGAATCGTATTTACACAACATGTGTATTTGACTGTCTGAAATTAAATGATTCCTTATATACTGTATGGCGTTCCACAAGAACAGAACAAAAATTAATATAAAACGTCAGTAGTTTAGTCATAGGAATGATTTTAAATTCTTTGTAATTTCAAACACACCGCGCTGCTTTGCAGTCGTGGCCGATAAAAACAACAATCTCTCGCAGTTGCCATTTTGCTAAGGTCGTATATAAGGACGTGTATATATATATATATATATATATATATATATATATATATATATATATGTATATATATATTAGGACACGGAAATAACAATTAGATAGTTCTTGAGAATAAAATAATTAAACAAATTGCGAGTTGTGCCAGAGAAGCGAGACTTTTGCCTTTTTTTGTGCTGCTTTCGGTCAGAGCGAAAGCGAAAGCGGTGTTCGGAAATTGTCTTCACTAAATGTGAGCCCGGAATAGTTCGACAGTCTTTCAATTAGCGTCAATCACATTTATTTTAATTAACTTAAGCATTTAATTTTTTATAATTTCATTAGAAAATAGTAATTATAAATATTTAAATAAAATTTTAATTCAATATTTTGTATAAATTACTTGGTACAGAGCCCAATGCGTCATAAAAATCTCTGGAGTTAACAGTTCATCAATGATACAATTTTTTTAATATATTAGATGAAGGTCTAACTCAATATGATATAAGGCATGCCACTATGCTCTTATATTATGAGAATAATATATGACTGGAGAAAATAATGGAAATGGCAGTTTCTTCTTTATATTTAGATTGCAATTTACTACCCCGCAACCCTTTAGATAGGAGCGCAATTGATCTCTGACCTTTCGGTGAAAGAGTTATAAGTTGATGTTGTTCGATAAGTAATAATGTTGAAACGTATGTAATGCAAACTAGGGGAGAGCTCTATATAATTTACTATCTTCAAAAATGTAAAACAAATAATATTTTTGATTACTTAAATAAAAATTGTAATACTATTTTCATGTTAACAAAAAAATAATTTTTCCATTGCAAATTTTTTTTCTTAAGCTATTAATTTTTATAATTTTAAAATCACTTGAAGTCGTATGTTAAGCTTTAACAGGAGGCTTTGATAATAATTATTGCAATTAAAAATAAACAGGCTTACTGGATATCAATATTAACATGCTTAATTAATAAAAGTTACAGTACAAACATTATATAACACTAAGTCATTGATATGGATAGCGATTTGTATGTTTAGAAATTGAGTACTGGAACCCAGGTTAAATTTAATACATATAATAAGTATAAATTCACAGTTTTATTAGCGAACACAGTAACCTTTTAGATACTCGAAAATTTTATTAGCAAGTGTTACTGACAATAAGTTAAGAAATAAGAAAGGAATTCGGTATACAAACTTGTATCGGCAAACTTATTTCTAAAGCTTTTCAGCGCCGCCCTTAAAATTATTTAAAGTGCCCAGCACTCTAATTCGATCGGACTAAAACGGGAAATCATCGGTTCAATATCTCGCCATGTCGGAGGCCAATAACGGCTCTGACAAGCGGCGACGGGCGGCACCGCCCAACTTGTCAGACCAATTTCGGCTTCGCACCTCCAAGACGGAAAGCCGTGACAATTTTCACCATTATCGGGTAAAAATATCAATCGCTGATTGGGGTAATGGGCTTCTTAGGGTGGGCGTAGCATACTCGGGGTCGTTTATCTGGCTACGCCTCTATGATTTCAATAGTATTATAACCTATGTAATATCTATTGATCCAATCGTTTATTGATCCAAGCTTTTGTATTAAAGATAAAAAAAGGAAATTTTAAATTTCACTTCAGAAAAGAACCGGGATTATATACACCTGTTATATAAGGATAATTGAAATTACAAACTCATAAAGCTAGACCTGTAGAAGAAAAATAATTCTTTTTATTTTGGCTTTTCCCATGACTATAAATTAATTGACTAAAACGGTCAATTAATTTATAGTCATAGGAAAAGCCAAAATAAAAAGAATTCTTTTTCTTCTACAGGTCTAGCTTCAGGTTAGCTATCAGGTTAACTCATGCACTAATATCGGTCTAGACATACGATAATAATTATTAATAATAAAGTATAATATAGGAATATATTTCAGAATATCCATATTTTTGGAATCTTAAACTGCCGGTCAAGTATTTTACAACGTTAAAAAGTTACTGAGTCTATTGTTCTATAAATTTAGTACTACAACCGCTATAAATGAAAAAAAATTATTAGATTAGTATTTTCTCTAATTTATAAAGTTTTTCAAAATACAGTTCTATAAAACTTTAATAATACTAGCTTGTATTTCAATCCTATTTTATTCATATATTATTTTCCCTAATTTTCTACTTGAATATGATATTGATAAACTGAGATACCAAAAATAATATAACCCCGAAGATGTCTTAATTTAATGCTAAAACTGTTTTAAATTAATTATTGATTTAATATTCGGTCAACCTTTCTAAATTGAGGTAAAAAAAATATCCAACAATTGTTTCAACAATGTCATAAAAATTTAATATTCCGTTGACGCATTTTTTTTATGATACACACTATTGTGAATATATACAATACAAGAGTGTTCATAATATTATATATCGTTATATTTCTATCGAATTTGTGATATTTGTAGAAATATACATTTAGTAAATTATGATGATATGATATAATACAATTTCCTGACAATTTTTGTAGCATCGTGTAAAATATTGTTATGAAAATCTATTATAGCATGTGAAGTTTTCATAATGGAATTCCTTTCCTTTTCTATTTTATTTATTATTATAATGAAAGTATTGATTTTTAATTTATACTTCAAAAGCTGATTTTAAATCAGAATTACTAAATTAATCAAAGGATTTTTGGCATTTTTGCAAAGTTTTTCAAAATACAGTGATTTATTAGTAGACTAATTTTTGTAATTTTAATACATTGCTTAAAATTATTCCTTCTTATTCTAAAGTTTTATTTCTGCACTTTTATATAAATCTGTATTTAGTAATATAAAAAAGTACATTAAAATGTACGTCGAAAAATCGTTTGCAATAATTAGGATTATTTGAAAACCACAAGCTGAAGTGACGGCTAGCAAAGCGATTCTTTTATAAATTATTCGCTCTTGTCGACTTGTATTTTCAAAGGTTGTCTTCGACTTAATATTAATGATTATTATGTAAAAGAGAACCACTAGCACACTCATTTTCACCCCACACATGGCATTTCATTAAATATAATTAAAAATATTAAAAAAAATTATCTATATTTCTAGATTGCTTACCTTCGGAGCTATTATATGGAGACTAAAATTACGTGAAGTATTAAACTATCATAATCCAAAACCTTCTTGTGTAAAGCCAGATTTAAGCAATATTTCAAAAACTCAATATTAACATCTCTTGAAACAAAACAACATATTTGATTAATATATAATTGTCATGAAAGTAATCATGTCAGGCTCGCTTAATGCCGCATCTTTTCAAAAAGCTATTGAAATCAGCGCATAGCGAGTGTGTGCGAACAGGCAAATTGCGAAATTATTTTGAATGCAAAGTTTGTTAGTTTCAGCGGAGAGCCGCCCGGGTATTTTACTGCCGCGTCGTTTCCGGGTGAACCACAATTTAATTTGATTCATTACAGCGCTCCCATAATTGAGGTTTCGGCGTACATACGAATAGGCCAACAACTGGCGTAGCAACGTGTGTGTCGGCGTAGAACCAATATATACATATGTCGGCGTAGAACCAATATATACATGGAAGTTATTTTTAGGGCAAAACTTGTATTTATTTTCGTGCATATTAAGCAACTAGAGTGTACAAATATCAAAACGTTAACTGACAAACGTGTTTAAAATATAATGCAATTTAATTACAGCAAATTACTAAGAAATATTAAAATAACAAGATAAATATTTAAAATAAGAAGACCAACTTCCAAAGCGAAATAATTTAAATTAATAATTTAATTATATATATATATATATATATATATATATATATATATATATATATGTATATATATATATATATATATATAGATGCAAATATTCCATTTATCAAAGAGAAGAAACGAGAATACTTATTAAGAGATAAGAGAAGAGAGAGAGGTTTGAAATATGTTTCTATTTCAAACTTCAAAATGATATCATT
Source organism: Druceiella hillmani (assembly GCA_039881145.1). Taxonomy (NCBI): domain Eukaryota; kingdom Metazoa; phylum Arthropoda; class Insecta; order Lepidoptera; family Hepialidae; genus Druceiella; species Druceiella hillmani. The sequence goes on from JAYKKI010000008.1 coordinate 36,045,879, forward strand.
AAAATATTTTTTAATAAAAGAAAAACTAATGACTTTTTAATTACTATTACCTACATAATTACTAAAATTAGATAACATCAATAAATTTAATGCTTTAAATTCGTTGCATCCGTTTAAGTTATGTTACATTTTAATACCCTTTTTTTGAAAATAAAATGAAAACCTATTTAACTTAATAAACAAAAGTTTTAAAATATATGAAATATTTTAATTTGCTTTTAAATATTGTAAAAATTTCACCTGGGTAAAATTTGAAAGCCATAAATGCGAAACAAAATTAGAAAATTCTGCTCGGTGTGAGCCTAAATTACTCCATAATAATAAGCTGGTGTTCATAATAAATTGCACATTAAGGTAAAAACCATAGAATGCACCTATTCATTAGTCTACAATTTTCTGCTCCACTTTCAATTATGAATAGCTAAATAATGGTTGCTTGTTCGCTAAGTAATTGCGGTCCGTGTGAGCTTCATACGATACAACGATGTACTTAGTAATAGTAGGTAGTATAAACAAGTATTTAACTGGTAAAGGGAAAGCGGAAACTCCACGGTATAACATGAAGTAGCCAGATTCTATTATGCAGGTGAAGGTAATTTTTTTTAAGAAGTCGATGGATAGGTTCGTTAAGTTTTCCATTACTTAGTTTTTCTTACCAAAGACGGAATGAGCGGTGAATAAATAGCTCGATAACAGTGGAATTTTAAAGGTATAATGTACTTATGGGTAACATTTATAAGAGAGCAATGGGAAATACCTCAATTCACCGAATTTTTCATTAACGTTTAAATGAATTGGTTGGAAGTAGCAAAGAAACCTAACCGTGATTAATATTAGTACATATTTGAAAATTAATTTGGTTGTTTCTTTGTTCACCCATTTTTCAAGCCTCACTACGTTTTGGAGATAAACATAAATAATTGTTCATTCCGAAATGGACTTTTGTTTCTAGTAATTTTACTGTAAACATATATTTGCTTGTATTTGAAAATGGCAGGTTTATAGTATCGTTTTTTCTTGTTTCTTTGACACAACTGGTAAGGTTTGCATTAATTTACTTATCTCGGTTTAACGTGCTGTCAGCATACCTCGACATTTTTGAATAGGTCCCAGTTCTAATATTTTGCTCTGCGTCAATATTTTTGCTATTTTATTTTACCAATTTACAATCTTAATCAAATAAATCACTAATTTTTCAATGTCGTTTAAACAAAATTTTGGACATACGAATGAAAGTTAAATTCTTATTGAAAACATTCCACTTTCTTCTCTTTTCCTGCTTGCCTTCTTTTGGTTGGAATATTCTGAAATAAAATAGTGTTGCATTCTATTAATCAAGTTATATAAAATATTATATCGCCCAAAACAAATATTAAAAAAAATAAATAAATTCATACCTCTTTTCTGATTTCTAATAAAAAAAAGAAATGAAAAAGGTTAGGACTGAGATAGAAAAAATATTTTACATTATTATATCAATACGTTTAGGATTTACTACACAAAACAGAATTCAAATAACTTTTTAACACGATTGCATTATGACAAAAAATTATAATTTTTAAGTGAAATATAAATGCGAATCCAGTACCACAATTAGAGTTCTGGTAAAAATTAAATTTTTAGGAGTGAATTCCACAAATGAAACGTAACGTTACCTTTCAAGTCGCCTTAGTATGCGGTCATCTATATGCGGTCACCATATATAAGTATCGGTGGTATTCAAAGCCAGTTTCAACTTTGATTAGGGAACAACTACCGCGTAACACAGTAGTTAAATAGTTAAAATCGGAAATATTTTATTGCTCGATTTTTATTAATAACTCCTGTATTTAGAAAAATTACAGTTCAATAACTTTGGACTACAAACACACGAGACACAAAAATTCGGACAGCAGATAGTTTAAGACAAAGTTATAATACGAGACGAAGTATACTCACAACCAGCAGTTGTTTACAAAGAAAGGCAGCGAAAAATCTCATTTATCATCGCCTAACCATTCTCGCAGCGACACAATATCAAAAGCTCCAAATTGCGTGCGCCGCACGCACCGTTCAATTTAAAACGGGCCGCGCGCCGAGTCGTGTCGCCGTTTGCGCGTCCCGCAGCGCGGCGGACGCAAGGAGCATAAAATTGGCTGCGGCAAGTAGGCGACCGCATTTATTTTGCGGGAGCTTCGAGCGGACTGATCAGTCAGCGGACTCCCCGGAGCGCCGGAGGGGGCTACACGCTTAAAGAGCGACTTGTTACCGTTTTCGAGGTTAGGTGCTGGGGAGTGGGCAGTAGAACTTTAAATGGATATCTCGTAAAGGTAGATAGTTTGTATTTGTTGTGATTAACGAAGGTGAAATAATTTATTGAATGTTGTAATGATATACAAATAGCCGCTTATATGCAAGTATAATCGATTTCATATGAAATATTGGTACAGTCTTTCATGCAGTACGAGTAGCATGTATTTACTTTCTTAACTTCTCGGATGGTGTGAACGATTAATGTACCAACTTACAAAACTAATGAAAAAGCATCGTTTCTACAAGCTGCTACTTGATATGTTCTAAATGTAGTAACTTTTTTAAGACGATGAAGCTAAAATCTCTTTTTCTGGTGAGAAACAAAGTCGCCAAGTTCTTAGAAGATCCGAAAACCATTAAGCAAACGTATAGTTTGATATAAGAGATTATCCCTTACGGCGGAGGCTCTTTTATGTTTTGGGAAGGCATGAGTTTTAGAGATTGTAAGGAGTTAGTTTTTATTGAAAATGACTCTCTGAATACACCACGATATATCAGGAACATCATAATTCCTCATGCCAAACTAGGGCTGGCCATTACAGGATCTACTGCTGTTTTCATGGAACGCTGGAGCACATCGAATAGGCAAAGTAGACGCTTACCTGACTGAGGTTGGGATTCGCTGATTAGATTAGCTAGAACGAAGTACCGACCTCAATTCCATTGAGAATTTGTAGGATATTCTAAAACAGCATTTTAAAGTTATGTCTAGCTGATATTTTTTTTTTCTTTTTGACTTTTATTAAATATATACTAGTTGAAGACTATTTTTTTTGTTGTTAAAAGGAGGAATAATATGAAAAAAAGTCAAAACAAATTACGAAAGACCAACTTACAAGCCAAACGTTTTTTACTCTTTGTACATTACATTTATTTCATTTTATTGCATAAAATCTAGTTTCCTTGCACTTTTGCTTGAACTAATAAAAAAAAATCTTGAGTGCCCGTTTTTTGCAAAGGAGTATATATATATATATATATATATATATATATATAAGTACAAATACACGGAAATATTGATATAATTTACATATATGTATGAACCCAATATTAATTATATTCAAAATTTTGTAACTTGGATATATTGAAGTTAAATTTATTTATATAAAAAAAATGACTACTGAAAAAGACACGCTTGTCTGTTTCGGGTTAATAATAAAAATTATTCAGCGAATTTGAATGCTGTTTTTATATCTAGTGGGTTTCTCTGATAAGAAAGATTTTGAAGAATTAAAAATTGCTACACAACGTAAAGTGCCTGAACAATAATAAATTACTGCATACCTAAGGATTTATTTACCATCAATCGTGCACGACGGGCAGAGAGATGCGACCATAAGAAATAAACATATTAAAAATTAACAGAATTGATACAAGAGATCGCTGCACCTGTTCAAATAACTCCATAAAAAGTTTAAACAATAGTTTAGATAGTATTTGTATAGAACTATTATAAATATCGTTTGTATTTACTATATAATTACATTGCCTAGTACATATTCCATTGGCGAGGAAAAATGACTTATAAAAACCATTTTTAATTGTATACGTAAAAGTTAAAATGTGACCCACCCTCCCACATTTTCACAACGTGAAAACTTACGGGGAAGTCCATAATTTTTTTTTTATTTTCATGTTTCGGGTGATTAATCCACTTATTCTTTTAAAATTCTTATTATGATCAACTTTCAATTGAAAAAGATATAATGATGTAATATATAGATGTTCAGATGGACAGATAGATACGCCGAAATTATATATAATTTCCATATTTTGCCATTTGGCTACAGAAACTTAAAATGAATGAGATTTACTAAACGGTACGTACACCTCGCTTTCTCATTTCGTGGCGTCCATCTCAGTCGTGCAAGATGGATGGTGCGTAAAACACTTTAATAAGGTAGCGACGCGAGGTTATTTAAAACATAGAAGAACGCTGAAAAATGTTAAAAACCAATCAAAGTTACTGGTTCCGTGCAAAGGCAGGAGTTTCTAACGTTTCATATCAATCAACATCAACAGCTACGGGAAAATTAAAAAATACAACCACTAACCTTTACATAAAATATTTTTTATATAACGTAAGTAATCCAAAAGATCCAAAAAAACTACTGCTTTATTTAATTACTGTTTAGATAAAAATACGTGAATATACAAAAATGACAGAAAAAAAAATAACTTGAACCTTAAGAAACCCAACCGGCAACCTAAAAACTTCATAACGCCACGTCACTTACGGTACCTCCGATCCGCCAACCATCAACACCTTTTTGCCTCGACCACAGCAGTCTGGTGACGTCACTCGGCCGGATGACTGACCGCCGATAAGACGAATGGCCTAACGACCGCTTTCCAATTCAGCTAATGCAATTTGCTGATTCCAACCGCGGATAAGATAATGGGAGTTTGATGCGACGTGTGCTGTTTGATGGCCGCGGAGCAGTTTGATAAATGAAGTGGATTTTCCAAAGCATTCGCTTAACGTAAGTCTACAGCGGTTGTGATAGGCGGGCACGAGCGCGGGGTTAATGGGGGAAGGGGTCCGATTAAGAATTACCCCTTCTCCTTTCCCTTCTATCTTCTTAATCGATCCGGTTTTTTTATGAAATTTATTATTAGAACTTGCTTATTACAATTATTTTGTACATACATCTAATAGACAAAGATATAAGTAACAAAAAGCCACAAATAATAAAAAATATCCCAGTATTAGTGTAATGAGGAATTAATAATTTGTATACATAGAAAGAGCGAATAGGACCACAACATTGCTCCAAATATCCTGCAGATTAGACATTTTTAATTTTACATAATTACTGTTCATCGAGGATAAAGAAATTTACAATGAAAATATTTTAATAGATTCTCCAATTGAATATTTAATATAGCTGCAGTTAGTATAACTACTTAGGCAATGACTTGGATACATCCGTACTTAAATAGAAATTTTATAAGAATCTTATATTAAGTAATTATCTCAAGTTGAGATAGTAATCAAAGACATATTTGACCACCTATGGAGCAAGGTAATAAAAAGTGAGACTTATTTTTTACGGCTACTATTGCTATCGACTTGAAATTTACGAAAAAATAAAACGCGAAATGAAAGGTTGACATTTAAAAGAGAGGAAACAAGGGAACAAGGCAAAATTTAAAAAAACAATTTCCTTTTAATTTTAAGCGGCCCAAATTTTGGGGTATGTCCAAAAATTTGTGAAAAAGAAACATTTACCCAACCTTCGCTCCAAATTTGCAGGCCAAATATCTGAAATAATCCATATCATGCTACAAATTATGTAAATTACAGGGAATGTAAAACAAACTGCCATATATTTGTAATTATTAACAGAAAATAATACTGTAAACTTTTTCCTCTCCGACTTTTTAATTTCTAGACAATAATTATGTAAATTTGTAAATATTGATGGAGTAAGCTTTAAATAATTACTTGTACTATCATATGCGCTTTAACTAATTTCATTTATATAATAAAATATTATTCAGCTATCGATTTATTTTGGCACTTACTCGAACAAATTCAAATGCAAGAAAATGCAATAAATCCTAAAATCGGTATAATTAATACAAAAATAAAATATGAAATATATTTGGTATTATTAAAAGCTGTTCCCTAAAATTATTATACCGACGGCAACGGACGCAGTGACTATAAAAACATATTTTCTATTATCTTAAACCAATTATAAGTTGATGCAATTGAAAGTTTCTCATTAATCATAAGCATTTATGGCTTAGATTTGTAAAAGAATAATAAATTTATTGCAATTCGTAATATAGTAGTAGTGTTATTAAGGAAGAATGGGCGTATTATTGTTGTGGTTATTCTTCGTGGTGCTGGAATAAACAGGTAAATAAGAAGCACAAAGGATGATTGAATAGACTATTCAAAACGTTAATTGGCGTTTTTACTTCTTTATGGGTGAATTTAAAAAGGGTTCTTTTTAGGGTTTCGTACTGAATATATTTGGCGTTAATTTTGTAGAAATTAATTATTGATAATTAAATGAAACTACGTGATGTAGTATTATTTCTACTTTCTTTAAGTTCTTTACCACGACCTAGGTTTCGTTGTATTACAACATCTTGTAAAATCATCGTGGTAAAAAACTTAAAGAAAGTAAAAATAATACTACATCACGTAGTTTCATTTAATTATCAATAAGGGTTCCGTACCTCAAAAGTAAAAAAATAACCATTTTAATTGCACTTCGTTGTCCGTCTGTCGGTCTATCAATAATTTTTTTTCTCAGGAACGCGCGGAAATTTCAAATTGAAATTAATATCAATACTGAGGTCTAGTCTGAGAGGTGTAAAAAAATTAAGCTTCTATGGTACTTCCTGTTTACCTAGAATCATGAAATTTGGTAAGAAGCAATGTCTCACAGCACAAGTAAAAGAAAAAGTCGTTAATTTGTAGTTATATAAATATGCATCTATGAAATATATAGGAGACAAATTGTTAAAAAGGCCTGACAGCCACATGTCAGTCAATCTCTCAAATCTGATTTTTACACATAAGGATTATTTTGTAAAACTATTTAATTTATGAACGCATGTCAAACTTTATATTGTATTAAAGTATTCACTGACAATATAAATGTTAATTTCCTATTTGAATTCGTACCATAGCCCGAAAGGGTTAATTGCGAACGAATCTTCATAAAGTTATCTGGAAATAATATATTCCTAATGTAAGTAATATATACAAGATTTAACAACCAAAATGGAGGCAATGCAGCATTTGTGGTACTTTCGTGGCCACAATCATAAACCACACATGTACGCCTTTCACGCAAGCTATCCTGTTATATACGATTGCCGTTTGATTTCATTTTAAACTGTATTAAATTTTAGTTAATTATTTTCATAACCCTTTTATTTTCTGATTACTTTTTAAAGGAAATGCTGTTCTTTAAGTCCATAATTTGATTGTCAGTATATTTATGATTATATATGACGACTCTGGATTGTATTAGGAACATCGTTATGCTAAATAAATTTTCATTCAATATTTGGGTTTTCTTTATTGTTTTAACATAAAATACATAGCGAAGTGAGAGCTTGAATTTGATTAAAATTATTTTGTAAAATTGAATTTCACGAATTCAATTTTACGAAATAATTCCATTTTATTTTCAACATTTAGTTACATGAAAAATAAATAAAACAGTAGGCAAGCTTTTAATTATTTCTTCTAAAAATAATTTCAAAAGTATAGTTTTAATAAAATATAGAAATAAAAAAATCATCAGATAGTCATAATAATTTCGATGAATTTTTAAAATACTAAGAACTGAAATTGAAATGTACGTTCAAACACAAAATACCAAGATGTCACAATACCAATGACCGTAGCTTTTGATTTATAGATATTAGATATTATTACAAAAAGAAGTTATAAAACTCTCACATTCACATTTATATTATTTAAAAAAAATCTCTCAAGTACAATGAATCTTGCACTACCAGGGTTCCGTTGAAATTCAGCACTTGTCAACATTTGAGGATGCATGGTATTTTTGTTAAATTATTTAGAAATGTTTACTTTTCCCAACGTAAATTTATTGCTTACTGTATCTTTCACAAGCGCAAAAACATAGTACCTACACGTTTTTAAAATGATAACTTACAGGATCATCTTTTTTGTTTTCCTGTAATTTCCTACTCCAATTTTACCCAGCCTGTTTTTTCATTATTTTTGGTTTAGTAGTCCCGGAAAATTTAATGCTTTCGTAAATTTGAAATAAAATATCTCCAAACATATTTGGATTCGATACAAACTTTACTGTTTTAAGAGCGAAGTTTGTATCGAATTCAAATATGTTTGGAGATATTGTTTGACAGATTGGGGAGCTTGTTTGAAGAACGTGTCAAAAATATTTTTTATGTATATTTCATATTTGTTTTCGCGCATTAAACTACACCCAAATCTCCAATTTTTATCATCACAGACTGCCACATATGAAATATGAAGGTTCATTGCTGAGGCTAGGAAACCCAGAAAAAGATACATAGTTGTGCAGTAAAGGAATCAAAGTAATTTCGATGCTGCTGAAATGAAAAAAAATGCGAAAAAAAGATGTAAAACAGAGTTATTCAATACAAATATTGAAATTAAAATAATATTTAAACAGTTTTATATTTTTGTGCAAATAATTTAATTATGTTAAATTGAAATGTACCTTTGACGATGATACACTCTTAAAAATTAAGCAAACGTAAAAAAAAGAAACACTTAGATTGAAAAATACACAATTGTCTCAGGTGTGAAATATTTTATAAGGTTTTTTGAATGTACCGGAGTAAATTCCTAGCCCAATATTATTCTACACCCCGAATTATGGCGGTAAAAATACTCAAACGAACTCAAAATTGGAAAAGCCCTAACATAAATTAGGCGATATGAAAAATAGAAAATTAGCTAATAGGTATATTCCGCATTGAAAATATTTCCTACTCCAATGTCTATAATATGTGAACCATTTATATTTGTAAACCACCAGATTACAATTTTTACCACAATTCGGAATCGATATCACTTTTTTAAGTTTCTCTCGTAAAAATTATACGTTGAATATATATCATTCAAGAATCAAAATAATACTCTAAGAATAAATATATAAGAAAGAAAATGATACATTTACGCCTACCTAACTCTCGTTAGCAGCTAAAGTGATATTTGAACATTGCAAAACCAAGTAGAAAAGAGACTGAGAAAGCTCCATACGAGATCAATGTATAAGAAAATAGGCACATTTTCATTTCTATGAAAAAGAACACAGTAGTAAAAAATTAAAAAAACAAAAATCTGCATTAATACACGAATAATAGAGAAAATGTTGGCGTTAAAATTTATCAATTTTAAAGGAGAAATGAAACAAAAATTCTGACGACCTTCGTACTACAGATAAGTTTATTACTTATATGAATATCCAAATGATGTATATTCCTCAAGGGATCAAAAGTGATTTGTCCTAGCCATATAGAGTCTAAAAACAGCACTCCCAAAAGAATACTATAAGTAAGTATTTGTCGTCAAAGCGTCGTGCTCTCGCAAAAAAGAGATGGCAATGACGGTGTTAAAATATAAAAGCGCTTACATTTGTAGGTACAGTCGTTCAATTGCGAAAGCGTGGGAGTCATGCTTTTTCAATGCGTGTGGTTCATATTAATACAATCCTAATATTTTCATGAAATAATTTAAAGTTAAAAGAAACCTAAAAAAATAATTTAGCGTTCGTTATGTCTGAGGTACAATTTAATATGGTTTACTCCATCTTAAAACTATTATTTCAAGATGACCTTGACCCTGAATCAAAAGTTTTGAATATGATGAATTTCATAATCACTAAGTCCATTAAACGACTGAATATTAGAATAAATCAAAACATTGATACAAATAATGAGCCTACTACTGTAGCTATTTATGTAACTAGCAATATTTTTAAGTATGCGGGACTTATTGTAAGTGTTCGCAGGGGATTGTTTCAACGAAGGCGAAGTTTTTTTAATTCAATAGTAAAAATTAATTGAGAAATATATTTTACTTTAAGAAACATTAATAACATCAATTACAAATGGGGTTTGAAATTGTATTGTTTTGAATTTCAGTTCAATTTCAGTAAATTAAATTTCTGAGAAAATTGTCGCGATTATCGCGAGAAAATTAAAAGCATAAATGTAAACGAAGGGTGTCATGAAACAATGTGATTTTTCACGTAATAAAATATGAATGCTACTGCTGTTAAATGTGTCGTTACAGCGATTTACAGAATACTGAAGCTGGAAAAATATTTTCACAGAACCAAACTTTTTGAATAAAATAGTCTGCTAAGTTTATATATATATTTCTTTCCACTCTTCTCGATTTAATTTTTTTTTCAAATAAATAAAGAAATTAATGGTTTAAGAAACTAAATTAACTAATGTAACAAAAGCGGTAAAAAATTATCTTTTATTTCATAGTAATACAACTAGAAACTACGATCAAAAAAGTTTTTAATTAAAAAAAATATTAATCGACTTTTGTACTTGAAGTGTTGTAGTAAATGTTTATGTGAATAATATAAAAATAATGAAAGACGCCACTCTGACTTATTTTACATACAATTTTTTCTTTATTGTTTTATATACAATTTTTTTCTTTATTCTTCATTGCTTTTGTCAAAGAAAAGAAATATTCGTGTTTGCGATAAAATCATCTTAGGTTGTTTGTATTGTTATTTATGGTAAAGTAGAGAAAGATATCTAAATAAACCCTTGTGTTAACGAATAAGAACAATATTTTAATTTTTCGCACGCACAATATATAATCTACTTGCTTTTTCAGCTCGACAAAATGAGTACTATAATCAATGTATTACCCATAATATAACTTTCCAACCACAATGTCAAAAGGAATGCGTATTTAGTAACTCACAACTTATTTTTATTTAATTTTTAATTAAATAAATATAAGTTGTGTGTTATTAAAAATGCACACAGTAACTGCAGTGTCATATTACGAAAATTGGTTTTTAATACATAAAAAGTGAGGTATGAGTTCAATAAAACAAAAAATGATAATTTTACTTATTTGTTTTTTAATTAAAGAATACACATCGTTCAAATCTTTAGTTTATGATGTAAACATTTTATTGAATTGTTATTTCGTAAATTAACAATATGACTTACTTTCATGTTTTTGGGTTATTAAAAAGTGAAATTGTCATTGTTGCTAGAATGAATTTGTTCCCTATTATTAATTTTTGATGAAAAAAATTCATAAACTATAAATTTTTTTAACAACAAATTAGCAATAAATTATTAAAATCGGGGAAACGAAGTTTTTTTTTATTATTAAGGGAGATAGACGTCACCTTTTTAAAAGGTAGTAAATTGTTTTAATCTCTCATTTAACTTTTCGTTCGTATTTATCTGTTTGTTAAGTATAAAGTAAGTTAAGTATGAAAATAGTGAAAAAAAATTAAGCGATGCAAAAAGGGAAGTGAATATTATAAATAACCTGAACCAAGATCTATTTTTCTAAAATCCATCGTTTTGATGTATTTATTAACATATGACTACATGACTATTTTATTAACATTCAGTGAACTTCGCATTTTTGCGAATCTGCACTGCTTCGTAAAGTAAACATGACAACATAAGGAAATTATATTAAGTATGACAATATTTGACAAGAGCCTTTGCTACTTCCATTTCTGCTACACCGAGCGCTTAGGTCGATTTCGTCACCCTACTCTGTAGTCCGTACCCAGCCAATTATCTTACTTTAACTTAATATAAAATATATCATGCCAATTTCCTTAATGCGATGTCTCCGTCTGTTCTATATCCAACTAACTACTATAAATAATATATAAGAAAAGAGCACATATTTTCATATACTTATAGCACTTCAATGTAATCGAAAATATCATACAAATTTTCATCATTAGGAAAAAGTATTCTTTTTAGCTAAACAAAATGAGTCATTGATAATTGAATTTTAATAAAGGCAGTCAAATAATCACCAACGCCTTCATTTTACGCTTTATAGTGAGTTACCTATGGAAGAAAAATATTCACTTCCAAAATTACATAATATCAGCAAAACCAAACTTTGTCCTGTCGCGAAATAAAATATTTCTTTACCTACAATGTTTGTTACTGATAACACATGACACAATAATTTGAATTTGAAACTGACAACAGTTTACATAAATTTTTTTATAATAAAATAAATCAAAATTGTTTTTATTACCACGTTTACTTTTAATAGAAACGGAAGCACATTCTTCAAACAAAACTGCAAAAAGAATGTGAACGAAAGATTAGGTAATGGCGACGAAAATAAAATGATATTGCCCTGAATTCCGAAAGCGATATCATAAATACCTTTTAGTTTTTTCTAGTTACCATTTCTGTTGAAATTTTTACACTTACATAATATCTGAATGGTTAAATGTCAAAAAGCATGCGACGCAATTACCTAGCTTAAAATAAATTATAAATCAGATAAAAATTATAAACATAATAAAGTGTATTGAACTATATTTACATAAACTAATATATTTTCGCATTCAATATTATATATTCTTCTCACTCTTTCATTATTAATATATTCTCCTCACTCTTTCATTCTTCTTCTTGGCAAAATTTGATATACGAGTATAAATTCTTTTAATTCACATAATATTTACTATTATGTTTTATTACTTTACACAAAAATCATGTAATGCCAAAAGTATATCTTCCGCTTAGAGATTATCTGCATATTTCTTACGCAAATAACATATAAGTAGAATGGCTTCCTTTACATGATATGACAGTTCGTGAATGCTTGAGGTTGTTGTCGCAGATTCAATTCAATGATAATTACGTCGAATCAATTGGAATTTACTGGATTTTTCGTGGCATAAAGGTGTTTAAAACCGCCTGCGTCCATTAAAAATGTCATGTTATTGTCGTTGCTATGGCGATTAGTGTTTTAATAGTTTGTGCGATTTTTTTATTGGGATATTATTTTAACGATTATTTGTCACTGAAGGATTGTGAGTTAATTTTGTTCATTAAATTCTTTTAAATTGAATTGTTAAATAGCGCGATCAATATTACAAGCAACCAGATACAGCATATGGTGTAGGACGTACGTGTTTTTTTGGTACATGTTGTCTCAATATCGTTTATTATTTTATAAGCGGTTAATTATTAATTAACCAATTATGTTTTTAGATGCTGCTCCTAAATAAATTCTCTCATGTAAATAATTTTCCTAAATTATCTATACCAATACTTTTGTCAATTTCGGTTATATTTCAATATTTTTCCCTTCAGGCACTTCCATAACTTATATTCTAAAACCGGAAGTGGAATAGTAAAACAGACCAAAGGAAATATTACTCATAATACCAAATTTAAAAAAATGAGCAAATGAAGTTTTTGCGATCGCAAGTGCGGATACATGAAATAACGAATATTATTTCGATGGTACCTTAATTACATACTACGATTCGTTGTTAATATACACAAGCAACTAATATTTTAAGCAAAAATCGGGGTCTGTGCAACCATCTTTTCGCGTGCAGAAAGTTGTCTCACCAAATAGAAAATTATATGGATATCTCCGTAAAATGTATAAATCAAAAGTATAATCTAATCAAAATATTAAATTTGTTTTCAATTTAGTACAAAATGTTTTATAGAGTGATACAAAACTTATAAATCAACTGTAATTTTATTCGCCATGTGAGATGAATCCGAGTATGCTATATGCAGTTTTCATGAAAGGAGAGGCATATTCATAACCACAACGACATTGCCGTTGGTATAAAACATACCCGAGACTAACATCTATCATTATGTTCATTGGGTTGGTCAGGATTTGAATATTGTGATTACGTTCATTTATGAAATATAACAAGTAACTTAGAAAAAGTAATTGCGCAAATAAAGATGTATTGACCATGATTACTATTTTGCAATCTACCTATCATAAAGCTATAAATAACATTTTAATGACAATTAAATAATAATTTCAAAATAAAAAGTAAATCAAATATTTCATACATGTGTCAAAAATAAGAAAAAACAGAGGAAAAAAGCGAGAATGACACGAAAACAAATTTAGAAGCACACATTTTCGTATTTATAGCTTAGCCATAATCATAATAGACTCACTGAATTTCAATATCATTTTAGAGCAGTTTCATTTTCTCCAAGGCTTTCAATGGTCGCTTGGCATGCAATCAATCTTGTAGCTCAAATAAGAAGAGTAATCAAGAAGCAGTGAGAATAAGGCCCAATATTATCAAGTAAGTATATACTTGCTCTAAGACACTAAAAAGTACATAAAAAAACTAAGACTTGGTCTATCTCCAATTTCATATTAATTAGAAGTGTAAATATAGAATTAAAAATATGTTTGTAATGCTATGAGGCTATCTCACTCTTACACCACTCTAAGTACTTTAAGTTCATAATATCAAATATTATTAATGGAAAATAGTCATTATACACTTTCTATTAAATAGTCTATCCTCTTTAAAATATCAGCTTTTCTGGTTATGAAAGCTGGTGAGAAAAGTGTCAGTATGGTTTTATTCTGTTCTTTGTTTATTGCTCATTTATAAATTTAAGATTTATAGCATTAATTATAAGCACATTTATTATTTAATTCGAGTCTGTATTTCAATGGAATTATAGAGTTAATAAAAAAAAATTAAGTCATGAAATTCAAAGCTACTTTGAGATGAAGAATTAAAAACCGATGTACGAAAAGAAGTTTTTTGAAATAGTATAAATGTAACGTGTATATAAGTTTTAAACAATATGTGGGACGACAAAAAGTGCATAATTTTTTAAAATACTGTTAATTATTTTTCATAGAACATTGTTTAATGACGACGAATTAGCAGGAAACTTGCAATTTAATATACGTTTAAAGAGGTGTACTGTTTTTTATTACAATTTGAATAAAGATATGAATAAAGACAAAAATAACTTTGGGTTTAAATTAAACTAATTTATTACATACCACACATGAGAATATTTCATGTTAATGTTTTCCGACTAAGTTTTTTAAACAACAGAGCCCCGTTTTAGCTGTGAAAACAACATTAATATAGGCACGTGATTGCGATATTACGCTTATTTTTACTGTTTACGGCTACCTCGACAAGAGTTGATATGTGAATGATGGATAGACCGTATTTTTAAACACGCACACTTAACATTAACTTTTCTAAATAAGAAAGGAAATTCAGAAGCAATTATCTGAATAAAATTATTCATATTTGAATCGATTTAACTGAAGATTGAAGTAACGGTCGCTCTATTTAGGACGCTCTTTTGGCCATGACTGTAGCCGCCCAGAAAGAAGTATGAGTTACGGGCGGTGCGGGAGCAGTGACGCTGGGCGCGCATTAGCGACGCCGCGCGCTCTCTGACTGAGGGCGGGCGCGTGACTCTCTCCGGCCCCGCGCACTTTCAGCTTTTATTCTTTTATTTAATACATTTTTTATATTTTTCTTTATAGTAGTTTATTTGCTTTACGAAGAGACGACGCGGCCTAGGAGTGCGGCGGGCGAGCTTTTATTTATTTTCTTTATGCGCCGCCCGGGTTTACAAGTTGCGGAGAGTCGAGATGTCGCTGTAAAATTAGAAAACGTCGCCTCCATTGGTCGGTATTCAATTTATTAGCTCGCAGCTTCTACTCCAAGTTTTTGTGTAAACATTTATTAGACAATTACTTGGTAGCTTTTATTAATTTATTTATCAGATCTAAAATTACAAATCCTTACCTTAAAATTAGCAAGTAGTTATTAAACAAAAAACGCATCAATTTTCTTGGCTTAGATGGAAAATTAAATATAATAAGTCCTTCATATGTTTAGTACATATAACAGGTATTTCGTAGATAGGTAAGGTTATTCACTTTTCTTAATACTGATAAAAAAATATTTTACACCAAAATACCAAAGCAAAATCAGTTACCCTAATAAAATTTTATTCATTTTCATTTCATTTGTTAGATATGTAAAATTTTCCACCTAACAAATGAAATGAAAATTAATGTTATAAGATATTCAAAAGTTAAGGAAAATTGTGATAATTTATTAGATAATGTTTACCCTATCGAGAATGAATAAAAGAGAATAAATGGCAACGTGAAGGCATTACGCATATTGTATCAAAAATATACCATCCGCTGAATGGATAAGTGAGTCCCGCTTCAATAATTGTAGCTGATATTATTTCTAATATGATTCAACTTCAGCACCGAATACTTGAGAAGCTGTTCACTAGCTTCCTTCACTCAATAACATTTTTAAGCTACAGTATTATACTATTATTTACAATTAAAATTTTTCAAGCCAATTTTAATTTTAAGTTCTAAATAACCTTAATAATTTGGTCTACTACATTAAGGGAAAACAGCAGTATTTACTTTCATTTTGATTTTACTTCCCTCGTTTATAGACAACACTTTCTTGAAAATTTTAGTAAACAGCCAATGTAAGAATTTCTTTATCATATCTAAACGGCCGTTACAAAAAATATTTCGTTATATGTACATGGGTCAGTGTTTAAGCACGTGTTGCATCATTTGAATTCAAATAAAAACTTGACAAGAACCAGAGATTTTATGTATGCCACGTAATCTTATATGGAACAAATCTTATATTCATATTTTTCATTTAGCAAGAACAATATCGTAGTATACTCATATTTAGCAGTTTCTCATATAGTTACGATTATTTCAAAATTATATAACATATTAATTCCACTTTATTTTTCTCAGTGATAGCAGAAAGTACGATTATAATAATACACAAACCATTAAAATAGAAGTAGTTACCTATTAATCCAAAAAAATTACTTCATTTTGTATAGTGTTAATTAACTAAATAGTATGTATATATTTTTTTATAATTATAACGATGACTATATGTGAAAATACTAATTTTATTACACTGTTACAAATAGACAAAAATTTGATTAAATTTCCAAATTTTAAGAATCTTGTTCTTTTACCTTTTTTCTAAGCAAAATTTACAAAAACTACTTGTGAGAAGTTAATATATTTGGATGAAACTAAGTAACTTAACAAATTAAGTTAATCCTCTATACTCAATTTCTCTCTCTTAATTTACGGACTCGCAAAATTACAACGTTTTCTCTATTTATTTATTACCCGACAGTACATGAAAACAATGGATTAAATTACAATTTTTATTTAGAAATTTTTCACGTCAACTCATACTCGTTTCAGATCTTTTCGGAAATTTCCTACGAAGTAAGCATAGGTAAAATAATAAAGAATACTTCAATAAGTGCTGATGTGATACTCTATTATATTACCACACAACTTTCTGCGTTACCATGGGGGCCAATTCATGGTCAGATACTCATGGTTAACTGCTATCTGTTTATAGTAACTTACAACTAATGTTCGGTTAACGTATTTGATATAAGTTAGTTCTAACAGTAATTAGTCACTACAGTAATTAGTTTATAAATATTGTCTTCAGATATTTACTAACATATTGATATTTTTATAAATATGACATAAATAAGTTATTGATTATGCAAACACAAAATAAAGGTTTATTGTAAGCACTAAATTTGAAAAAGTATTAAGGGCACAACCATTCTAATTATTTTATAATGACAAAATCTATAATTTGTAATGAAAATTTCTCAATTAATATGTAATTAATTAAGATTAATTATGTAAATCTATCAAAGAATTTAAATTATCGATTTTATTTCGGCATCAAATTTGTATCTAGTGTATAGCATCTCGTTTTGCTCATATGATGTTAAATTCTTTATATTATTAATTTCCTCTTAAAATTCAATAAAATAAGAAGTCTTATATGTTTTTTATGTTCTGTTTTATCTCTAAGTTTTTTTTCATACATCCGTGCTAATATTAGATATTTGGTTTCTCTCTATATCTTATGTATGAAACAAATATTTTCGTGTTGCGATTTATTTTTCTCCTTTTACAATAGATAACACCTTTCTACATTACATATCTAGAAGATATTGCTGGTATAAAATAGGACATAGATAGTTGCATATTAAAAAGTTAAATGAATAATTTTTTTCCACATAAGTATCATTAATTTTCAAAAACATACCTCAATATCCGAACTTTTGTCTACTTGCTACACATTTTTTATTAGAGGTTTTATCATTCCAAATAACTTAAAATAACTTACTTCTCATTATATTTGATAAAATTAAATAAAATTAAAAACTTTCCCAATATTTTTCTTTCATGAACTAACAAAACTAACTCAAATTCAAAATTGTTTGGCCGCAAGAAGGAAGCCATATAAGAGTGTGACATTTCACAAGTTGTAAAATTATTCGCCTATTGCTTTTTAGAAATAATCCTTCATAGGTTACCTTTTTAATATCTGCAACTTACCCGATTTAAGCCCCCCAATGTATCATTCAACTGCTATAACTTACTCGTCTCACGCATAGTTCTCAAATTGTTAAATCAGTGCGACACATCACAAACAACTTAGGAACACAAGCCGCGCGGGGACAAAACTTTCAATATCACCACCAGCCCACTCCATCTTCCTTCCGCGTTCTTGTCTCGTCTTTATTCCCTTCCGGGTTCGTCGCGAGTATTGTTTGGCGTAACGGCGTATGCTACGAGTTAAGGGTAGATTCAGCTCGCAAAACTTTGTGGGAAAAAAACAATGATCGTCGATCCTTGCTTAGTTCGGTTAAATGAGAGGGAATTGTGAGGATAGCTTTATTTATAACTTGCCGTGATATTCAATAGCCTCCAAAAATTTTTATTTGGTTGTAGTAAAAATATCAATAACTCCCTGAAAAAGACCACCTCATACTTCACCCCTAGTATTATTAAATTTTGCCATAATGAGTAATACATTTTGTAGATATAATATTGTATCACTGAAAACTATTTGTTACGCCATAATTCTGATATTAGGTATGAATAATTAAGAATTTATTAAGCTTCGCATCCTGAAATTTTGCAGTTACGACTTGAAAATTTTCCAT
Organism: Druceiella hillmani; assembly: GCA_039881145.1. NCBI lineage: Eukaryota > Metazoa > Arthropoda > Insecta > Lepidoptera > Hepialidae > Druceiella > Druceiella hillmani. Next base: position 36,064,722 of record JAYKKI010000008.1, read on the forward strand.
TTATAAATTGTTTTTCTTCTAAACTAACGTAAGATTAAGAGTCTTGAGCTGGTTCACGTGGCTTGTGGGGAATCGTTTTCTTTTATATTTTTATATATTTATTCTATTGTATTTGTGATATAAACATAATTTGCATTTAGTATATTTGAATCATTTAGGTTCCTTGTGTATATTTTTAGAATTTGAATTTAATGAATATTAATAACCTTCTTGAAACATGGCGTCGTTATTTATTACAGTCTTATAACATTTCACAATTGCATTTATAATATATGTACAATTCTTATTAATGTAGTACTCTATTTGCTTTCCATCGTATAGGTTCAATCAAAATAAGTGGATTATAAAAAATTATTTAAATTTTCAATGAACTTTTGGAAAATGTTCGCTTTTTTTCTAGGTGAACTTGTTATATTTTCTATCCATTTTATATAGTAACTATTAATTGTAGATGAAATTAGCGTTATTATAAAATGTATCCACCTATATACAAGTGAACGTGATTAGAATACTAATGAAGCAGTGCTATTCAAAAGTAACATACTTTGCCTATTACACCTAATTGCCTGTTTTTACAAAATATTTTAAAATCTAGCTATATTATTAAAATAGATTTACTGAAATTTATTAAAACTCCACATATTTAATTTGTAAATAAAAATATTTTTTTCAAATTGCTCTTTTATAAATAATTTAATTGCCTAGTACAATTAATGTAACAAATTTTAAAATATTCACTATGACAATATAATTCTTACTGTATTATCTGACCACTTAATTTAATGATTTACCTATCATTAAACAAATTTATTTGCAAATCATACAGAAAAAAATTAACACATTATGTCAAAATAAAGCCAATAATTTTAAAAAAGTTAGAAAGGTTTAATTATGCTAAAATAGTCAGTATAACATTATCGACAAAACAAAGTCCTAGCAAATAATCGTATATTTTTTTAAGGCAGGTATTTTGTAAACTCTTTATCACCCTCAAAAACAAAGTTCACAAAAATTTATGAATCACGCCCTACGAGACTCGACCCTTTTTACCTAGCTACCGTACGTACAAGAATGATCGTATTGCGTCACCGACGACATCTACGCGTGCCAATCGTCTGCTATGAGTTATCACTCTGTACCTCCTTTATATACCTCCGAGCCCCCGCTGCGCCCCTCTACTGTGTCATCAAATTTACATATATACGCCAGCTTTTATAGTGACCCTTTTTATACTGTTTTCATTTAAGCATTTTATTATTATTAAACAGAGAGAGGAAAAAAAGAAACTATTCGATATCTATTTATGATCTCGCTTTGGTATACGCCCTTTTGATGTTTGGAAGTGTTGAGTTGGAGTCGGGCGTTTGAAAGGTTATTTATTTGTATTCGTATATCTCGGCTGTTGCCTCTGCTCAGTGATATAAAGGGCTTGCGTTTCCAAGTGGATACTATGGGCGGTACGTTGGGTTCCCGTAAATAACTGCTGATGTAATTAGGATAAGGTTTACGTTTCGGTTTCACGTAGATATTTGTTCAGATTGTTGAGCTTACGTCTGTTAGATTGTACTCGTCTTAATAAAAACATGGATTTAACATAACGTGTGAATTCTCTCTTTCCCTTAACGTCAGCAGCATATAGCTACTTATATTTTAACGTTTGCATAATTTCATTTTTGTAAAAGTTGGCATAAATATTTAGGACTCGAGAAGAGGGTTTCAATTTTGCAATGACGACTCATAAAATACCAAAGTTTTGATACATTTTTTCTCCATTATCGCATCAAATTTATATGCGATTCACACATGTAATTGATAAAATATCTCTGTACTAATTAATATTTAACTCAATTTGTGGATAGAACCTCTGGAAATTATTGAAAATTTATTCATAGCATAAAATTAAATAAAAAATAAATTCATGAACTATATCGAATCATCACGATCAATTATGACTTAGGCTCCTTATAAATAGCGTTTCGTTAATACAGTAAATAACGTTTTGTTAGAATAATAATCTCAAGTTCCACATCGATGTGATTATATTATTTGTAGAAACAATTATAGCCTTGTTTAATATTGTAGGTATTATACCGATTTACGATAAACAAATACCATATGACATTTTGTTTCTTAAATTCATGCAAATATGCTTGTAAATCTAGATGAAGTTGTTCAATTTTCACGATTAAATGAAACTACGTGATATAGTATTAATTATAATTTCTTTAAGTTCTTTACCGCAACCTAGGTTTCGTTGTATTACAACATCGTCAGGTGGGCTATTTTCAAAGATCTTTGCACCTTGCACTAATGAAGTTTACAATAAGTGATTTAATAATATGTATTGAAAATTTTTAAATTATATTATGCGAATCCAAATATTCGAAACCACTTTTTGCTTCGTCCGCAATATGCTCACGAAATGTCAATAATGAATTAAATATAATTTCCAAATCAACGACCTCGTCCAGGTTTAGCAGCGAGTTAGTTCTGACCGTATATTTGTATTAGTCTAAGATTCAACCGCGTGATAACTACGTCCATCTGTTATATAATCGAAATACAATTTTTAAATATAATTATAAATAAACTAATTCGAGATATTTATATGTATACACGTAAGAGTATGCTTTTTTGTTCTATGCACGAATAACTTCATTTATGTTGTTGTTCAATTATATTGCAAATTTTCAATTTCCCGCGATAATCAGTTGTTCGATCACTTGTTCACGGTTCCAGAGTTTGATTTGTTTCTTATAAAATTAACTAATAAAAATATATTCAGATTTGATTTAAAAGTTTAAGCTACTTTAAGACATTGTTTCTTTCTTTACGAATCTTTACTTGTAATATATTAAAAAACATGTGTTATAAATAAAAAATTAAAGAAATCTAATAGAAATTAAGCATGTGTAAAAACAACTAAAACAAGTGTTGTCTAAACTTAAGGTCGATTTTAGTGTTTGCGTATAGTACACACACATACACATACACACACGCACACACACACACACACACATACACACACACACACATATATGTATATATATATATATATATATCCATATGTTAATTTTCTCGATTTAATGAAATATTTACAAATATTGTCGATGTATTGTTTTACATTTTAATAGCATTGTCTTATGACAATGTCTTATGAACTACATATTTATATATGTAGTTCCTGTTAAATATATAAAATGAAAGACTTAAAAAAATCAATTTATTTTACTTCATATTTAATTTTACTTTCTTCAAATTCATAATTTTCAAGGACATGAATTTCTACATAGGAACTTGTATTCAAATATTAATCCTGTATATCCATAATGACAAATACAATGAAATCTATACAAAAAACAATTAGCACGAAAGTCAGAAACTTAATATTGATTCGATAATATTTATTAAATAATATGTATTTGTGTATTAATTCATAAAATAACTAAAAGTAATTCTAACTATTGCTTTCGAAATTATATTTTATTAAACAATATCTTAAACTTAGTTACATAAAAATATTATTGTAGCAATCGGAACAAAGTGAAAATTGCCAATTAACACTAAATGCAATCCGTACACATATTGAATGATAAAGCGATAACATTAAAATATATTATTCCTCTTTCCCTTATAAAGGATATTAACTTAGGGCAATACTACATCGTTACGAATTTCGTCGCTAATATTATTAATAGACTTCTACATATTCCAGCTTAGAAATAGTAAGTTCAAATAGAAATAATGTAAAGGAAGTTAAGGTATTCATTCGAGATATTTTGTTTCCGCAGATTATTTTAGAAATAATTATTTATGTTAAGAAATACTATGGAATATCAGAAAAATTGTATGTAATACTGATAGAAATATAAACGAAGATATAAATAAAGCAGGTGCAAATGAAGGTGCCAGATCTATGTGACGATCACTACTTATTTTAGAAATTTTGGAAATGTGAGACTAACAAAAAATATAAAATACCTAGTGTCTGTAGAGTGTAAAATATATGTTTATTAAAACAAATTTTTTAAAGTCAAGACACAAAATTATTAATTTTTTCGGGATTTTAAATCAACTGTTCAATTAGGAAAGGTGGGTAAAAAATTAATTTCACTAAATCCGATCGGTGTAAGTAACTTAAATATAATTTAATGTAGAGGGAGTGTCCAGATTATTGACGAAAATATAATTCAATAGAAAAAGTTTAACAGAGGATTTTCTATTACTGATATTTTCCTATTAAAATTGGTAGCGCCTTTCCATTAGACATACTCTACATTTTCTAACATTTCACAACAGAAAGAAAACCACAATTTCAAAAAATGTTTGGTCACTTTCTTGTGAATATTTTCATCAATATTTTATATGAAATTCTTCAAAAAAAATAATTTTGGAATTCTTAATTATACGCTTGTTATCCCACAGAAAACAGATAATTGAAAAAAGGAAGATCGGGTACTTTATTTGTAATTTTTGAAATTTCCATATGAATACTTTTATTAATTGGCTTTTGCAATATATGTGGGTTGATCTATTTTTTTGCTAAATTCCATGTTTTCTTCATCAAACCTTTTCAGAAAAAAACTGTTTTAGTGTAAAAACTCCTTGGTAGATTTATAATCAAATTTAGGATTTTCTAATACTATTGGTATTCCCAGTTAAAGCAAATTAGAGGTCACAAGTAAAACAATAATTTGGAAGTTTAACAGCGTTTCTGGAATTCCATTAATAATTTCATTTTTTAGTCTCACTTTGCAGTGCTTAGAATCTTATAAATAAACTTTTAAAATATCCAACTTTAAATAAATATTAGAGTCGCAAAGAATAATGTACTGGGCGTTAAACAAAACTCGAAATATTCGGAGATAATCCAGACCGTTTTGAATGTACGGCAAAATGATTCAATATAATTTGATGTCTATACACATATCTGAATACACTCCACGTATAGTCGCTATAAAACGGTATTGTAACAAGGCAACTGCATCAACTCTTAAACACATTTTAAAGTATAGTGTACCAACCTTACAATAAGTGATACGTCAAAGTTTTTTTAAGATTTGTTACAAATAAATAATACTCCTAGTAATAAAAAAATCTGCTGGCATATTTTATTCCATCTTTATGCTATTAAACAAGCAGTGACGAATCTCCATGCTCATGTTTAGATCAAACGGAAAATTATCGATGAGATTTATAAAGCTACCCTGAAAATTCCGTCATATTACGGGAAAAAATTGCGTTCGGTTTATAACACAATTGCGTACACAGCGGCAGATAATTATCGCAGAAAAATATTTATCCGCGTATATAACAGCATTTTCCGAAGAAAAATAAATGATTTTTTTTTTCAAACTGCCATCTAGCAAAGAAAAAGGGAAAAGACTTTGCTGGTAATGCGGAACAAGTGACATTTCTGCACTAAGATCTGCAGTTTCCATGCTTTTAATTTAATATTAAATATATCTTTAAAAGTAATCATAAGAACAAGAAATTACATGTAAATTAAATTAGTGATTAAGTTAACTATGTTATTATTTCATAAAAAAACAAATTTCCAAGTTGTAAAAATTCAGTATTCTTATTTACTAAAAATGTATACGAACTAACCAGATGCCGAATAATTGCCTAGCAATTATATCAAGACATGATCCTTATATACAAAAATAATTTAATCCCTAAACGTTTGGATCAGTGTAATGTTTCGGACAGTTATCACTTAATTCCGCCAATCCGCGATTAACCATATTGGTAATAGTGAATATTTGATTTTCACAGATACGTTAAGAAAAATATATTTAACTTTATACTAAATATAATATTATTGATCATTAGAGACTCGTAATTATAAAAATGTCAGTATATCTCTTCTAAGATTTATATATATATATTTTTTTTTTTTTTTTTTTTTTTTTTTTTTAAAGCCTCTTTATTTTCCATGACATACTTTTACAATTAAATTATATAACTTTGACTATGAAAAAACAACTATAATGTGTATTAGTGAAATATACTATATTTTAACAAGTTGACTATAACTGTCATGGCCCCTTTCGGGTATAGGCCTCCTCCAACTGCCTCCATCTTGCTTTATCCTTCGCGGCGATAGTAGTGATTTTACGTTGTATGTGCAGATGTATAGTTCTTGGCTTGTTGGAGGGTTGCAGTCTAGGTCTCCCGCGGTGACCAGCCGTGTTGGGAGATTGAGAGGGGCCGGTGTGGGTTGCTATTTTGTAGTTTGTTTTGATGAGAGCGTTTCAGGAGGCGTTTTATCAGGTACTGTGAGCGTAGGTTTTATCATATAATTGTTTATACTGTTGTTCTTACTTATCTTGGCAGGCTGTTTTTTAAACTGGTTCTCTGCGCTGACAGGATTGGTTGCCTGCTCGGGGGAATCTGATAAATTTCTCTTTTTATTATATATATAAGTAGACTGTATTTGTTGATTTTTATTTTGAAGTATTACTATTTTATCGTATTTAATTATCGCTTTTTTACCTTGTTCTCTTAATTTGCCTACTTCAATAGAAATAAATTTTAACACTCTTAGGGATATTATATATATATATATATATATATATAATATCCCTAAGAGTGTTAAAATACCTGATAACACAGCAAGTTTCAAAAACGCGTATACAACATGTGTTTGTGGCTATGTATGTGTGCGCGCGTGCATGTGGGAGTACAGGCATACGCGTTAGCCTGTGTAAGTATTTGTTTGTGCTTTGTATTAAATTCTGTTTCACTGTTTTGTTCTTTTATTCTATAGGCATGTAAACATATAATTTGTATTATAACCGTGTCACTGTTTGCGAGGAATTTATCCCCTATTAATATTATGAACTGTTTGTATTTTCAATGCAAAAGTCAACCAATTGTATCTGAAAGTGCCAGAAAGGTGTATAAATTAAAAACAACTTTACGGACAGCAAATGGGAATTATATATTTTTTTTTATTTATTAGGTTTTAATTATAAAAAAATAACCGGGCATTTTTTCTTCAAGCCTTAGTGGTGTCTGAATTCCCATTACATTAAACAGTCAAGTTAAATCTTCAAGACCACAAGGTTCCATCGACGGACGAAAAGTAGAACTTAATTTCGTTCTTCGATAATTAATGTATTACATTCATGCTATTATTTATCACACGTCCATCACGCAGGCAATATCTTGAGAGCCCGCGCTACACAACGATCACTCTCATCAGTGGCTGATCAGTCTGCGGCCAGATGGTGCGCGCCTTTCAATTTTATTTATCCAGGGCCCGCGGCTCACTAAGCAACGGCAATCAGTCAAAGTCACATTTGACACTTATCACCATATTTTTTTTTCGTCATGAAAAATGCTTACAGGAAAATTACATATGGAGGACAATAGGAAATTTCGTATTGGTAACCTATTTTGTATTGTTGCTTAGAAATAGGAAGTCTTCATTTTTAAGTGCAAGTCTTCATTTTCATTATTGTAAATAATTTTATCTAAATGAATACCTCTATTTAATAATATAAAGTATGCGGTATTACTTGGTTATATAATTATAGTTATTTTTTATTCTTTCTTACATATATAAATAGAATAACAGAGTTAATTAATAAACGAATACTGTAAATGGTCACTATTAATTCTAATTCCAGTCATAACTTAGATAGTTGGTTTATTTCTTTTTCTAGATTCTATACCTCAGATAATAATAATGTTTCCCTTTGCGAGGAATTTTTCCATTTGCACACGAGTCACTGATGAAAGTTAAAATTGTTACCTTTGCGAGGAATTCTTCCCTTTGCACACGAGTCACTGATGAAAGTTACAATTTTTCCCTTTGCGAGGAATTTTTCCATTTGCACACGAGTCACTGATGAAAGTTACAATTTTTCCCTTTGCGAGGAATTTTTCCATTTGCACACGAGTCACTGATGAAAGTGAAAATTTTTCCCTTTGCGAGGAATTCTTCCCTTTACCTAAAGAGTCACCGATGAAAGTTAGTTTATTTACATAAGATTTCAAGATTTTTTATATATAAATTAAAAGAAATTATTACTGCCTAAGAAAATTTTCCAGTCTACCAAAATACTGTGTATTGGGAACTAAGTATTTTGATAGAATAGAAAATATTATTCGTACCTAAAAATTAAATAATATTATTTTTTAGGAGGTCTAAACTAGAGAAATGCTTTATTATATCTATTCAGTGAAAATATTTTATTCATATATAAAGGAAAATCTTTTTTCTTAGCAAATATTCTTAGTTTATCCATGGTAAATTTAACAGACTGGGACGATTAATGGATGTTTGGAACCTAAATAGCTTAGTTTTTCTTATTCGCATCCTTATGTTATTGATATTCATTTTATCTCATTCATACTTATGCGAGAATTTATATGAGTTTATTCAGTAATAACAATTTATTGGATATTTCGATCGATTTTGAATATTAGAAGCAATGTTGGCTGGGTGTATCAGCAGCTTTATAGGCGCTTCACTTTTATTAGCACGTACTATTTCGTATTATATAAAAATAACGGAAAATATCCGAATAAATGCTTTATTGACTAATAATAACAAGTTGTCCGTACCCAGAATAGATAATAACCGTTTACTTTAAGCTCAACAAAAAGAGTAAAATAATAAATATAATACCTATATTACAACATTTCACCTACAAAACATGTCAGACGGGATACATTTTATATCAGCTCTCTATTAATTTTTTTCGAATTTCCAATTCGATATTAGAAATCATTAAAATAAAAAAAATTTCTTGAAGTATTTTTATAATTTAATACAAAATAACCATCATGTCAAATTTAGAAAATTTGCTTTTAATACATACAAAATTTTGTATGAATTCAGTATAACAAAAATACGTACAAAATAATACATACAAAATTAGGTATGAATTCAGTATAGCAAAAATACTAATTTTAAATTAGGTATGAATTCATTATAGCAAAAATACTAATTAATACATACAAAATTAGGTATGAATTCAGTATAGCAAAAATACTAATTTTAATGATTTTTTAAGTCATTTTAAAGAAAATTTTGTACTGAAAATATTTTTATTTTGTTACTGATGAATAATTTTTTACTATTTTTACTTTAAATTTATAATTATATACAAAACGCTTAACAAAACATCTAAACAAAAAATGTTATAACAATTTACAAAGTATTAAAAAGGTAAATAATTTTGACATTTAAATATAGCATATGATATATCAATTTATGAAATTATATTTTCATCAATTCTCTATTACTTGCTTTTTTAGGCTGATAAACAGTGAAATTCTTAAGATTATGATATTTAATTAAATTATATTTATATTACATATTATAATCGTAAGAATAATTTTGTAATTGGTAGAATTTAATTTTTTTATTAATATTAAATGAGATAGACGTCATCTTTTTAAAATTTTGTAAATTGTTGCCAATTTCTTATTTAACTTTTTCCCTTATTTTCATCATTCATATTTATATGTTTTTTAAATATGTAATAAATTTAAAGGGAAAATAGTGAAAAAAGTTGCTACATAAAAAATGGAGGTAATTTTTTATCCAATAAATTCTTCATAATAAAATAATGACTATCGTGACCTATTTTCTAAATTACATCTTTTTTTATTTCTATTCTTTCATAAGACATCAGTGACATTTTCATTTTGCTAAACTGAACTGGTTTAAGAAGTAAACATAACAATATACGTATGTAAATTATATTATCTATGACAATATATAACAGGCGCCTTTAGACATTTTCATTTCTACTACAGCGATCGCTGCAATCGATTTCGTCACCCTCACTCTGTGTTTCGCACTTAGTTAAAAATCGATAATATATATGTTTATTAATTACACAAAACGATTATCTATATATTTAATACCATAATTTCACCCGTGAGTATTTCCCTGGCATGGTGTGGACGACACACATTTTGCCTTTTTTGATATCATAATAATTACTGATATTATTATATTTGCTCTCAGTCGATATCGTATAAACATATATTAAATTGGTGATTAATAAAACCACCATCTTGGTTCATAATTTTATTTTATTTTTACATGCATCTTTATTTATCATGGGTTAAAACTTTTATCGCGAAAATAACTAGACAAATGGAACAGTTGGTAGTCGAATGACCAGAAGTTCGGAGAGTATAATCGATGATTAGATAAGATGCTTTAGTCAATCATTTGTAAGATGGAAACTCAATGGAACCAAACGTATGTCGGCTCTTTTCTGAGGTTGTAGGGATATTAGCTCATGTGGTAGCCAAACAGAATATTTTCACTTTTTCCATAAAGCTGAATTGGTTTTCTATTATTGTATGAGAGTCTGCGATTAAATCTCTCAAATAATACGACGTTTCCTGGTAATGATTTACGCGATTATAATTTAATGTAGGTTGTCGCCCTAGATTAAAATTATCGAAGTGATCGAAATTTCCTTGTTTGAGTGTTTGGTACCAAAAATTTGTTGTTTTATAGGAGAGAACACCTCCATCCTTCCTTGTGTTTACATTTTATGTTACTTTGCTCTTTATTCGCCCCACAAGAGAATTTTAAGTAACTTCGTGAAATTTCCATTGTATGGCTAAACTCAAATTCAGTCGTTAACTAAACAGAACATTGAACTCAGCGAACATTGTTTTATTTTAATTCGTATATATATATATATATATATATATATATATATATATTAATATATATATATATATATATATATATATATAATTTGTAAAAATAAATTAAATTGGAAAAAGAAAAGAATTCGCAAAAAAAAGATTGTTTTTTTATTAAAAAAATATTTCATAACAGGAAATAAGGATTAAAATCTGTGAAAACGAAATACATTTTGAATTTGATCAAAATATGAGCATTAAAATTGAATATTTATTCAAACAAAACAAATACCGGGATTCAAATAACAAACAATACAACTAAATAGATGTCTTGTACGCTGTGCAATGTACATATTCATGGAATTTATAAGTAGTATTATTAGATAAATCGACCTTAATTTTCACTACTTAAACTGAGTGTACTCGAAAAGATTCACGTTTACTTAAATCAAATAAAAGCTATGCTGTCGCCATGAAAAAGCCTTGTGAAACCATCAGCTATGACATACGTCAAAACGTTTTGCGTGAACCATCAGCCTGGATATACATCAAAACATTTTGTCAGCAAGGAAGCTTGCCAGAGTCGCTGCATTCTACGGCGTCGGTGTCCCCACTGATTTATTGTGCAAACTTTGCCGCCTCATTAATAACACGCGAGTCGAGTTTTGCAGTGTGCACTGGCACTGTCTTGTCACGAGTTTCACGAGCTTCGAGGCGCCAGCTCTAGTTCCATGGTAAAAATAGACGAAGAGAGTTACAGACAAATTTTGACAAATTTTCGGAAAAGCTTTTCAAAGTTTGAATTCTTATGAGATGTGTTTTGAGACCGGAAACGTTTATCCTAGGTTAACTTTATATCTTACGTAGAACAAGTAACTTATGATATATATGATGTTCATAATATAGCAAATTTTTATGTAAATCTTTTCTAGCACTGATGGTAAGAAATCGATAGTAGGTTTGGCTCTGGTTAATAATTATTATGGCGAATTGATAGTTTTGATGTCAGGAAGCACTATAGAAAATAATTTCAAAATATAGTACAATATCTTCAAGGATTCCAAACGGTTGAAATGTCACCTTTATTGCTTCCTTATTGTTAGTTTCGTTACTATACATTATCGTAAGAATTACTTAGCATTTATTTTAGTTCATGCAACTTTCAATTAGACTTTAATTTTTAAATAAAAGTTTATTTGAGGTAAACTGATTACAATTTGTCTCTTCTTTATTTGCAAACTATATGTCCTTATTCAAAGAAAACATAATTACTGACTAAATCATTCATAAATATTCGAATGTTTCCTTGGTAATCATAGATTTACCATTTGATCTGTGGTACACTGCTTTCGGTCATATATGTTAAATTTCATCGATGTTTTCGACAGAATTTAATTTTTTAAATATTATAAACAATTTTTCTTACCGTAATGTAATCAAATATTTGAAGCTACTGCGACGAGAAAATTATAAATAATTAAATGACTAGCATGAATCGAATGCTACGTAATCTCGGATTACCTTGGAAAATAGTTATAATCAATAACAGTTTTATTGATAACGTGCACCACTATGTTTATCGATAAGGTACATACTATATCTCCTTATTAAAAGAAACTATAAGTATTGACTAAAGCATTCACGAGTATTCGAAGATATCCTTGGTAATCATATTTTTCCATTTAATCGCTGCTTTCGGTGATATATGTTAAACTACATCGATATTATCGACAAAAATTAATTTTTTTTTAATATTATAAAAAAATATTCTTATCATAATGTAATCAAATATTCATTAATTTGATTACATTATGATAAGAATGCTAATGCAACGAGAAAATTATAAATATTAAATGACTAGCATAAATTGAATGCAACGTAATCTCGGATAACCTTGGAAAATAGTTATAATCAATAAGAGTTTTATTGATAACGTGCACCACTATATAAAATTCAATGCCCATAAGGCCAAAACCACTTCCTTATACTGACGGGAACTTCATATTATATGCATAGGCACACCTTCTCTACACGACCACACGGAGAACTCAATACGAACGCGCAGATGATATTAAATGCTTCGATTTGTGCCCGGTTCGATGTTATATTTCAAGTTCGTATCCGAATCTACCGCTGCTTTTTCGAATAGAGTGAGAATATGTGCGCGAGTATAAGGCAGAACACATTTACGGAATTGGATAGGTCTTTGCATAACTCATGAAGATGCGGGCGTATGGAAGTGGGGAATAAAGTCGGCTGGCTCCGTCGACGCTACGGGCTGGGGCGGCGCTACAAAAGAACTTATTTTGTCACACTTTGTTTGCCCCTACCCACTCTCCCGCGAACGGTGTCATTTTTGTTTATGACCATTTGTCATGTCTCGCGGCTTTTTACGGTTTGTTGGTTCGTTTTGTTCAATTCGAGGTTAGCATTCTCCTTTGTGCTCTTATCGAAATGGCGTTTGATATTGACAGAAAGTTTGCTGCTTGGATTGAAGAATCTCCTTAAGTTCCTATATAGGATTAAAGGATACTTTTAAGTTTTGGTAAACTTATCCATTTACAAACATTCGTTCTAGAAACGTTTCTCATTTACTAAAATAGATTAAAAAACCGCTAAATGATAGATTAATCTTTTGCTAGAATTACATTTTTACCCTGAAATAATTCTTAAATTTGTAAATAATTTTAGTAATTATATTTTAAATATACTTATATTTACAAGCACACGTATAAAAGGTGTTAAACGGTATTATGACGATAATGAAGCAAAGCCATTTTATTCTATCTATACTAATAGTTCTACGAATAAATTTGTAAAAACAGATCAGGCTATAAACATCTCGCCAACTTCAAAATTTCTATTGATAAAATGTAAGACATGATAATCCTCAGATCTATAAAAAGAAAAACAAAATATCAAACTCCTAAACACTCGCACCATAAAACTTCAATGTAATGACCCAAGCGGCCGTAGATAAAAAAGAGCCACCGTTACAAATTAACAAACTAACTATCCAGCGTTTCCTTTTTAAAACACCGCCCAACTTAATCTCTTTCATTTTCAACATTTCAGGGACATAATTACCCCGGCATTAGCGCCGAGATAGGGAGGAGGGACGAGTGGCTTAAAAACATTGCATTACCTTTAGAAAGTGCGACAGCTCGCCGGCGTTACCCGAACACGTAGGGTATGGGTGTACAACCTTTACCCAACGTAATTATTGAGCTTTTTGTAATGAATTTATTTGTAAAAGCCCCTTTTGAATACTCGCACGTAGGAGTAAAATGTTGAAAATTTAATGTTAAACAGAATTGGTATACAAGGTATTTTTTTAATTTTATTTAAAGAAAAGGTATTTTTGAAGTTATTAAACCTAAAGTATTTTTTCTTTGAGTTATTATTGAATATATTATAGGGACAACCTATAATCTGGTCTCAAGCCTTGCAAAATGTATGTTTGGACTAAATCGAAATCATGCAATATAGGATTACCACACACAGCATGAAAAAAAATTAAACGAATGGATAAAATGGAAATAACCGACTAATTATTCTGGTAAATCGTCTTTGACCGTGCTTAAAAGAACTTGAAAAATAAGTTATTCTTTTCTAATAATTCTCTATTTTTTTCTAGGGCTTACACTTACAACTCGATGTATATAAATACAAATGATGCCCTATCATAATTTTTAATTTAATATATTTGTCCTTACCACGCTATGTGTCTCTAATTATCACACATAGCATGTCACAATGTTACTCAAACTGTACAGATAGTATTAATCGAATTTCAAAAATAAATAAAATCATTTAAGATCAAGTTGTATAACTTTTACTTGTTTAGTATTTTGAAATATTCGGGCAACATAGCCCATTGACATGTTGTTATACTATTTGAGTATCGAATAATACAGTTTACTTGCTGAAGACTCATGTAATGTAGACTTCTACGTCATTTATTTACACCAATATGATATTATACACTTCAATATATGATATTTTTTTTAATATATGATAATTTATATCATAATATTTCTAATTGCGTAAAAAGATTATTATCATAATAATTTATCATATATGAACTTTGACTTGATGCATATTACGATATTGGTACTACCGACGACATCCATTAGCGTTTTTAGTAATAGTACCGATAATAATAATAATTCTAACAATTAAATGAAACTACGTGATGTAGTATTATTTCTACTAACTTTAAGTTCTTTACCACGACCTAGGTTTCGTTGTATTTAAACATCTTCAGGTGGGCTATTAGCAAAGATCACAATCTTTCCTAATAGCTTACCTGAAGATGTTGTAATACAACGAAACCGTTGTCAAGAACTTAAAGAAAGTAGAAATAATAGTACATCACGTAGTTTCATTTAATTGTTAATAATGAATTTGTACAAAATTAACGCCAAATATAAATAATAATTCTTATATTGAAACCGTAACTTAACCCGCGTAAAACCATGGAACATAGCGATGTAAAACAATTATAAGTCAACATTATGTCTAAAAGTGATTTGTTTAATAATTTTAAGCAAATTTTCGAATTGCTCTTTGTAGCATGTTTTTATTTTTTTTGATAGTCTCTCTAATACCTTTAGTATTCTGTGCATCCAAGGAAAAAAACGGTATACTTATGAAATTACTAATGTGTATGTCTATCTCTCAGAAATGATTTTTTTCTGACATAAAGAATTGAAATTGGGCAATAATGGAATGTATAAATCACGAAGAAGAGATGATTTCGAAGAGGAAAATGAAATACTAATTTTTTGTGACTATAGATTATGCGGAAATAGTCACAAAAAACTGAAAAATTTTCCTCAGGGATATACACAAAAGCATCCTTAGTAATATGCCCCCAATGCGCAACGGTTGCATTTCCCCTTATACTCTATTTTTGAAGTGATTGAACCAAAAATCGTGAATAAAAGATCGTGAATAATCTAGCTAGAAGAATGTAAGAAAATTATTACGAATTTCCTTAGCTTTAGAGTTTTTGAGAAATTCACAATATTTTTAGGCCAGTGAAAGATGCCAAGAGAGTGTACCAATAAATAGTGTACTAAAAATGTTTGGTACCATTCAACGGTTAAACTTATATATATATATATATATATATATATATATATATATATATATATATATATATATATATTACAGAAACCTAGTAATGGAATTTTGCTCGTACTAAACAGTTTTTTCTCTCTTTTATATAGGTCTTAAATATATGATTATATTTAGAACCGTATTCGTGCTTGCTAGAAATTATACTCTGGTATAAATTTATTTGCATATTGTCATAACCGTAAACACGTAATATTATATTTTGGACAAAGCATTAACATAGCGTGGATTGAGTTAATTTTTTGCTAGTTTACATTTAAAATAATATACCCACTTTATTTTTGAATAGTTATTAAAACCGCCGGTATTGTTACTTAGGTTTCCGTTTTCAATAAATTTATCGTTTTTACAAATTGTATTATTGTGTTTTCTTAAGTATATTTTTTGAGGAAGATTATTATTTGTCTAATTAAATGAAAGGTAATAGGAGGTAAAGATTACGATATGTATTTAAAATAAACTTAGCGGTCACTCCTCTTTTTCGAATATTTCCGATTGTATTCTTTGCATACAAGCCGATTTTATGAAATAAACTACACATTTCAACTACGTGTATAGTTTATTTTAGAAAATAAACTTATAGATGAAGACATTGACTGAAAGGTCGACTGCGTTCATATATGTTATATTTAAAGAGGTATAGTAAGTTGGAAATAGTCTCAATACATCTTCGTTCGAACATTTTAAGTAAAGAGATGATTCTTTGAAGCTTGTTTGGCGTAGAGCGTAAAAGAAAATTGTAACCAATATAAGTAGATATGTGAAAGAACATATCATTGTTGATTTGCTGCTAATGTACAAATTACCTTTATATTATGCTTGTAGACTGCAAGCTCTTTATATGCTCAGATTTTAAAAATTTTCATTGATTAAGTGAATTATAACATGAATTGAAATACGATTTCGAATGAAAATATTTCGACTTTTTAAAAGTTTTCAATTCTTTGCAAATTATATGCAAGAAAGATATTGTCATGTCCATATATATACATACATTTATATATATATATATATATATATATATATATATATGTATATATGTATATATATATATATATATATATATATATATATATATATATATATGTATTATAAGGAATAATTGTTTCGTTTTTATTAACATTATGTGAAATAATACGCCATTATTTTCTTAAATTTAAAAAAACAATCTCGTTCCAAAGTAATAGCCATGCCATACGCGCTATTTCCAATTATTTTTTTATCTCCGTTCTACATATATATTTCTATGTGTTTATTGTCAATAACTAATTTTGTGTTAGCTGTAAGTTTATAAACTATGAAAAGATACCTTTCTTCGTAATTACTATTTTTTTAATTACAACGTTTCCAACTAAAACTGAATTTTTATGTCATTTTTATCCTGTACTACAAATTTTTTCGCAGATTCTTTTGAAAAACTATTCCACTGCTTTAGACTAATTTATATTATTTTATCCTAAATTAATTATAGTCTAATATATAAAGTTATAGTTACTTCCTAATTAATGATTATCTTTTGATACTGTACTTACTTTGTTCTCTTAAATTACGTTATATACAAAAATAGGTAATTATTTGCTTGTTCTGTAATAAAAATAAATTTAAATTACAAATATTGTCCGGCAGACTTTATGCCATAAGTTTCTATTTACACTTTCATTAATCAATTACGGTAAAACAAAGAAAATGTTAAAGAAAGCCACTTTTAACATGACCCAGGTAAAATGAAACCAGACTTTGTAAATAAAAAAATACCGCAATATTAAGATCAGAACTAGTAGTTATACTCAAGCCGCAACATGAATCGAGCAACAAAATGTTCATCGGTGCATACGCTGGAATTATTTAGCCCAGAACTATTCCGTTCAAGGCTGGAAATATAAAAATTTCCACAAGAAAGAAAGCTAGACGCATAAAAGATTTCAGGTTATTTTAAGAAATCAAATTATCCGAGAGCAGTAAAAGCTTTTCCTTGGCTAATACCAATTTTGTTTCAAATACATACATAAAAATACCTATACACACACACACACTCACACATACAAGTAAAGACATTTGGGCGTGCATGTGTGTGTACACACAAACACCATTTTTGTAATCACTGATATTCGGAATAGTTCTTCCTACGAAGCAAATTCAGTGAAAAGGTTTCCGCGCAGAAATATTTTCCGACTACCGTAAAGGTCTGTTGTGGCTAAATGGCGTAATATTGTAATTGTAGATATGCGACTGCGCATTTTTTCATTTTACTAAAGCTTCCCATATATTTGTGTAATAAGGAATGGAGAGATTTTCACTCGCAAAACTCAGGTTTTACCAGCTGTTAGACGTGTATACATTTTTTGAACAATTTCCTTTGCATGGAAGCTTTCGGTAGCGTCGTAAGAAAGCATCTGTACAGTAGTTAGGCTGTTTTACGTTATTTTTTCATTAAGTACATACTTCAATATAATTAAATTATTTTCATTCCTGTTTAGTGTCAGTATTCTCAAAACGAAACATGCTCTCTTGAAATTCACTCTCATATATAATACTTCGTTTCCTCAACATTTAAAAGTTTTGAGTGATTATTAATATTTTAGCCCTGACTTTCCAGATAATTATAATTTAAATTAATTTGCATAGCAAAATTTTCGTCACCTTTGTAGATTATCTTGCTACTGTACACAAAATATATTCTAGACTTCTAGAAAAAAACAATATATTTTAAATCATGTTGATTAAAACTGAAAAATTAAATATATTACTCATATTACCATTAATATTTGGTAGGCTAACAGAAGCCAACGGTAAACTAATTTCTGGATTAAATTTCCAACGGTCAACTAATTTCTGGATTAAATTACTTTTCACAACTAAATGAAACTACGTGATGTGATATTATTTCTACTTTATTTAAATTCTTTACCACGACCTAGGTTTCATCGTATGACAACATCTTTAATTGCCTACTTGAAGATGTTGTCATACAACGAAACCGTGGTCGTGGTAAAGAATTTAAATTAAGAAGAAATAATACTACTTCACGTAATTTCATTGAGTTGTGAATAATGATTTTCTACCAAATTAACGTCAAATATATTCAATAAATTACCAATAATAAATTAAATTGATTTCGAATTAACTCTTGTTTAACTGCAAATAAATATTTTCCTCCCCTTAAGATTAGCTGCTACCAGATTTGGTTCATTGTATATTATCCGGCACAGAAAATAATATATCGATTTGACTTTACTAAATAAATTAATTTTGTGTAATACTAGAAATATAAATACTATTTAGCACCTTTATAAAAAAAAGTATTGAAACCAATAATAACAAACAAATCCGAATAAAATATTATAGAATGGTACACAATATCACAACAATCGTTCACAAAAATTATGAAGTGTATAAAGTTTCCATTAAATGCAAAAACATCAACAGCCGGTTACAAAATGATGTATATAAATTTACTTAAAGCTTCACCGATAGCTATTGACTACAATCCCATATGTATCATTTACCATGTCAATATCACGTACTTATAGTCTTATGCCATATTTCATCAATAAAACCTCTCCAAAAAATAATGTTTTTTCTCGTTATGAAATTCTCAACTAATTTGCGGCAAATTTTAATATTTTGTCGTATGTAAGAAAGTAAAAATAAACAAAAATTAATAATTCGTTTTATTTTAAATTTCTTTGATTTGGAAAAAATATTACTTTTGCAAAAACTGTTACTAATAAAAAAAAATTAACAGCAACAACAGAGTGTGATTTAAGATAATTTATTATTCCAATATTTTATTCGAAAAATATTTTTTGCTAGAATCGTAAAGAATAGTATAGTGGTGGATTAGACGTTATTGTCGAAAGCAAATTTCTAAATAACCGAGAAAAACTATTTAACTGATGTCCTTAACTGAACCAAATTATATGGCTGATTTTAAAAATGTTTAACAGGAACCATGTAGATCATAATTGAGTAAAGTAACTATGCATATATTGCACTCAATGAAACCGTGTATAAATAAACACGTATATATATATATATATATATATATATATATATATATATATATATTTATGTAATTGGTTTCTCGGAAACGGCTCTAACGAATACGCTGAAATTTGGTATACTTATTACTTAGGTGATTGTATTAAATAATATTGATGATGAGTTTTGTCGGTTAATTATTTTGGAAATGACAGCCACTTAAAATTTTCAAAATTACTATGAACACTATTATTAAGACTTAATAACTTTTGAATGGTAAAACATAAGAGAGAACGGCTTGGGGCAGGCTTGGAGAGAAAGGTGAAGGGAAAGGGGGAGGGGAGGAGGAAAGGTGCGTGAAAGGAAAGGGACCGGGTAAGGGAGGGGATGGGGAGGGGGAGGGGAGGTCTATGGGGAGAGGGGAAGGGTAAGGAGATTAGAGGAGGCGGGTGAGGTAAGGGGAAGGGGGGTAGTGTGAGGGGTGGGGAAGGGGGATGTGAATAGGAAGTGGTAGGTAAGGGAAAGGAAAGGTAAGGGGAAGGGGAGTGGAAGGGAAGAGGAAGGGGGAGCAGAATGGAAGGGGAAGCTGAAGGGAAGGGGGAGTATAAGGGAAGGGGAAGGGGGACCGGAAGGAAAGGGGGACTGGTAGGGACGGGGAAGGGGGAGCGGAAGGGAAGGGAAGGGGGAGCGGAAGGGAAGGGAAGAGGAGTGGAAGGGAAGGGGAAGGTGAAGGGAAAGGGACAGGGAAGGGGAAGGAGAAGAAGGAAAAGAAAGGGGTGTGGTGAGGGTGTGAAGGGTGAGGCGAAAGGGTGGGTGAGAGAAGAACGGGGAAGGGGTATTTGAAAAGGGATGGGGAAGAGGAGGTGAAGATGAGAAGGGGGGAAGGGGAATAAGACGGTGTAGTGGAAGGCGATGGGGAAGTGAAAGGCGAACGCGAACGCGAAAGTGAACGCGAGAGCGGACGGAAGGCAAATGGGAAGGCGAAACCGAAAAAGAAAGCAAAGGCAAAGGGGAAGGGAAAGGGACGGGGAAAGATAAGAAAATCGAATACTTAATCTAATACCATGAACTAAACAATTTCACGTTCCTATGGGTAACTCGAAATAAACCGAGCATCGCTCCGTCACCTGGTACTACATATATACTTATTTGATGTAATATTCAAGAATTTTTCTTCGTTCTGTGTGGAATATACAAAAAAATCATAACTTTATAGAGACATTTAAACTTAATGGGATGATCGATTACAATACATATAAGCTACATTTTATATAGAAAAAACTATACTATAAGAATTATAATTAATAACACTAATTTTTTGACTCTTTTTACTTTCAAAACATAGATATGACGTTTAATCTCTTAATTTTTTTTTATCCCCTTTGATTTTTATACTTGCTTAAATAGTGATAACATATGAAAATAACATTTATGTCACTCAGTATTCAGACTGTTAATAATATTTACTATACAACTTATTACTAATACTCATAGAATAAAGCAATGTTTGAAATAATACTTTCAGATATATTGGAGATATAAATAGGTAAATGAAAGCTTTTTGGATATAACATCCAAAAAGCTTTCGTTTACCAAGTTATATTTTCAGAGAACGCAAAAATATTTCAACACTGCTGCCTTGTGACATTTAGGAAGCGTTCCTCGAATAATGTGAAGCCAAGACTCATTTCCGAAAGCAGTAACAATTATTCCGTCACAGATTTTAACCGAGTAGAACACAGAGGAGGAATGTAAGTAATTCCATCAACATTGCCTCGACTCTGCAAAGACGAGACACGCCCGCCATGCCGAGTTACTTAAAAACAATCTTTACTATCTCCACTTTCGCTCTTTTGCCTCCCAGTCGGCTGCTCATTACTCTGGCGCTCACTTTATTAATGTAATTGTTTTCTAATTACTTACGGCCATGGACGATAGATACGGTCGACGTTTGCCCGCTTCCGAAAACGGCTTTTCCCTTTTTCGACCGGGAAAGTCATTAATAATATTATTCTTTTGTGAATCGCATTGCGTGAATGGCTTTTGTTGTACCTCGGGTACTTTTAAATTGCCTCTTTTTATTGCGCATATCACTCAGTCTTGGGCCCAGTGCCATTATTGTTGGTAATTATATTTCTTGGTTGAAGATATCTGGCTGTTAGTTTGTGCGCTCTTCGCGGTATTGTTGTCATGGTACGGTTGTGGTCACTCAACAATTGAAGGTAGTTGATGAAACAATGGGCTCGCATTACAATTGTATTCATTAAACAAAGAGGGATACACAGTGATATAATATTATAAGATATACTGACGTTCGTTTTGCTGTGTGTGATCTAGTATGTCTATTTTACCTATAATTTACAATGTATCTAGAAGAAAGGAATTTATGGTAGTTTGACATTATATAAAAAAACCTAGATTAAGTTTGTTACTGAGAAGCAAAAAAATTATTAAACGTTTTCATAAGATAAAATGGTTGGACGTAAATATGCAGTCTTTCATTAGAATTAGTATAGTATATTTATAATGCATTGAACACAATATATATATTTATTTGGCATTTTTTTTTATCGCTCCTCAAACAGCACCGTAACTAAAAATTGCTTGATCTTGAAATATATTAAATAATAACTATTGAAATTTATACTATATTCATCCTTTGTATACATACAGATTATCTGAAAGTCATCTATTGTTTATCTGAGTTTTAAACGTAATAGAAACTGAATCGATACTTAAATAATTTTTTGCGAGTTTTCATTGATATAAACAATTTCAGGAATCAATATTCACAATGAAAATAAAAACAAAGGTGTACTACATTAACAGAAGGAGAGATCTGAGGCTTTATTCAATAAAAATTTAAAAAAAAACTCATTGAATGAAAACAAAGGATCACGTGAAATATTTAATATATAATAACAGCGAGTTAGGATGTAAGTGGAGTAGATTTGGTTTTTAAATATTACTACTAGAGGCCAATCTATTTTCATTTTAGGCACAGTCTTTAACTTCAATCGTATATATATTTTTAATTGATATTTAGATATGGTTTGAAGATGTGAATAAATATGAAAAATAGATTATTAAATCACTTTACGCAGAATCAATTAATCAGGTATTCAAACCTACCATAAGTGAAAAAAAATAGAATTAGTACAAAACTGATATCTCAATAAATATATTCAACAATATATTAAAAATACTGAACCGGTAAGAATATAACGGAGCAAACCACGTACGTGCTCACACTGAGCTACTAAAAACCGATGAGCGTATTGGTTACTAGGATGGAGGTTATCAGGATATTCATTACTTTCCATCTCAAATTAAGTTTTACGTGAAAATTTTTACTTTAATACCAAAATTTTAGTAATTCTTAAGGAAAACAGAATTTTCAAAATTAGATTATTTCTTCAATATAATGAATTCAATTAAATTAAGTGCTTTAGAAAATATTTTCATATGCTACAAATAATGAAATTACTATCGTCAGAAGAGTTTCTTCATGTATTATTAAAAAAATATACTACATATGTGGTTAGCATCATGATACTTCAATTTATTTGTTCTCTCTGATATCGTTAACTGTTTGTTAACTGCATTTAGGCGTGAAAACTTTTTTTCATATTATTTAATTTATATATGTTCCGTAAGTTCTGTTCAATTTAATAAAAATTTTTGTGTCATCTCTTACTTTATGAATGTAGTGCTGAGGTTCTCATCCGGTTCTCAGGTAATAGATTAGAATAATACATACTTTTATAATACAGAATAATTATAAATGTATTTAAAACTTCAAAAAATTAATACATTTTTTTTGTTAAATAATTTTGGTGTTTATACATATTTCAATAATTATGCATAAATTCAATATAAAACTAACGTTCAACATTATTTAATGAAATGTATTGTAGCGCGTAATTAATACCGCTCAGCACTTCGTGGGTTTTATATTGAAAAAAGTTTAAGTCATTTTGCAGAGCTACACACTCGGTTTCAGTGTTCACGAAATGTCCAAACACGTAAATGTAATGTCCGTTTCATTCAAAGTTCCGAGAAAATTTCGAAAACTTTAATAATCGACGCAATGTGTCGACCGGATGCGGTAGTGACCGAAACTAGGAGTGAGGCGTCAATTTCGGTCAGTGTTCAGTAAACTCGAGGAAATATCTCGAGGAAGCGTACATAATTTTATATTACTTGGAGGAATGTTCTTGCAGTAAAACTTGCATGAATACGCTTATTTTGATCGCATGTTAGCTTTTGTATGGATAAACAGCGTTTTATCCTCTTAATGTGAATTTCGCAAAAATAAAAACTCTCAGCTAGACAATATATTGTTCGCTTTTGAAAATTTTTACGGCATTATTTGACTATAAACATGCATGGTTAATTCAATGTACCATATATAAATATATATATATATATATATATATATATATATATATATATATATATGTATATATATATATATATATATATACATGTGTGTGTGTGTTTGTGTATGTATACATGTGTGTGTATGTGTATTCAAATTATAGAAGATTTACAAAGATGCGACTTTTTCTGCCACGAGTAATTATTTTGACTTTTTTATGTTGCCCAGTAGCAGTGAAACAATTAAAGTTCGTTCTGTAGTTCTCATTAAAAGCTGCATCTCTTTAAGCTTCATCGTCTTTTTTCAAATAAGGCTTGCCAGTGATTTACATTCTGATGTCTGATATTTCAAAATTCTGCCAGACAATGCTGAAATATCTATTCAACAAAAAAAGTTTATTTAGAAAAGTAACTATTTCCGATTCATATTAAATATCTCCTAATCTAATTGTCTTTGAAATGATGCATAAGCAAAACAAATCTTCTTCATAAATTCTATCATCACTAGCCATGAAAACTTTCATCGTAAAATATTTGTTTCAAATGACACTGACATATTATACAAAACATACACATTATGCGCTTTCTGTGTTTTATTAGAGCAACAAATATTGTCATCATCATTACTAATTTCTGCAGATTTCATTGGTATCAGAATTATTCCACGTCGGTTCCATGGTGGTTTTATTTACAATAGGAAACGAGCCGGAACTTACGGACCTCCAAGTTGAAGCACATGCTTACAGGTACTAAAGCGACCTATAAACAAGCTGCTTCAACCTCAAGGTCCGAGGTTTATTAGAGAAGTTCTAAGTTTAATATATATTACGCCACTTATAGCGATACATTTATTAAACTTATTAATTATTACTCATTGGAGGTAATAGATTCATACCTCAATGCTGTTACAGTATTTTCGAGCTTCACATTGAGTGCCAATATGTTTTTTAATTTTTACATTTATCAGGTATATTTTAAAGAAAATTAATAAAAAAGGTACGACAAATGAGAATTTTTAAAAAAAAATAAACTATCAACAAAAATAATCAAAATGTCCCATATTTTGAGCCATATTTTAAATTTCCCTTCAGAATAACAGCTCTCCCGTATCTCTAGAGCTCATAGTGAGCAAAATCCTGCACAGAGAATGCAAGTTGGCAGCATAAGTTCATGAACGATGAGTGAACAATGATGGTAAATAAGAGGTCGTAGCTTATGCTGTTCTACTCCGCATGCGAGCACCTCTGAAAGAAATGCAATTTTTATTAAAATATAAACATTAATAATAAACAGTAAGCAAAATATGACGAACATTTTATTTTGTAAAACAAAAAAAATATTGTACACATTTCAATAAAAATCTAATTTTCGCTGTATTTTTTATCTCTTAGTGAACACTTATCAAATTATATATATATATATATATATATATATATATATATATATATGTATATATATATATATATATATATGTATATATATATATATATATGTATGTATATATATATATATATATATATATATATATATATATATATATATATAATAAAACGTAATTCTTGAAACGATGCATTCCATGTTAGGCAGTGAACTCGTTTGGACGATGCCGAAAATGAGCCTAGTTCAACCGATTCAGCGTCACCGACCCGAGCGTAACGATTCAGTTTCATTCACTGCTCAGAAAATGTGTGCATGGTGCGACTAAAGAAGTTTTTACTTCAAAAATATTGCAAAAACTATTTATGTCCAATTCGATATGTCATAGATTGCAATACCAATTCTATACACAGTTATCATATTGGCCAAATATTCAATAACACTAGTTAAAATGGGGAGTAATAGTTATGGGCATGCACTTACACGTATTACTAGCATCTTAACTTGAAGATAAATATATCTCACAGTATTTATCATATTTATTTAGATTTCAATTATTTATATATTGTAAGCAAGTTTATACGAAAGAGAGATGTGAAGTCGTATATAATTCAGGGCGCGACGTTTATAACTAGGTTTAGTTCTTGAGCAATAAGTGTTTCACCGATTAATTAATAACGTACATTTTAGTAACAAGTTCATTATCAGTAATCAGAAAGAATGGGTGATAAGACATATTAATCTACATTACGTATTTTTTTCTGTGATCGTACTTCTGCGCGGACAGTAAATAATAAGAACTCTTTTCAGTTCATCCCTTCATATTAAATATAAATCTATCAAAGAATTTTTGCTGCATTGGTCTAGCTGAAGTAGTATTTGTATTCAATTAATTTCATAAATATTTATTTTAGCGGAAATGTGTCAAAATCGGAAAATAATAATTTTATTACTCACTAATGTCATGAAACATGTTATTTTTAAAAAATCTCTATTTGCCTCCTGATCCTATCTTATCCTGCTAGTCCATTTTCTAAAATAATAGATTAGATCATAACCTATAAAATGGATTAAATTCTTACGTATACAAAACGTATTCAAAAGCTTCAAACTGGCAGTGGTTGAATTTTACAAAAAAAATCGATAAAAATTCATATCTATACGAAATTAAATAAAACACAAAAAAAGGAGAAGTTTTAAAATACTTTTAGATATCCGTCGATACGATATACCGTCATTATATTTCGGTAAATATATTTTTTTATATGGTAATCCTAACTTGGTACGTAAAAAACGTCTCTAAAAATTAATCTCTGATCAAGGTTCGTTCAAAATAAGATGCTATGTTTATTGATACAATAAAATTAGATTAAAATTTTATTAACAACCAATTAACTTTTTACTGAAATCAAATTTCATGGCGAGCAGTAATTGTGCGCCTCAAATATTTTAGCTAAGTATTTAATGCATCCAAGTATTTAATTCATCTAAGCTCAGTATTTTCTGCGATATATTGCCATTCTATTCCGATAAATATTTTTTTCTTAAATGGTAATCCTAACTAGATACGTAAAAAAACGTTGCATACAAAATTAATCTCTGATCAAGGTTCGATGAGAATAAGACGCTAAGGTTATTAGTATAATAAAATTAGATTAAAATTTTAATAACAACCAATTAAGCTAGCAATAATAAATTACTTCGCTAATAAAATGATTTATTTTGTCGACGTTTATTTTTGCTAGTAAAAATTTCAATTGAAAAGTGGATTTGTGAACAACTTACATATCAAATATTTGTCTCTCATACACTGTTCTTCGTGAATATATTTTCCTTAACAAAAATAAACATGCCTAACAAAAACTACGCAATTCATCGTTCCAACCAGGGGCGCTTGCCATCGGCATTATTTAATTTTATATGCAATGTTTGAACTTATACAGGTATTCATTAGTAAATATTGTGTATATAAATTAATTCTGTTGAAACAATATTATTGAAAGGAAATTTATATAAATATTACTAATAGATTCCAAATACCTTTTCCATGTAGGAACATATAGTAACTTTTATTTAATAAAGGTTACCTCTTATTGAAATTACTGATAAAAAGAATGTACAAAATTTCGATATATTTTTCTACCTCATAGGCTGATATTGCAATATTACAGAAATAGAGTATATATAGCGTCCGCATATCTTTAATACTCTTAGTTCCAATAACGCATAATGGTTGAAACTATAAAGGAAATGAATAAAGTAATTTTTTTTTCTCATTGCAAACCCTTTATTAATGGATGAGTGTTTAGTAATGGAGATTATATAAATTTTGAACTAGTCAAGCAATCTATTAAAAAAAAAAATAAGAAGCAAACAATATAAGAAAAACCACTTGTCGATTTAAAGATTTTTTCATTGAATAAATAAGTATCTTTTTAATAACTTCCGATATAATAACTTTCCGACATCAACAAATAATCGCACAGTAGAATCCAATAGTAGAAAAATCACAACCGAATTTAAAAGAATGCTATAAGTATAAGAAATAAAACATAATAAATACGACTATCTAAACATGTAATAAAATTGTAATATGGTAAACTCTTTATATTAAATACATTTTAAGAATAGAGATTCATTAAGCGTAAAGAATGGTAAATAGAAGCCAGAAAATCTGTTTTTAGCATTTTTGTCTATCTGTCGGTGTGTTAATTTATTCGTCACTCATACGAAATCTATTGGACGAATTTTGATACAATTTTGTGTAGTCATAGTTTATAACCAAGAACAACACATGAGAGGGAAAAAAATCGGAATAACTTTTCTTACTCTGAATTGCACGCGAATGTAATCATATGCATAGCATTATTCTTAAATTTGTGTCCGATAACCAGGACGTTGGTTCCAGTTAGGCATTCAGTCGTTGTTATACTAAACAGAATAAAAATGTAAAGCTCGCTAAACAATGCGACGAGGGCGGACGCGTCGCCGCAGTAAGTCTCGAGCCGCATTGATATGAATGCGGCACATAAAACTGTCGCTGGTGTACGTGCCGCCGTACTTACTGCGACAAACACCTCCGCTCGCGTTCACGTCATACTTTCATTCGTATTTACTGTCCCCTTTTCTGTGTATGCTTTTGAATGGTACGTTTATGAATGTAGTCAAAAATGAATGTATATCGAATGCGTGATGGTACGTAATGGAATACTGATTTTTCTGTTTATCTGTGCTTACATGAACTTTCGTGTATAAGCAACGTAACGGAACCGCTCATACGCGTTTTCTGATATGTCACGTTTGTTTCATTGATGGGTTCTCTACTGATCTTGTATATATTTTTTCTCACGTGGCTACACTTTTATAGGTGTTCTTTGTTTTTTGTGTTATTTTCCTTAAAATAACGGAGTTGTGAATGATGTATTCCATTGGTACAAAAAAGGTTGTTTACTAATTAATCAGTTTACAATGCGAACGGTTTTTCAGTTGTTTAAATACTTGGTGTGCATTAAAGGAATAAGCATAGCATATAATGTGAAATTTGAGTTAGTATTCTAAAGCAATTGATGTCGATATCACTAGTTATTTTTTATGCCTTCTCCTCATAAGGTTGTCGAAAATATTAATTTCGATTCCTATTTTAGTACGAACGAAAAAAGAAAATTTTATAGTTACTAAATTCATTTTAAATTTACTAATTCATTTTAAAGTTACTTTTTTTCAGGGAGACGTTTTATACTTGATGTAAACATATGGCTACTTCAACTATTCAGTAGTTCATTACCCTTGATTCTATATCTCACAAATCATAACCTATGCAGTAGATTACCCAATATTTCTGTAAGTGTGAACTAATGTTTTGGTGCTTTCCAGGAAAACGAGGTGCCCGTTATAAAAAAAATTCCATAGAGAACTGTAAATATAGTTAGAGCTAAACAATCCACGGACGATCATGAGTTTTTCTTTTATTTTTGTTTAGAAATTTGAAACACCCTCTCTGAGCTGAAAGACAGCGTGCTTAGGTTTTATGTTAGTTTCGTTTCTTTCCTTTCTACACTAGTTGTTTGGTTTCAAATTGAACTATTTCTCATTTTATTAGTCTGTGCTAAAATTTGAACCAACTTATGAACTAAAAAAAATAATTTATTTTTGAGGTTAGTAGGGATTACTATGACACAAATATTCCTTTTTTCTATTTTTTCTGGTTTTAATAAAATTATGTTTTGGACAGTAAATTATTACTTGTTACAGTGAATTCAGAAATGGTTTAGAAATTTAAAAAAGTAGCAACAAAAATCGTACCGCAATAGCAGATTTAATTTCTTTTACTTTTTTGAGTAAAATTGAGTAGATTTGAAAATTTAATACTTATAGTCCAGGGATTCAGTTCGACTCAATACAGGAGTGACTTATATAGCGAATTATTAAGACGGTAATTTTAAAAACACACAATTTATTTATAACTGTTTGTTTATAAACAGTGATAATCTCACTGAAATTTGACAAAATGTTTGTGGGTTATTTATTTTGCGATGGCGAGGTATGGTTAAAAAAATTATCTTTAATTTACGCTCCATGAACATTTTAGACCATTAGCAGTTACCTATAAAAACTGATTAAATTTCTACTTTCGTTATATTTCATTAGCATAATCTTTTTAATAAACTAAATGAAATGAAACCGCTTAGAACGCGTTAAACTATTTTAGAACGTGCTCTACGTAGTGTTCCGTACTTATCTGTGGCCCCTTTAGTTGTTGATGCAAATTGACTAAAATTATTTCACTTGGTAGTTTTAATCCAAGGTAGTATTTAGAATTTCATCAGATTTTTCAAAGCCTTACTTGGAAAGTTAGAGGAGTGAAGCTATATCAAACATGTGCTTCGAAGCCTAATATTTTGCTAATTGAACTCTCAATAACCTCTCAAGCAGGAGTGGAATCCGCAAGTGGAATATTAAACTGTTTACCAATATTTATTATTCACAAGGCAAATATATTTACTACTATATCTTTCACAAGCATAGAAATAAGGTGAAAAAAATACACAATCTCAGATCATCGCTATAGTTTTCATATAACCTTTTCATAGGCTTCTGAAAAAAACTTTCTTCTATAAATTTAAGTAATTTTGGGAGTCGATTTTTTTTTTGGAAATTGTTCATAATATCTCTGAAGATATAATAAAAACATCAAAACTACCTTGTTTTATTTTCTTACATCACAGACTCTTTCCAATTATTCGTGGATTGCAAAACTAAATCAATATTTTTTTATAAAAAGCACAATTTATGTAATCGAAAATTTACTAGAATATTAATACAAATATATATCACTTGTCGACATTTAATTTCATTTTAATCATGTAAATAGATCTACAAACATCACTCACGAAGGTGAAAACACAAATACCCCATTAAACGAACCAAAGTCAAACGGATCAATAAGAACAAACACCGCTCCGTTCCCCCTTCAATTCTGAGCTCCGCTATCCCCCAAGCCACCATCGAGCCAAGTATCAAATCCGACGTCTGGGAACAACACCAGTTTACAAGTTGGCCGACCGATCGTCCGCGCAGTCGAAACGACTTCTCTAAACTTGTTCCACGTTCGGCGGTCGGCCGTAAATCAGGGATGACTCCATTCCGTTATCGGCGACCGCCAATAAAGTTGATTTTATGTCTCAACACAACATGAGGTTGCACGGAAATGGCATGACTTCATTATTTATTCATACGCATGTATGAATGCAGACCGGGTTTGGTCCGATGGGTTGACGCGGCCGCATCTGATGTGCATACGTGTTAATGCGAATTATTGCATTGACCAAATGTTCATTTATTATTTTATCATAATTCTAATTTTCTCAAACTAATGCTATAATTGCAAGAGTGAGTTTATTTGTTTGTCTAGCCTTCATGCCTCAGCTATTCAATCTTTATGAAATATCGTGTACATATAACCTGTATTATAAATTTTTCATGGGATGTTTTGTTATAGGATATATATTTTTTATTATACAAAAAATTACTGAATTAGATAGGAGGACAAAAAATATACATATATATGTTCACATAAGTTAGCAAAGAACTTTTATTCCAAATCTGAGCTTTGGTCCTCCAGAAAGCTTCCATGATTTTAAACTCGGCACTTTTCGCCAGTCCATTAATGTTCGTGCCTCATTTGTAGTAGTATTACTTTATTTTTCCTTTGTTTTCAACTTATGCGGGATTTCTAGCGCAATAAATAACTCCATATAATACAATTGTGGAATTTACATGTTTCTGCTATGGAAGTATTAATAAAAAACAGTATTTAGGCTGGAATAATAAAAGTAATAGAGTACAAAAATATCTATTTCGGATATTTTTCTGTTTTTTATTTATTTTTTCAGTCATTACACACGAAATACTGAATAATTTCTGAAAACTGGTATATTCTGTAGGATCTGAAGTTATATATAGGTTTTTTTTCATTGAAATCAATCTACTAGAAAAGACGACATATTAATTTAAATGGTCAATACAAAGTGCACTTACTTGATAAAATATTACTTTTATAATGATTATAGATGGCGTTACATGTATTTTAACCTTCAATCTTGCAATAAATTATATAATTTTCCAAAAATCCACGTGAACGTAGTTCCCATAACACAGCTAGCATTAGAATAAGGTGGCACATATTTTTTGCATACTTTTTGGTATATCATAGCTTACTACTTTAATTTAAAAAAAAAACATAACTGAAAAATACCATTTTATTAAGTTCAGCGTCCTCTAAAGTTCCAATATGAAGCCCAGTTACCAAAAAAACAATGCCCAAAAAAAATTGCAGTTCATAAGTCTTGAATTTGTGAAGAATTAATATGAAAAGGAGCTATTAAAAGTTTTTGTGCAATAATTTACAAAGAAGATCTTTAAAAATAAATTCGTCATTTAATTTTTTTAAATAAATTTGTTGCATTTTTTATGCGTGCAAAACTATCTTAAACGTTTATCAGTTAATTTTTTGTAATTAATACGAACATTATTCTATTTACATTTTTTATAAGTCTCCACACAATCTAAAAAAAATAAATATAAAGTCGTTACAAGGAGTAAAAACCATTATAAAGGTAATAAAATAACCGTCATAAATTCTGAAACAATTATATTTGAATATACATCTATAAATAATAGTTTGAAAATTAACGACGGTTATTTTAAAAATATACTACAAATAGTAATCTAAAAACAATTCTACTTAGTGTGGCAGACAGTAATTGATTACAAAAACTGAGGATAGTAAAAATGTGAGAGGGAAAAAGAAAGTTAAGTGAAATAAGAAAATGTGAAAGGTATAAATACTTGAAACGACTCATAAAAGTGTATATTAACGGAGGGTTTCGTATGATGGATGAGTTTTCATAGAAGGTAATATTATTTTTAGAAATAAGAAAAAGAAAGAGCCTTTCGAAACGTAATCCCAAAGCATGAACATCTGAAGCAGAAAATATAGAACTTGGATAAAGGACTTTGCTGGGATTATGAATACAACAGAATTACGTTTTAGGAAATTAAAATAATAGCAAACGTTAAATATAGTAGTATTTTACGCACGCCTGGTACAAATCAAATAAATGTATATATATATATTTATATATCGCGTAAGGAATTGACCAAAAATGTGAACTGGTCATGGATTTTTCACTGAAATTGCACACTCCAACTAGTCACTTATTTCATTTATTGAAACATTTTTTGAAGGCCGCTGGCATATATATTTTTAAGGAACCAAATATTTAGAGTTGAGGTCGATCTTAAATTACTTTTGAACAATTTGCTTCATGAAAATTCATTCATTAGCAATAATCAGATGCATGTATTGGATTTAATATTTAACAATGCATCGATTGTTCTCTGTAATTTTTTTTTGTTTTAATATTAAAAATATAAAAAAAGAATATCCTGTGGCTTTAATGGAAGCCGGCAGGAAAGTTATTGTATTCCTTTTATTGGGTCGAAAGAAATAGTCAAACTCGATTAGGCGACCCCGTTCCAAATTCCATGTTTATTCCGATTCTTCTAGATTAATAAAAACAGAAAAAAGTTTGAGCAAAAATTTGCCTTCAAGATTAATTCTTAATATATAGACACGACATATAAATAGTAAACAATACAATTTCATGGCAATCCAAAAATATATAATTTGATTCTCTGAAAGTGTAACTTTCAAGAAATTGTGACCAAATATTATATCGTTATGTATTATACAAACATATAATATAATGTATACAAAATAGGTCAAAATGTATTCATACTTTCCTAGTAATAAAAATAAGCTTTGTTTGTCCAGTAGTTGTAAAGTACTGATTATAATGTAACTGGATATTTAATATAATTATTAAAACATTATATCAATTTTACATAAATTACTTTCCGTGTAATACATCTTTATACATGTATTAATATTTGAGTATCGTTTCAAGTAAAAATTTTCCTTCCGATTTGCCTTTTATAACATTACTTTGATACCAGAACTAAATTTCAATACACTCCATATGTAGGAATTGTATACGAAAGGATTGCATTTATACACATATATACGTGTTCCTAGCATGGGCCAAACTTTTCATTAGACTCGCAATAATCCCTTAATTTCTTGCAGCACATAGTTTCAAACAAACTACACAAATGTGACCTCGAGCAAGTTTAGTTCATATATAAGTCTCGCGGTGTATAATCTTCACTGTGTCCTCGTACATAAAAAAGTTATAGCAAAAGTCTTAAAGAAGAAATCCTTTGGCGTAGAGCCAGCTACGCGACCGTAGCAGGACTGGTTCGAGTATTCGTTCAAACATTATTGTGTTATGTGTTTCCGTCAGATTACGCTCGCGTGTGAAAGAAGGGGAATTTTAATTTATTATTCAGTAGTTGCTACTTGAAGGCGCTGAACTTTTCGAATCGTAATGATGTGTAAATATGTATGTGTCAGTGTGTAGCAGGATCACTTACTTATGTTGAAAATGTAAGTTTGGTGTAAAGTTAGAAATAGCTTTCGACATAAAAATGTAATGCGCACATAAATATTGTTTTTAAGCTAGTAATAAATAAATGAAAATAGACCTATTTTCTCTCTCAACAATTAAAAACATTATCTATCGAATTTCTGTTATTACTTTTCTATTTATTTTCTTATTACCTACACGTAAAATGAAGGAATCAAAATTATCAGAAACAGGAATTGGAAGACGGAATTCGGAAAAAAAGCCTAATTTTTTTATTAAATTATGTTTTCTGAGAGAACAAGTTAATTAGAGTAAAAACGATAAAGTTTTGAAATGAAATAAATTTTTACTTATAATTTATTGTTCATCGGGAAAGTTTTAAACATTTCAAAAGAATATTTTCTTGCTAATTATTTTGCTTTTTTATTTGTTACTAAATGGTAAACAATATTCTATTTGTCCACAATATGTTATAAATATATGAATATTCACGTCATTTTGAATACAGGAGAAAAATATTTTGATATATTATTTGGCGTTTGATAGCGATTATGTTCGGGTGAACTTCAGTACCAAAAAAATTAATATATTTTGATTACCAAATTATTTTATGTGTTAGCGTAGTATTTAGGGACTGGCGCTAAAATATTTACTTTCGTTCTTATGGTGAAATATAATGAAAAATATCACATGATAAAGTTTTCTACGACCGTTTCTCATATGACTTTTAATTTTCTGTCGTGTCTTCCTTTTATTTTAAATATATAAAGACAGATATATTTAATAAAGTCAGCTTTTTATTTTGTGTACCTCAACCGTTTAAGAAATATTATTATAATGTGTAGAGAAACTGGTAGAGACAAAAGTTATTCTAAAGTTTCAGGAAAAGGGATAATGTTATTCGTAATAGAAAACCCAAAAGTGCTTTTGTATTAAGAATAAAAGTAAATAAATTGAAAAAGAAGAAAAAAGTCATGACAAATTCAATTACATACCTAAAATGTATATAAGACGACGACACGCGCGCGCGCACACCCGGAGCGAGACACATACATATATGCAGGCATATACACACTCACGCACGTACGTATGCACACATGTACGTACGTATAAACGTACGTATTCTGCGTGCATGAATGCATGCATGCGTATATACATGTGTATATACGCATGCATGCATTCACACACGCAGAATAATTTGAACCAAATAATTTCTAAATGTTGATAATTTTAGTTTATTCGTCCTCTATAATTTGCTTGGTCAAAAATCAGTTAAGGATCGATATTTGAAATGTATTTTATTTATTTATTGGATGCTTTATTCTTCAATATTTTACGTGCCAAAAAACAAAAAGTTATTATTGAAATATCTGAATTTATTATTTCCAGTACTCACTTTAAACCTCTTCCGGTCTTTGGGTGGGAAGTTGAAAAAAAAATTAAAACTGTTTATACACCTGTGTATAAATAATATAAATATAACTTCTTTTATGTCTTGTATTAACGAAACATTTAACGAAATTTGTTAAGACGTATTTTTAACCTTTTTTACAAACTATAATGAAAAAATATTTTCATATATTGCACTAGTACGCAGGTGACGATGAAAATATATTCTTCAGTTTTTATATTTGTAACTTTTTTTTAAGGGATTTCGGTAAGATTTGTAAAGATTCTTTAAGCCGTTTAACTTTAAATAGCAAATAATGATCATAATTGTATGCATCCATAGCTTTCGCTTTTACCGAAAATACATACAACTGACACATATGCTATTTGGAATATAATGAAATAATAATGGATACAAATTTTCTTTAATTATACCAAAAATATACAATGTACTAATGTTACGCGATATACCCAGATGAGTTATTGCTAACGTTACTGAATAACAGAGATTAGACACAAATCATACAAAATTGAGTGCAATAAGGTTTATATTTTGGAACATTTACAGTGAATGCATTTAATTTTTTTCTTTTATTTTACAATGTGAAAAGTAAAAATTGTCACAGACAATTTACTTTCTCTTAATAACATTCTCTGTAAATGGCATTATATAGAGTAAAGTATAAATTTTATATTGTTAATTTTAGTTTTCGTTGCATAAACTATTTAGTAACAAATATTACTTTTTAGTATGATTAGATGCTTGAAAAGCAGATAATATTACAATTACAAATATATTAAAGGGTTAGAGAAAGGTAATGTGAGAAAATTTCTCAGGGTACAGAAATATATTTTGGTAGCAATCTTTTATTAAAAATACTATTAAAAAGTGTGTATAGCGTATGGCGCAAATAAAAAGTTTCTACAAAGTATTCGCATGTAGATTTATGGTTAGACTACGACAAGATGCTATAAAAATAAGACCGATTAAAATAATTTTTTGCTCTTTTAACACCAGATACTCTGTAGCTTGCTTACAAGAAGTACGTTCCTTGATTGCGTCATCAACAATTTTTATTTTTGAAATCCACAAATTAGTTTAAGGCAACAGCTTTAGAATATTTGCTAATGAATTTTGTTCAATATAAAGTTGTAACATGATATTAATTTTAGGTATTTATTTTGAAATTAATTACAGATATATGTTATGCGACGTTTACAAAATCAATAGATACGAAATGGCGGCCATTGTGTACGAATAGTTAAAAAAATAAATTCTTGACAGCAGATTCTTAAGTAGCAACATCAAGAACAGTCGGAATCTTATTTTTCTTACAAAAACTTGAATTGCAAAAATTATTACATTTTAAATTAATTTTTGATTTACGCATTTTACTAGTTGCAAAGGTTTTACTTCCAAAACTCCACTTAAAAGTAGTTTTCAAAGGGATATATTTAATAAAGTGGGGATATAAAATTCGGAATTCTAATAAAGAAAGATTAAAATAAGAGCAAAGACACCTTAATTCGGCTAGTGAAATGTGCAAATATAATTTAAATCTAACATTTTACTGTTAAATTTAATGGAAAGTTATGAAAAATATGTTCAAATGCGAATAGAAAAATTAGTATGAAATTAAACTTCGTTTGCATACTATATGAAGATTTAATTTTGTCCCAAGTTTATTTCGTTGCTAAAATGTTGAGGTAATTCCCCGATAAGTGAGTTAGCATCTGGCAAAGATAAATTATAAAATATGCCTAAATATATATACTAAATATATATATGTGTTATACACGTCGATATTTAACATTTAGAATTCAAAAGCTCCGCTTTCATAACACAAAGCCTGAAGTTAGGCCAAACCAGCTCAACGTTACAGCTTTACAAATGATGCTCCGAATTCCGACTCACCACGTTGGCCGCCGGGCCCCCCACCACATTAAGTCTCCGCATTAAGCGGGCCGCCGAAAAAACCGAGTGAGATCGTGCGCGAGATCTTTTTTCCCACGAAAAGGGCTTTCCAAATGTGACCTCTCACGCCTCGGCGGATGGCGATCGTAAACTATTATATTATTATACCATAAAGTCTACAAAGCTTCCTTTCACATTTGGGAGCTACGAGTGGTTAGGAGTTGTCAAATCTTAATAAAATAATTCCATTTAAGCTGTGTTTTATTGCGCAGCATTGTCTGCTAAGAAAGAAAGTAAGAGGATTATGTTGCTAGAGTGTATGAGTAAAAATATGAGGTGAAAATACAATAGCCTAACTATAACAATAGAGTATTAATTTTTGCGATCTTCACAATAACTGTACGTGAATTTTAGGGAAAACCATAAGGGTGAAGGGTGATAATAGCCGTGTATTCCTAGAAATATATGTGCTTAAAGAATAATTGACCATTCTTAATTAAGTTTTTGTCATAATAATTTGAATAATACCTATCACCTTTTTGATTCTTTATCGTATCATCAAGCAGATAATACAATTAATAAATGATTTTGATTTGGTAACTACAAAATATCGTACGTTGAGCTTTTTGACATAATGAGTGTTACGTGGATACATCAATAAGTAGATGGACAAAATGTACAAAAAATATATTTCAAAATATAACATTTTTGTATATTTCTACTGTAGCGAACAGTTTTCTCAGAATTTAGCGGATCGAAATTAAATACAACTTTAAAGACCCGACTGCTAACTATAATATTTTATAAATTTATGTTAAACAATTTCGTGTCTAATTGATATAATCTTATGGCCAAACTTATATAAATGTTAAGAGTAACAGACCTATATTTATTACATTGATTTATTCTACCTAGATACGCATGTATCATCACATGCTTGGAAGGTTTCATTTAAAATTATTCTAGCTACTTTAAGAAATAAGTTGTCAGCAGTTTCATCCCAATAATTTGTACATTAAAGAAAACATAAAAATTTTACAAACAAAACTGTGTGTAAAAGTTGTAAGTCGTGGCTACGCCAAATATACAATTTACGTAAAGACTTGCCTTTTTCCTCAAACATAACTTTTTTTCTACACTGCTAATTCTATTTTGTATACGTCTTTGCTTGCAGTTTCGACGTGCGCGGCAAGCCGTTAGCTGAGGCGCGGCATTGGTCGGCGCCAGAGGTGTTTGGTCCGCGCGCGCACTTTACGACGGACGCGGGCGGCGCGGCGCTCGTCGTGCGCGATGTCATGCGCCGCGATGAGGGCGTATACCGATGCCGCGTCGACTTCCGCAACACGCAAACCATGAGCTTCCGCTACAACCTCACCGTAGTCGGTCAGTTTGCTTGTTTTATCATGTTATATATTACCATTTACAAAATGTTCAATGTTACGAAACAGCTATCCTTATATATAAAATTCGAGGAAGCATTTATACGATTATGCAATTATGGAGGAGGATTAAAGAAGTTTTTGCAAAAAATCGAAATTGTTGGTGTTATATTTTAAAGGGTCTATATAGATTTAACCCTTGTTATATGAACTCTAACTCATGTATTATATAATTTTTATTGTCTTTTTCCTGTTTAAATCGTACTATTTTTTTTCTCTTGAATTCAAGCAAAATTCCTGGTAAAGAAATTGTAAAGGAACGATATATATGTGTGTGAATAGCATTTAATCGATGTATACTTACGATTATGGTATGAAGTGCGTTTGAGTAAGTATATAGTTAATATCATAGACGAGACGTGACTATTATAGTATATCTATAGCCTGGATCCTTATAAGAATCTGTTTATCGATAAAGCGTTTTTACTATTGTACAATTATGAGGTAGGATTAAGGAATTTTTTAAAAAAATCGATTTTGTTGATATTGTTTTTTTTTTAATGTTCATGTGAGCCACTAAATATGAACTTCAGCTCTTGTATTATCTAGTTTTTATTATATTTTTCCTGTTTAAAATACACTAATTTTTTCCGGCGAATTCAAGGAAATTTCCTTTTATTAAAATTGTAATAAAAAATGTACAGATTTATGAATGGCATTAAATCGATGTACGTATATATTTACGATTACGATATGAAGTGATGTGATAGTTATTAATATCGTAGACGATACATGGCCATTATAGTGTATCTAAAGCCCTTCCTGCTTCTATTTTATTTTTTTCAGGTTTCTGTAATTTGTAGAGAAAGAGAATATCAAATAGGAGTAATGGTAAGAGAAACTAAATTTTAGTTTTTTTGATACCAGGGACTTTATTTTGACATTTTTTTATCACGAAATTATTCGTTGGCTTAGGCATTATAAAAGAAAGTCGTTTCTTGATACTTCCCTTAGCAAGTAGTTTTACTATTAAGTTAATTAATAATTTTGTCTACCACTACAACCTTTAATGAATTTAAAGTGCAGCAGATAAGCATATTTACGATGACTTGATTACAGAATTTATTAATTATAGCTATTAAATAACATAGGTTTTGACAAGAAAAAGGTGTTTGAGTCGTTGTACATGACGATGAATCACTATTTGTATATAATATCAGCTTGTTTATAGAGTGTAAAAAAATTATTATAAATTGGTTGATTAAACTATACATTTACAAAAAAAGATGGAATAACAAAATCCATTATAAATTTTACTTTAAAATATACAATTTACACTTCAATTAGTGACATAATATTGAAAAATAGATTCTTGCATGGCTGTTGCCAATTTATTATTCTTCTATCTAAATAATTGGGCTATCATTTCTAACATAATGCACCTCTGTTTTATAACAAACATTGTAATTTCAAAACTATCAAAGAAGATCTTTGCAATTCTTTTTTAAAATCAGAATTGTAGAACTTTTTGAATTTTTCATGACAGCGTGACAAAACATCAAAACGTCTTATAAACGAAGGTAATTTTTACATTCCTTTGCAAACACAAGGATGAAACGTTCTTGTGGGGAGAGAAATAGACGAAAAATCTTATTATAATTCAAAATACACATATTAATATTATATAGGCTGGAAAACCATTTTGGTCTCTTAATTAAGTCAATATATTAAAATTTATTACAAAATGCATTTTTGTAAAGACAACATCTAAAAAAGTATTAATGGCTTCGTTACAAATGAATGCCTTAAATTATACTTCCTTGATTCGTATCCATAAAGTGTTCTATAAACTAATGAAAATTACATAATAAAGAACAAGGCTTAAGACTTAATCAGAGTTGTATGGAAATAAGATGCTGTCAAGCACCTTAGAACCTTGGTATTCAGTATAACAGTAGGTCATTTTAGAAATGCGGGGATATGTACAAAAAAGATTAAAAACAACAAGTGGTAATGCGTTGTATAAAAAAAAGTAAAAATATTTTTAATTTACTGTTATTAAAATAGAATTATTAGTATAATTTTAACTGAAATCGTATGCGTCTGTGATATTATTTTAATGAGCTATTTTTATTTTTAATTCGGAAGTAGGAATAAAATTGTAAAATTTTAAGTTATTTTTAAAAAAAATTTATTTCATGATCCTTAAATTTAAATATTCACGTTTTTGAAACTAATTTACTCTATTTAGAATATAATGCATCTTGCTATTCTAACCGTCGATGTCACTATCAAGGCGCGTATTATCTTTGTATATCCCGTACAAAAACGACTGCAAACGATGACCAGGACGAATTCCATAAGGAGCTGCAGCATGTACTGGATAGAATTTCAAAAGCCAAACCAAGTGTTGGTGCCGGAGAATAAATTCATTGTAGTATATTCATACGCATATTGACAGGAATAGGAACGGATGGGAATATACCATGAACCACATTAGCCATGGAAAAGTTAATGTCACCCGATTTCACCTACTGTCTTTTACTTTAAAAAATAATCCCATTAATGGTAACACTCTTTCATGACATCTAAGTAAGCATCAACTAACTTGGAGAAACCTAAGTGGTTAACATTGAATGGACTACATTGATGCTTGGTTTCGTTCCTCCTACATCAAAGTGCCGTCAATATGAAGAAAAGATAGCGATATCCGACATCCGATAATTCCGCGCCAATATCAAACTAATATCAAATTAAGCGAAGCAAAAAACCCAAACAAGCAACAAAACTGAATTGAATATGCCTACGAGATCAAAGACCTAACAAAATTTTTAGATTGACTTAACGAACCGATTCGCCACTTTCGTGTAATTCGACGATCTGTAGAAATAAGAAAACCAATTATTGGAGACTACGAGACTGTGGCGTGGATATATGCTCTGTGGATCGTCGACAAACGGAGCCATGGATCACAAGTAAGAACCTGGAATAACTGAATATATTTGGCGTTAATTTTGTAGAAATTCATTATTCACAATTAAATAAAACTACGCGATGTAGTATTATTTCAACTTTCTTTAAGTTCTTTACCACGATAGCCCACCTGAAGATGTT
Organism: Druceiella hillmani; assembly: GCA_039881145.1. Taxonomy (NCBI): domain Eukaryota; kingdom Metazoa; phylum Arthropoda; class Insecta; order Lepidoptera; family Hepialidae; genus Druceiella; species Druceiella hillmani. The sequence goes on from JAYKKI010000008.1 coordinate 36,107,015, forward strand.
GTAATACAATGAAATCTAGGTCTTGGTAAAGAACTTAAACAAAGTAAAAATAATACTACATCACGTAGTTTCATTTAATTGTGAACCTGGAATAAGTTAACGAACAGAAAAAAGCCAATAATACCAACTACGAACGGTACCATCAACTCAACAGAGAAGTCCGCGCAAAAATGTGAAAGAAACCGTGAATAAGAATGAATTTCTGTTTTGTACCAAACTATTCCGTAATTCAGTGGAAAGACGAAACGAACAAATGACAATATCAAAAACGCAGACGGAAGTTTCCTGGGTCTTTCAAGCTGTAACGGTGTTAATTGGATTCTGAGAAACAGCCAACGTCATGGTTCAAATAATAAAAAAACGGCAATTTTGGCTTGATCATATTTGTCGAATGAAATCGGATCAAACCAATCAAGTTTATCTGGCTGGAAAGACGGGTCGCCTGGAAAGTTCAAGAGTGAAGATCTTCAGAATCAACATTTGATCTTGGTAGAAACCAAAAACCGTCGTCAAAGATCACCAACTATAAAAAAGATCATCAGCCAGGTTCCGCATCACGTGGCATCCAAAACACGGTATTAGGAGTGATAGAAGAAGAAAAAGCAAAATGATGAAATACCATCTATTATAATTAAGTTATAAATCTTATTTAGTATATTCACTTAATGTATAAATGGAAAGTATATTAAATTTATTCTAATATATTTGGGTTCACGATACCCATACATTTGATTGAATAATTGAGATGCAATATAAAATGGAATTAAAGGGAGTTAGCTATTTCCGAATATAAAAATAATTTGTCCTTCTAAAATATTTATGAACTTGTAAAAAATATTCACCTACTAAAAGTTGTTTTAATTTTATTGAAAGTTGTTTTAATATTTTTTAAGTCACGCAGTATCATTTATATTAATGTACTGAATTGCCATAATTACACTTCAGCTCTCTTAAATACAAGGTTGCATAAATTATTCCAAAATACATATGTATATGCATCTGTAAAAATATCTAATATATACATTTAACTACTAACAAACAAAACGTTACACAAATTAAGATTGAGCGTCTCTAGTTTTCCTTAATATCAACAGTAATTACTTTAACACATACGACACATATTTACGAGAAAAATAATAACGATTAACTTTGGCAAAGTAAGCTTGAACTGACTGATAACACGTGCCGAGGGAAGGAGTGATATGAAATCAATCGAAGCTACAGACAGTAATGAAGGATAATGTAGGGCGAACGAAGGAGCCAGACAGAAATCCGTTAATTGACGAATTCTTACCTTTGGGAGTACGGAAAGTCCTTTTGAGACACGGGAGACTCCGTGCCCTTTGTTTGTGTAAATGTGAGTTAATAGAAGAGAAAAGTAGAAAATAATTTACTATCAGTAGAGTTATAGAGTGAATTGTAGTTGATGGGGGATTAATCGTACGTTATTTAGTTAAGGCAGTCGCCGATGTTGTGTCTATTTATTATATCTTTCTGCGCCATTATGCTATCTTCTACTAATATTAGACAAACAACGATAGTTTTATACAGAACGTGACGACAGTATAGTAATTAAATGGTGATACGGCATTATAACTAGTTTATTATTTTCGCTTGGAGTAATGTCAAATAGAAAGCTATAATACTACGGAGAAAACTAAAATCGGTATCATCATTACTTTTAAATTTTAGAAAGTGATTAAGATTATTTAATGCTAGAAAAGTTTTTAATATAACGTGTTTTTTTTAAATGTTGTATAAACTCCAAAGCTGTTATTTTAGAAAGTGATTAAAATTATTTAATGCTAGAAAAGTTTTTAATATAACGTGTTTTTTTTAAATGTTGTATAAACTCCAAAGCTGTTATTTTAGAAAGTGATTAAAATTATTTAATGCTAGAAAAGTTTTTAATATAACGTGTTTTTTAAAATATTGTATAAACTCCAAAGCTGTTATTTTAGAAAGTGATTAAAATTATTTAATGCTAGAAAAGTTTTTAATATAACGTGTTTTTTAAAATATTGTATAAACTCCAAAGCTGTTATTTTAGAAAGTGATTAAAATTATTTAATGCTAGAAAAGGTTTCAATATAACGTGTTTTTTTAAATTTTGTATAAACTCCAAAGCTGTTATTACCCTGTCTAAAGGAAGTAAGTATTAGCAAGAACCATAATAAAAATTGCACATTTAATTTGTAAGCGTCAAAAATTTATGAAATGGCGTTACTTTTGTAATTAGTCTCAACAGACCTATGGTCCGGTACTTCGTGGTATAGTACCTCGTGGTTCGAGCCTTAAATATTTTTAAACAAATAATTTAGCAGTTTTAACATATAACATGTACATATACATTTATAAATTAAATATTTAACCGATTCTGTTGGTTTTAATGTGTAATATTATATTTATAAATGTGTATTTATAAATTTTTTTTTCTTTTCTATAGGCGTTAAAACTTAAATACTTGTAAAGTTTTAGTATTTATCCCTTTCTTTAGTTTTTTAAATAATTTTTGAAAACGTACTATATGTAACCGTGTCATATATATATTTAATTCCATTGATCGATTTGATTGAACACGTCATTTTAAAATCATAGCTCTGTCACAAACAAATTGAATATTGGTAGATTTTTTGGTGAGAAGAAAACAAACTACAGGCATCAATTTTACGTAACTTTATATTTACGAGCGTATATCTAAAAAATTAAATAAAGTATAAAATGAGTATTGCCACAAGATGGCAACAATTTTAAACTGAAATTAAAATTCAATAAGGTGCTTAGAGATGTAGATATGAAGTTCGACTTTTTTAAGCAAAATCTCATAAAAAATCATCGTATCTAGGTGTAATTTACCCTTTTAAACATGAATTTAATTTTTGTCTAATGGAAACTATTGAATATTTAACCTTTATTACTTTTTAATCATGCTTTTTGCGATTCTACAATTCAATAGTGACGAAAAAAATTATGGCTTTAATTTGTTTTTATTACACAAACTATTTAAAATGTTTCTGGTAGAGTTGAACTACACCGAATACGAAATAAATAATTTAATATGAAGTTAATTAAAAATTCACAAATTACCCCATCTATTATTATCCCACAAGATTCGATGCTCTCGTTTTATACAACATAATAAAGAAAATGGGATCACAAACTAACTAAACAGGGAAGCAGAAAGCTACATTTTCCAGGAAACAATCTGGAACATGGCCCATTCCACTGAATCTACTTACTTACCAGCTCTATATAAACTTTACTAAATCACACTCGCAAATCGACTTCAATTCAAATCCAAAGTTGTGATTCCCAGAAGCTATCAGCTCACGTGACACGCAGCCGTAACCCCTAGGTATAATTGGGGATGACGCGGGTGGGCGGAGGGAGTAACAAACGATGTCATAGTAATTGATATATAGAGGCGACGATTCACGTAGGGCGGCAGAAACTCCGCTATCTCTTTTAATTGCTCTGCTTGCCTTTTGATGCGGTCGTAATTGGGGTGAGAATTTAGAATCGACTAGTGCGAGTGGGTACGTGCCCGCATTCCACGGAGCGGCGGTGTGCTTTTATTGTCTCGCGGGCGGCGTGGCTTGGGTGGAGGCTTTAGGCGGCGTTCGTCGCCATGGGCAAAGTTGAATACAAGCCGTGATAAGTCCGGGAAATATTCAGGAAAACTTCTTTGATGAGAGCGGTAAAATTACAGTTTAATGTAAACTGGGCCGCATATGCTAATAACGATTATTTTGTTGTAGAAAGAGTATAAATACATAAGTATTAAAGTTTATCGCTAAGTTATGTAAAAAATCGTCAACGTGATAGACAAGAAATGCCCTTACTTTATAGCAATGTAATCGAACCATTCCCGCCTTAATTTATTTTCAGCCTCAACCTGTTATGCACCTATAATATACACCTAATTTGTTAGTTTAAAATATGTTTTTATCATTTTTTTAGAATAGCGAACATAAAAATATCCACGAAACTTGATTAAGATTTGTTTAAATTCATTTTAGAAATTAGTGGCTATTAGATAAGTACACACAAAAGAGTAAGTTTTAATCTACAGTTAGTTTTTGCTAAGAAAATTTAGGTTGTTATTTTTCAATTCAATTACATTTCATTACGCATATGATAATATATAATTTGATATAAAAATGCAACAAAACAGTTTCTATATACTAAATATATACATAACAAATTTTTGACATAATTCGATACAATACCCAACGAGATTTTTTTCACCAAATATCAGCCACGGCTTGGCGTGTCTGTGTATTGAAAATATTTTAGGTGAATATGCTAAAAGTAATAGAACACAGAAATATAATTTACAATAATTTTATCTTTTTATGTTTCTTTGAACACCCATCACGTAAGAATTACTGACATAATTAAAATGAGTATTTTTGAAGAATATGGATGTTGACTTGAAGTAACATTAAGTTTTTAGTTTATCGAAATTCCTTATCCTATTTATAAGATACGATGATTTAATATTTTCAAAAAATCATTTACATTGCATTCACAGTTACTCGATGGGTAGTATTTACACAAAGTATAATATATTTATGTAGATCGATAGATGGCGCTAGGTGTAATTTAAATCGCGCTATGCATTTTTCCGCCCTGACATGCAATGACGAAATGGGTGTGACCAAGGAATTTCGTTTGTAATTTTGCTTAAGTAAGCGATTTGAATGTGGGTAGATATACGATAAACGTCGTTTTTGTTATCCACAAATAAAATGTTTCGATACGGAATGTGTTCGACGTAGCATTCCTTGTTCCTCAATTTGTTTAAAATAGGAATCTGTTGTTAATATATATAATTTATTTAATTTCTACTTTTAGTGGTAGGTTTTGTACATTTATTTGTTATGTATTTTATGTTATATACTTTTGCTTACACATATAATACTTTTTATCCAGTTTATACATAAAATATTATGGATGGGAATATAGCAATGATAATAAAAAAACACTCGCGTGTGCTTATGACTACACGATTGAAATGGAAACTAAAATGAAAAATAAAATAACATACGCCTATTATATTAAAATACTCTCAAATTATATTTTAATTACTTACTGTGCACACTTGAAATATTACACTGATTATATACAATAACGTACTGGTATTATATTAAATTATACTCAAATAAAATATTTATCAAAAATAAAACATAGTTCTTGAAACGGTACACTAAATGTTAGACAGTAGTAGAACAGTGAATTCGCTTGGCTGATGACGAAGGGAGCTGAGTTTACCAGATTCAGCGTCATCGACCCGAGAGTGACGGTTCAGTTTCATTTTCGTTCTCTGTTCAGAAAAAGTGTGCACGGTGCGTCTAAAGAAGTTTTCACTTCAAATATTGTTTTCAAAATGTTTGCTGGTTTGTCTGTGAGCTTGTTTGTTCGCTCATCATACAATAACAATTAAAAATCTATATATCATTGCAATCAAACATTTAACAAGAAGATATAGGAATTTGACATTTAAACACATAGTGTCACTGTTGTACTTAAAATGTTACTTTTCTGAGTATTATAATAGATGACGTTACGTTTATTTATCTTGCAGTTAACTTGATAATATTTTGTAAATTAAAGTGAAGTCATAGGTAAAGCAATTACTAAATAAATTCATAAAAACGAAGAAAAGAAAACAAGTGATGGAAAATTTAAAAGGAAATTGAATTATGTAACAAATATTAGAAAAAAACATCATGTTATTTCAAAAAGGATAATAATATATAATATTTAGGATATGGAGCGTCTTTACAAGTTAAAGATAAAACGAATTCTAATATAATGTTGCATACACCGCTACCGTGGCGAATGAGAGTAACCACAGGCTATTTAAAAGAAAATAGACTTTCCAAAAAACGTCTTCCTCGAGGATCTTCATATTTTTTCCAGCAATAATATCCTCGCCTTATCACAATCGTACGAACACAAGGGCGTCCTTGCTGCCGCACAGGACACGTCGTCTGCAGCCTCCTCGTTTATATCTCCATAAAGGCGGAGTAATTGACGTGACAGGACGTCGGGATGTCTTATGTACGTTGAATGCCTATTTCCTTCTTTGTTTGCATTTTAATATATTAATTTTAATGTGAAGTGGGGCGTTCGTTTTGTCTTTGATGTATTGTGCCATCGCCGCTGATGGATATCCTTTTCAATTTAATGTTTTTCAGCGGTAATGGAAGCGTTCTTTCTAGCTTCTGAATTTTCATGTAATTTATATGTTATTTTCTATACCGATATTAAAATAGATGAATTTTTTTTATACGCACATTTTTGAAGAACTTGGAATTAAATTTTTTATTATAATTCATAGAAGAGAATTATGAAACATGTAAATCGAAATTAGGTTATTGTTAAATAATGAGACGTTAAAAATAATGAAAAATTTCAATATTGTAATTGCGTGCACTAGTATGATTTGAACAGATGCGTAGATTTATATGGAACATTTTGTATTCGCTAGCTAAGAGTTTCGTTAGATTTAATGTATAGGGGAATGTTATCATATTTTTTTATATTATTTTTTATTTCAATTTTAAAATCCTACCAAAGCACCTAAATCTCTTGCATTATTTGTACATGCTTCTAGGGTACAACCACCCAGCTAGCCTTTGAATACGTTCTTGGGTTTGCTACCTTCGTGTACGTACGTGCCTTATTATTGGCCGAAAAATAAATAGGAACGATTTTGCATATTTTTTAATTAATAACTTTTAAGAAATAATAATAAAATAAAAATAAGTATAAAGAGATTATCGTGACAAATCGTATATAAACATGCTATACATACATACATACAATATCGTACACAATATATATATATATATATACACATATATATATATATATATATATATATACACATATATATATATATATATATATATATATATATATACATATATATATATATATATATATATACATATATATATATATATATATATACATACATACATATACTTATAGATAGAATAAAAATTGATAAAAATATAAAGTGTAGTCAAGATACTTAATTATGGTTTATTATTAAAAGCGATTACGTACTTAGACTCCCGTGCAGTACCCCGTTTTTTAAGGTACTTAGCCAAACGGTAAAAATACGTAATTATAACAATTGTGTAATTTCTGTGTGTTCATCTGTCTGTCGATTCTTGTAATACACCATACTAACTTCAGCTTAGGTCTGATGGTATTAAAATTTTGAGAGAATACATAAATTAATTACCCTAATACATGTAGGTAAAGAAAGTTATTATTAATTTTTAGAAAAATCGACAAAATAGACTTGGGGATGAAATTCTTTTCGCCTAATTTATTGAGTGGGACACGGTAAAAGAAGTCTTTCAAAATGTAGTAAAAATTAGTACTATGTACGAATACTTTAATACGGTATTTTATTTTAATAAGGTATTCTCCGCCAGATACAAATATCAAAAGTAACAAATAGAGTGTACCTCCCCACTAAATTTTTAGCTATACTGTAAAAAATATGAAAAATAAAATTACTGTAGTGTTATTTTGTAAACACCGCAAAGAACAATCGTTTTTGTTAATTTGCATAAACGTATTATAGAGATATAGCCAATCCAATTGTTTCTCTTACGCCGGGAAATATATGCCAGGTAACATATTTCCGTTCTGAAAAATATTAATAATTTGTGGAAAAGAAATAATCGTAGCATGTGTCCTAGGAAAATTTAATATGTTTATTTCTTTTTAGGCTCTCTCTGTCATACAATGAACAATGGATTTCAAAAATATTGGCATTTTCCAAAATTACTATAAACCTTTTTTTATGTATATAAACATATACAGTGTTAAGTATGTTATGTAAATCTAAGCATGATAAGTATGTTATACATAGCATCTATGCTAAATATTGTAACAATAAGAAGTTTGCTTCTATCTAATTAAGCAGGCAATACCGGAGCATCGCCCGCAATAAAAATGGACGTCTCTTTTCAATTATTATTTTCCGCCGATGACGCCTGGGCCTTCCCAATCATAAAATATTATTTCTACCCATACCCTACTCGTGTTGTCCTTAATTTCCCCTTCCAATATGTTAGGCACATCCATTAAATTGTATTTAAACAATCACGGATAATTTTGTAACCTTTCTGAAAGTCCAGCAAAAATTGTAAGTTAGAAATAAAAGTAGATTATTACGAAACGTGGAAACGAGCGGACCGCTCGATTCCACCGTTACATAACGTGTACCTTATACCTTTTGCCTAATTAACTCATACCTATGTGAATTTAAATTGTAATTTCTGAGATTCACAATGCATTGAAAATTATTAATTAAAGCTTCAACATTTATTCCGCTAGCCTTTAAGCTTTATTTTCCATGAAAACCAGCCACATTAGTAGAAATATAGGTGTGGCATCACTCTCGTGGTGAAGAAAATAATTTGATTTTCTTTTTGAGACAAAAAGGAAACAAAACTTTTTTCTCAAAGTAAATTTGCATTTTTTATATTATATTTTACTAATTTTATGTTCTATTAAATTATGTTTCCGTCGTCTTTTTTTCATTTTGAACTTAACGTTAATAAAATTTCGCAAAATTAGCTTCAAAATATGCTAGCGTATTTATGTTGTAAGAAATTTAATAACTTAAAATAACATATATATTATTTAAAGTTTGCACTGAATTATTTAAACCTATTTTCCTTTTCATAAGCTTATTAACACATGTTATCAAATAACAAAATGAGATGAACATGAGAACCAACGCTACATATTTAAGTCGGTCCCTCGAAAGCGCCTCTAAGTGTGAGCAGCTCCGCTATACCAATCTGTAGGATCACGCTCGGGTAATCGCTCGGGGTCCGGATGAAGCCGGCTTTGCTCAAGATCCTCTTCATTATCCTATCTTTCAATACGATTTTCTTAAATAAATTTTCTGTAAAGAAAAACTTACAACGTCGCTTTATGTAAAGAAAACGTTTTAAAACGAGCGAATGATTCTTTAAATTAATCCGACTTTTTTAGATCTTAGCATTACATCTCTATGAATTTCTTTGAATTCTAATTTCATAAACAAATTTTAAATGGGTGTATAAAAGATATTTAAATTAAATTCTAATCTGTAATACCGCGTTATATAACATAATAGGAAATGAAAAAAAAATAAGTTAAAACCAATATTGAACAAAATATAATTGGCATAGGATAGAAATTAAAGTGGACCATTAAAAAATAAATGTGTACAGTGTAATAAATAGCATGTAAGCATGTAATTTAACAGAATGTGGAAACTGTTTAATATACGGTATTATTCTCTATTGTTATATGTCTTCTCTATTGTATTTAGTCGATTTTATGCCAATATGTTTACATATATGCCAATATTTTTACATAATACTAGTCGATTTTATGCCAATATTTTTTACATATATGCCAATATTTTTACATAATACTAGTCGATTTTATGCCAATATTTTTACATAATACTAGTCGATTTTATGCCAATATTTTTAAATATATGTGATAGTTTGGATCATAAAATAAAACCGAATCTCTGTATTCTGCTCTAATGCGAGTGATGTATTTTTAAATAGTCAATTTTATGCCAATATTTTTACATATATGTGTGGTTTATTAAACCGATTAAGTTCTTACACCCGAACGTGTTAGTTTAGGACGAAAAATGAGGCTGAATCCAATATTTTTATTTTGTTGGTACACAATCACATATCAATACAAATTGACTTTTAAATAAGGTTATATTTTGGCTGAAATCTTTATTTTAATGGAAACGCTTTGGTTTTATATCAGATACTAGAACGATGCTAGAATTATTAGCTTATTTCATCGCTAATATATCAGCGTATATTTATTTCGTATTTATGTTAATATAAAATTATAATATTAGACAACACTCGCGCCCACCGCTCTAGAGAATTCGTCGGTTAGACTGGTAAGCTAGAAGTCCCGACCTCAATCCGAGAAAACACATTTGGGATAATCTCAAACGACGCGTCAGAGCCGTAAAACCAGCTGCAGAAAACATTCAGGCCCTTAAAATGTGATCGACGCTGAATGGGAATGTATTCCTCAGGAAATGATAAAAAACGCACAAACGCAAAAACATGCCTCGCAAATTAAGCGCATTGATTTTAGTTAGAAGAGGCCATACTCGTTACTAAATTTTCAAATTTTATGTTAAATTAATAAAATTTTTTTTTTTATTTATTCGCATTTTTAATGACTGAAGTAGGTAAAAATGATATCTCAATGATAAATATCAATATTCCCATCAAATCGCCTATATATATATAAAATTCATCAAATAATAATACAATAACTCTTTTTCATTTGCAAAAGAATATATATATATATATACATATATATATATATATATATATATATGTATATATATATATATATATATATATATATATATATATATATATATATTTACATACATAATGGTCTTAACAAAACTAAAATATTTAATAATATCATGGTGTGATAGAGAATCACAGATATATAGAGAATCAAATAGGCCGCAGTGTTTAATGTTCCTTTGTCCACACTGCAAATATTAACGCCTGTTAAACAAAGCGCACAAATAACTAAAATCAACACGGATGTTTCGGAAACACATTGAAAATGAAATAAACTCCGGTCTGACTTTAAAATAGTCTCATTAGTGCTAATTAATGCTAACGGCTAATGATACTCACAGCGTACGTTTATGACACTAGTGGACGGGCGTTATGGCTCGGTAATATTGTATCTATGAAGAACGAATAAATTATTGTGAAAACCAATGGATATTGAAGCCAAAATTTAAACACAGTATACTGAATGCAAATCGATGTATTCCATATCGTATAAAAGTTCATTAAATGTCTTCAAAGCGAATGTAAAACATTCATTAGCGTATGTTCGTAATTGAACACGAACCGTTCTGCGAATCAACAATTGTACGGCATTATTCGTAAATAATGGAGGAATTCTGTTACTTTACAACGCGGGGGGCGTATTCAACGTCGGTCTGTACGTCGAGATGATTACATACCGAAGCGATTCAACTAATCACATTCATTGCTTTGTGATGGGGTACTGGCGCGATGTTTGGGTTTTGTCATTTAAATATTATTAAAGGGCAAAAAAAGAGATGTATTTGAATATTCGCGTCGGTTTACAGAGTTGTTAAAATATAAGTCCTAAAATATTTAAGGCGAATAGAGCATTTTACTACATATCCACGACAAGATTAGTGCATAAGAACAAAATTTTATTTTATATTCGTAGAAGATCTTATTAAAGATGAACGAGATCTATCAGTAACATATTTTTATGTTTCATATATTTTAGAATAAAAATTAGAATATGCCAGTCACGTTACATACAGCCAAAAATAAAATGTAAAAAAATGTCTCATTTTTGTGCAAAACTTAAAGCGTTTTTATCGCTTATAAACAAATTCCTTTACAATTTTTAAACAAAAATGTTAATCCAAATCAGCGATATTTGCAATAATGATTTTAATGAAAAGAGTAACTGGTTATTTGCCGGTACTTAAGTTGGATAATCGAATTGAAATAAAAGAAAATTTCATGTTTGCAAAGAACGATAATCGTTTCAAAGAATGTATTAAACATATATATTCAAAACTTTTAAGGTATTTAGTAAGAATTGTGATGAAATGTGTTATCAGTCATTTAAAATAATCTTTTCAGTAGGTCCTTTAGAATATTTCAGTTTCTGCAAATGCAACTCAATACAAGTTTTAAAGGAAAAAAATTGTTCATATTTCCAGAAACTGTAAGATTCATGTTATTTTAATACCGTAATAAATTTAAGTTAATTTTATTTATTATTTATGTAGAAGGAAAGTTCATCAGTTTTTGTAATACAGTTATATGTTATTTTCTATGGTAAGTGGTAATAATTCAGTAGTAAAGTGTTTTCCGAAATATTCTTCATGATTGTTGAAATCTAGAATTTAGTTAGATCTCAAAATTTTTTTTAAATGGAAGACATTATTGGGTGACGAGATTTTCTACTTAAAAAAATTGTGAATTATCACATTCGAGTGAAAATTTTTTTTTCAGTTTCTCATGTCATTGCTAGCATTTACAACTTTCAGGTTTTAGGACTTGTTTTAAAATGAAAGTACGTAAAAGCGTTACATATTTTTCAATTTTGATTGCTGGAAATATAAGGTGTACAAAATAAGCTTCTTCCAGCAAGGCTCCAATATTAAATATTTTGTCGGACTTGTGCTAGTGCAAAAATATTTAAATAAGCTATTAAAATAATGCTATCAAAAACAATTGTTGTCACATAACATAGTTTGGCCTCTGTCAGCTACACACTACAGTAGTAACAACGTTTTTTTTTCAGTTTCTACCTTTAGTAAATTGCCAATCTTATTAACTATTTAATACAAAAGATATATCCGTATCATTAATTTAAAAAAATATATAAAAATGTTGGTAAAACCAAAATGATATACTCCGCGTCTTTTCATTCGTTAATAAAACAAACTCGTCACCGAGGGCGAAAAAAATATAGTTTTTGAAGAGGATTGTTTATAAATATTAAAATATTTGACAAATCATTGTGAAATCAAATATTATAAAATTTAAATAAACGGCAGAAAAAATAATTACCCCAATCGGTAACAAATTGCGACCCATAGCATATCCTCATATGTACATTCGTACAAAAGGCAAATTTCATACATTACAAAGGCAAATTTCATACATTACTATATGTCAAAAAATTTTATTCACATTTTTTATAGAAATGTCCCCTCTTTCCAAAAAATATATATATTATATTTGTCAGATGAAGTTACATGTCGACACATTATCAGCATTTATACATTTTTATGATTGATTCTTTTAATTCGATAAAATGATTCGAAACAAAGCTGGGAATCGTCCAATTCTAATTTCACCGACTTGCTGCCGCCGCGCGAACCGTGCCGTTTTTTAATGAATTCCAGTTTGTGGCGTGGCTATCCCTCGCGTTCGATCGTTTTATTAACACAACTCTCTTCAATCCAATTATTTAATTTGTTAATTAGAGTTGGCTTTTGTATGTAATCACTTGACGCTCGATTAATTCGGACAGAGCGTACGTTTTTCTCATGGTATTTTTATGTCGAAGCTTCAGTTAAACTTCAGTTACTGCAATAATTTTAGGTGAATACCACGTAGCGTTATTTGAATGCTATTCGATATTACGTGATGCTACGTCGGATTACCGCGTAGAGTTAAAAATATTCTTACACTTTACCCGAATATATACTTTGTTTTCTAATAGACTTGAGAGTTTCTATTTATTTTTGATGTTTATGAAACAGTTATCAAATTATTTGTGTTAGTTTTGGGAGGGATATTAAACATTTATAGTTTAAGAAAAAATGACGACAGATACTATAATGGCTCTTTCGTTAAATTTACTGAAAAGAAGCCTATTTAAAATTACTGAATGAAAGTGTACCCGAGTGTCCTCTTCGTTTCCTATTAAACTTAATAGTTTCTATTTCTTTTTGATATTTATGAAACAGTTATCAAACTATTTGTATTAGTTTCGCGAGCAATATTAATCATTTATAGTTTAAGAAAAAACGATGACAGATACTATAATTGCTCTTTCGTTAAATTTATTGAAAAGAAGCCTATTTGAAATTACTGAATGAAAGTATACCCGAGTGTGCTCTTCGTTTCCTATTAAACTGAATAATTTATATTTCTTTTTAATATTTATTAAACAGCTATCAAACTATTTGCATTAGTTTCGCCAGTAATATTAACCATTTATAGTTGAAGAAAAAACGGTGTCAGGGACTATATTTGCCCTTTTGTTAAATCTGCTGAGAAGAAGCGTAATTTCTCGGCATTTTAAATTTCAATAACCTTTTGTTTATTTTCCTGTTGTCGTTATTTTGTAGGTATTTATGAAATCTTCTAAAGTGTACATCCTGCACTATATTTAATATATCTGAATTTCTATTATCGTACAATTTATTAAATTTATATAAACGCATGTAATCAAGTATAATTTATTATATGTTGTACAGCATTTTACCGAGTGTATTAACTTACATTAATATTTAAATCTAGGTTAATTGTGAAATTTTTTGAAGGGTTATTCTATAAACAATTGATCGAAAAATAAATGGTACATATTGTTAATATTGGCTCAGTGAACTTATCTTTTATTATTAACGGTTTACTCATATAAGCTATTTTGCACAATTACATGGTAAAAACTTTAATAGATTGTTTGATAAAAAAAAGTTAAATAATATAATCTGATTACAAATGCACGCAACATGCAAGTACAACTTAAATACCATTTTAATTGAAATTACATTTATGGCGACAAATAATTCCTTCGTATTGTTTCCAATTTAAATTAGCGCCTTTTAATTAATTTAAAATATAACCTAAGCGAATAAATAAATATTTTTTAACTTCGATTAGTATTTAATTATATATTGAAAGTACTAAACTATAAGTCAAACAAAATAAAATACAATTTATCTGACCAACTCAAAGAGAATTAGTTCGCGGCGTTCGATTTTCAATTTCAGCAGGTGTCCTATGATTTATTTTCACTCTCATGAAATTTAAACGATGTTACGTTAAAAGCTGTCTCGGATTGTGCGTGAATATTCATGAACTGAAAAGTTTTTCGTTTTGAAGTGTGCTAGGTGGCAAAAGCGCTCGACGATTTCCGCTTATTTCGTTCATCAAATCATCTGCGCCTGTAAACTCCTGTTAGCGTCGTCAATTATTTGTATGGAATTAAAATTAGTTTTGTTTTAGATAACCAGGGATGTAATAATAATTAAAACTTTCAATTGAATAAGTAATAAAATGTATACAATTCTCAATTTCTGAAATAAATTACTACGGATTAAATAAAATTTAATCCCGAAAATTATAAAAGCTATCTTTAAAATATTCCAAATATCGTTAAGAAATATAGAAAGTGTTCACATACATGCATTAGATATGCATATAAAAAGGGCACACACGTTACGTAAAAAAATGCATACTTCGATTTTCGTCACCACATTATCAAAGGCCGTAAGCCTCGGTGTCATAGGCTTAAGGCTTAGGAAAACGCGGCACACCGCGGGATATTTTTTTCTTTTCCTGGCATTTCGTCGAGCGATTTTCTGATTGGCTATAAAAAATTGCTTTCGTAACAATAAGTCCGAAATTTTTGAATGTTTTTATAGTAATGTTTTTATCATATTTAGGTTTTTCTGTACAAATATACGTATTTACGATTTGGTATAAATTATTACGTAGTTCAAATTGCACAGATTAACAAATTTCGATATATGTATGACAATACAAGACATTACATTTCAAAGTACAATAGATAATAAAATATCTATATGCTGTGTATTGAAATTATAAATAAGATATTTTATAATTATTCTTACATAGATAAAATTAGATTTTGCGTCTTTAAAATCATAAATAAATGGTTCCTAAGAGCCGCTTTGCTATTTTCTGAAGTTATAAAAATGAAATATTATGGATATTATTCAAACTAACGAAATTAAACCCTTCACTGATATTAAACAAATAAATTACTTGGATATCTACTGAAATAGACAATAATATAATAGTTTAATTTTTCTTTTAATTATAAATTATTATTTTACAATTTCAGTTCCACCCGAGCAACCTGTAGTCGTAGATAGATGGGGCCGTATCCTGAACACTAGTCAACTTGGTCCTCAAGAAGAAGGAGACGATGTGCTTCTCACGTGCAGAGTTCTCGGAGGTAACCACATAATTAATTATTATAAATTGATACGACAAAATCTAAAAAACAAAACTTTTTTTTAATTACCTTGTACATGTACGTAAAATAAATCTGAGGAAAACAATTTTTAAGGTATCAAGAATTAAATCAGTTATTTTTTTTAAGATTAAGTGTTTCATTATATAATTTATATGATTATTAAAGCATACTATAATTTTTATAATTTCTATGTAAATCAAAATAAAAGTAAAAAGATATGAACCTTGTATAACAATCTAATCGATAACCTCATTCTTATTTATGTGTCGTTACTGTTATCCATGCCCTTAATAATTATTTTAAACCAAGCTTATATATAATGAAAAATAATGTTATCTTTTATTTTGGCTTATGAAATATATTGTTTGTTTTCGCAAAAACTGCCGCTGATTACCGCCTACTTAACCTATTTACGATTACTGAAGATCTTATAATGAAAGCCTCAAGTTCAATATAAATATCGACACTTCCACCGCTGTAAGTCACCGAGTGACTTATAGCGGTGGAAATGTCGATATTTATATTGAACTATTTATATTAAGTTCTACTAGCGTGACCCGTGCGAAGTCTTCGCATTATTTATTCCATTATGAAGCTCAGATGACAGATCAAACAAATATTTTACTAAAATTGACATATAGAGGCGCAAGTATCAAAAGCATTGAGCTAAAGCGCCACTTTATTTATACGTGAGTGGATTTGAAATTAAACAAAAATTTTACCGACCGTCAATCATATTGACGTTGAGCCGTTAGATGGCAGCATTGCTGTTTTGTGTATATAATTTTAATAATTAATTAATTTGCAAAAACAATAGCAATAATAATTTTTTTAGTTGTGGATGCCGGTAGAGCAAGAAATTATCTATAAAATGATATATAATTTATGTGGATTAGTTGTGAGGTTTTTTCTAAAAAGGGTGAGTAACATCTTAACCTTAGCGTATTAATATATATGATGATATCAAAATAAGAACGTGCTCCTTATGACCCTTAAGTCAAAGCTGTAAAATCTTTGTACCGTTCAGTTGTATCGTTCAGTGACTTCCTCGATATGGCTTCATTCCTCTATGTTTTCACTATTCAATCCTGCCATTATATTTCTACTAATATTAGACCAAAATGTAAGTAATCGGGGGCAGTAGCTCTCAGTGTGTCAAAATTATGGGATGCCATTCATTTACAACTGCTATGATGGTTAAACTATGTGAGTTCCTTCTATGCAAAACCCTGGATATTAAGCTTTAAACTCATTGCGCAACGTAAAACTAATGAAAATGATATAACGATTTTATTAGTTTCTTTAATTTGTTTTATCGCTCGTTCGCTTGTGTGCGAAAATGGGTGGAAAAAAAATAGAAGCAGAGCCATTTTTTTTCTAATTGACATGTGGCAACATAATCGACGTTTAAGTAAATTTACGTCCTAAATTGAAAAAAAATTGTAATTGATTAAATACATTATTTACAATGTCAAAAAAATAAAAAACATACAAATGACTATTATAAGACAAAAATGACTATTATAAGCTGCGTAGATGTGATGGTCACTTCCTTGTCAGTCGTCAAACGCATTAACGCATACGCAGTGGTTAATAGGTTTATAATGCTGATACAAAATTTGTTTGTAATTAAAAGTAATACGGTATAGCATAAGTAGATTAACAACTTTCATCAATACTTTTAGATCAATACTTTCATATTTGCTACGAGAGAATATACTACTAGTTATTGAAATTTGACACATCGTGAATAAATGGCTTTTGTATAGAAAACTTCGTTTATTCTATAGATAAGTTAATAGCTAGATAACCATTAAATAACACGACACGCAACACACTAAATTAACCTGGACTTGAGTTTTCAAGTACAGTAAACTATAGTTTCTTTTATCCAGCGATCATAATGCGATGTCTGTGCTCAAAGCATTTAATTTTTCATTAATTATTTTCGATAATTATGTGTCACGACAGAAAATTCGTTCATCATCATATTTAACGATACTCTAAATCACGCCAATATAATTAACTACTTGTCTTCGGCAAGAGTATTTTCTGCTTAGAGTTCAAAATTTTATATCGGATTTCTTACAAAATTGTTGACAAAACACGTGCGCAATTAAATTTTAGTCAGAGCGCCTTGTTTTGTCTTTTTCAAAAAACATGAAACAAAAATTCATGAAAATATTATTTTTAAATCGGTTTGGTAATAATATTAAAGCGTCAGTTTATGATTTTTAAATTTTTAGATTTAAATATTTAATCTGTTTGAATATTCGCTTTATAAAACGAACTTAATATTAAAAAAATTCTATCTGTAGTTTTCCTTATGCGGATGAAATTAACTTCACCCATTGACAAATTAATAGTTTATTTCATCGGCTTATCTCAAATAGTTCCAAAGTCGGTATGATGTAGATATTGGATTCCGTCAAGCAAGTTCACATATTTATGAGGCTGTGGTACCCAAACGTACACTTTACGTAGCCTATACTATATATATAATTCAGGTCAAATACAGCGGAGTCCAGAAATCTTACTGTATAATGGCTTTATATTTTAACTAATACCTAATATACATATTTATACTATGTCTCACAAGGCATAACATACTGTGCAAGTATATACGTTCAGACTTTAAATAACGTATATAAAATAACCGAAAGTCCACGCAAAAGCAATCGTGGACACAGCTTTCACTAGACATCTAATAAAGCGACAAATATTGGATAATTAATGTGTTACTCTATCCAAATAATTTATTTTCCAGACATAAAAACCAACATAACAAATAATCTGATTTAGCATGGAGAACAGACGAAGTGCTAGATAAAATGATAGATAATAAATGTATGTAAACGTAAAATGAGGATGCGCTTTGTGGAAAATAATGAGTTCAATTTTATGTGAAACAATAATAATGAGCAAGAATTTTATATTTAGGTAATTCTTAAGTTAATTCGACTAAGCATTTTCCTTATTATTTTTAAATGTTTCTCCTATTTATATGTTTGCTACATATTAATTATTATAAAAAATTACTGTTTAATAATAATTTATAAATGTAGTTCTAATAAAATACTGTTTAACAATAATTTATAAATGTAGTTCTTATATAGTAACCTTGCAACTGCCAACTATAATTATTAAATTAATTAATTCAAAAAATAGAAGCTTGCCGAACCGTGACTGAGTTAAAAACTTATTTTCGTTGCTAGATAGTTTTCAAATAAAATTTTCCACTTGAATTAGACTAAAATTTTATATTAATATTCTACACAAAACTATAAACCTTCAATTAAATCTATAATAACCCACGAAAGTACATGAATAAGCAAAGTGAATGACACTATATTTTGAACCCATTAAAATATATTTAAAAGAAAATATTTTTCCTTATTAAAACCAGAAGAAAAATATGAAAATGTGTATTATTTGCTCCGAAAATTTTAAGTTTTTGCAAAATTCATGTAAATGTAAAACTATAATGAAAGTGAAACTAATACATATATTATCTTAATCAATACTTTTGTAGATATTGTTATAATAAACCATTACCCGTAAAATATATCAATGATGAAAATGAATGACTATGTCTGTTGTACCCAATAAGGTTACTATAATTCAGATAACCTATCTGTCCGCAATACTCACCGCTAATGTTTCTTTATTATTTAGTGATGCCATTGTGTAAAAACCGAAAAGGACATTTTCATTCTATGTCGTATTCTGTGTGAAAATTGTCGGTTCGTCAAAAATGTAAATATAAATATGAGGAGAGGGATATTAAAAAATAAAATATATTAATATTTACTTAAATAGATATTAGTATAACAAATCGTCATGCTACCTTTAATATCCTAAACAAACAGAACATTAAAATTCACCGTCTATAGACACAGTCACTTAAACTATTATTAGTCCTTCAAAAGTCATTTTGTGATCTATTTCTGTTATTTGCCCATGGAAATTGAATTTGATGGAAGATGGAGAAATACACGCCAGAGAGATGCTTAGCTTTTAATTGAAGAACATCCACTCCTCCCATGCAGCTTCGTTAGAATAACAATAATAAAAGGGAGCAAAACGGCATTCGGATGAAAATAAAACAAACGTGAAAGCGTTCTCAAAAGCTTGTTTTGTTACCCGTTGAATTACCCGAAAAGCAAATAATGCTTAAGTTATTCACGTGCTTTAAAAGTTTACTTTAGCTTCTTAGGTCTTCCTGGGACTTTTAGGTTTTACTTGGGCGTAAGTGGGCCTGGTCTTAATTTATTTGTTGAATTATATTAAGGGAATTGGAGCTCGAATCAGTTCTTTGATGTTTTGATTGTTCCCTTCTACCGTGTACGCTACTAACGTTGTTATCAAGTAAAATAACGTTTTTCATGAGAGAGCTAAATACATTTATTGAGTACATAAAAAAAACGTTACATACATTTATTGAGTACATAAAAAAAGTAGCAATGTTAAGGTTTTATATAAAGAATTAACATTTTTAGATACAAAATTATGTTTGTTTAGCATAGTATTTAGAAGACAACAAGTCTGTTCATGATAACTGGAAATATAAGATAAGTTTTAATAATTTTTGTAATAAAAAAAATTTGAGGATGGTTATAACTTTAAGTAACCGCATTAATTAAAAATTACGTCTTGTATCAATTTTCTATGAGCTGTTTTATAGCAGGATTTTGCCGTAACTTTTATTTTTTTTAACTTTTAATGCAACAAAAAAACAGATTAAAAAACTACATGAAGGAATTTTGGTCGTAGCCAATTCTAAATTATTGATTTTTTGTTACAAATATACAATAAAAGAGTCTTATGTCATTAGAATATACGAATTGGATTTTCTTAGGAGAAAATCATTTTTCATAAATAAATCAATGTCAAAAAATAAGACTTTTAATTTAATATGACTTATCAAAAAATACGTTGGATACCGTTTTAGAATATATAATTCTTGCATTTACTAATAAAATACAAGTTTAATAATTGAATAAGGTATTAAACAATTTATAGGCATTATTTATAGTAATTTAAATATAATTGAGTCATTGCGTAATTCTTACTGGGCTGTTTTAATTTTTCCATGATAGAGAGATCACACCATCTTCGTTTCGCAATTGCAGCCACTGAAATATTCGGAAACTTCTCAGAAATACCTCAGAAATACTCTTCAATTGGCAAAATAGAAATTATTTTTAGACTACATATACAAAATACCCCAGATAATCCTCTTATATGGAGAAAAATTAATAATTATTTTTATAGTAAAAAGATTACGAAATGGTCTGAAAATTAAAAAAAAGAACTTCTAAATTATTTTCAATATAAAAAGATTACTTATACCGTATAAAGTATGCTTGGAGAAAAGAAAAAAAAAACTTGATAAAACAGTTGTATAATGGGCTATACATAAATGATAGTTCTATTGAGGACTATACGATTTCATTCATTTTGCTGCTCACTACAATAACAGTTACATGCAACAGAATAAGCGTATTTTTGGAAATATTTTTTTAATGCTCCCATCTATATATAGTCCTTCCAATGTATTAAACTAGACACAAATCATTTGTGAAACCGTCAACAGATATTACACACAATTACTAAAATTGACATATTTTTGTAACATTTTAATATCAAAGGAGCTATGGTTTGGGTGTTTCCAAAGGATTGAAAATGGAAAAATGAATTCATTTTAATGAGACTACAATTTCAGTCGAAAACAATTTTTTCACAACTTTTAAATTTCAAAATTCTCAAAATGACATTTAACAACTTAAGATAATATACTTAAATACATTGAGGTAATATTGTTAATTTGTAACCTTACTGAAGTTTACCAAAAAATTATGTTAACAGGGAATTTATCAAATAAAGCCACGTCAAATTATTTCAAAATATTAAATATATATATATATATATATATATATATATATATATATATATATATATATATATATATATATATATATATATAAACACAAACATATATGACTAAATCAAAGTATAGCTAATTGTTATTGAAAAAATTATTAATTTGAATATAAAAAGATAATAATATTTCGAGAGGTATTTTGACTGTCTTTCTTTTTATACGAACTCAGTAGATACTGTTATTTTATTTATAATGACTGTCATGTAACTCTTTCATATAAATATTACCCTTACCACAACCACACTATTTCAAGTCTGATTGCTGCAAACATTTCCCCTAATTCCATTCGGACACGAGGCAACGTCATTGAAGTAATTGCTACTTTGGGAAACTTGACTTGGGAATATTCGTAGCAGTGTTTATTATTCGAAGGCTCACGTCCCTCATCGGAAAAGTAGGAAATTGCACGCGTCCGATTGTGGCTGCAAACGAAACGTTTGGAGACATTACATAGTTCCGTAAACTGTGTATCATTTGGAATCAGTCATTTGGTATGGACTCTTAAGCTAGTGTATTAAGAAATGATGAACTCGTTAAAGTTAGTGTATTAGGAAGTTAGTGTTAAAGAGATCAAATAATTTCAAAGAATTCCATCCCGAGCGATACAGTATTTCCATTTCAAATAATGTACCATCGTGGAAACTGTGGAAAAGTTGGTTGGAGGAGCGATTCTCATTAAATATATTGAGTACCTCATTGGAACTAACGAATAGTTGGTTTTATATATAAAACTATGGAAGCACCTTCATTTTCACTGAAAATTGAGAAAAAAAACACAGCCGTGTAAAGTTATTTCCATTGGACATCAAATTTAATTTTATTATGCTAACTTATTCGAAAATAAATAAAAGAATGTATATTTGACGGCATTAATACTATTTTGACATAAACATTTTTAAACACTTTTTCGAAATGTTTGCAAATTGTTACAAAACACCTTATATAACGTATAGTACTCATTATATGTAAGGAGACCAAATATAACACACACATATAAGAAAATTTCTTTTCTTTATGTTAAAATTTTTTTTTACCTTGAAGAAATAACTTTTTTGAACAAATTGATAAATTATTTCAAAAATTAATTATTTGTTGATAAAAAGAATGATAATGGAGTTTTTCGTGAATATCGCATTTATTACCTGTAAATTTTATTTTAGATCAGATGAATTAGAAACTGTACTCCCAAAAATTAAACTAATCCCGAAGAATTGAACAAAAATTCGTAATAATTACACTTTGTTATGATTTTACATGAATTTAACCATTTGTGTTAAAAGACGAATAGATAATAAAAATATCTAACAGCTATATGAAAACGACGCGGTAGAATTAGTGAAGGCGTACAAATTTTTAAGTGCTGCGTTCAATAATCTATAAAGATGAACGTATACTTTACATCTAGTTTATATAATTGCAAAGTAATAAAACGAATAGATTAATATAACGAATGAATCTATCCTGAGCAATTGATATTGCCTAATAAATTATATTTTCAATATCAAGGACTTTAACTTCCAATGGTTTTCCACCAATTGTTTTGTATTGTATCTTAATAAGAGCGTAGATGAACAGAATATAAATTCCTAATAAACCATGTTCTCGAAATAGCTACATGAATTAATATAGCAACATAGAAAATCATACGTTAGCTCGAAATATTCCCTGGAGAAACTTGACGTACTGCGAGCAGGTTCTTGCTTTCAGCGACCAGTTTTCTTTGGGTGCATTCCGTCTTTGACATTGCAGATTCGCGAATGTGACAAGCGTAAGTTTCAATTAGGAAATATTCTCATTCGTCCTGTTTTACATGCACGCTTTGCTTCGTTGGGACATACACGAATCTACGTGGTCATATTGTGATGCCTTTTTCATATTTATTTATGTTTTAAAAGTGACATGTAGATACATGTTCAAATTTAAATTAACTTAATCCCTATCTTAACCAAAGCAATAATAAATCGCAAATCTCCATTCTGTATTTATTCAGTTAATGTATTGTTTATGAAAAGCAGCAAAAGTAAATATGTTCAGGTAAATTTAATAAATGGGAAACAAAACACTTCTTGTTCTGGATGCACAGGTGATTATTATTTGTATCCAATTATAAGTCATAACAAATAAAGGTCGATAAAAAACATTTTTTTATTAAAAATATTAGATAAAACTTGCATTATTGTTTACTAAGATATTCACGAGTTTTAAACTGTAAAAAAAACGAGGTTTATGAAAACATAATGAGTCTAAAACCACACATCACGTTACTGGTTTTATTTAAGATTTTGGAAAATTTTAACTTTACACCTAGACATGAACAATTATTGTCATTAAGAATTTTCTTAATAAAACGCATACTTGCGAGAATTCTCATAGTGTTTTTGTGTTTTCGTTACTTCTAATAAGTTGATTCAACTATTGCTAAGGTACAACTTTGTCGCTAATCGATTCAAAATATTTCGTTGTACACTATGCCCTTTGTGAAACAGTTTTATTATCATTAATTGATTATGGAGACGCGTGCTATCCTGGTTGACTGGAAGAGATTGTTCATGTAGCAATAAGTCCGCCATATGTAATATACATAAAAGTTAATAAATAAATAAATAAGTATGGACGCAATGATAAGAAATGTGTCTTATATCGTCAAGAGAAAATACCAATTAATTAGCAATATAAAGTGTATTTGCTCATACAAATATATGTATATATCTCGGTCATTATTAGCATGTTACTGGCAGTATATATCATCAAGTATATATTACATGTTTTTTACCAGACCAGGCCTTTGGAGTCAGAATATTTACCAGACTTCAAAGAACGGTTCTATATTGATTACCTTCTTAACATTATTAAAATGAATAAAATAGCGCATTATTCAAAAAATTACATAAATTTTAAAACGGATAACGAAGGGAGGTTTTAAATTTGTCTCCCTTTCGCTCTCTGTAAATCCCAACACGTAGGCAAAAGAGTTCGATATTTAAACAAAATTTAAATATGCAAACAAAGAAAGTAATATTTATTTATAAAATAGAAAAATGCACTTGGAAAATTTACACTGCGAAGCCTTATCCAAAAGCAATTAAAAGCTTTAAACTGTCTTTCAAGAAAGTTCTCACATGGTTCAACGTTTCAATGGACGAAAAAAAAGGTACATAACTAATGACGATCGTTCATAATGTATTAATACAAATCAGTTAAAATAGCACATTTTGACATCAAAATAAAGGCTAAATAAAAGTTAAAATTGGGTCACAACATTTGAAGAAATATATTTTAGCAAAGCATACGAATTTTTGTTGACCTTCTATGTGAGACTTGAAAAATTACTATTCACAAAATAAAAGAATACTTCAATTCAACACCAGGTCGTCCCGAGCCGACGGTACGCTGGCTAGTGAACGGTGTGCTAGTCGATGAAGAGTATGAGCATAACACTGGTGACGTTATTGAGAACAGACTCCTTTGGCCTGCTGTGCGCCGCCTTGACTACGGTGCTCTTTTCACATGTCAGGCTGCTAACAGCTTGCTGGTTGAGCCGCGTGAAGTGTCGCTCGTGCTGGATATGTTCCGTAAGTATTTTGAATTTTTTTTTATTTTATTTAATATAAATCAATAAATCGTTTATGAAAAGAGTTCATTCGCCCTCGATGATTTATTCGCTTCGTTCTAATTTTGTAATGAGCTATGTTTATCACTAAAAACTTCATCTGGGTCTCAAATGTCTTGTAATTTGATTTATCTTTCTCACAATGATGAATTAATTTTCAAAATGTTCACAAGTACTAAATTAGTTTATCTTATTATAAGTTACAATATTTTGATAGTTAGGGTTTCAATTGAAATTATTTTCTATTTAACGTCAGGTGAAAAGAATAGGAAAACGAAACAAATTATAAACGCTGTGGAATCAAATTCCACTTGGCAACGCAAGACATTTTCCATCTTGTTAGTGTTTCGGGAATGCGTACATGCGAACATAACCTCGTATATTCTCTACTTCATTAAAGTTGGTGTAATAATTAAATAAAACTAATGATTAGAATAAAACATAACTAAAAATATAAGGAAGAAAGTTATTATAAAAAATTTACGTTTTAACTTCACTCATTACACTGTTTTTACATTTATATGAGTAAATATAAAAGATAGATATGGTCATTGTACCGAATGCGTATGAACAAAAAAAACCTGGAAAGTCGTGTTATATTTATATAATTAAACTAAACTATATATATATATATATATATATATATATATATATATATATATATATATATATATAAATTATTAATAAATATACGTTTCAATATAATTATATTAAACTAACTTTTGAAAGATCTGTTACATTCGGTTTTTCAAGAATTTGTGTCTTCCCCAAAAATTTTAATTTCACTTTGCGTCTTTTGACTGTACACTATATATGTATATTAAAAAAATATAATATTTAAAACATAACACAAAATTGGTATCTAGCACGTCGATATTGTGTTATGTATCAAAAGCTTGAAAGCGACCTCCTTTCACGGTTAGAAAAATCTGAAAAATATCACATTATAACGAAACATTTTATTCTTCAGAAGTAATTAACTTTTGTTAATAAAAACCATATAATTTTTTGTAATAATAGTCGTTATGATAAAAATCATTTATGATGCTTAGTGCAAAAATTACTAAATTGGACACATACAGATTAATGGTAATTGCCCTGTGAGTTTGAAATAAAATTTTCATGACTCGAAATTATTTTTTGCAAAAATACTATGTTTGAAGTCAGGTCAACATGTGCTTGTAAACAAACACCTATATATTAAAAATTACTAGGTATGTATATATCAAAATTTATTTTTTCCCACAGTACGTCCGCTTACCATAGAGATCACGAATACGCAATCTCCCTTAGTGGCTGAAAAACGCTATGAGATCACCTGTACCACTACCGGCTCCAGGCCCAATGCCGTTATCACATGGTATAAGGGCAAGCGGCAGCTGAAGAGAACAAAGGTAGTATTTCAACAGATTTCTTTAAAATTTATTTACTAGAATACGGTACTTTTAAGATTGGATAAATTTATTTACTTTCGAAAAATCCTAGAAATTATGTTTGACTTTTAATTTTCTATATTAATTTTACAAGGAGGATTTTCAAAAACATTGATTATACGGATACTGGTGAAGTTTTTTAAAAAAATATTGAATATGTGGATACTGAAAAATTTCTTTAATTTTTGATATTCATTATAATAATTACATGGATGAAATGTGTTATTTAAAATGTAGTCAACCATAAAACTGAAAATTACCGTGAAAATGTCAAAATTACCTTTTCGAGTATTCCCTATATCAGAATGAAAAATACGGATTCGTTATATATGTTACGTCCTGGCTGTCTATCTCTATTTCTGTATTTATTTTAGATCAATTTTCTCAGAAACTACCTAAAGTATTTGAATAATATAAGGAATGCTCCGTACTCCTGCAAAAATTCAATCATCTAACTAAATGCAATAAACAGATACGATCTATCAAATATCATGTACTTAGAAACTGACTCTCGTGCGAAAACTACTTACGGTTTTCCTATTGTCGGAAAATCTTAAAATTTGTTATAAAAAGAGATCTCAAAACTCAACCCATGTGGAATAAAAAGAAATCCATGTGGAACTATTATGTGATAAGCTAGTTTTTCGGTTTTTTCCTTTTTATTTTTTTTCATATACTTTTGTAAAATACATACGAACCATTACTATAGTATTATATAATGATACGGAATCTTCACGTTTCTAGTTCTACTCGCATTTAACTGTATATTTCCTTTTCGTTATGAAATTTCAGTTGATAGATTTTTTAGCTCGAAAGGTAAAAAACAGAATTGAAATTTGTCGTTTTCATCCGTTTTCTGTAATCAGATAGATTTATCGCAAAGTCAATTTACTGCTGGCAGTTTTTCCATACAAATTAGGAAAAACTGGGATCAATGCAAGGAACAAGTTGTTCTATGTACTGATCCCAGTTTCGTTCGTGACGTTTTAAAAACTTATCGAAATTAAAACCATTTATTGAAACATATTAAAAATATTTAAAAATTTCTAAACTGACAATTATGGTAATTCAACTGTAGAGAGACTTCCCAATGTTTCAAATTTTGTAGCGAAAGATAAATAAATATAAAAATATGCAAAGAAGCTAATGAATTTAATTTTTGGAAAAAGTTAAACAATTTTATTATTTTACTCCAAATTATTTAAAGTGCTTATCATAATTTTTCGGACTTTAAAAAAATTATCTTTGAAAATTGTATGAAATATTTAGCTGGAATATTTGAAAGGATTATGGAAATCAACAGTCAAAAACTCTACAAAATTCTAAACATCATATATCTTTCGTGATTAATCACTACACACATTGCACAAAACACTCACTGCTAAATCTGCAAAAATTGTCTAAAAAAACGCAAGGTTGTATTCATACTTATCATTTTAATAAAATAACAGTTTTCATTTTTAATCCAATCGACATAAATGAGTTCTCAAATTAACTTTATATGTGACCACAAACGTTACATTGATTGACCTGATTTCAAATAATGATTTGAGAAAGTTTACTGAAATATTAAATAACATTAAGTGAAATTGTTGAGTTTTTGATGACATTGAGTATATTTTGCATTATTGAGAAAAATTTAACTATTAGAAACAAATATTTTCCATGTGAGTGATCCAAAAATTCATTTTGAATTTGCATTTTCATTTACTATAAAAAGAGAAAAAATAAATTAAGTATTTCCATAAAATAATCTGCGCCATTTTACTATTTTCACAAAAATATTTTATTTCAAACTTGATTAGCAGTAAATTTTGTGACACGATGTTTTCAGTTATGTAGTTTAGATGACGAACCTTCCTATGCAAACGAGGAAATTTAAATATGAATTAAGTAACAAGATTTTCATTGACGAATGCACTGATGTGAAATATACCATTTCTTAAACAAATATTTAATAAAATAAATTGACCTTGACAGAGTTGCCTGGTTTAAATAGAGTTTACAGTTTTTCAAATGACGAAAAAAACTCTTTAAACAAAAGTGTTAGTATTTGAAAATTTATTTTTAAGTGTGTGCGAGTGGTATTTTGATTCAAGGCTTAATTTTTGCCAGTTCTTTATCATAATTTTACCCACCGCCATTTTAAACCTATTATCTCAATATAGTCCATTTACGAAATTAACCTAATTTTGATTTTAATCTGGCCTGTTTTGTAACAAGTTTCACCGTGATTGATTTGATATGTAAATATATAATATCAGTAAAGTAAATGTATAATATAAATAAAAATGAAATTGATTTTTCTAACGTAAATACAAACTTTCGATTTTTGAAAATGTACTCTATGCAATAATTGTTGAATGACAAAAGTAAAATATTGCTTCTTTAAAAGTAATAAAACTGGTACAATTTTTTTACCGCAACAGCAAATTGTAACATTATTTAATCTTTTCAAATTTTTGCGGTAACAACAAATGGTACTTTAAATATATGTGTAATATTTAAGAAAAGAAAATTATAACTTTTTAAAACTATTTCTTCTTTTGCTAATTAAAAAAATAATATGTTTTAAGCAGTAATCAAATGGAAGTAGCGGAATGTAACATTTCAAAAATAAAAGCTTCCATGTCTGTCCTTGTTGTAGTATGTTTCGGTGAAGTGTGTAAAGGATACCAGCTCTGCTAAACATTCCTTTGCTGGAAATATTCAATGGTTGTGCAACTAAATATTTTCTTGATGTAGGACAAAAACACAAACTTCCACTTATTCACTTTCTACCATATTAAACGGTGTTCTTTAGTTTCGAGACATTTTTCTGCTAATAAATCAAATAATTTTTCCAATTAAGCGCTGTATACATTTTTACTAGCACTCTTATTGGGCGGGCTTTCAAAAAAAAACAGCAAACCGTGTTTAATTTTCCAAAGGCAAATATCAGCGAATAAACATCATCCTAAAATGAAAATTATATCTTCAACGTATTTATCGGATAGATCAGGTACTTTAACTTCTTTTTCGGAACGCATTTGATTTCCAAAGTGCATAGTATGTGATTTCCAAAGTGGTTTCCGATGATTTTTCCAAACGAAGGTAGCTCTTCCTTTTTGTGAGTATTCATTGTTACATCAAGAAGTTATTAGCATCGGACAATATAAAATCAGCTCACTAAACCCACTCTAACCGGAAACGTAAGTTGTTATAGTCGTTAATTAAATAAACAAATAAATAACGTCGTTTAATCATTGCAACAGAAAAAATTATCAATATAAACGTGTGCGTGGGTGCGAATTTGTCAATTTTCAAGTATGGACTAACGGTCCCAAATTTATAATTCAGCATTCTTATCGGTATGCGTATACGTATTCGCATTACGTTATTAAATATACATACACACACTCACTTTTATATATATATATATATATATATATACATATATATATATATATATATATATATGTACATTTATATAAACTACAACATGTTTGTGTGTTCTTGGATATAGATCATGGCCATAATCTATGAAGGTAGAGTGAAATTACCAAGAAATTCAAAGGTTAAGTTATTCGCAGTAGCTCTATTTCGCCTGCGAGCTCAGTGATTAGCAAACATGAAATTACGAAAGGAAACTTCCCAAATCCTTCAAGTCATATTAGCGTAGAATCTTCAGAATCTCCGCAACTTCAGCGGAAGCACCTTCAGAATCTCTGTGATTTTAGCGAAAACGCTTCTAATTAAACAAGAGCATAACTTACACCATCACGGTAATCAAAGCGTAATCTAATTATTCAAGGACTTAAGTACTATTTGACCTGATTAGCCTTGATTAATTTTATTAGTGATTTTTAAATTTTTATTAATTTTAAAATAAAATACGCTTTAATATATTGTTGAGAAATTTATAACAATGAAGTAAAGAAGTGGAAAACTAAATGCAACTAATTAAAGAAGTATTAAGTAAAAAATAAAGTTATAGTATTTTATGAGAAAACAATTTAAATAGTCGATAAAATCATGCATATATAATAAAAAATTCTAACGAATACTGAAAAAATAAAAACAATTTACGAAACCTATAAAAGCTAAACTATGTGATAGAAAACTAACAGCTAAACCATATGATAGAAAAACTAATTAATTTAAAGAATATATCGACCATAAATTCTTTTACTGATCGTTAATCAATTTAGTTAATACGTATTTGCATTAAAAAGAAAAAGAAACAACAGAATATTAGATAACATGCAGTTAATTTTTAATAATGAGTCGAAAATAACTTACCTTTCCTATAATCGAAATGTACAGCAGAGATTTTAATAAATATAAACACTATGTTTTGATCTACTTTAAGGATAGCGTATTCAGATCAGTTGCGTATTACAAAACTCCATTTGTTTAAAAAAAAAACTATCGGGATTTCATAAAAATTATCTCACCGAATAAAGTTAATTACACTTACATATTGGAATGCAACGAACTTGGTAGATAATATTCATTGAATTAATTTTTTCCTATACACTTATAATAATTCACATTCAGTTACAGAACAACTGAAAAAATTGATTAAACAGTAAAAGCTTTGAAATTTTATAGTACCTTCAGGACCACAATTTATTCCTATTTATTAAACGTGCTAGATGAGAACAGACAGATAGATAAGAATTTTTTATTAAGACTATATGATGGTTGTTGATAAAGTTTGAGTAATTGAGAAGAACGCTGCACGATAAAGACAAAGCTTAGTGAAGTATTTGATTATATTTAGAGATATATACTCTAATAGATAGGACATCTCCTTAATAAATACCTGACTAAATGTCTTGATAGATATGAAAAGTGGTAACTTCCATGTTTAAAATGCAACTGAAACTTAACGCGCAGATACACCGCTTATTTATATCGAATTTGGACATTCTATAATCTTTGACGTAATGTATAATTATTTAATAAATAATTCGATTCAAATATGCGTTAATAAGAAATACGTTCGATTCGAGAGCCTTTTAGACAACGGCAATGAAAAGAAGTATGCCAGTTTAATTCCAAGCTTCTGGAAGATACTTAATTGGTGCCTCGGCCAGATGATACATCAAATATTATTTTACGATTATGAACAACTAATAGTTTGTCAGAAAACAATGATAACGCTTAATTCAAAATAAATAGCCTCGTATGTTAACATGCTACAAAATAATACGTCCAGGTAGGTCCATGTTAATAAATGGCAGAAGTAACAAAGCTGATTTTGATATTTTGCGTATCATGCTAAAGGATACAATATATTAATTGTCTTTGTATATCATTCTAATTTAGATATATGTACTGTTAATTAAATGATTGATATCAATTAGTGGTGAATTGAAAGTTTACGAGTTGAATAAATATTCTGTTAGTACGATGTAATAATTAAAATTTGTTTTCATATTTCTTTCTATGACGTTTTTGAAATTAAACTTGATAGTATAAATGGCGATGTTCTTAATTTTTCACGAGTTATCTTAATGCAATATAACATCACTGAATGTAATATACTTTGATAATTAAGAAAATATTTTCTAAACATTCACACATTTTAGTCTTCTTAAAAAATTATTTAAGTATATATTAAACTATATAGTAAAATTAAGTATGTATTTGGTAACAATGCGATGTCAAAAAATATGTGATTATGAATAAAAAGGTAATGACACATATAAACAGTTAAACAAATGGTACTATTAAGATAAGGCTTCCTTGCTTTTAAGACAAAACATTTTTGAATTCTCTTATGATAGATATTACACTAAAGACATTTTAATAATTTACTTTGCCAACTAATGAAACATTGTAAATATTAAAATATTTTCTACATGGCAAATTTTTCAACAGCTAACGCTACCCGCAAGTCAATGTTAAGATTGTAATTGGCATGTCTGAATTCTATTGTTAATAATTTGCAAGCATTAGTTACATTTATATTAAAACAAACAATTATTAAACGTATCTCTATTCTAAAATTTTAAACATAACATATATAGAATAACATTGGAATATATGCATACAAAAATATTAAGCTCAGGCTGAATATTTTAAATAATAATATTAGAATAACATAGCTAACTGTTAATATTAGACTTATGTAATTCTAAATTCATTAATTTTTATGTAAATTGTATTTCGATTCAAAAACTAATAATTAAAATGCCAAACTTTAATGTATAAGACCAATCTCTATTATTCAATGATAATTGTTTATGTCAACATTGACCAAATTGACTTTTAAATGTACGCAGTTATATTCGACAGCAAATCTGTTAAATTCAACCCTTTCCTACTGTTGAACTTCAACTGCAACAAAATGTTGAACATTAGTTGAAATACCGTCACAAAATATATGAGTAAATGTTAGCACGGAAAATCTGTTCAAGACGTATAAAATTATATTAAGTACACTTTACCCGCTGTTTTAGCAGAACCTACGTAGGTTCTTCTAAGAGGGTGTTTTAATATCCACCCTCGTGTCCGCCACTTGTTATTAAAGTAAGAAACGTAACACGGCAGCCTTTTTACACGTGCACCGCGCAAAATTTCATAAACGCTCCACGTCAGCTTGGGTCGCGCTGCTCGCGGCTCGCGAATTTGCGAGACGTACAGATTTTTCCGCAAATTCTTATATTTAAAGAGCTGACGTCACTCTCGTTTCCCACTCCGGTTACCTCCGCATACTTCATGCGGCTCTTTGTGTTTCAGACGGTGAAGCGGGAAAAATGATATGTAAAATGTCGTGGTGTATTATGATACGTAATGGTTTTTCTGATAATTGCTTCGCTTTATGTATTTTATGCGTATAAACAGATTTCATTTCGTTCTCGACGCATTACAATAGAGATTATTTTGGTTAAAATAGATTATGTCTAAACCAATTTAAAAATTACGCAAGGCATTAAATTAATTGAATTTTATTTTCGATCCTTAGGAAATTAAATTGTTCCATATCGGATTTCCTTTTAATCTCGGTATATTTTCAGGAAATTCATAAATGGAATAATGGCAAAAATATTCATTCAGCTTTGATAGTAGTAAATTCCTCGATATTAAAAATAAGCTTTGCTCTGGTATATTCGTTTCAACGTAATTTTTTGTTTTGTAATTTTATTTATATACAAATTGGTATTCATTTCTATATTTGTTTCCATCTATTTTTATAGCTTATTTTTTTAATTTGGAAGACTTGTTAAATTTTATTTTTATTTTTACCTTCTTTTGTATAAGTTAAATACGTGAACATACATTTATTATCTATTTATAATATTGCAATTGAAATAATAAGTAATGCTATTATTTAATTCCTATTTTAATTATTGTCTTTTAGCTAAATAGAAAATTAAAAGGAGATATAAATTTTAGTTTTATATCTTCATTTATTGTAAATGTATTTTTAACGTATTCAATACATTACTATTCAATACATTACGAGATTTGTAATTTAATTCCTATGCATTTTAAAAATTAAAAATAGAATGATTTGATTATTTTTCAAAAATTTCTTTTATTTTTCATTTAGGTATTTGCATTTTAAAATTGTGTTTTTATTCAGTTCTGCGGTAAGGATTAGCAAAAACGATCAAAATACATTTTGAAAATCATATAGATTTATTTGGATTCAATGTGATTACTACTGTTTAACTTATTATAAGTCACCTGCAATTTTGATATAAATTTGGATCATTGTAATTTTTTTTTAAGAATTAAATATTTTTGATCAATTAATAGCTTTAACGCAAGTAAATAACTTGCGTAAAAGGTATTAATTGATCAAAAATATTTAATTCTTCGTCAGAAATCGAAAAGATTTATTTTATTCACGACCATGTAACATATGATTTGGATTATTTTCAATATTAGGTATACTTTCTAAATTTAACTAGTATAATGTTTGATTTTTATAAGTACTTCTCAAAAAAATTTGAACGATGACATAAAACCGAACATTCGTCACTAACTATTTATTATCAATCGTTGCAAAGAAAATCAGTGTACAAAATAGTAAAAACTTTTCCTACATATACATAATATGTAAAAAATACTATTTCCATTTTTGTGAATTCGTGCTGCACGCTACAAGGTTTTATATATATATATATATTTCTTTTTTTTTTTTTTTTTTTTTCTACAAAATGTGGGAAATTCAAATAAATATGATATAAATCGAAAGAGGTTTCGAGAAATTAACGAACAATTGTGGTATTTTTGAATAAATGCCTAAAATAAAAGAAAAATAATTTTATGCTACAAACTCGATAAGTAGTAAGATCGAATTGATCGATCGCTCATCCAACATCAACCTACGTCACCCCATGGTAATAACCGACTCGCATGTTAATGGCGCACTGCCGTAATCACTTTATGAATAGTAAACCACGACGCAGCTCACGTCCGGGCCCCAACTCGGCCCAGTCGCGCTCGCACGTGTGAATTCCCAAACACCCGTCTAATTTGGCTGGCAGCCAGCGAGCTAGTTGAAAAAGTTAGGTCGCGTGCGCGCAGCGAGCCACATTAATACGTGTCACTCGAATGCGGGCGTCTTGCACCAACAATAGGCATCCTACCCGTGCGAGTGCACGAGTGATTGCTAACTTAGTCGGGCATTGTCCGCTAGTTATACCTGCTTACTTCTTGAAGTATGTTTAGACATAACGGGTGTATAATATTTTTTTGCCACCAGGTAAGGGGAACTATGACGTAAGTGGGGTCTTAAGATAGTTTTCATATGTTTTCTAATCATAGCTAGATATCGATTTGGAATAATTCGTATAATAAAATTTGTGCGCAAAATTTGTGCGTCTGCTTGCATCACATAAACCATTGCATGTATTTTAGTGAAATTTGCAATTATGTACATTAGAAGTTTCCTCAACATCTGTATGGAAATTACTACGATCAATTGTGAAATACTTTATGAATGGGCAGCGACATCTGTTTTTTGAAGCCACTATCATATATATTTAATGTCACATTTCTCCGCCAGATGGCGGCACTTCTTTAGGTTTAAATATATATTTTAATTTATTAAAGCGTTTATATTTACATATTATTAACTAAAACATCATCACTTTATACCACTCTAGGACACTCTCTAGGGCGAATCCCGGAGAGAGGACGTTTGAAGATAAAGTAATGTGCACAATCCCATAAATT
The DNA here is from genome assembly GCA_039881145.1 of Druceiella hillmani. Lineage (NCBI taxonomy): Eukaryota > Metazoa > Arthropoda > Insecta > Lepidoptera > Hepialidae > Druceiella > Druceiella hillmani. The sequence continues at coordinate 36,143,013 of JAYKKI010000008.1, forward strand.
TTGGTGCGCAAAAATAGAACAAATATTCAGTGTGCTATAAACGTGATATCGAACGATTAGCAATGGAATATAATATTTTATTAATTCCTTATCTATTTTATCTTTTATGGCTAAGTTAATGTTAAGGTAATAGCTAAGTTATTACGGAATTTTGGCCTTTCATAAGTCATATCAGATTTTCCGACGTACGGAAACTGAAAATAAAGAAAATGACGTGAAATTAGAATACAGATAAAAGTGTAAAAATACAAATTCGGTCTTAACAATCGTATACCTCTTTGCCTTGGCTTTTGTTTATGCTAATATTTTGTTTGTATGTATACGAAATACATTGCTGTTTCGAAAATAAGTTGGCGTTGTGAATCTATTTGTTGGTGAAACTCTATAAAACCGTATCCTAGCATATCTTTTTTGTCATCTTGAATTTAAAAAGACCTTCTATTTTTATGAATTTAAATTACGCTGTTCCAAAATTTCCTCAATATCTTTTAACGGCATCATAACTTCCACGTAACATTTTTTCAGCAATATTGTTCACAATTCGTTCTTATTAATTTCAGTGAAAAACTATCGTCATATCACTTTCCCATTAAAAAAATGTTTCAAAGTCATTTTATTTCAAGTTTTTTTTCAGTTAATTTTCATTTATAATCCTTGAGTGCACGTTTTTGAATAATCACTCTATTTTTCTTAAATGATTTTACATCCCTTTTAACTTCATACTGCTTCATTCATTATATCAGCACTTCTCTATTAAATCATTGGTAATCGTTTCTTGTGAAAACATTTTGAGAACGGGCTTACGTACATATTTGTTTAAGCTTTACCTTTTCCATGATATTCAGTAATGTACGTTCAGGCGCATCTATATGTCATAATGGTTTTAAGATAAATACATGTAAAAATAAATAAGTTCTCGGACAAAAATAGGGTATTATACAAATTTATAAGTATTTAAATAATAATAATAATGTTATGCATTCGGTCTACTTTGTCTCTTGCTCTACTCGCTTCTCAGTATCAGTATTCACTTACGTTCAACCAGGATATAATATATTTTAAATATCTAGAATCTCTACAATTTTAACTATTAGAAATTGTAATGAGAAGCAATGTAATGGGCCGTAATGTATTACTATTACTAAATTCCTCTCTTTCTTAACAATTGTATGTCAAATTATAACATAAAAAATACAATTTAAACGACTTCTAAAATTCGGTAAAATTACCCTGTTAATTTTATTTAAATATACCTATTATGAAATTATGCCACACACGACGACATACACTGACTGCAATTATGTGTATATACGTCTAAGTACATCAATAATTAATAGGTGGCTTTCAAAGCAGGTGGCAGCTTTAGAAATATGCCCGACATTGAATAATTTATCCAAAGCCCGTTGTTACACCGAAAGCAATCAGTTACTGGCATTGCCGACCGTTGCCTGCAGTCACGTAACGAATATTAAGAATGTGCTTTAAGTTCGCAACGGAGCTTTTGGCGGACGTGTTTTGTATCTAATTGTAGAAGTTTAACTTTAACTTAATATTGAAAATATTCTAACGCCTCTCCAGGATGGTTGTGAGATTTTTTAATGGCTCTTTGCCTTCAAATTAAAAAATAATTTAACATTTCTACTGACAGTATAACTTATTTGGTATACCGAGTAAGTTTATTTTCAATTTAAGTTCAAATGATTTTCTTTTTTCATAAAATTTGCTTAAGATGTGTACATTTTCTTTATTTTGAAAATTATTTCTTTTATTAAATCAAATCTGTTGATTTATTATCCGTAATTATACCTTGATTTGAAGCCTTTTTGCTTTAGAAGTAGAATGCCTTTATCAACTAATTGTACTAACATTTAAATTTAATGAAATGCTTATTTAATTATTGCTACATATCTCCATTAAAAGTGGTAACTGTTTCTATGTAAGATCGCCATTTATGCAACATTAATATTGTTCCCGTATATTTATCACAAAAACTTCTATAAAATACTACTAAGCGGTAAAACTTTCGTACCATATTAGAGTCAAAATTAATGGGTTACTTTTAGTGCAGTTATAAATTACAAATTTAACTCAGTAATATTACTTATAAAAATTGTCGATCATTTTCGTAAGGAAGTCACGAATAAAAAAAAATTAAAAAGTTATCAAAATTCTATGTTATCACATTTTATTATCATTAACATGGTTGCTGTACTGTTACTAAGGCGTATTTTATTTACTTATCATATACATAGGTATAAAATCCCATGCTAAACAAATTTTTGGATATAATTTCCATGACGTGTTTGCAATTTATTTAAAATTTTCTATGATAAGTACCCCTCTCTATTCAAGAAATGTTTGTTGCAAGGGGACCTAAGTCCCCCGCAAGTGTAGTTCTTCAGGTATAGTTTGCATCGTAATATCTAGTATATATGATGTGATTGATTATTTTCGTCATGAAGATCATTTTAAAAGTCCCAATAATATATCAAGATGGAGTCAAAGTAAAAAACCAAAAAAAAATCCACCATCATTAATGTCTACCTAACAAGGAGAGTAACATTTCAAGATGTACTCAAAATGAATGAAAAACGTCTGTCTTAATAATTTCTCTGATAAACACATACGCGCAATGATTGCATTAAATATTGAATGATAAAAACAGAACTAAGTGAGTATGTTTATTTACACCAAAAAATTTAAACAAGCTCTTACAAAGTAATATTATCTTAACACGCATGGAAATACCATAAATGGTTTGTGATTTTCAATGTTGTTTAAGATATGCGTAATTTTATTTATATATCATATTTTAGTATGAATAGACAAAGAGAAACAGTTATAAAAAGTTTTTACTTCAAGTTTTTTTTATCAAATTAAGGAAAAAAACTAAAGATGAAAACTGAGTGTATTATAATTTGGATGGCCGAATATCAATGTTATTTTTTCCATTCAAATTATAAATGGCAGAAATATAATTTTTGTTTTGTTAATGTTACTAAAACTCTTTTTTTATACTTAATTAATTTTATTTTAAAATCAAATCACAACAATCCTAACTGAATGGTCCTAAAAATTTCGATATATATTTTTCAGGGACCTAAGCCCGCCACAAATGTAAATTTATCGACATAGAGAGCGATACTGATGGTTTAAGAGCATACTGAAATTGTGAAGCGAACAATGTGAGAGACAAAATAAGTTGAAAGTGTAACATATAATCTTAATTAATTTTGTACATATGACGATATGCCATTTTCCTTCGAAAACATATTTATTAAAATATATTTTATTTAATACCATTGTGACTTAGGAATTCAGATTGTGAAAAATAAATTAACGCAAAACGGTGGCTAACTGTATAAATGAAAATGTTAACCTTAATCGAGTATGTACATTGGTATATCCTCGAAGTTTATTGGTATATCCTCGAAGTTTATTGGTATATCCTCGAAGTTTATTGGTATATCTTCGAAGTTTATTGGTATATCCTCGAAGTTTATTGGTATATCCTCGAAGTTTATTCAAGAATAATGGGAAATAATTTCGAAATTATAATAACAGTCGATATGTGAGATCCAAAAGTAACCAGTTGTAATTATGTTAGAAGTAGATAAATTAAATCTCTTTCACTCATTATATTTTATAGTTATTGTGGTTTAAATCTAAAAACACCGTCTTCTCTATGTTAATAACGCTCAGTGGAATTATGAAAGAAAAATGGCACATTTATATTTATTACGAAAACTCCTTTGTCCCAAAAACTTCAGTGCCATGTTGCAATCAAAATCAAGGGCTACTTAAAAGGTTTAAAAATTATAATTTAGCATCAGAGTAGATAACAAACGAAGGATAAAATAATAAATCTGGATAAAATATGTTAAAAGAAACTAATTAAATATTCAAATTATATTTCATATTTAGCAATAAAACCATTGTGAAAAGTTTAAATGTGAAATCGAGTATTTTAATTGCAATTATTTTACAGTTAGTCAAAAGTTTCAAAATAATTTTTAAAAACTAGTTGATTTGTTGGTGCAGATGGATACTTAAAGCTCAAAAAATAAACTTGTTTGAAATTAACGATGGAAGAAATAATACGAAGACGTCCACGTTTTATTTTTTCTATTGAAAGCAAAAATATTAACAAAACCCATTATAATGATTATAAAAGTCTTATGTACAACATTTCGATTGTGACGTCTTTTGGTTTTATTACGATATCTTGATGAGTTCCAAAGTTGTAATTTAATTTCCAATACTTAATTGAAACTTTGTTAAGGGCGGGCGGAGTAGGAGAGAAGGTAGAAATGAGAATGAGGAAGTCGCTCGGTCGCTGTAGTGACGAACAAACAAGAAAAAAGCGCTGTCTTAACCACTTGTTAATGGTCTCACAATGATATTTTTATATTATTCTTACGAGATTTTTCCCTGATATTTTAATATTATTCTTACGAGATTTTTCCCTGATATTTTTATATTATTCTTACGAGATTTTTCTTCTAATTTTTTTTTCTAAAATTTGGCAAAACTTGTAATACGTGAAGAAAAAAGTGTCATTATAAGTAAATTATCAATTAAAATATTATGTAAATTACCTTTCAAGACAGAGTGTCATCCTTGTTAAAAGCAAAAGTACATAGGCCGTGTCTTTTTAGGTTCCAAAAAAAAAGTCAAAATCAACAGGTGCAAGACGGAGGTCTAGAATAATCGCGATGTATGATAATTTTTGTAGGGAATTGCTTAGGAAACTTCAAGTATTTGACAAATCATTGTGAAAATCAATAGACTTCTATTCTAAACGTACAAACAATCGATTAAAAAGAATCACTAAAATCAGCCTAGAATAGCGCCTAAAAGTGCATCCTCATACATACATATATATATATATATATATAGAAAAAAGGCAAATTTATATTACATTCTGGAGGACGAAAATAATACCATATGAACAGTCGATTACTTGCAAAATTAACCGTGTTATAAATACTTCTGTTGTTGAAACTCATGTTAGCACGTTAGACCATGATAAAGCACACACCGCGAAGCTTGAAATGCATGAATGCATGCATAAATCGATTAAGTTAAAAAAAAATATTTTAAAATAATTATATTGTTTAAAAAAATTTTAAATTTTTTAAATATTTTAAACACACATTTCTAGAAATCTTTATGCTCTTATCCATTTACAGAGTTTGGAAAAGTCTGTTACACTTTTATTCAGCTTTGCGTGCTTGTGCTTATCATATTTTCAATAATATTCGAATTTTCGATTGTAATTTCCTCAAGTCTTATAATATTTTAGTAAAATAAATTAGCATATAATGGTGACTTATCGAGGATAGATTTTTAATTTTTTGGAAGAGGATGAGAATATTCATTTGTTTAGTGCAATTCACTTTTAGAGATACAAGATTTATGGAGTAAGAAGGCAAATATATTCCAAATTCGTTATATTCCAGTAATTTTCCCGACAAAACTTTTATCACAAGCTAATTTGAAATTGCGTTTATATAAAATTTCAGTTACGATGACGAAAGCATTGAATTTACTATATTTGAATAACACCTTAAACAATTTGGAGAAAGAAGCCATAATACTGTAATTTACACATATACAAATATAATTCGCACCGAACAAAGTTTACGAGTTCAAAACTCGATTCATCGTTAAAAGCGCCATTATCGAAAATGGTGAAATTGATCCTACAACACCGCACACAAATGAAATGAAACATTCAGCGTAATAAAATAAAACTGTCGCAATAATCGTAAGTCACTCAGTTTCATTTATACGACCAAATAAAATATGTAAAGAAGACAGATAGCATTTGAATGGAGCGCAAGACCGCCGTACGAAATTACTGGCTAAAATATGAGAAGGTGGTTCCATTATTGTGGTGGCGGGTCCACGTGAAAGTTCCGTGATTTAATGAATGTCATCCGAAGAGGAGGGTCGCAACGGGGCTCCACTCAATATGCAAAATTGTACGCGACGGCAAAGTAATTTAAGAAGGGGATAAAGATATCATGAATCATAATTGTACTTGCCGAACAATTATTTTCTATAACAAATTTCGGTTTAACGGTTCAGGCAGACACGTGCTCTGAATATATTAAACGAATTTGCTTATGCTCACTAAGGATGGATAAGTCTAGTGGTTATCTGCGCTTTCTGTACGTGCTGTGTCACAGGTCGGAATAGGAGAATTGGAAGTATTGAAATGATCTGTGACACTTTTGAGGAATCTATATTTTGTTTTTGTTTAGTAATAAATTTACTTTGATTAAGAAATAAATTGATATAACAAATCGTAGAGTTAGAAACTTTTAGAGTTCTGCATTTCAGAATGGAAAAATGGAATCCTTGGAGCATAAATTTGTTGACAGTCTGTCTGTTAAGACCCTTTTTCTAAAGGACTGCCCGAGGTATTAATATGTTCAGTTAATTAATATCCAATACTGAAATCGGGAACTCCAAATTTGCTTTATTTTATGTAACTGTTTTTTGCAAACACCGACCTTTACCCTAAAATTTGCATTTTTACCTACACGCTTTTTTTAGGTCGACTTGTAATGTTTTTTTTGTAATCGACTGCGTAATGGAATCTGCGAAACTAAATTTCATTCACTTTTAACATGTATCATCATGAAACTTGTAAATATTTCTTGTAATAATTTCATAAAATTGAAGAAAAATTATAGTTTAAAAATACAAATATGAGACCAAAAAAAAAAATTATAATAAATTATTTTAAACATCTAAAAAATACCCTTATACAAAATACTGCACTGAAAATCGAAAAATAACTATCGAACCTGTTCCCTCTGTCAACTATTAATTTATGTAAAATTGTGTTTTAAGTGATATTCTGAAGACTAATATTCCGTCTCAAGTCTTAAAGGGATTTGTTGATATTCCACTATGCGACAAAATATCGAAAGTATGCCAGAAAATAACGATAGGTACTTCACATAGAGCAAGCATAATGCGGTTGACAAATAAACTGACAATAAGAGCTCTGATCCATGCGTAACTTTTAATGACTGATTTTGTGGACGTCATATTTCGTTATTATTTTTTTTAGTTAACATTGTTAAGTATGTTGATTTAGTTAGTTAATTGTTTAATAACTTGTTTTCAATTATTTAAAAGAACACTGTACAATAAAATATTCGTCAAAATATGCATGAGAAATTAATTTTGATGAATTTTAAATAAGCGACGCTTTAAGAAAATTTGTGATTCTTTTGCAAACAAAATTTGAATTAGACGTAGCTGGTATACTATTATCGTTACGGAGGATTTTTAGAACGAATCGGATTTTACTAAATAAATCAAAATAAATATTAACTGATGATACAAATATAATAATGTAAGGTTTTTGTTGGCCTCATTTCAATATTTTTTTATGGTTATGTTGAATTATTTACCTATAATATCATATTTTAGGTTTTTTATAGTATCATTTAATTTAGGTTATTTTATTTATATTTTTTTGGTTATTTTAGGTTAAGTTTAACTAATATACTTTGAGGCAACAAAGACAAATTTATTATCGTATATTAAAACTTTGTTACAATTTTAAAGTTTAAAATATTGTTCAGGTCTGAAGTATATTCATTCAGATTCAGATTCAGATCAGTAGTAAAATAAAGGACAAGAAATAGATATTTAAATCTAGTTTGTGTTTTGTATTCAGTTTCTTTAAACACTTTGGATCCAGCGTTTCAAAGGAAAATAAAATCTATTTTCAAGCAAGAATACGAATATGTTTTATTTTAAAGTAGTACTATAATTCTTGCTTAGTTGTTTTTATCTATCAAATTTAAAACATGCTTACAGTTACAATAAAATATTTAATTGAAAATAATTGTAAATTGCCTCATTGTATTTTTTCGTCTCAAAAAATTATTTTTATTTTCTCTAAACGTAAAAATACCGCAAAAATATTAAATCCAGAAATTAGCTAAAACAAAATATGTACCTACAGGACTGCAAATCATATGTTAGATCTTATGATCTTTTTATGTCAGGTCTTTCTAGTTAAAAAAGCTTTATTTTCTAATTACAGCTGAGCTATTTCAAGCTTATCTTATATCTGTTATCACATTACCATTACCCATTGTCGTTATCACTTGCCACAACATGAATGTAAATAACCATAATTGAAAAAGTGATACATACAACTATTCAAATGGTTGTTCCATGATCGACTCTAACTTCATATGGTTACACTTCTCTTTAATATATTAAAAAATCCTCAGAATCTTGATTATCCCGTTGGCAGATTTAAAGACTTAGCTCTTCGTGGCCTTGGGTTACTCTTCGTGGCCTTGGGTTATATTTTGAAAACTTACTCATTTTAATTATTCCTAAGCCTACATCTAAAAATAACGGAAAATCCTTTCTTCTCCATACAGAAAACGTTTAGTATTAACTAGTTCCTAATACTTGGAAAATACCCTGGAAAAATTTCTTTCTCTTTTAAACCCTGGTCGTTTTGCGCTCTTGTCTTTTCCTTCTTCCAACCTCACTTTGTCATTGTTTGTATCCTATTTTTTTCTTTTTCAAGGGTATTCTCTTAATATTATTAGTTAATAATCTTTTATTTTTTATTATTATTGTTGTGGTTCACTGGAAGAGGTTACTTTTTTGGCAGTAAGCCTGCTATGTGTACTATAAATTAAAGTTGTCAAATAAATTAATTAGGAAATAAAAAATAATGATAGATTCTGAACGTAGAGCGAGTAGTTACACTTCGCAATTATGATAAGTAATATGTATAACGTTACACTAAATTTAATTAAAAAGACATTATTTGAAAAGAAAAACTAATAAAAACTTAAACCGATATTTCTATTAAAACTTATTTAACTGACGTTAAACTAATAAATATTTTAAGTTGGTTTTATTAAGTAGTTCAGCCTAAGCATAACATTTATTTATATCTGTCAATTAAACTTTTAATTCAACGTCTTTACAGTCACCCGAACTCATAAATTTTCTGCCCTCGTATGCCGACCGACCGAGTACAAATCAAAAGGTTCGTTGTCGAAAGCTTATGTTGAGGGCTAGCCAGTTGCCATGGCAACGAGCTTCTCATTTATGGATCCGTACAACCTGAATCCCAAATGATACAACTTTTAATTATACACTTCGGCTCAGGATACATCCGTGTATTATAAATTGGAATATGGACTCGGGTTCCGTTTTCAGTTTATTTAATATATTCGCGTTAATTAATTGACTTATTGAAGTTTGCTTATCTACCTCTTAAGGTGGTTTGTTACTGTTTTAGAGTATCAACAGTGTGGATGTAAATTTTGCGTATTATATTATTTTAAAATTATTTGTTACCTAAATTGTATTTAATTTGAACGAATGAAATTAGAAATACCAAAAAAATATTTGTAGTCTCTCTGGCATACTTCAAGTCTAGCAAACATATATTGATAACCCTCAGTTTGAAGAGAACTGACTGCCTTAAATAGAATTTATATGCCTTTTATTTTGGGAAACTAGAAGGACTCGACAAAGAACAAGCTACTCTGTACAACTTTAATAGGCGAGAGATATAAGGCGCTTGAATAAAAAGAAATTGTTTTTTTATACTTTGGGACACAGATCAACAAAGTGAAGGGAGTATTATTCCGTGTAGTATGCTAAACTTATTGAATAACCAAAAACCTATTTATAAAAGAAATTCCGTCGATCTTCGAAATTATATAAAATCTCTGGTACGGTTGGGCCGAATAAAATATGGGAATTAAAATTTTGGAAGAATATTGTGATTAATATTTAAAGTAAAAATTTAAAGGATTGTGACAGGAAATGAGTGACGAAAGTCTTCCACGTCCCGTAACTATTCATGTTATTGGTTATAGGTGTATACTAGTTAAAGTAAGAAAATTATAGAAAAATATAGCCACATCTCAAATTAATGTTAACCTATTCGCGGATTAATTTTACAATAATATTTAATATAAAACTGGATCAATACGACGGTAGTCGTTTGCTATGGAGGTTAATATCTTCTTTTCAAGAATGAAACCATGCTATTGAAAATAAATAACTCCAAAACAATAATACCCTACATTTTTGCAGACGTACTCTAAGAATATACAGTATTTTTCATGATTAGCATACTCGGTAGACGTAAAAACCTATGGTGACTGTTTTCGTTACAGTGACTTTTTACATCATCCATTATTTTTGTTATTATATATTTTAATTGAACTATTTTCAAACGAAATGTTAAGATTTCAAGATTCTCAAAAGAAAAAATTAATCTCTCAAAATCCGAAGTTATATAGGTCAAAATAATAGTAAAACAGCGTTACAAAAAGTTTATGTTAACTTTATTGTAAAACCATGTCGATAGTTGCGTATATTTTTTTGTCATATTTTTTGAGCACTTCATGATTTTTTTAAGACTTTAAAATACATCTTAGGCAATATGTTACAGTGATAAAAATATTCATATTTGTGAAGAGTTTAATAGAAATGGTACGAATCCTTACGAATAGATTTTGAATTAAGTAGATTTTATTAATTATTAAATCTCGTTGGTAACAAAATAATAAAAAATACTAATAAAAAATTTAAACATTTTTGAAGAAAAAGTTGGTCACAATTCAATAAAACTACGTGATGTAGTATTATTTCTACTTTCTTTAATTTCCACGATCTAGGTTTCGTTGTATTACAACATCTTCAGGTGGGATATATATCCCACCTGAAGATGTTGTTTCATTTAATTTTGAATAATGAATTTCTGCAAAATTAACGCCAAATATATTCAATATTTGAAAAAGTTGATTATAAAGTGAATATTTTTATTTACTTTTATTTTGTACAAATTTATAAATATTTCTCTGTATTACACAATTTATTTCGTAACGTTATCTATAGCCTATTATGATGAACGACGTCCAAGGCAGTCTTATAGTATAAATGAAAACTCCAGTAGTATAAATCAATTGAAAAAGTAAAACGTTTTCATATATATAGCTTTCGTAAAAAATCCTCCTACAATATTATTTCGGATTCTGCAGTTACTAATTTCGTTTCATTCGTCTTAATTTAAAATTAAATATTATTCATTTTACACTTCAAGTGAACATTTTAATTTCTTTGCAATCCGTTCAATGGTTAATAACCATTTAAATATTTAAAAAAATATTAGAAAACAATCGTGTAGAAACATAAGAAAAGGTTGATATGTTTTTTAATTAAGGTCAGATAAAATGAATGAGATAGGAAACCAGTAATTCCTCAAGTCCCATAATTAAAAAAGACATTCACAGAATGTGTTTTATTTTATTACAACACATTCTATGGATCTTGAGGAAAGTAAGTAAAAATATATTGAAGGAGAATAAAATCCATTATCGGCTGCCAGGCTAGCAGAATATTTTTACCTACATCTGTCACCAGACAGTTATGAATCTGATAGTTCAAAGTATGAAATATTTCTTCAGAAAAGTTCTCACGATAGGGCTATTAAATTTGGGAAATCATCTATCAAATGAATAGAGTACTTTTATGTTTATATAATGACACCATATAAATCTCCATGGAATGACTGTACAGGAAAATTGTAATTGGAAGTTTCAAATTCAAAATACGCTTGTGTGAGCTCTTAAATACATACTGAGAAAAGGATTGTGAAAATAATAACTAATAGTCGAAATATTTGGAACATATATTTCGTAGTACATATATACCTATATGCACAGAATATTAAGCCGTGCCTTGCCTACCTGAAACATTTACTAAAAAGCAAGAAACAAACGGACCACCTAATCGGACACCATCTTTGCTTTCAACTCATCAGTCTGACTAAAGCGGAACGCGCACCGGGTCATTGCAGCATCTAATGAGCTCGCATTTAGCTCCTCTCGCGGACATGAATGGCCGCCGTCACTCGTTTTAATTGCAAACGGCTGAAGGCTTTGCGGCCGCGACCGTCGAACCTTTATCCGTATTTGCGCAGGACGATCTCACGGGCGGCCGACGTAAAATGATAATTTAGACGCGATAGCAGGGAGATTGTGGCTTTGTGCCGGATGTGACAAGGACTTTTTGGAATTTACTGGTTTGTATGCGATGCTTTGTTTGTTTACGGGTTTATAATATGACGTGGGCGAACTTTGAAACTCGTTGGGTAGATGCCAAGAGTCGATAGGGCTTCTGTGGGTTTCGCATTTCATCTCACTTATTTGCGGCTTGCAAAATTATGACATAAATAAAACAGATGTCTTTTTAGGCTTTCATAACTTAATGGATAAAACTGAAATCCTCGTAATATGATGTCCTTTGTTGTTGTATGTGTTGTAAAATATATCAATTCTAAGGACAAATGCCGGAGGGTCTATGATCGTTAATCAAATAAAAAAAGTATGTATATAGGCGACAATCAATAAAAAAATATGTATATAGGCGACAGAAGCGCGACTCATAATTTGATGCATAAACGGCAGCTGAACAGCAATAAAAATAGTATATACTTTTACATAAATAAATGACGTCAAATCAAAAATATTGAATTAAAATTTTTTTTTGAAGACTACAGCGTAAAATTTACTTTGAGTAATAATATGAACTAATCTCACAATGAATTTGGTTTGTAAAGAAGTTGTAAACAACTTTTCAATGTTTTAGTAGTCTAAACAATATTTCCTTAGTCACGATTCAGTATTTATAGTATAAATAGTTTCTGATTACTGAATTATGTTTGAATATTTAAAATACTTTTAGATATAAAATATTCGAATATTAGCCGCATATAACATTGTTCCATTCTAAAACCTGTGTCATAAATTTTAAAAGTAAACAAATCAATAAATGGGTTACTTCAGGTAATAAGCATATTTTTTCTACATTCATAAAATTTTAAATAATATTTTACTTGAAGATATTTCATACACGTATGACAAATTGTAACTTTTGTAATAAATTTTTGTTGCACTTTACTCTGGGCATAGCAGTGTTATAAGATTTTAATCACAATTCGGACAACTTGAAATTTGAACAAATTTGTACAAAAATAATTCTATACGCGGCTGTTGTAATTATCTAGCTTTTAATTGACAAATGAACGAATATTTATACAGTTTGCATAATAGATCGCTGTATCGGCCAATGGAAGTGATAATTAGATTTTTTGTTAGAAATCTGACTCTTGTCGTCTTAAAAAGGTGATACATGTTTTTATTAGGTACACAAAAGGGCTGGCCGCAAAACCTTGTATAATTCTTTACTTCTAAAACCACAAAAGCTCACATTTGTACATGAGTATTCGAAGTTTTCAAATGTTTATTTACCTTTAACTCTGCCCCCGACTACGTACATTTAGTTCAATGAAAAAGTATTTATGCCGTTTTTTACTAGTATAAGGTGGTTTATTCAAGTGTCTGCCCCTTCGCGAATCACTACGTACTTCACCTCTGGCCATGTGTATATCGCCAATATGTATCCGAATGGAAAACTTCATTGCGCGATTTAAAAGGCACACAGCTCTATAAATTTATGCACTTTGATACACTATATATTTGTGTAATTACTACACATTAAGTAACTAGAAACTTATTTTTGGTATATTAATGCAATGCAAATAAATTTATAAAAATAATAATTTAAATTTCCCATATAGTTTGATTGATTCAAGCAATGCGATAAAATAACGAACTATATTACTTCAAGTTACCTCTGTATTTTAAGAAAAGTTTAAAAATAGTTTATGTATTCTATCACTTCTTACAATTATATAATTAACAGTCTTATTATGCATACAGAATATTTATTTATAAATATAAAGATAACATAAAAACAGTTAGGAAGAAATCAGGAAAATAGATCACAATAAAATAAGAACAGGAAGTTGTTTAAGTATATACATTTATTTTATTGAGCATATAGGAGAACTTGAAATTACAGTAAATAATTTAAGATTGAGCAAAGAATTGTTGGATCCTTAAGAAAATTTTTTGAGAAATTCGTAAAAATTATTTTCAGTAATATGTAAATAGTACACATAAATTAATGCGGATGTTTAACTTTTTTTGTGATAATTACGTTCTAGATCAATCTGTGTATTCAACCGGATTCATTTCTGGTACTGATTATAATGGCATATATTTCCTAACAGTGACGTATTGGACTCGTGAATTTAAAAATAAACATGTTATAAATTCACTCGTACCCTAAGTGGAATATTTCCCAAATGTAACTGCCCATATTTACATACGAGTATATAGAGGTATATTGCAATCCAAGAAGAAGTAACTCCTTTGGCGTCTTAATTTAAATTCACGCCAGCAGAACGTATGTCGTAACATCAAAGGGTTGTGAACTCCTTCGACTCTAACGTAAAGTACTTCGATGCCACCACAACTCGTATCTGTGTTGAAACTTGGTATTTATCTTTTTTATGTTACTGCACACTGCAGTCTAAGATTCTCGCTTTTTCGACTCTAACTGTGTATTTAATTCCTCTGGCATACGAATATAATTTTATAATTCTGAATATTATCAGGATCGAACTTTAAAAAAGTGGATGAAAATAATATTTATAAAGCTGGGCACGAACATTACAATCTTCGTAAATAATAGATCATTGCTGTCGCCGAATTTAGTCTCTCTAAATTTGAATTTTATTGAATTGCTTGACAAAATATTATATACATCGATTTTCATATTTTATTTGGCTGACGGATTTTCTGGAAAAGAATTGGAATACTAATTTATTTATTATAGAAGGGAATAGCATACTAAATTTTATCGTAACTTCGGATTTATATATAACTGAATATATCAACTTATATATTTAAGAATATTAATCTTTATTTTCAATGACTTAAAACTAACACTTAATATAATGGTGGTAAAAATACTTAAGTAATGGGACCTAAAATTTATAATTTATTTAAAATAAAATAGTGAAATATACATATTACATATAAAAAGAGGATATCGTAAAAAATATTTTAAGTTTAATGAAAAATGCATAGAGTAAAGCAGAATAGTCAATTGTTCTAATATGAAGCACTGTTTTCTTTTAATATGAGTATTTTTACATATATACTCAGAACAGTAAATAAACTATTTCAATTATTTTTGATCATTACATTATATATATATATATATATATATATATATATATATATATATATATATATAGATATATATATATACATTGATTATGTACAATTACATTCGCGTATTATATTAAAATATTAATCAAAGCCGCAACGCAAGCAAAGACTTGAACCAAGAGTCAGTATAGCGCCATCTATTAATAAATATTTTCTACTTCAAAATAACTTTATTTTTAAGAATACGCAACCAATAAAGCTCATGGTTGGCCTAGGGGTAGGGGATTTTGCTTTGGGTACGAGAGGTAACGGGTTCAATTTCCGATCGAATTTATGAATTGTTTTACGTTTAAAGTTTTAAGAAAGCTTAATACAATACTCGGGTATAAATGAGCTGGTCGAATTAAGTGGGAAAGAGACGACAATACAACAAAACTGGCCGAAAAATAACGTACGCGTATTACATTAAATTATACTCAAATAAAATAATCTTCAAAAATAGAACGTAATTTTGAAAGAATGCACTCCGTTTTAGATGGTGACCTCGTTTGGTCGATGCTGAATAAAGCCGAGTTTACCGGATTAAGCATCACCGACCCGAGCGAACCATCAGCTTCGTTCACTCCTCAGAATACATTTTCACTTTAAAGTGTATTGCAAAGATGGACCTAAAGAAGTTTTCGTTTCAAAAATTATTCCATTAAGATCCAGTTTTGGCCTAAATAAGGTTTAATTTTTTTTAATTATATTCAACATTTTTGTGAATCGTTAGTTAATATTTATAATAAATAATAATTATTAGTATAATAAGTTATGTATTGTTTATTTATACAAAATCGTTTTTAAATGTTAACGTTATTTGCAACAAATATAAATACGTAATATAATTTCAAGGTATTAGTTTATAATTTTTTTGTTATCAAAATAAAGATCCATCCAATCCGTGCTCTTTAGTTCATATTTTTATGTCCATTTTTACGAATATTACGAATAGTATTACAGATAATTTATAATTTGGATGATTACACTATGGTAACACCATCTGTCATATGGTGTTACCATAGAGTAATATAACAATTTAATTACAATGTCCATCAAAGCAATATTTCACTTCATATTTACATTTAAAAAAAAGTATTAATTAATGAAGTTACATAATTTTAACATATGCCGTGTAAGGGGTGTCCAGCATCAGGTTAACTCTTAAAATAGCTGTTTCGTTTACCTTCAACTGTCCTTCTCACTGAGCAAAATTCATCGCCATTGTGAGGCAGGGACCGTGGCCTAGAATTGCGCACCGGTCGATTTGTCGGATCACATAATGCCGGCGAATCACTCAGCGCCCTAGTTCCGCAAAAACAATTTTTCACCCAACAAAACCCGAAATGAGAAAAAATTGATCCAATTTCCGATCAGCTTGATTGATCCAATGTTCATTTCGTGCAATACAATACTGGCCCGTATAACATGTCGACCGTCAGACGGACCTTTGTCTGGGCCGAGAAGAAGAACGAGCCGAGTCGTGATGAATTACGAGTTGTTAGAAATTGACTTTTCCTAGTATATTTAAAGTTATATCCTCAAGCGTTTTTACCCGTATCCAATTTTATATTGAAGCTAATGTTATAGTTTAAAGTTTTCCTTTGACGAAATATCTATTAGGTTATTTTATTTTTTCATTACTTTCTATGAAAAACTTAGTAACTATACTATCATAAGTTTCTAATAGTATATTATTAAGCAGATAAATAAATTATTGTAATTTCTGATAGGTAGCTTTGAATTTCCCTACTTCCGATAGTTAAACCATCAAATTACTCTACAGTTTTGTCAGGAAATATGATAAAGCTATTTCTTTTGTTTTAAAGTACATTAATTATAACCATTGTACATAAATCTTAACTAAATAAATACTTAACTAAATACGTCTGAATATTTCCTCAGGTTAGGTCAATTAGAAAAATCTCTATGATTATTAAAAATACACACAAACGTAACCATTCATGAAACATGTATAAATAAAGTTTACTTAAGGATTTGTTCGCTCATTGCAATGCAATCCGTTGTGACATCAGCGAACGAATCAAACAATGCTTATTATAAGTAACACTGATTCCCTTATTTGAGTTTTCTGTTCATTATTTTAATTTTTTTAAATATTTCTTAAACTTAGTATTATTTATATAACAGTGAATAATTATTCAAATTCTATTTGATGTATTTACAAGACATTAACTGCTGTTGATGAACCAAAATGACACTCCCCACACGAGCTATTTGAAATAGCCTAAATAATAATATATATTATATAAGTTGAGTAAGATATGACATAAGATATCCAATGAGCGCTTTAAATGTCCAATTTCTGTTTACCAATTTTCACTTGAATAAAAATCGATTAAAAAGAATGTTTTGTTAAAAACAAACTTGGTGATTCTTTTTCTCTCTTTTTATCAATCATACCGATAACAGTTTCGTTTCGGTTTCATATTATTTTTATTGATAATATTTAAAAAAGTTATGAGCCTTTCCTATTTACCACTTCCCTTTCCTGTTTACCAATTTCCACTAGAATAAAACCCGATTAAAAATAATGTTTTGTTAAATATAAGCTTGGTTACTCTTCAAATTTTTTTTATCAATCATACCGATGACAGTTTCGTTTTGGTTTCATATTATTTTGTATTGATAATACATAAAAAAGTTATGAGCTTCACCCACATAAAATCACGGACGAATTGAAACTTCTTTGCCTACATACGCTCAAGTGTATGCACAATATTAAGTTGCCTTCTAGCTTGCCCCTTCTCTTCTTACGTACAGATCTATACGAACATTTTCTTTTTCCCAAGCCTACACTATTTTAACGTAATTCAATTATTAAAGCGTCGTTACAGAAGTTTAATATCAAAAACCATTGAAAATCAGATTACTCATCGAAATAAATAAAACAAACCCAAAATGGAGAGTGATATGTTGTATCATTGCGGAGATTCAGTGATCACCTTCCGGTTATATCATGAGACCCTGGATACCACCAAGGAGCCATAGTGTTCATCGAGGTAAATCAAACCAAACCAAAGTTCTATCATCAGACTCAGAAAATTGTCTAGGACTAAAGTATTTATCGAGACAAATGAAATAAGTCCAAACTCGAGGGAATTACTGTACGTTATTGTGGATTACAAATCACCAAAAATATGATCCACAGAAGCTCATAAATGAAGTAAGCACAAATGTATCAACATTCACCCTCAAGCGCTACACAATTTTAGTGAGATATAATGACTGAGATGTCCCTAAAGAAGTTTAATTTCAAAAAGTATTTGTGCAATTATTGTTTACTCATTCAAAGTAAAATATGTTTTATACCCATAAATAGGCTATTTTTTGGTGTTTCGAGCGCTGTTTAGAGTTAACTTTCTATTAGCTGGACTAACTAAAGATTGACATAAAATGTTCCCTTTCCCGTACTGCTATCATTACAGATAAATAAATTTCAAGTGTTTATCTATGTTTATCGAATTTTTAGATTTTAAATAGTTTTTCCATTAGCACATTCGACTCAAACATAAAAAAAATTGTATCTGTCTGTCTGTTTTCCTGTCCGCACATATGAATTTAGCGGAAAAACTATTGCAGCTATTCATATAATTTAGACAGGTTAGACATAGTAATACTGTAGTGAGACATAGTAATACTGTAATGATGAAAAGGTTACGTAGAAAGTTAAAGATAATCTCCTCCACGCGATTGGCTATAGAAACAAATATGATCGGTAGAAAAACGAGGGTAATGGTCCGGGGAGAATTTGAACTAAACTCATTTATTTGCATCTAATATAAGAATAAAAAAATGCATTAAAATACTGCACTTATATTTCGGAATTCAATACGGACGAATTCGAAATGTACCGTTAGTTAATAACACTTTTAAGAATGATAACCTGCTAAAGATACCTTTTAAAACTTTTCACAACATCAAAAAACTATAGACTTTAACCTATTTTGCAGAGTTATAGCTATATAATTGCTTTATAATTTTACTTAGTTCAATTGAAAAAAATTGCCCCATCTCTCAAATTCTGCCTAATATAATTTAGATTAAAGTATTATTTTTGACCTAAAACACAACCATATTTTACATTCCATATTTAAAGAAATTGGTGAAACGAAGACGTTAACGTGATTTTTGACTTAATACAGAAGATTTCATTCGAGCTCCTTTGGATATGAACTCTGCAAATGAATATAAGTTACAGGCACACTGGCTACGTACATCCATTTCTAAACGCTACTGGCAAACGCACCGATAAAAATAGTTTTCAAAATCATTGATGGAGTCACGTCGTTTTGAGTGACGTTTCGTGTCGCGCCGACACGTATTTCCAACGTACAATATTCAGTATGTGCGAAATGCGCGAACCTAACTGTAATTACACGTCTGAATGACGACCCGTTTGTATTAAGATTGAGGCCTTGTCTATCTTAATACAGTTAAATGTTTACCTCACTACACTAAAACTAAACATTTGAATTTAATACATTTATTTTCTATTATTGGAAGTGTAATTCTGTATGTACCAAAAATAATTTATATAATTAGGGTTACATACCTCAAAAGGAATAAAGAAAACACCGGGAGCCTATAAAATCACTAATATGCTCGGTTCCTTTGTTTGTACGTCACTGCTGTTTTTCTTCGAAAATCTATTTGATGATACAACGTCTTGTTTGACATAGAGAAAATAAAATTTATGTGAAATGTCCAACTAATTAAAGCTCATAAATATGATATAGAAACTTGGGGGAGGGATAAAATACTTATTCGAATTTACTTTAGAATTTTATCTACGACGGATTTAGAGATTTTTTAAAAATGTCCACAAATACCATATCCCTTCCCTATCTCCGAACCTGCTTAGTATTAAAATTATGAAAAAAACTAAAATTACTGACAGTTTACCTCTCATAGCTTTTGAGAAATTCATAATATTTACACCTATATATCGACAGATATACTAGGCGATATATTTATAGGGTGAAAAATAACAATTCTTATTAAAAATTTATTTTATTTTATATTTTTCAATGCACATTTTATTCGGTAGCTATTTCAAGTCGATCTAATTTTTTGTTATTTTAGAATTTTATATAAGATATACATATAGATTATAGTGATATTACTGAAAATGTCCAAAAAACCATATTACTCCCCAATCTCTGAAACTGTTGAAATATGGAAAATGGATCATTACTGGAAATTTAGCTCACATAAATTTTGGGAAATTCATAATTTTACACCTGTGATAGACATACTAAGCTATACACTTGCAAAGATAAAAAATAAAAATTAATGTAAAAAAGTTGCTTTATTTTATACCTTTCAGTGACTTTTTAAAATCGATTAACTTTTTTATTTTCTTTTATTTTTCTGGTTATTTAAGACTTACTACATCCAATGTTACCGAAAATTTTACAAATTTTTGAAGGATTCCATAATGCCTCATTTACTGAAATCGAAACAGGTATTTCCTGCGTTCAATAAACACGAATACCATAGATACCTACATAAATATAAGCGTGAGTACATGTACATGTACATACATACAAACAGGTCAATAAATAAATTCCCCGTACTCAATGCTTCATTCCTTTGTTTATATATCTACATAATTAATTATTTTGTTACCTTCTTGCTTATATCAAGACAGGTCGAATGAGTCCAAACTGATGGGTTTACTCCAAACCATTGAGGAGTTTCTATTACATTTTTCCACCTCCATCATCAGACCCTGGCCACCACTTATAACCAAGAGACCAGTCAAGGTAAATTAAACGAGCTAAACCTCGATTATTGTAGTCTTCAAGATTAAGGAGTTTTGTTACCATTTTTGGTTCCATTATTAGACCCTGGTCACTAAGCAAATAATTTGTGACTAAAGTACTTATAAAGATAGGAAAAATGAGTTCAAACAAGGCCTCAAATTATCCAAAAGGGCCGTGTCCGTTGAGGAGTTTCTCAGGATATCTGCGGAGTTTTTATCGATTCCTGACCATATTTATATGGAATTACCTGAAAAGAAAACTAATTCAAAATAGGTTTAGCAGGCAAGAAGTTATGAGTGAACGTACATAAATAAAAGAAATATATACGGCTCGAATGTAGAATCTATCCCCCTTTTTGATGTTTTAATAATTGAACAAAAATACTGGATACCCTGAAAAGATTAAACCTTCATATGTACTATAAATATATAGGGAGTATATATTTAAAGTACATATGAAGGTATAATAGTAACTAGAAGGCACTTGTTTTACTAAGTAATTATAAGAACGAGATGAATCCAAGGTTGTTATTTTACATTATTACATAAATTCATTGTCCATTCATGTAAAATATAAAATTTATTTTTTTCAAGCCGAATCATTCTTTCATACTAATGAGTAAATATTGACGGTTAAATCCCTTG
Organism: Druceiella hillmani; assembly: GCA_039881145.1. NCBI lineage: Eukaryota > Metazoa > Arthropoda > Insecta > Lepidoptera > Hepialidae > Druceiella > Druceiella hillmani. The sequence goes on from JAYKKI010000008.1 coordinate 36,164,583, forward strand.
TACCTACATACACATGTGTAGCGTTTCAATTCTTTTTTATTTTTAAACAAACGTTTTATCTATTTACAAAAAGTCAATGAAATTCAGCCGGCTACACGCTAGAATAGTTTTTGATGTGGCTCATATTCACATTTCTAGATTCAAGATATCAGTCCGTGTAAGAAAATTTTATAAACCTTGGCTGAAACTTTGTAAATTAATTCAAGTTACTGGCAGACCCTATCTCCACTAATAAAAAGTTAGTCAGTTTTTATTTTTATTAACACTTTTAAAGGTGATAATGAGTTATTTTAAATCAATAATATAGTATGTAAACAACCAAAAACTCATAATATCTCGTGTATAAAAACAATGGTAAACTGTATCCAAGAATTTTAAGGCTTCAAGGAGACGCCTCTACATCTTAAATAACATGTGGCAAATTGCGTCTATGTTCGTTCGTCTATTGAGGCGGACAAAAAAAATACGTCTATTTGCGAACGAAGACAGATATAGACTTTGTTTTTATACATTACAGGGAAATGTAAACAAGACTGTTTACAGAAATAGTACTTGGAAAATGTCACAACTATACATTTTAACAGGTTTATTCAAATTGATTGAGCAGATTCCGGAAACAACCATGTACAAATATCGGTACAGATTATTGTCATATGAAATTTACTGCCAAAAACAGTCTTCAATATCCTTATTGTGTAAAAAAGATTTCTCTCTCCTTCTCAATCGGTGGAAACGACACATAACGTCTGCATTACGTCATGATGTACGTATATTAGCTTGTCACTGTTTTTTTTCTTCACGTAACAGGAAAATGAATTGAAAACACACGTTAATAAAAAATGAAAAATCGCAATGTTATGTAAAAGTAGGAAGTTTTTGAAAATGATTAACGTAATTTAATTTAAACAAACTAAAAAAAAGACAGTGAAATAAAGTGTGTAATAAAACGTCTATTAAATTTCTTTATATGTTTCCTAAACAAAGTTTATTCAACATCTAACAGATCCCATTGCCACAGGCGAGTTTTATTCAGATCTGGTCCGTGTCGTAAAATTATGTTGTAAATATAAACGCTAAATGAATTCCGTGAGCACTGTCGGTACTCTACTGACATTTGAGTAATGGTTGTGGGACGCGAATTCTCAAGTGACATTAAAATGTTTTATTCGTCCTGGTGTCGTGTTGATGTGTTTGCATTATGCGTACGAGTATATGCCCAGCGAGTTGCCATAAAATGTCCATTTACTTATTACTAATAGTTTACGTTGAAAGTTTGACATTTTTCCTTCGGGACGATGTCACAAATTAATAAATATTAGGATTTGTGAAGAATCAAAATAATAATATAAATGTTTGAGTAATATTTTCTTTGAGGTATTTAAATTTTCTTTCAATTATCTCTGTTAATATATTATTATAATTATAATAAATATATATATTATAATCTACAGAACATGGGAAAAAGATAATATTTGCAATGAACGAATTATACCAATTGACAAGCAGGTGGTATTAATGGTCTAATACGTTATTTGATATATTAATTTTATTAAAAACTAAATTGACAAATTAGTCCTATGATATATATATATATATATATATATATATATATATATATATATATATATATACGATATTGAGATGAAACTAATGCTTTCAATTATGCATATTTTTATAAAATATAAAATTCCAAGCAGCCTGTAAAAATTATATTTAGAAATTTCTATTAGTACCGCAGTACCGCATAAATTTCTATTAGTAACGCAGAAAGATTTTTAGAAATATTTTGAGCTGTGGCTATCTTGAAAGGCGTAAGAATAATTATAACAAGAAAAAAACATTATTTTAATAATGTAGTCAAGACAGAGTTTACGATATAGAAGTTGGATATGTTGGTAAAATGACTATAAATTTCAATTTGTCCGGGAGATTTTTGTGAGGAGAGAACAGGTCAAAAAATAAACAAGTGTTAAAGTTAAATTCTTAGAATTATCAAAATAACGAATTAGAATTATTTACTAATAGTGTAACATCCGTGAAAAATCGCAATTATTTAGGTATATAATTATCATCCTTCCCATTTTTTGAGCCAAGTAATTCGAATATTAAAGTTGGTAATTATCAGAAAGCATTTGTTTTTTCTTATGTCCCAATGTTGCTTAGGACGCGTTTTAATGGTAAACACTAGCTAGTATACACTAACTAATATTCCTTTGCAGCACGTTTTTAGAACCTTACTATTTCATAAACAATAATTTATGAGACAAAATGGAATATGGGCTCATGCTGTAATCGTTATGGATCAACTGCCTACGCCATAAAGTTAAAACGACTATGAATGAATGAGGTTGAATAATAGTTACATAAAGAGTCGATGATTGGATTAACTTCCACTCATAGTGATATGATTCTATTCAAATCAGTTTAAGTTATTTCGTAATTAGTACTATGAACAGACGAATAATTTTATATCATATTGAATATATTTGGCATTAATTTTGTAAAAATTCATTATTCGCAATTAAATGAAATTATATGATGTAGTATTATTTCTACTTTCTTTAAGTTCTTTATCACGACCTAGGTTTCGTTGTATTACAACATCTTCAGGTGGGCTATTAGTAAATATATCTTATCCTAATCGATATCTTTGCTAATAGCCCACCTGAAGATGTTGAAATACATACAACGAAACCTAGGTCGTGGTAAAGAACTTAAAGAAAGTAGAAATAATACTACATCACGTAGTTTCATTTAATTGTGAAATTTTATATCAATTATATTAAAAGAATAACTAAAATGTCAATTTTTTAAAACATGCATTTTTTAATTAACCACGGTGACAACATGATTTATATTCATTCATAATGAATCGTATTTACTACATATATTCGATACAGAAAATTAATTGGAAGTATTTAATGAAATCTCAACAGTTTAGCGCTAGTTATTTCTTACTCAAACTGAATGAGAGGGATTAGCAGCATCATGGACATATCTGGATCACTAATAGGACTTAAGAGCGCCGATAGCGCGTGACTACACTGACAGGCCATACTGCTTTGCAGATGAGACTCTGCGGTTCCGGAAACTCTTCGGTGAGGTGCTTGAAGCTGTTATGCCTGATTGCTCGCTCGAGTCTCGGTCCACATGCAATTGATGCATGCCCGATATGTAAACCTTGAGTGTATTATGAATGCACTATTCTCTTATCGTGAGAGTTATATATTTAGAATTATATATTTATTGGTAATACCTTAGAAAATTAAGAAGGCAAAGTTTCCTGATTTAAATGAAAGTTTCTTTCCATAAAATTTTATGTTTTCTTTATTCCAATGTAAGATAACAAAAAATAAACTTTCCTAGTTTATTTTCGATTTGAGACAGTCATATTGAAAAGAAACTCTCACGAATTTTATTATTAGCAAAAGCTAATAATATGTTAATTTTCACCATTCCACGTTTTTAACAGTGCTTAATGCACAGTGTTCACCGTACCGTCACTAAATAAACAAATTTTATTTTTAGTTAGATTTTACAAAAACATAAATAGTTTAGTTAGTATAGTTTTATTACGTTTCCATTGTAAATCAGATTTCATGTCATTTTTCGTTTTATCATCTTTCAACAACTTTATCTTTCGTATATTAAAAAGCATACGCTAAAGTCAGTATAGGTTATAGATTTCATTAATTCATATATTCAAATTGCATAACGTAAAAGAAATTTACGACAAACATACGAGCTAACTCCGTCAAAAGTGAGTGAGAACTCGAACGCCAAAACCACACACATTTCAATACACTTGCTCGGTATACACCAACATAAGCACTCATATACGACCGACCAAATCAGAAGGTTCAGCTTTTAGGAAGCTTTCTTCACTGTTACGTGAATGGAGTAATCTATTCGCAAGCGCGCTATAGCGGTCAAGGGCACAAAACACATTACACGAGCCATTATTCACAATTCCGCAGAGGAAACTCGATTTTCTCATCCAATGGTAAGTATCCCGCTGCTCATCCATCACGTTAAACGTCATCGCTCAACTTTGTCACAAGAACACCCTGGAACATTTCAATGTATCGGTGGCGGGTAGCTGTCACGTGCCTGAGTTTATTGCTTAGTACAATTTCTTGCGTTAAGTTTTCCGAACATGTTGGAAACGGAGTCGCTGGAAGTAATAGGGATCTGTTTTAGCTTTAATTTTAAGCAATTAAAACGGATACACAGGAGAGGAGGCATAAAAAAATGTTGAAATATTATATCGGATTGATATTTTTCTATTCATTAAAAAAGGTGTTAAAAAAACCTTCTTTTTTGCTAAGTTATAAAAATTTTAGTTACAAAAAATATAGGAAACATATTTTGATTACATACCTACAATATTTTATTGCGCTCAATGTCTTTACATTGAAACAATAAACTATAAAACTAAACATACATTTTGAAATATTTTTTCAAATATTAAAACGATAATAGTTACATTTGAACATATTTATAACGAGCCGCATCCTTGACTTCGTTTACGTGAATTCTTAGGAAATATTATTAAGTTATTGCTAGATTAACGTTTAAATTACGCGGTCAGTCTTTGTATTGAAATTTCAAACTTTTATATGTTATATTTTATAAAGTTGATTGCAATGTAATGATACCTACATTTTACCTTAATAATTGAAAATCCACCTGTTAAAAACTTGTTAGATTCATTTAGCGTTTCTTGAATGATGCGCGAATAAATAAATATACTCGTGGACAAAAAAAAGAAAAATTCAAAATGAATATTTTTGTGTTCTCTTACTTTTATTATATATATATATATATATATATATATATATATATATATATATATGTCCCTCTGATACATTCAATGTGCAGGCATACTATTATGTAGTTTTATTATTTGTGTAAACATAAATAAGCCAGGATATGCTAATTTCGTCAAAATGCAAGTTCCAGGCTTTGATTAGGTTCGATTTTAACTTTGAAAAGTACGAATCAAAAAATGAAATGAAATAAACATTTCGGATGAGAACACAAATTTGAAATTACTTTGTTTTGATTTAAATAATCAATAAGTAATAAAACAAACATTTTGTTAGTTTATTTAATGTTTGTAAGCCACAATTCGTTAAGTAATTTCATTCATACTTTGTAAAGTCTTAAGATATTGCAAATATAACGAATAAAGGATATTTTCATTTAACGTACATGAACCAAAAGTATAATAAAATGTAATAATAGTATAAGTATGCGTAAAGAATAGGAGACTAATAATAATAGAAAGATCAAGAATGACCTATGGCAAATTTATTGTCCTTTGCAAGGGATCAAAAAAAGCTTACTTCGACGTTAAATTACAAATGTGACACATGACATTACAAATGGGATTACATGTGTTACCATGCCCAAACGATAACAAAATATTTATAGAAATAACTAATTAATTTCCACATAGAAGGCGTTCATCAATTTAAAACGAAATCAAAATATCAAAATAGTCTCTTAACTTTTCGAAGTCAGCCTCAATGGCAGAAGCTGCCCCTTTCATCAATGAACCATGTTATGTTAATATCCAAATTTCAGCTTTTTTGGTTAATAGCCGATGGACAGACGCGAGAATACCATTTGTCCTAGACCACAGAGTACGTAACGTAATCAAACAATTATTACCCCTAACTGTGATTTTTAAGATACTGTCTTCGGCTTAGTAACTATGAATTAAAAGAAGAAACAAATTACAGTAAATTATTTTTGCGGTAACAGTTCCAGGAAAAAAATTTAATGCTGAAGTTATTTTTATGTGCTATTTGAATAATGTGTTTCCATGTCAGCGGCATTTAACGCAATCTTTGAAATAATTTTACCATTAGGCATTAGGTGCTATAAAATGTCATTATATACAAGTATGTGTGTGTATATATATATATATATATATATATATATATATATATATATAAATATATATATTCATATATGTGTGTGTTACAATTTATTTCGTTTCATTAATCAGTATGTATATTATTTGCAACATCACTTTCTTTTAACAACGTATTTCATGTTTTTACTAGTACCATATAATTATTAATAAAAAGCTATTTGTTCCACAAATTTCTTATTTATTTAGAGTAAAATTTGTTCAGCTTAATGCATTTTTGCAACGTATTACGCAAGTTATTACGAAACAAAAAGATAAATTACGTAACAATTAAACAAACAACGAATATAAATATTGTTAAAAAATTGCGCGATGAATACTATTATAAATTTAAATACATTATAATAATAATAACATAATGTATTCAACTGTTGTTGAATACATTATGTTATTATTTTAAATATTAACAATACTTAAACATATTCAGCTACAGTGGCTAACAGACAGGTAGGCAGAAAGAAAAATTTTGCTTGTTGTGAATTTATGAAACACCAAAAATTAAGCAAGTTTACTCGAACAAAGTTAAACTGCTGGAAGAGAGTTGCTGCCTTTGCATAGGTCATTAACTATATAAGGCATTTACAATTACAAATAAACATACTATGTAACAACGTTTATAATGACATTTATGAAAACTATATTATATATTTTTTTGGAAAATCGATATTTTTCCAACAATACTCGTCCATATTATTGTAGGATAGGTAAAAAAAATACGTAGAAAATTTAATTAAATGGCTTCAAGTTACTCTCTATATAAAATTTATAGAATCTTAAACACGTTAATCCAAGTTATTTCGATTTTTTTTCAATCTATATAAATCCATATTTAATTTAATTATTTCCCATATTCACCTAATTTTTGTGTTTTTATTTTTCAGCACAAATATAACATTTCAAAACAATACGATTCTAAATATAATTTAAATATATTTATTTATTTATATTGCAAATAAATTAGGAGGTAATATTAAGAGGCGCCAATATTTACATATGCGTCCGCCTAAAACCGATATTACCTAACTCGGATATTATCAAACCGCACGATGGTATAATTGCAAGCTAAGGGTTAATTAATTTGGCTGACCCAGCAAGCAAGGGTGCTATGTGGAGGATTTAAAGCAGAAAATTCCTTCCATTAAACGATAGTCCTTCCATGAACAACTCATTGCAAACGGGATCAAAACTCCATTGACAAAACCACATCTCGTAAAAATGCTGGAAATTTTGTGCGAGAAAAATTTACGTTAACGTATATGAGAACGTTAAATGGAAGTATTTTTATATTTTTAATCGATTTATAAAAAGAGGGAAATGCTAAATTTAACGCATGTGTATTTTTAGAATAAAATTCTTGTACAGATTTGAACGAAACTTTTCCTGTTTACGTAGACGAGTATGCGAATGATTTTATATATTTTCATAAAAAAAGTAAAGGGTTTATTACCTATTCGGTTAAGGATTGATATATTTAAAACATTAATTAACCTATTTCACTAGTTTGAATTTTGGTATAATAGTAGTACATAAATATCTCCAACTATGTAGAAACATAAAAATTACCGCACATTTTTATCACAATTAAATGAAACTACGTGATGTAGTATTATTTCTACTTTCTTTAATTTCTTTACCACGACCTAGGTTTCGTTGTACTACAATAACTTCAGGTAGGCTATCTAATATAATAATTGTTAATAGCCCACCTGACGATATTATAATACAACGAAACCTAGGTCGTGGTAAAGAAATTAAAGAAAGTAGAAATAATACTACTTCACGTACTCGTAGTTTCAATTAATGGCGAAAAATGAATTTCTACAAAATCAACACCAAATATATTCAATAATACATTTTTATTTACGATGACAACACATGATGATGATAAAGTCAGAAACCGATAATGGAGATGAAAATTCTATAAATGATATTAATAGTAATATTATTAGTAGACCCATCAAGTTTAAGCTCACTCATCTTGATAACCTACTTATTTTAGCCCTTACTTTTTAGTACATTTAAATTAAAAGGTTTTTTGGAAAACTTTCCTATGAAATTTTATAAATTTTAACAAGAAAACTTTCCTTTCTTGCTTAGGAGGAGAACAGAGAGAATATAACAATAAGCGAGCTGAGCTTCGTTCCCACAACTGATGATGATGGAAAACCAATCACTTGCCGGGCTGAGAATCCTAACGTTACAGGACTCTTTCTCGAGACTTCGTGGACCATTAACGTTGTTTGTGAGTATTTTTATATACAAAATGGTTAATGAAATTGTATTTAATTACTTTTTAAAACTAATCTAGATTTATCAATCAACCTTTTGTACTTGTTAGTAAACTAGAAGACAAAATGGATCTAACAAAAATATTATTTGACATATTTTTATTGTATATATATATATTAAATAGGTCTATTTATGAAAGAGACATACGCTTTATTCAAATTCTTTATTTTCTTTAGACGTCAATAACTATATCTACGGCGGGACCTACGATTCATGAATTAAACTTATATTATGTGGATTTCATCTGATATATTTTTTATGTCTCTCAATTTATCTATTCTTAATTTTTTGGAGCATTTTCGTTCACTTTAATTAAAAAAAAGTACATAAGAGACTTGAAATACTGTAGTTTAAAATCTTTTAATATCTGTTTAAAAAAATTGCTACTAAAAAAAGTACAAGTAGAGTATTAGTTCTAATAAGAATACATGAAAATTATTAGCCCTTACATAGACTCTATAAAAGTATTAGCTCTTATATATATATATATATATATATATATATATATATATATGTATATATATATGAATTCCGAACCAATGAGTCCAGAGCTGGACATCAAACAAAGACTATCAAGCATAGTGCAAGCTCGTATTCTCACTTTCTTTGAAATATGTCCAAAGAAACAGCGCAGTTGCGAACCCAGGATCTAGTAGTGAAGAGGAAAGTCGAAGGCATTAGACCACTCGACAGGATACCAATGAGGTGGACAGATCAAGTAAGGAAGACCTTCAACGGACCACTGCACGAATGTACAATGATAGCGAGAGTTCGCGAAGAGTGGCGTCGACTTGACGACCACGACCACGACCACTCAAACAGCGACAAAGAAGAAGAATATGTATATATGTATATATATATATATATATATATGTATATATATATATATATATATATATATATATATATATATATATATACATATGTATATATATTTCGTACGCTAAAAAGATCAAACCACCACAGATGGCCATGACTCAATTCTATTTCTTTTTTGGTGTGAAGTAACTAATGTAATTGTATGGCAATATGCTTGTAAGATATATTCGCTTACCGGCGAAAGCTTTGGAGCGGTGGGAGCTTTCAAAGCGATTTAAGAGAAAGCAATTACACTTTTGCATAAAATATTTGATACTGTATACGAAATGTCTATCGCATGTATTATGTCCATATTTTGTATGAAGTCACGGAAATTAGAAGTTATATATTGACAGTTATGAGATCATATGATTTATCTAGTGTATAGAAATCTAGCCATGTTTTCATATATACTACATATATTGACGACAAGCGGTATTTTATTCATCTCGAACGTTTGGTAGTCTTATATTTTTGTGATTTTCTTAAAATACCTTTGAAAATCTAGTGTCATCAAGTTTTTAGTAATAAATGGTGAACAAAACCTTAATTTTATTTTGAAACGCCTATATTTTAAAACCTCACATGAATATGTGCAAAAAAAATTATGCTACTTTAATATATGTTGAGATGTATTTTCAATTGCTTTTTGTAATATTTTTCTTCTAATTGATATATCAAAATTGGTTTCAATTGTATGTCGAAATTTATTGAAACTGTGAGGTTACAACGGATGGTAGGGCAAACAGATAGACATGGCAAAATTATAACCGTTACTTATTTTACTACAGAACGTTACAATCTTGTGAAATATAAGCGATATAAGGATATAGCGGAGATAATGTTGGTATTAAGAAGCCGAAAACATTTTTAAACAATAATAAATGAAAGTTACGTTGTAATAGGTCGAATCAACACTATCCGTCAATATCGAATTTGTTGTTTGAAACATAAATGAAATATCAATTTTGTATTCTTGGAAGGTAATAGAAGAAGAAAATTAATAAAGAATAAGATAATGTCTAGATTTCCCCAGTTATAACAATTGTAACGCCTTTGCCATCGAAATCCCTCGTGCCAAAGACCAAAACTACCCATCCCATTTAACTACATTCTATATCGCCCTTATCATAGTTCCCCCCGTAGATAAAATAAAACATAAAAAGCATATAGTGTTAATGTCATCCCTGGCAATTTATGAGAGCGCTTCGGCTCCCGCGGACGAAGACAAGGACGAAACAATCCAGTCATCTTTTTACGAGCATCAAAGTGATGAAAAAAGCGAGCTACCAAGGGACCGCAAGATGAATGAGATCCCAGCCTCTGATGATAATACTTATGAGTATGAGTGAGCAAAAACGCGCCTCCCGGAACGCTCCTGATCCGACAAAATTAAATGGAAGCGAATAATACAAATATAAGATGTCAACATAGCAACAAAATATTGTTATGACTTTGGACATTATCTGTTTTTACGGTTTCGGACATATCATTTATCAATTAGTTTTGTGCGTCGCCCGTGTCGGTATTACGTGTCACAATGGCGGTAGGTTCGTAAAGCTTTGTAGGGTGAAAAGATTATTGTTGCTGTGTTTACAAGTATTGGTCTTTTTTATTCGCTTTCTTATCGCTGTTTAGTGATAGTTGTTCCCTAAGTTTCTTATTGTCCCTTCATTTGATGGCAATAAATGAAACGTTTACTTCCTGGTAGTTATTTGAGGAGTGACTCCGCGTTCTTATAACAAGAAAAACAGATGACTGTTTTATTCTCACAATCTTAATACATTTGTCACATATATGGCTATTACAGTAATATAAAAATAATGAATAAGATTCATCCTCTGGAAGTTCATGTAATTGCAAATTTAGACACAATTAACAGTTTAAATATTTCATAGTGTGAACTATGTTAATACATCACTATATATATATATATATATATATATATATATATATATATATATATATATATACGTATACATATATATATATATATATATATATATATATATATATATATATATATATATATATATGTACCTTTAATAAAAAATTGTTAAAATGTATTTTCTCCTAAATTACACAATATATCAAAATTTATTTGTCGTTATTAATCCTAAATGATAGTTACATTTACGTGGATTTCTTTAAAAACTCTTTCTAACGAGGTACCGCCTAGATTTTATCAAATTTCGATTCGGCTCTGGCTTTCAATTCTTACTTTACTAAATTTGTTTAAATTGTATGCACATTAGAAAAACGAGAACCGAGCGAGAGCAAAGAGGGTTCTGTGCGTAGCCTTCCGCTATCGAATCTTCAAAAAATATAATGCCACATTTTATTATACATCTACTTATTTTAATTAGAAGTACATAACCTATATACGCCTCATCTAATTTAATCGACAAAAGTTATTACTTTTAATGTATACATGTGAAGCGTACATAAAGCCATCCTGAATTATTCGATTATATGACGTAATTACGTAAAAAAACATTTTTTACGTTAGGCTCTCCTTTGTTACGCAAGCTTGTCTTAAATTGTTATTTATTACTCCATTATCTAATAAGTCTTTCGGCATATGTTCCACAGGGATCATATTTCCACTGTGGAAAATTAGCTTTTATTCTTCTTACAATTTCATCCACGTACGTCGTTTTGAGACCCCTATTCATGTTGGGTATGTACGTATATTAAGACTTACGTTCACTTCACACTAAAATATTAATTTTCTTTTATTTCAATATTCTCAGAGTTTTGTTTATCTTCCAGTAAAGAAAGAAATCTTTCGACGATTCTCGTTATACGTTTCTCTAGACTAGACTTAAAATCTTTTTATTTATTAAATGCAAAAGTTTGGCTTTTGCTAATTTCTAGTCCAAAATAGAATGAGAACTTTTTGTTAAAAGTCTTTTAAATAAAGAGTAAAAACAAATTGAAACTAAATAAAGGTGATGAATTTTTTTTGTAATGATATGAATAAGTACTTAATATGAAATAAAATATTACGAAGGCGTCAAGCCAATATAGATATATAAATTAAATCTGTATATTTATTTCAATTCATTAGTGAATATTATTAAATACTAACCTTATTAGGTTAGGTTAGGTTAGGTTAGGTTAGGTCTATTATAAGCAACAGTGAACGAACCCTTAATTATTGATTAAAATAAATTACTCATAAAACAAATGCATGCAAAAAAACGGCTACTTCATTTGCCCTTCTAAAACTTATAAATTGGTATTAAATATTGAAAGCGTTAATATTGCTTTATATAAAATTTAATATGCTTTATCGATATGCTGAAATTTCAAGTTTCTCTGTCAAATGGTTTCCGAGAAAAACGGTTGTGAAAAACAGAAAGACTAACGGACACATGAATGATCTTATAAGGATTTCGCTGCCTCCCTTTTGAGATAAAGGACCCTAAAATTAAAATGTATACAAATATATTTTATGAGTTGTCCAGCAAAATGGCTCTTCTGATGTGGAAGTGGTTAATAAGATATAAATTACATTGACCGATAAAACAGAATATGTGTAAATCTATAATGTTAATAAAATTGTAACAGAGTGAATTCTGTACACGGAAAATATTTTAAAAAGAGTGATTGATTTAGCATAAAGAATTATAACAGAAACCAGAAAATCTATTTTTAGAAATTTGACCTGTTCGTTTGTACATCAATTTGTTCGTCAATCACTCGAAAGCTACTGGACGGATTTTGATGAAATTTGGTATGGTAAAAGTTTATAACAAACAGCAACTTATGAGAGTTAAAAATAATTCTAATGACTTTCTTATTCCGAATAGCATGCGAGTAAAACAGGGTGGCACCGCTAACATGATATAAAGTATATATTTACTCAAAATACGTAAAAAAGAAATTACATACGTTAAGGAATAAAATTATACGTATGTTTTTTTCCTGAGTGCCGGAAAACTGCGGGGCTATAAACGATTCAAGTCGCGACTGTCGTCTCTGCTACCCGAGAAAAAAAACATCGAAGAGTAAATTGGTGCGCGCAACAAAATTAAACTTGACCTTTTCGATGGACAAACGTCTTATCAGAAAACTTGTTTTGCTCGAAACTAATTCTTATTTATTACATTGTGAGGCGAGTGGCAATAAACTAGCGAGAACGGGACAGACAGTTAGGCGGGACAATATTTATATTGTACAAATAGAGATATACGCTTATTAACTGTCCTTCGTGATGTTTTTTAGATTAGAGTTCTTCCTAGGAAATTCGTTTTATAATCAAAGGAGGTATTGAGTCAGCCTTTAAGTTTGGACTAATTGGAGATTTGTTTAAGGTTTGTCACTTTAGTTAGATGAAGCGCGAGTTTATTATACACGAAATATAACTCCTTATATTGATTTATCACTTATGTCAATAAATCGGCAAAGAAATTTTAAAACATTGAAGACAATTATGTTGCGTGTAAAGAGAGAAAGCAAAAAGATATATTAATCGACATGTACAATTTTCGTGGCGAAATATTGATAATTGTTTTTTTTAATATTAATTTAAGGCTACATGTGACATAAAAGTAGTTGCTATGTTGTTATCTGTATATATTTATATATATATGTATATATATATATATATATATATATATATATATATATATATATATATATACTTGTGTGTGGAAATGTTTAAAAGTATTTTGAAATAAATATTTAAAATGAACTTAAACTCGACTCGAAGTAGATGTCACTTGAGAGGTATAATATTTTAAGAATTACAAAAAAGCCAATTATAAAACAGGTATACCTCATTTAATATTTTATGTGTGCAAAGGTATTTCTTTACAAGCTGTCCTACTGTCAAATAAGAAATACTGGAACATGAGTGGAAAAAAAACATATTTTCATTTAAATTACTTTTCACTTTTGAATAATTTTACTGAGAGTACCATTTTAATTCAATAAAACCTGTACGGCTGATGAAGGATAAATCTAATTTGTAAAAGCATTTTGCATAAGTTGTCTATTGCATCTAAAGGAACGTGACATATTTCTATAAAGAATTAAAATTATTCCCGTTTTTAAGTGCAAAATTAATGACTTTCTTTTTCATTTTATTGAAAATGTTGCTCTCGATATTAATTTACAACCTACGGTGACAACGTTTTCTTATTTTTTTATTGCCTGTCAGAGTGTTTATTTCATTTCTGTAAGTTCTTTCTGTTTACTTAGCTTCCTGAAATTTCATTATATTTTTGTAAATGGATAAATAATGCAAAAGAAGTCAGTTTAAAGGAAATTCGTGAAGAAAATTGTATTAGTCACTGCGTTTTATTTGATACTGACATGAAAATCGTTAATTTTCTTCTCTTAATACTTTATATCCTTTAATTATTTTATAACGTGATTAGTAACGGAGGTATCACTGGTAGGAAAAGCTGTCTGATCGTGAGCAAAATAAATTTACCAAATTGAAAGTGTAAAAAATACGGTATTGTTTTTATTCGATAAACGAGCCGAACACCATTTCTGTATTTATATTCGCAGAGCCAGCATTTTTTAAAATATTTTCACGCCATCTTTTTCTATCTACCTCGTAGCATGATTAAATGTAAAGCTTGCGGGATAGCGGTAGGAACAAATAGATTTAAGTTTTTATTTAAGAACAATTCATTCAGTGATTCAAAACCTCTGGAACACCTACATAAAATTAAATACAAAAAGAGAATATGTCTTTATTTACAACAGTTAGGGCGAAATTATTTAGAATATTGTATTTTTCGTACTAAGAACAAACACAATTACGAATGCATTAGAACAAGTACTAATACAGTCGAACATGGGAAACAATTAATATAATTTTCATGAGATAACTAAGTTTTAAATAAGTAAATATTTTAAATCAACATTTCTTCTTATCTCATTTTCGTAAAATATGAGGTATGGAGGAAGAAAATGAGATAAAAATTATTAGGTATAAAGACACTTTGTTTTGTGCTCAATTTCCAAAAAAACATATTGGTATTGAAGCACTTTGCCTTTATTACTAAACATTGTCTTCGTATTTTTTATTATTTCTTTTACGTTATTTATTAATATAATGTTTAATTCTACTGTAATGAAGAAATATTTATTGTTTCCAAAAGATCCACCACAAGTGACACTGCGTCTGGGTAGCACGCTCAGTTCGGATGACATCAAGGAAGGTGACGATGTATATTTTGAGTGTCATGTGCAAGCCAACCCGCCCTGGAGAAAACTATCTTGGATGCACAACGTGAGTTTGTTCGAAAATTTTTTGAATAATGCTTATTCTTTAAAAATTACTTTTCGATAATCTCAAATACTTCAGGAAGCTGTCGTTATACTTATGATCTAACATAACTTACGTAAAAATATTTGTGTTGTATTAAGAGTAATTTATTTATATCTGTGGCAAGTAATTTATTTATAATGGTATTCTGGAATATATTTGATATATTTCTAGATTGATTCCTAAATAAGTTATGTTTTTTGACGAATATGGTTTTAAGTAGAAGAATGTGTGTAATTATGGTTTGTTGATGACAACTAAAGGGTTGTTATCAAAATATAAAAATGGAAATAAGGGTGAGGCCTCTAGAAATTTACAAACTAATAATAATAAAACACTAATTAACATTAATTGAAAAAAAAATATATTTGGAATTTTAATTGTACAGTAAGAAAATTATTTTAAGATAATATATCAAACTTCACAAAATTAAATTATTATTTGATTATTTATGATAATATCGTTAATTTTTATAACTTCGAGAAAAAGACGTATTATTTAAATATTTCAAGAATTCGCTTATTTTCGTATTTTATGTAAACATTTAAATAATTGAAAATATATATTTGTTATATCAAATGACACTGCGATTAGCACTGATTTTTGGTTATTAGATATATTATGATTTAAAATTTTTAACGTATATATATCATACGGTTATGGACAAAATGTTTATATCGGTCGACATTATATTATCTTGGCAACTAATAAACACGCCACCTGTTCCAGTGATTGCCAAAAAGTCATAGATATTCTTCAAATATATCCGACGGGGTATATAAGGGGTATGGTGTTCGATTTTTTCTTGAAAATAAGCAAGTGAGCGTTGGTCTTAAATTCATAAAAATGTAGATATGTTCTTTCCATACTGTAAGAGAGCAAAATGGGTCCGACACATTGTGGCGAGTCGAGTTTGTGGGATAGAAGCCGCTGCTCCTCACGTTTGTCGCTCAAGTTTGTTTGGCTGTGTCACGTCATTAAAAGTTAACTAAATATCATAATTCTCTTAGTATTTGTAATATGCAGAATTTAAGACAAAATTATATCACTCGAAAAAATAAAATTAGGATACAACATGTTTATGATTGTTAACATAACGTGATTATTCATAACGAAACTGTCATTTTATTGTTTACTGAAATATTACCTTTAAGATACAAGAGGAGTAAACAGATATTCAGTTCGCGAAAATAGTATGCTCGGTCATATTTTTAGATAGTGTAAAATTAGATATGTACATCGATATCGGCAATATGCAGAAATATAGGCAACCCTAAAACTATAAACAAAAGGAACCAACTCAAATGACATTCCAGTTAGTCTCTTTCTCATTTCTGAAGGGAAGATCGAAATTAAATATCAGTAGTGTGCGTGTCCACAACAATGACACACATATTGTATTGTACACAAATTGTTTTTAATTCAAATAACGATAAATATAATAAACTAAATAATTAGTGAATATATAAAAAGATATCGGTAATATAAATAACATTCAAAAATTAAAAATTATTTTTTGTGACTTTTTGGTGACAGAAAGTCAAACAAATCGTTATAAAAACATAAGTAATACAATTTCAATAATCAAATCTGCAAAATAAAATTTAATTACATAGAGTATATATTAAGTTATTATACAGTATTATATGTAAATATTAATACTGTATAATACGAAAGTTAATATCGATGAAATGAATTCTAAGTTTGTTAGGTGCCAACCGAATACACGTGGGTTAATAATAAATAAAACTTGGATAGTTGTTCAGAGGTTATCTGACACGAAAGTCATTGAACTAATTTATAAGTTTGATAGAAATTTTAATAAAAATGTTATTTTTCCGATTGCGTGCCAAAGTAATTCGTTTCACATTTAATTATATATATATATATATATATATATATATATATATACATATATATATATAAATATATATATATATATATATATATATATATATATACATATATATATATAAATATATATATATATATATATATTTATATATATATATATATACATATTTAACAAAAATACAAGAAACACATATTCACCAAATACAAAGACCTAATTCAGATGAAAACTTAATTTTTTAATCAATCGACATTGAAAATGATATAATACAAACCTTGACTAAAGGTTTGATACTTAATTTAAACTATGAAATAACCGCCGATTATTTTTCTGAAAGCACTACGTCGAAGACGAGATAAAACCTGCGGGGAGTGATGGCAGTGTTAGAGCGAGATCGGGAAAAAAAGAAAAACAGAAACAAAGATTCAGTTATGCCTCGATAAACGAGAAAATGGTCATTCATTTTAGAAGGGAAGCGACGGAGGTGACTGGTCGCGGCGAGGATAAACGACGATGCTGTAGTACACAAGTGGATAGAGTGTCGTAAAACGGATATAAAATGAAAAAAGAAAATGAAGAAATTCACTCTCTGATGGGAATCGTCTCAATATTATTAAGTACATAAAATAAATGATTCCTAAAAAAGAAAAAAGATATCTCACGGTTATAAAACTATATATATATATATATATATACACATATATATATATATACATACATATATATATATATATATATATATATATATATATAATTAAAATTGATGCAAAATACTACATACCGGGCATCGCCCGTCACCGTTAAAATAATAGGCCGCCAGGAGATGAACCGTTTATTGTGATTTGAAGGTTCAGCAATACGATTGTTATTTCATAAGCGGAAATATCGACTAAAGTGTTAATTCTAAGTTTTTCTCCAATTTTTCAATGAGATTCTCTGTTTATTGTAATATAACGTCTAAATATTACTACGAAAATACTGTAAATAAAATGTGTACATTTTAAGGAAATTATTGCTAAAGCCAAAATGTTTCGTAAGTTTTTTCGTCTCATGTTTTTTGAAAATAACTCGAAAAAGATGTTTGCTGTACCTATCGTGCAACCGTTGTTTTTCAGCATAATTTTTTTTCGATTAAATGGCATAGCGGGAATTTTTTTTCAGATTCCTGTCGAAAATATAAAACGAGAATAAATGAAATGTTTTTTTTTTCATTTATGCGTTTATTATCGAGTAATAATTTATTTTTCATCAAAAAATATTTTTTATTTTCAACATTTCCTCAATCACTATTATAGATATATGTTTTAATGCTGTAAACAGAAATTCCACGTTAAACAGAAGTTAATAAAAACACTGAGTTACCAGTATAATTCATTTTTCTTTCGACGAAATAATACTCGTATCGCTCTCTCTTCAAGGACGAATGAGGTGTTTGGTGTGTCGCGTCGTAAATACTTTTATGCTATTACGCCCCGTTCTGGATGCTTGCTCTGTGGGACGTTTAACTCTTGAGATAACCTTGAAAGAGTGAATCTCAAGAATGAGATAAGATACGTAAGAAAAACTTATTAACTACAATCATGTTTTTTACCCAGGAACACGTAACAACTAGTTACTAAATCAATTTAATAACTCCTGTATATATTGAATTGATAACTAATAAACGCGCCACTTTCTCTAATGGTTTCTAGGGTTTAAAAATAAAGAAATTTCATGAAGAGAACTTAAGGGCCCACCACGAAAAAGCAAAAGGTGGGAAAATGAGCGAAGCAGCTCGGAATATAACCACAATTGTTATGAAGGTGTTATTTTTTCTATGACACAATCAAGCATTGGTGTCAAAGGTTTACTAAATTTAATTTTTGAATTCTCAGAAAAATTAAGAACCTTTTTAAATAAATTCCAGGTTCAATTGGAGTTATCTATTATATGACGCGAACGTAACTTAGTGTTCATACTTTAATAAAAAAACAATTTCAAGTTTTGAGGAAAGAGTAGACATTCTATTTGGCTACCATATGGGCTAACATACCATCAATTTATTTGACTGACATACAAAAATTGACATGAAAAACTACATTCACCGGTGGGAACTATGTATTCTCACGTGCCATACTCTCCGAATCTTTAGCCTCTGACTATAGTCTATATTGAATCCTATTTTAATTATTTAGGCAGTAAAGACTTCAGACCATTAATTAAACTTACTGATTTATTCATCAAAACCCCAAAAAATGTTACAAGGAAAGAATTTTATCTCATGTAAGTATATATATATATATATATATATATATATATATATATATATACATATATATATATATATATATGTATATATATATATATATATATATATTCCTTTAATTATCAAAACATTTTATGCCCCAGGCTCAAAAGTGTAGAACACAAAGAGGCATATATACATGTATAAAGATATTGACACAAAATTAACAGTAAACTCCAACTATTGCTATTGAAAAAAGATTGTTTTTTTCACACACATTTAAATATTTCCAATAAATTTTATTGTTCCATTGGACATTGCAAGAAATATAAGGACAGCTAAACACAATAAAGGCTATGTATTTATTTATTTCGAACTTTATTGTGCAAACATATTCGTTCTTTGGCGAACTTATTGCGACATAATCAATCCCTTCCGATTATCTACAATGCTTGAATATGACAATTATGAATTGACAATATTGAATATGACAATAGTTGAATAAAAATGAGTAATGTGGAAAATCGTAAAAGATATTCATAAACGTTGTAGTAGATTACAACAATTACTAGTTAAAATATCAATAAAAAGCTGTAGAGTACCCTTAAGAAATAAATAAGTAAAAACAGTACTAAATAGAAAAATATTTAAAAAAATTTTTTTTTTTAAATCTTCCTATAACATGGTTAAGGACTGGAACTCAGGAAATATAGGATTATGAGAAGAAGGTTTGTAAACATTTATGCAGGGCGCGTTCTTAGTATCCTAATCCAGTAGATTCCAAAGTTTTATAGCTTGGACTGAGAAGAATTTTTCATAAAAGGTGGTTGAATATTTATTAAAAAGAAGATTGAGCTGGTTTTCACAGCATCACCCTATACTATGAGTAAAGAAGTAACTAAATCTGATTCTAAGATATGTCGTATAAGTTGGATTGTTCAAAATATTAAAAAGAAGTATACGAATTTATACATCGCGCCAATCATGGACTTGCGTCCATTTCACATTTTTGCAAACGAAAACGTAGTGGATGCAAAAATTTTGAAGACTTTCTAATTTTTAGGACCTTTCTTAGTAATATTTGTTACAGTATTGCATGAAACATTTTTATGGCACAGTGATGCACATTTATGACACAGTGCAATACACGACGAATATTTTTTTGCAAGATACTACAAATATTTTTTAAGTTTTCTGTGTAAATACTGCCTTTTAATAAAATTCGACGTACAATGAGCACATTCTTATATTAAGACTAATACTTTTTTAAACACGCATCTTTAAAATCCACGCAGTTCACAAATTAAACATTTTATGTGAAGTTAATATTAAAATTATTATAATTGTTTATAAGTAAAGAGAAGGCTTGGTTGAGCTCTGTGTAATAAATATGTACTGATTAATCTTAATATATATATATATATACATATATATGCTATGAAATTGTAATTAATATTATATGTTTGCTACGAAATGTATAAATACTTTAAAATTTTGGCGTCACTCCGTTATATCATATCCGTTATATCACTTAGTTCCTATACCATTGGTACTTTCAAAGTTATAAATTATATTATAGTACGTCCTTCGCCACTTCTTTGTGTCAAAACACGTTAGCAATTATAAATTTAATTCAATTTTTAATTTAGTCCCTGGCTAATGCGTTTCACACCTTTTACACTATAATTTAATACAAGTTATGAAATAAATTATACGAAGTACAGTTAAAGAAGAACAGTTACTTTACAAGTACCAGTTGTAAAGTAACTGTTCTTTAATTTTAAAAGTTTGGTTCAAAGCAATTAATTCGCAACCAACATCGTCTCTTTCGCACTGCTATTTTTTATATTTTTCTTTTCATTTAGAATGATGTTGATGTTTTTTTTTCTTTTACCTAATATACATTTTGGGTTTAATCGTAAAGCAGAGAAAAAGAGAAATTTTTTCAATTGTGTTATCAATTATTAGTTGCCCTCAATTTTAGCTCTAAAAAAATATTTCTTGGTATATGCAAAAAGTCGGTATCTCTCCTACTGATTTACCATCTCTCCTACGGTTTTTAAAAATAGGCGTGACCCATACATTATGCAACAAAATTATATATACAAGATAAATATGACATCCCATATAATATTATGATCATGTTTTTAAAAATTTATTGTCTCCAAATGTATACGCTGTTTCAGTTATGAACTTAGTTCTTCTGAAATAGCTGGTACCTTATGGAGGTGAGCGACTTTTATAATTCAGGAAAACAATATTCTCTTCCACAAATAAGAAATCCATTTTAACTGAAGTTTAATAAAATAGTTGGGAAGTCAATTCTTCGCACATTGGTTTTATTACTTGGCAGATGTACTGGTATAGACCAGCGATTAAAAGCATTGCGAAATCAACGAAGCTGGCTTGTGTGTGCCAAACTTATCTGTTCGTATTTTAAAAGGTCACAAAAGATTATGTAAATCAAAGCGGCACGCAAGATGGCGAATCGATAAATATTAAGCTGTTGTCGATAATTTGGAGTTTCTTTTCTAAAACTTAACGCCGACTTCGTCGAAATTTACATTGTGTTACTTTTACATCTAGAAATAGTGAGTAAGTATTAATTTTCTCGACATTAAATAAGTTTAAATTGTCTGAGATTTGTAATGTTAATATTTCAAACTAATAACTAGTTCACGGTATTTGCAAAAGTCATTAACATTCTGATTTAATTTTGTATCTAAATGTTTTTAGTAAAACACGCAACGTGTATAAACCCGAACGGATGAAATTTTCTTAAGTATAGTTTTAAATGAAAATTATTATAACACTAATTACGTAATTAATTACTTCAGTCGTCTTAAGCCTAAAATTAACACATTTAGAAAAGTTACCTCTGTATTTAGACATTTTTACATTCTAATAGTTTTTCTTTTTTTTTAACTATATTTGTTTGAAGCTACTGGAAAAAAGAATAGCTCATTAAGACATGCTGAAACAAAACCATAAAAATTAGCAGATTGCGGGTCGAAACGAGCGTAAAGTAGGGTTCTCCAATTACCTACGAGTTTCGTTACAATTTTTTTAATAAAAATTAATTTAACAATTGTAATGCAAATGCTGGTACCCAGAATTTTTTTAGATGTTTCAAAACCCTGGTGTATAATTAGAAAGTGGCGCATTTCATATAATTTTAACTTTTCGTAAACGAAGCTTAAAAAAAATGGAAAATAAACGTGAATTTAATATTAAAGGCTTTATCCAATGACTTTCCACTTGCTAGCAATTTTTCACCCTTTCTATGTTTTACGCATATTGGCCTATTGAAACAAAAAGCAGTATATTGCTGCATAATAAATGAGATCTCTTTATGATGTATTTATTTGCAAAAGTTCATGTATATTACCTTACAACGCGCCACACTTTGCGGGACTACAAGCGTCGCCTAAAAAAATAAATGAAATGTACAGAGCCTAGGTACACGATTTATAAAAATACCGGTTTCTTATAAATTGAATAGAAGTATCAATTATCTTATTTTCCTTTAGTTTATAATCAAGTTTAATAACATTATATTTTACCTTAACCATAATACAGTGCGCTGTCAAGTCTGTGCTCTAGATAGATTTTTTTTTAAATTTTTATTAAAATTGATAGGTTAAAGAATTAAGAGTATCATACATGATTACGCTTGATTGTTTCATATATCTACCCGTTGTTTAGTTTGTCCTCAAATGTTTGATAATTTTTAATCTTAGTATTTCGAATCGTTCATGATATTGTTATAATTGAGTGATATTGATAAATAAGGTAATATATATTTAATATATCCTACATGCATTACTGTTTAACCTTTTTATATCTACCAGTTATCTGGATTGTCTTCAATTTTTTTTTCTTCATTGTTCCTATTTTCATGTCAATTATGATAATGTGTATTTAAGATTACGTATGATAAGTTCAATAATACCCTAGTAATTGTTGTTATTTAAAGTAATACACCAAATTCTCTACTGCCATTTTAATTTCCACATTGATTAACTCAATATTATTCACAGTGTTTAGATGAATTTAAATTCTACCTCTTTATTCGTAAATAATCCATTAAAACTTCTTACAGGACTTTTTTTTAAAATCGTATTTTTTTCTCACTTTTTTCAACATTTACGTATAAATATTTATTAAAAATTTATAACTTAGCCATCGCTTTATATTAATACTTAAACATTCACGCCCTATCACGTCCTATTATCATCTCTATTATAATTTATATTTTATTGATTAGACCTTTAAAACATTAGTGAGAATTTAAAAAAAATTCTTCTTAAATTTGCTTTAAAAAAGAGTTAAAATTTAAATTTAATTATGCTTGTTTGATGTTAATTTTAATGCATTTTATTTACTATTAAAGACCTGGGTTTATTAATCTATAAATTTTAATGAAATCTCAGGTAGACTCATGTAAGCAAAGCCTTACATATACCTGTTAAGCAAAATATAATCTCCAAAACATCATCGTGCTCTTAATTTAATTAAAACTAAAATCGACATAATTACATGAAACTACTTACGTAGTTTTACGTAGTTCTAAAAAAAGGCAAAGCTTTGCTAATAGCCCACCTGAAGATGTTGTAATACAACGCAACCTAGGTCATGATAAAGAACTTAAAGTAAGTAGAAATAATACTACATCACGTAGTTTCATTTAATTGTGAATAATGAATTTCTACAAAATTAACGCCAAATATATTCAATACTAAAATTGACGTTAGCTAAACGTTTTTAATTTGCTTGTTTGATGCAAAAGATATCAAATATTAATTAAAATGCTATTAAATATATTTTTATATTTAATAGCATTTTAATTAATTTTTGAAAATACTGCTAAATTTCTGAACCACATTTGGGATTTAACTACATGTAAAATTATATCTAGTGCTATTTATAAATACTGTGTCTTGTTTTTAATATTTAAAGAATCGTCATAGTTAGTCTTATCATGATTCCATGTTTACAGCTTGAAATGAATTGCTATAAAATATATTTAGCTTTAGAAAATAAAGGCTAAGTTTCCGAGCCTCATTTGGGCCATATTTTTACATCATACAAGTAAAAATATAGCCTTTAAATTAAGTACTTGTGAAATTATGTCCAAGGCTATTTATAAATACTGCGTGTTTTTTTTTTAATATTTAAAGAATCATCGTAGTTAGTCTTATCATGATTCCATATTCACAGTTGTTAAACTATATAAAAACTTATTTTAAAATACGAAAGCTATCCCCAGTATATATTTTCAAAATTTTTTGTTAGAATAGTTATTCCTAATTTTATTGTTACCTCATGTTCTTCTATGTCTTAGTCTTGAATGTCATTAGTGTTAATATTTAATTTATTACGATAATATTAGGCTTACATTTTCAAAATCGTTCACGGAATATATGCGCAAACAATAATGTCTCAAAATACGAGAAAGTATATACATAAATTTTAAACAAAATAAAACACTGCATCAAAGATAAGATTAAACCTATGAAGAGTGCTAACAGGGTGGGCGAGGCAGCAAAGAAAGAAAAACAAAAGCAAAGGTTCCGTTATGCCTCGATAAACGAAACAATGATCATTCATTTTGGAAGAGAGGTGACGGCACTCGGACGCGGGCAAAGAGAAATGACAACGTCCCAGTAAGCAAGTAGGCAATGTCGTAAAAAGGGCGTAAAATGAAATAAAAAACAAAAAGAAATGCGAATTGCCAACTGTGACATGATGGTCTACGTGTAATTAAATCGGCAGAATAAATGATTCAGGAAGTGTAAAACAGATCTCGTAAGAGAAAAAAAATTCACATATGTGTGAACCTACGTATGTATAGATTTATGTGTTCGTGCATATATATACATATATATGTATATATATTTATATTTATATATATATATATATATATATATATATATATATATATATATATATATATATATATATATATGCACACACATTCATATAGATTATTATCTTTCCTGTATTTTGACAATATTTAGGATTTGATTAACAATTAAAATGTACTTTGTGAATTAAAGTGATTCTGTTGAGTTTATTTACCAAAAATATTTGCAAATTTTACTGCCTGGAGAACTCCTTTTCTTATTTATTTCAAAAGAAGGTCCAAGATATATTTAGATTTTTCTGTATAAATTAATTTTATCTTAGACCCATGCACATCATAAAAACAGACGTAGCTAAATTGAGGATTGAAGCCAAAATAAAGGCATAAAAGAAGTAGCTAGGAACCATGAGGATATCATCTATGTCCATTCTCTGTTCAGAAAATGAATAAATTTCTATTCGTTACAGTTTATTTGAAATTAAAACTTAATGGAATTCAAAACATGCAAAAAAAAACAAGAAACAATTATATGCATATACTTTGTAACAATCAGCCATGAAATATTTTATTAAATAAGAACTGGTTTTTAAAAGGTAATATTATCACTAAGTGTGAAACATTAATTTAAAGACATGCATGGGACAAAAAACACGTAATATAATATTTATTAATTTTGGAATGATAGTATGAATTTGCTTTAACCTTTTCTAAAAAGTTGTAAATAATACAATCTAAATATCGACTGAAGGTAAATCTACCTCTTGACCGTACGTCGTCAGTCGTCGCCGTGGTGTGTTGGGTTGATCACAATGCATTTGGCCTTTGACGATACGGCGCACAGCGGGGACCCAGGCTCGATTCCCGGCCATTCGTCGAATGGTGCTGACAAGTGTTATGGTTGGCCGAAAGAGATTGCTCTCGTAGCAATAAGTCCTTCATATGTATCAATTAGATACATGAAAGTAGATATATAAATGAATGAAGGTAAATTTAAACATAGATTGCAATAATATAAATATTTTTTAATTTTATTTGATTTAATATATTTTTGGACCAGAAAATTCATTTTTGACTTATTTGGATTATAGCATATTTCATATTCCCTTAATTTTTTATGCGATGAATACTATTTTATCTACAGAAATATAGTTATTAAAATTTAAAATAGCTTTTTCCGAACGATATTTTCAGATAGTACATAGAAAATCTTATGAAGTTTAATCCTAAATGGATGTTGTTAAGTAATGTTAAACTTAATGAACCTCAATACGTTGAAAACATGATCTAAATCAAGTTTTATTTAACCAGCGACACTCACAAATGTTAGCGCAGAAATATCAAAGATTACGTAGGTCATTTTAAAAGCAACGACTGGCCCAAACGTCATCATGCAATTTTTTATTAAAAAAGTCAATGTGATTGTATTTAGCAAAGTTATTATAAAAAGCTAATTCTTCTAAAAAATTAATTCTTCAGTCATTGTTAAAAACTAGGGATATATATATATATATATATATATGTATATATATATATATATATATATATATATATATATATACATATATATTTCATTACAAAAGGTAAAATATGACATGACATTCCAATCAAAGTAAATGTCATAAATGGAACTATTATGATAGCTTTACTTTACAATAGCTTCTGTAGATTTTTTGTATAGAATATTGATCAAATGACTCGATGAAAATCTAAATATCTCTATTATGTGAAGCAATAAATCGTTTAGAGCATAAAAGCCTGCTGTTATATTTAGAAATGAGTCAGAATAAATTATAGCATATTCAGTAGACTCGTGCTTAGTAAAATTTGTGTATCCTTTATCTCTTCGAAAACTTTTATATGGTCATGATTTAACTGACTAGAAAAGTGAGAATAAACTTTTCGATCCAAACTGGAAACGGCCCGCCGGGTGAATTGGATAGTCTTGGCAGGATTTGAACAAGCTTAAAAAATAAACATAGGGAAGGAAAAAAGCAGACGAAGTTTAACTCCGCCAAAGGGTTTAATCAGCATTTCTTTAGAAAAGATGATGATGGACCGCAGATGCAGAGGATAATAAACGACAATTTTGCTGTAGGTAATTGGATAGTCTTTTATAAAGGAGATTGAAGAAGAAAAGTGAGAACGAAATAAAATAAAACAAATGATGTGGCGGAAAACATACCAAATACAATTTTTATTAGAACGAAATATTTCAGTACAGGAACAGGAACAGGATTTTCTCAATATTTTTCTTTTTTATTACATTTTTAAAACTAACTAAATACAGAATAAGAAATAGCCAAACACAGAGAACAGCATCTCACCAAAATATGTACGAAAATTTAATTGTACATACAAACCTGAAATATAACGTATTATAATCACAGCAACGACAACAATGTGATAGCAATTTTTATCTGCACGCCGGGATACATACGGGGGGAGATACATGCACTGATACATACGGGGATCTAGTTCCAATTAAAAAGTTAGTACAATTACAAAGTTTAGTAGTAACAGTTGTAAAAAGTTAGCAATAAGTTCCAGTTTGTTATCCGTTTTTTTATGCGATCCCTTTACATTTAGAAATGTACAGGGACTGCATACATATATTCGAATAAAAAAGAAAAAAAACAATGCAAACAAGTAGATTGTTTCATGAACATGTTTTTTTCATTAAACTTCTTACAAATGTTAAAAACAGTCTTCGTCACGTGCGCTGAGTAGTTTGTTTTATTAGTTTTTTTTTATTATTCCTCATATAAATATAGTGAATTTCTCAAAAATTATGACATTCAGAATTATCACTATAATGTTTCACAAAATTTCAGGCAAATTTTCACTAACGCTGTTTCCCTCTCATAATTTTAACTTTAGCAGTAAAAGTTTCAATTTACGATACGATTTAATTGCTGACTAAACCGTTTTTAAGAGAATGAAATCGCACATTTGAAAAAAATTCTACCTCAATTTAGAATTTCCTTCATCATCTCAAATTTTATTGTTTTTAAGTACTAACTATAATTATAATTATATAGTACATGGTATCGTAATCGCAGTGTCGATTTAGGTAATGAATATTTTCATACCCCGGTTAGCTACCCAATATACAATAAATGAGGTACCATAATAGTGTTGTGTAAAATTTTACCAATTCGAAGATATATATATATATATATATATATATATATATATATATATATATATATATATTTAGATATATTTATATATATATATATATATATATATACATAAATTGTTAATATACAGAATAGAAAGATTAATTTGTTAGCAACAAGTTACCATTACATTGCCAACATTAAAATAGTTTTCTTTAATTCACTAAAATATATTCTTGAAAACTTTTTCGCCTTTCTTCATATTTTATCCATTTTTTAGCTCACAAAATTATAACTTCGTTACATGTTTGAAGACAATGCATTTATGCATTAGAACATAAAACGTAATGGCGTATCGCTATTTCCTTGTACTAAATTTGCTAGTCTCATATACTCGTATTCTCATATACATTATTTAAGTTCCCAACGTAGTTCTTCTGAAATAATAAGTACTCTACGAAAAGTAAGACATTTACAACACATGTAAATATTTTATTTTCTTTATTTAATGTTCAGTGAACTGTGGTACAAGTGGATTGATCTTATACTGAACTGAACTTAGTTTTAGAAAAATTTTCAGCTCGTACTTAAAATAGAAATTAAAAATTAAAGTTGACGGATGTTCCTTAATGAATATTTTTAAATATTACATTGAGTTTTATTTATTTTTCTTTACTTAAACATAGTATTAAATTCCTCTGTTCAATTTCGAAATTATTACATTAATTGTACCATACACATATTGAAACTTGACCGAATAAATGTTTTACCTATGACTATGAATAATATTCTCTATTCAATATTATCTAAATTAAAAAATGCATGTATAAAACCTAGAGATTCTTAATAAAAATAACCTATGAACCACTAGAAAATTTAGTAAATAAAATCGTTTTCTGACAAATAAAAAGAAAATAAATTTCAGACAGAGAAAAGCGAAACGTTTTCCTTCTATTCACGTAGTTTTACAATATTATTTAAATTTACCTATAAAATTTATAATCCCGAAATTACATACGGCCATATTACTCATACGGCATAAATATACTTAAAAGTACCAAAAATATATTTTTAGAAAAAAGAACATGGAACACTTACAAAGCATAATCGAAATAGTTCAAGTAATATTTTTAAGAAAATATTACTATTCAAAAAAGAAAATAAAAAACTTCTACCAACGACAAATGATAAGACTAAAAAGTGTGCCAGAAAAGAACTGTATAACAATCCATCAGCTCTGCTTAACTTAACCGTAATGTAAAGCTGTACGAAAGTAAAAAGAATAGTCTACTTTTTTACTGATTTATGGTTAGCAGTAAATTGGCAAAAAATAGAAACGAATTTCCTTCGTATCTTTTAAATCTTTACAAAGGACCTATCTAATAGCGTAGAACTGCGCGATAAACAGTAAGTCTGTCAAGTAATAATGAATTTTCAGTATTCTAAATTTTACGTCATAGAAATTCATTTACTAATTATTATTGAGACATTTGGTATTTGTTCTTGAATGAATTATCTTGTTTTATTCATGTTTCATCGTAAAGCTATGCCTGAACTTTTTGACTTTTACGTAATTTATATTATATTTCTCAGCCTAAATTATAGGTGTATTTTACATTTGAAGAATTTTATATATACAGTCTTCATGAATATTTCCTTTGAATTAAATATAATGTGGAATAAATAAAAAAAAGTGAACGGCAACTTATCTTTGTTCTAAAGTATATTTTAGTTGATGGTAATGCAATACTATTATACATTTAAAAAAAAATTACTGAAAATCGAATCGAGTAAAAGAAACTTGATGCAAAAAGCTACATTGGTCTTGATGGCACTTGTATGGCAGCTTGCTTGTTTGCCGGTTAATATATAAACTTTTCAGCAATTTACTAGCAGAAATTATGTATATTAATGTCGTCTCCATGTCGGGATATATGATCTTGAGTAGATGCTGGCTAGACAAAAGGACTTTCGTTTTTTTTCTGGTTGGTATCTAAAAATTTTAAATCAGCACCTGCATTCCTTTGGTATAATTTCATTCAACTTAAATTTTAATATCGAATTAGTGTTTTTTATTATCATAGATACCAAAGTTCTCAAACCTAACTTAAACATTAAAAGTTTCATTGAAAACTGTTTATTAGTTTTTGTGCGATACCCAAATTAATACCTTGATCATGATTTATTGTGATAATAAATTAATTTTTTAGTTGGATGTCTAGCTATCAATCAGCATAAACCCCATCAATATTTGTTTAACAAATTTTATCTTATGTTTCAAACATACAGACAAACAGTCACATAGAGAAACAGACATGCAAATGAAATTCTAAAAAGGAACATTTTTTGGATTCAGAGATTTTCAATTTATGAATTGCAGATACTTTTAAAGAAATAACCTAAAATTTTAAACACATCAACATTTATGGTAGTATAAATGATGGTTATATTATTTCACCGACAACCT
Organism: Druceiella hillmani; assembly: GCA_039881145.1. NCBI lineage: Eukaryota > Metazoa > Arthropoda > Insecta > Lepidoptera > Hepialidae > Druceiella > Druceiella hillmani. The sequence continues at coordinate 36,195,488 of JAYKKI010000008.1, forward strand.
TCCTCAGTCCAATGCTGGACATATCTCTCTCATAATGCGAGTATCATTGGAGGTTATACCCATAATTGCTACCTGGGCCAAAGGATTGGCAACCGAAGTGCAAAGCTCCTTGCACCAATGTTGTTGATGTCCGTCACTAGTCTGTGATAAAAATATCACAGACTAGTGACGGACATCAATGATTCAATCCTACTAGTTTACAAATACCACTACAGAACTCCTTGATGAGCGGGCGACAACAACAAATCACGACGTCGATTGCATTCAATTTAACTTAACTTAAATTTCAATATCGCATAATTTTGTTGTAAAATATCTAATGGCGCGTTTAGATGGGAGTTAAAATGCTCTAAGGCACGTCGTGACGTGCCATTCGACCAGCTTCATGTCTTGTCGGATTCAGGTCTTGTCGACTCTTTCCGGCTTAACGCTTCCCTCTCTACTACGCGACCACGTTACTTTATGCGGGTGTTAGTGTATCAGCATTGTTTCTTATTTACTAACGTTTACAACGTTACCCTTTTATATCGGCGTGTTACGTGAAACTGTCCCAAAACGTAAAAAGGGTTTATATTATATGAGTTACAGTGACAGTAAAAGTGATAGTGAAAAAAAAACTGAAATAAAATTTATTTTTATTACCAGACATATCTAAGTTAATATTAATTGAACTTTAAGATTTTAAACAATAAAAGTTCGAAATCTTAAAGTTACCTGAAATCTTTAATTACTTGTGAAAAAGCCTTAATTTAATTAACTTAATATTTTGTTGCTAATTTTGAAATTAAAGAATAGTATATCACTTCAACGCAACCACCTGCTAAGTCATTTCATATTAAATCGCTATTAGTTAAGAAACCATAAATAACCGGCACTTTGTACGTACTAGGTGCATAATATAAAGGTTATCTCATTTATACAATGTAAGCGTTTATTTCTTCCCATCTGCGATGCTGGATCAGACGAGATCACGCTCGAATCTTATATATCCATCGTAGACATAATTGCATGCTCCCAAGCGTGGCTCGCTGTCAGATTGAACAAATATTTGTCGTCATATTTTCAAAGGATATGAATACGGATATCGTATCGTAATCGTGGACGGTCGCATTGCACGGATAGAAATATTTGGTTCGACATTTTCATTGCAAAACTGTTTGCTTGGATTCGTATGTGCTGGTACTGGCTTGAAGAAGAAAATTTAACGTATTCAATTCTCGTCAAATAAAAATTATGAATTTTTAAAATCTTATCTATAATCTGTTTATTGCACATCCCCCTATTGTGTTAATAAGTAGGTATAAAATAAGTTACGTAATATCTGTCGGATATTACTAACGGTAGTAGAATCGAATACTTACCCTTTAATAAAGAGATTAATGTAACTTTGTGCAAGTAACTATTTTTACTTCTTACAATGTAAACAATTTTTACTCAATTAATGTTAATGAAATGAGATGTTAAAAAAAATTTAGAAAATTGAAAAACCAATACATTATCTAGACTGGTATTAGACATTTTGGCATTCATCGGATTAGTTTCTTTTTTTTTCGATAATAAAATTGGTACAATTTCAAAAAAAAATTAAGAGCATTTCACCTTTTAACGTAAAATTGTAGCAACTAAAGAAGAAGATGGTCAGAAATGGAAAATTTTCCATTTTTTATAACGTCGCATATCTTAAGTAAATTTTAATTACACTTTCAAATCATATGAATAATCTAGCTCATAACTATTCAAATATTAATAAAATCTGGAACTAATCTCCTTGGACTACAGCTTCTACAGAATCGGCATCTTACTCTGAATCGCACGAAAAATGTATATAAAATGAAACAAGAGAAAAGGTACATTTTTTTTTCACAGATGTATTTTCTTGTGCAGGTATTTATTTATATTCCGGAGTCCAGGGCAAAGACTCAAAGTCGAGGGTTTTATGAGCTAAGAAGCTAAGTAAAAAAAGATTGGAATATATCTGTATACTTTCTTTTTTTGAAGTCTTAATATGCTAAATGTATCGTGAAAAAATATTTTCTTCGTTTTCACCGCTGCATAGCTCAATACGTAGTAAATTAAATAATTTAAAAGGAGACGAAAAATTTGTTGCATAATATTTAAGGTAAGTATATTTAAGGTGTCTTTCAAATTTATTTGATTCAAAACCGGTTTTATATCATATACTATCTTAGTAATAATTTGTAAGTAAAAAGGTTCGTTTATTAGAATTTCGTGCGATCAGAGCTGCAGACATAATTATGTTACGTTACAATTTTAAATCAAGTCAAGCGGTGCATGCGTTAGTTTTCAACTACTGGATGAATTTACTTGTCAACTGGATGAATTTACTACAAGGAATTTGGTGTTAGTTATATTCAGGAGACTTCATCAAAAATCTTACACCCCAATTTTTATACATATATATATTCTTAAACTTATAATAATCAAACGATGATTATATTATTATATAATTGCTACCATATTTATAATTTATAAAAAGAAACTGCAAATATGTAGTATTGGATTGTTTGTATAGTCGAAATTATTAGGTCAACTTTGTATATTATTTAACTTTCGCGAAATAAAAATGTAAACACATAAACAAATGTACTTGCTACAACGTAGATACATATGTTATATCTGTTCATTCTTATACGCCAATGACATTTAAAATATTACCGACTATTCCCACGAGTTATGTTTCGTGGTCGTTATGGAACACGCAACGCCTGTTCACGCTATGGGAATCGACAAACCGGATAATCGCTTGCTTATTGTCAGAGTAATGAAACGCTTCGTTCGATTTAACATTCACCTTGTACCTATAAAAGGGAGCGTGGCGCAATTGTATGTGGCGAGCTTTCCGTTTATTTATTCGTGTCATTGAAAGCTAAGCTAAAGCTTTTGGATATTGCGAGAACGATAATAAAGCAATTTATATTCTTAAGTTGTATTTGTATCCGTAATGTTTCGTGTATTTCTGCTGACTATGTAAATTACAAGAAATGAGACAGTTATTTTTTTTCGATTTTCTTGCATTAAAAACGCTTATGGAAATAAATTGTAATGATTAATGAATAAATCGCTCTTATGCTATATGAAATAGGGTTGATGAACAGATTTTAATCTACTGGTCTCAAAAATAAAATATGGTAATATATTTCTTTGACAATATAAAGGTTCAAAGAATTTATTAGTTATTAAAAAGTTTAGGGTCCTAAATAAATTTCACATTTACATCGAATAATAAAGTTTCGAAAAGCTATTTAATAAAGATATTGATTTCTTTTAAAATTACTCTTTTTATAATCACTTGATTGGATTAGCTGAAGCAATAACAAATTAGTTAAAAAGATTTCTTATTAAAATTCCTTTGAAACACCTAAGAAATTTTATCGCTCGCAGATTAAAAATGAATTTTACTATTTTATATCCAATTAGTCCACCGTTTAGTCGATGATAAAATTATTATTATCCAATTTTTTTCATTCATTCGCTTTCTTACACATAAAGGCACGAATTTACTTATCAGTTCTAATTTGTTTTTCATGATCGTAATAACAATATGATATAAAAAAATAAATAAATTTTTTATAACAAATATGTTCACGGACTATTCAAATGTTTTTGTGGGCTATTTATGGTAAATATTTATAGAAATTACTAAAGTAGTCAAATACTCCCTGAATTTGTAGACGTGTAACATAAACAGTTTGTACGACTTAATACCCTAAAAATTAAGAATTTTTAAAATTAACTAAAAATAATTTTTATTTTAATTAATTGTCAAATTAATTAATCGGAAAGTAGATTAGTCACTGATTCTTGAATCATTTGCAACTACTTATTCCAAAAATATTATAAAACCCAACTTTTTCTATATCATGGCAATATTATAAAGTCGAACCGAAATCAAAAAGCTTAAAAAGCTATTATGGTTAAAAAATTATTAAAAGAGAAATTTTATGTGAATTTGAAGATATTCTTTCTATGGCATTAAGCAATATTAAAATTGACTTGCCCTGGATTATATTTGAACCAAAACACATATAGTGAAACTTTTTTTATGATGCCTATTTTTAATTTTATACAAATTTAATTGCACATAATATTTTCTTCCACTTGGAACACTGAAACTTTGCTCATAATATATTAATGCTTTCAAAATTCTAACCTTTAACTTTTTATTAAGCTCCGTAAACTTTCCGGCGCTGCCTTGTAAAACACTTTCAGCACAAAAAATCTACTCAATTAATGGTCGAGGAAATGACCCAGTTGTACCAACTACTGTGGCACGTAATGATAGCTTTAAAATGTACCTTTATACATGTGGCAGTATCCGTAGCACGACCTGTGCCGCTCATTGAATATTATACCTTACGACAAACCTTTGAACTGCTCCCTTGCACGCTAAACTGCACGACGAACACATGTTATTACGTTGCAGTATAATGCAGTCCGATAATGAAGTACAAAATATATTTGCATCTTAATAAAACTAAGTTTTATTTTTGAATAAAACAGTGATTTTCTGTGATAAATATACCTTATATGGGGATTGTAATCAGAATATTATCTTAAAGCAGTACATTATAATAATAATTTAATTTTACATATAATGTGTAAAATATCTTTGCAATTTTATATAGTTTTATCTAACTTTCTATCGAACTATTTATTTTCAAGGAAACGGAAGAAGATATTGTAACGATATTTTAATCATTGTGCAAAGTGTTAAGACGAAGGTGTTCTTAAGTATTATTTTTTGTTTATATGAATGTAAGTACAATAAACATTTACATGCAAAATATTTGTTGTATTTATATATTTAATAAATATTATTAAACATGTAAATTACTAATTAAAACACTATATGTCTCGTAATACCAAACTACTTCCATATTAGTAAACATATGCGCTAAGTTTCGCAATTGAACTCGATTTCTAACATGACTACAGAGTTTATTGATCAAACAGTGTAAGTAATACGCAACGTATATATTAAAACAATAAACATTTATATGTAAAATATTTATTGCATTTATATATTTAATAAATATTAATTACTAATTAAAACACTATTTATCTCATATACCAAACGACTTCCACATTAGGAAACATTTGAGCTAAGTTTCGCGATTGAACTCGATTTCTAACATGACTACAGAGATTATTGATCGAACAGTATATGTAATACGCAACGTATATAATAAAACAATAAACATTTACATGCAAAATATTTATTGCATTTATATATTTAATAAATATTATTAAATATGTAAATTACTAATTAAAACACTATTTATCTCGTAATACCAAATTACTTCCACATTAGTTCTCGTAATACTAAACTACTTCCACATTAGTATGCGCTAAGTTTTGCGATTGAATTCAATTTATAATATGACTACAGAGTTTATTGATCAAACAATATATATAATACGCAACGTATATATTAAAATTAGTATATAGGTATGGCAAAACCCAAATTATGAAAAAAATTAAGTCATTGCCTCCTTTTATAAATTATATAATAATTATATTAAGTATATATTATTGCATGTCACAATTTTCGTGCGAAAATCTGAAAAATAATAACGTCATTGTGGATGCCTGCCGCAAATACCGCAAAATTCTTAATAATGACCTCTATAAATTGAAATTGTAGAAAAAATATTTCGAATATCTTTAATATTATCAACAGAAACGTAACTATGTTGCTTACAATATGTGAACTATGAAAGGTGCCCTCCAAGTCAAAGTTCCAATAAATTTACTATCAGTCTAGAGCAACTGCCGTAGGGGGTGAAAAGTACATATGAAATTGACGGAAAGATAGAATAAAGCAAAGGTGAGAATGCCTTGTGAATAGTTATAAATCGAAGCACCGATGCGTGGAAATAGTATGGAAATGAAGAGTGTTACTTGCTTGTGTAGTTATCAAGACAATGCTTATGTGGTTATCAAGCGAAACGAAGCCCACCTAATTATTAATTATTCACATTGGTAGAACTGATTAAACTAAGAGACAATATTTTTATTTAGTTTTTGTATAGTACGTTTATTTTTCCTTATTAACAAAATACAATATGTATTTTATCAATAATGAAAAATATAAAAAATAATTTAGCATTACTAATTTAAAACTAATTCATTAATAAGTAAAATTATAAGTCAGAAATCTCTTCTCATTAATCATAAAGGAAAATTAATTATTCTAATATTATATAAGAACATGATTTTCTGAAAATTGGTTTGAGTTATTTTCTTAATATTTTACGTAACACCAAACTTATTATTAAAAATATAATTTACGTAACTATTTGAAATAAAATTATTTTAAACGAAACGATGAAGTAATTTGAGTAATTATAGGAGACAAATTTATTTCAAAACCTTTTAATTGTTAATACTATCGTTAAAGTAAGGAAAATTCCAAGGGATATGGAAAAAATACCTTGTTTTAATTTAAAAGTATGTGAAGTTTATTTACATAGAGTTAAAACTTGTATAACAGAACGTATATAAGAACATGTAAAAGAAAGCTTCCGCAGTAAATTTAAAAAAGCAACTTAATAATTTAAATATCTGAAATAAACGAACGCGCTCACTAAAGAAAACTTTCATCGTTGTTTTTTGAATTTTCTTGCACCAATTCAAAGGGCATATATCATAAAATACTTCGAATCCTAACAATACTTTAAATGAAATTAAGAAAAAAATGGTATAAATAACAATCAACTCATGCCCAAGGACGCGCCACTCAGGGGATGCTTGGTACGATGTCCTTGCCTAATTTACATTTATGTAGAATTACACCAAAAAATATGAATTTTTCCGCATATTAATTGAGATTTCTACCTAAAGAACTACTTGTAAATATTCATACCGGTAGATCTAAAATTGCAGAAATTATGAGACAAACATTAAAAAACATATAAATAAACATAAATTGAGACTTTGCTTTTTTATTTTTATTTAAAGTAATTACATCTTACAATACAACATGGACAAATTTTACCAAAAATAAATATTTATAAAACAATGTCTCGCAAAACATACATTTAAACTCCCGATGGAAAATATGAGGAATTATTATGAAGGAGGAAATACAATTTTGAATACATAATGCTAAATCAATTTCCCAGAATTCGCCGTTTTCCCGAAGTATTATAATGAGATCTTTGCTGAAATATATAAACCTTACAAACGTGCTTCGTCGGATAACAATATACAACATCCTGGCAATCATACATAATAAAGTACATAACAAAAATGGTTCAAAAATAGACTATTATATCACGAAATAAAACTCACGTAAATAATGATTTATATGGAATTTTTTTCAGCTTTATTTTTACTGTGTTCAATTTCATGTTGCCTGAAAACGTTATTGTTATTTTAAGAAGGTTTAAGTTTTAAATGTAATTACTTAATAGGAAACATATGCAAAAGATTATATAATATGAATCGTAAATAGACCACAAAGGTAACAACTGATCTGTTAATGTAACGAAATTTCTACTATTTCTGATTCACATCTAAAAGATCCCTTTATTTAAATCAATGTTATGTTAGTTCAACGTTAAACAATATTAATTATTAACTAGCTAATTAAATAAATAACTTATAGACACACTTTTAATGGTATGAATATAGTAAACTGACATTTTTATTATTATGTTTTTATTTTTGGAGTAACAATATATTTATATGTTAGAAATGATAATAGCGAGTGTCGATTTTATAATGAAATTGCTGATAATTAGAGTTACGAAGTACTCTAGAGTTCACAAGCTGGCTGGCGAAAAGTGGCAAAAAATTTAGACATTTAATAATTTTGATGCTAACGCAATAATGCTTTTAATCTTATATTGCAGTAAAGTGAAAGCTGTTATACTGATGGTGTCTCAACTTTTAAAATAATTGGAATAGGAATATTTATAGAAAACCTTATATTTGAAATAATTATGCTAAGTTTTGAAATATTTGTATTATTTTCAAATAACTATCTAACCATTTTCTAGAAAAATTTATTAAATACATATTGCCTCAATAATGTTAAAATAATTGCAGTAAAAAAATTAGAAATAAAATTTCTATCACCCCAATATTACTATTATTTAAAATTCTATAAATTATTGAATGGAAATTTACGAGGCCGGCCAATTGGAATCAGGTTTTCTTTATTTCATTGTGGTTTTCAATACTATCCCGCTGTATTTAAATAGAAATCCGTTTGAAATCAGAATCATAAAAAGGTTACATTTAAAAAAAATATGATGTGTTCTCAATCATTTAGATTATTTTCAAATAATAGAGTTATTTGACGTAACCATTTTCTAAATGTTTATTTCTAATTTCAAATCAATCTGTAGAAGCGTTTTAAGGTTATGTAATAAATTATTAATGGGGTTCTTTAGGGACCTCTTTAAGGAACAACACTTACTGGAAGAAATAAAAAGATAATTACGGGCTGATTACTAATGACAATTACTAATGTGCGCAACATTACTTATATACGTAGATGTAGAGTATGCTGTTAATTAATAGTATTATAGTTATATTGAACGGATAAAAGAGTTATTGAAACTTGCCGTTCATAGATTTATTGACTGAAACTATTTGTCACTTAGTAAAATATGTTAAATGAGAGTAGAACTTGCACTACGAGGGTTCCGTACAAACTTAAGTACATACAATCTATTAAGAGTAAATAACATTTCATTACACTGTTTAGAAATATTAGTATTATTTTCGCCATGTAAATATACAATATGGATTTCACAGAATCAAAATATAGTAAATTTTACGTACTCAATAAGACTTAAAATGACCGTTATCACTATTCGATAAACTTTATATAAACTTCTAATAGCGTTGCCATTTTCATAATTTTCACTTAAACGAACTCAAAGATATGGGAAAAGGAAAGTGTGTCAAGTTTTTTTAACATTTTCAACTATATTTCTGGAATTACTGTACATAAAATTTGTTTTGGAATCCCCATAAAAAACACTTTTAATTGGTATTAGAAAAATGATATAACAAAATATTTGCCACCCGGAAAATTTATAACTTTTGTTAACTATATACTGGTTAACACACTATTCATCAATTTCTACATCGGTCGGCTTGTTAGCAAAACGGTTGTGACAGATGAACACTTTCCATTTGATTTCCTTTTTCAGATATGGAAATCTAAACTCGGTATAATGATAAGTCTTATAATACAAAACAATAGTATTTGAATGGAGTAAATGAGACAGTATGGTATGCCATAGAGGGTTTCAATTATTCAACGAATATGCAAAATATGTAGCTTAGATAATCCGATAATTTGTATTTTGTTAAATTTAGCCTATTGTGGAAAATGAGCCAAAACCCTCTCTTAAAATAGAATATCTAAATAGAGTTTCAAAAAATGTACCACAACCTAGGTTTCCTTGTATTACAACATCTTCAGGTGGGATATTAGCAAAGATTCTTTGCTAATAGCCCACCTGAAGATGTTGTAATACAACGAAACTTAGGTCGTGGTAAAGAAATTAAAGAAAGTAGAAATAATACTACATCACGTACTCGTAGTTTCATTTAATTGTGAACAATGAATTTTTATAAAATTAACGCCAAATATATTCAGTATTTAAATTGACATTTCATAAATTATTTTTACTAATTTTTTTTCATTATTGTTCTACATCATTTTACCCCACATGTTTTATACAATTTCTCCAAAACATTTTCTTTATAATAACAAGGTAACAACGTACGGAACATACCAAAATATAAAACGGAGTAATTCAAAAATATTCTCTTCATATTTTCAGAACAAACTACCTCCCATTCTCTCTTCTTCCTTAAACAATACGAATATGAAGCATGCAGCACTAAAATCAAAACTAAATTTACGTAGTCACTAAATTGAATTCCCATAACTAACTCTACGACGTATACCTGCAAACATGATAAATTTAATATACGGTGGCAATAATTTCGAGAAAACGAGACATTCCACGCGACAACTGCGACGTCTGAGACGCACGGCGACATCAGGAGGCACATTCAGACCGCTGACGGCGACCAGACGAATTATCAACGCCGGAGGGAGCACAATTTTGAAGACATAGTGCGGAAACGGTTTCGCAGAATGCGTCGTTTCGCTGCGGTGCTCTGACGAAACCAACGGTGAACACGCGGAAGTATCGGCGGAAATTGTTGAAACGGGGCGGTGGGCGCCGCCTTGTTACTTTTGTCTCGTTATTTGTTATGCTCGGAAGAATGGGCGGACTAATGGGAGAGTGCCCATATGAGACGGCGAAATTATATATTTAAATATCGTTTCACATTATTATAAATGAATTTGTTAAATATATCAATACTATAAAATTTATTTAATATATTTGGGACGTATAAGTAATGTTGAATAATTAGTTTCATATCGTATTTTTAGTTTTGAAATATGTACTTCAATATGAACGAATTACTTTTTAGTAACATTTTATGAGCTTTACAAAGGATGAGTATATTTTTTTATGTATGGATATATGTTAGTATTGATAAATACTTTTTCACTAAACTTTCGTCTGAATTTGAGTAAGTGGTCGAAAGTTAAAAAAAGGTATGAATATAGTTCAAGCTTACGGCGCGTAAAGTTTTTTATAAATTTATTAGATTTTATAAATATTTGAACAGTATACAATTGCATTTCACAAAAAGTCAATTAAAAAATTTCTAATGAAGGAAAAAGGCGGCACGTGTAACTGCCGCACCGCAGCGAAATTTCTTGTTTGTGTGAAAGAGTGAAAAACATTTTTAATAATCTTAAAAATTGACCGAGTTATATAAGTTTAAATTTAACCTTTAGAGAAGGACGGCTATATTGTGTTGTGAGGTCATTTTTAATAATGCATATTATATTCTACGAGAGGAAAAGAGACAGGGAAATACCCAACTCTATCCGTACCTATAAATTTAGAAACCTACAACTGGCTTATTTTTCAATAAATTTTTTGAATTTTTTTCAAGACTGGGTTTTAATTAACTTATATTCCACAATATTATACGAAAAATATTAAAATTTAGAATGAGTCAACTACCGTATTAAGTAGTTACTTATATATATATATATATATATATATATATATATATATATATATATATATATATAAATATATATATATATATATATATATATTCCTCCTATAAATCTAAATCATTTCTACCTACCTAATCGGTTTAAGTACTATATCAATAAGTATAATGAACAGCTCAAGAGATTATGATATAACATAAGACACTTTCATATAAATCTTGTAATAGATTAAAATCGTTCTCCTTATCACGAATAAAACAAAAATTGAAAATTCATTGAAATATAATTTTTCTAATAAGCAATTGTATTGAAGTAAAGAAAACTGATTAGTTTTTAAAAGCATAATATGATAGGAAATATAATGTATATTATTTACCAGTGATAGGGGACTCAAACCAATGGATTCTACTTTTGGGCTACAGCGAAATTAATTTATGACAATACATGGATGGAATCAAAGGTCCGTCAATAAAGTGGTAATTTTGAGCAAAAATAGAATTGTATATTCAGATACTGGTACTACGAATGTACTTAAAACACAGTTCATACTATAAGCTTAATTGTTCAAGTAGGTCTACATAGTAACTTGATAACATGCACCATGTTACTGCTATTGTTGGATGGAAAATGTTGAATCCAAATTATTTTCTTGTGTTTCGGATCGTTTTCATTTTTTTCATTAATAGAGTTAGAAGAATATTTGTTTTATTCCTTCTAATTCTTCTTTTTGAAAGCCATGTTTTCGAAGTAGGTTTAAAAGGCCTCTTGTACAAAAATACTCTCAAGAATATTTCGGTACCCATAAAATAAATTTCTCTTCCTTATAAGTATGATTTCTAAAGTCAAGGATTTATAAATTTGCGAATCCAAGTGGAAAAATGATTTTAACTTCTTTAAAGTCAAGACTTATGAAAAGAAAATTAAACTGAACCTGGCAAGATTACTCATTAACAAGGGTATATTAATAAAAATAAATTTTATTTATGCGTCGAAAATATTCAAAAAAATAAGCGTTGAAAATATTAAAAAACAAGCGAGCGATATTTTTTAAATTAATTTTACCAAATAATTTATTTAGACTTTATATTACATTAACTATGCATTATTCAATCTATCAGTTAAAAAATAATTAGCAAGAACACAATTTAATTTACTGTTTGAATAACAAGATGACGAAGTTGAAAAAAATTATGAGTTTTACTACTTTCCCTTTCCATAGAACACTTTATCAAATTAATAACACCTTATACTTGATGAATTCAGAACGTCGTCACCCAATGAAAGAACATCTTCTTCATATAGATAAAGTCCTGAGTACATTGCCTATATGAGGAAGACGTTTTGCACATATTGGTACTGCTAGTTTTAGCACCGAAAAATTTCCAACAATATTTTCACAAAGTAAATTTACACAACAGTTATGATGCCTCTAAAAAAATTAATTTGTCTGAATTCGAGAGTTTCGGCATTTTAGTCCTGCCACTGATCAAATTCAATACTCAGATCCTCTGGAGAAAAACCCTTTATTATAATATATATAGAAAGAAACATAATTATATTTAATCCTACTGGAATCAATATACTACTTAAAAAATTTTATTATCACAAGATAATCAATATTACAAATTTGCAATAACATTATTTGTGACCATAAATCCGGTTTCACATTATGATCAGAATAAAAATACGTTGTTCCTCTTTTAAAAAGAAAAATTTGAAAACTAACATTTCAACTTCCACGAAAAACGTTTATATAAGTATATATTATGGAGCTTTGTCTAACTGATCAATAGAAAGTTTTAATCAAAATAGTTTATAAAGGAATTTAATCAAAATGTCAAACACTTAAGGGCAATATTTGACGCAGGTGAAAATATATTTCCGAATGCGCAAGTTTCAAGCCCATTGAGCCACAAAGGTCTGCGGGCCCCAAATTGCACGTTTCCTGATGACATCTTTACAAACAAATGATACGCGATTGAGTTGGCGAATCGTATACTGCTTACACGCACGGGTAATCAAAAAGGGTGCGACATTTCGTCTAGTACGCAGATAGGGTTGTGTTTCTCGCGCGTTGATTGATTTAACAGGGTACTGAATAGTGGAATTTGTGTCATTACCGAATTGTTTCAGTGGCAGTTCAGGAGGCCCATATCTACATAATTGTCTGCTGTCGTTCGGGAAAAATATTCTAATTCTCTTGGAATCAGGTGGTAAACGAGAGTAATTAGTATTACTGTTGGCAAATTATTTATCATTTTTACAGTACATTTAACTATATATTACAATTACGGAAATAAAGTTTGTAAATAAAACTAAAATTAGGAATAACAAGATCTGAGCATTGAGGACACATCTTAATCAATAAACATTTTAATAATAGGAAAAATATTAGCATAATATGCGAAATATTGATTGTTTTAAAGTCATTAAAATAACAATGTCAGTGGACAAGCGAGAACAGTATATTCGTTAAAGCACACATATCTGTGGAATAGGTACAGAAACTGTTATGCATAATCTACTTTTAAAAACAAAACATCAATAAAAATTGTATCTTTCACATTTTCAAATGTATTTCATGTCGGTCATTATTTGTATTACATTAAAAGTAAATGGCTAGTTGCGCAATAAGTTAAGTCCATTGAGTTTTTAAGGAGAAAAATTGTTTATTTTAAAAAATAATTGAATTTTCATTACAAAATTATATTTATATTTCATCAAATAATACCAATATTCCATTAAAATAAATATATATGTAAAAAGAACTCAAATTAAAGCGCGTTTTTATGTGTTCAATATATATTTATTTTTTTCCATTTTAATTACAACACTATATAAATTTCGCCTTGCATTAGGGTAGCAATTGCATATACTTTGAGGATACACCGACCTAATTAGCCTTCAGGCGTATTTTTAGGTGTATCAACTCAGAATCCACGCGTCTTTGCCAATTACTCGACAAATAAAATTAAATTGTTTTTTCTTTGATGATATGAATATACGATATAAAAATAATAACAAAAATACTTACATATAAATATATATATATATATATATATATATATATATATATATATATATATATATATATATATATATGTACGCGTGCATATATCATTTAACGACACTATCTTCTGTGTAATTATTGTGACTATTGAGACACTTATTAATATTCATTTACATTTTATTGCACCGAAAGAAAAACAACAAGACTCATTTCCACATACATCCATGCACACGCACCTACATACATACACAAATCCACCTTTTCCTTTACTTTCGTAGTTAGAATGCGACGTATTTAAATTCACTAAGTGCAATTTACTCAGCTCTGATGCTACCCCCACTCAGCAACCAGCTCGAAACCATTATTCCAAAAACGTTAAGTATGGTGTTACATATCTATATTACTTATTTATTTTTATCAATAAAACTTTGTGCCATCCTATAGTTTGTGCCAACCTGTTGAACAAATTAAAACAAAAATTAGGATAATTCAGGCAACAATAATCCTTAAATAATTATATATAATGGACGAAAACAAAACAATCATGATAAAAATGGCATGCAGGCAATGAACCATACAAATACTATACGATCTCTATTAAAATATGGTGAATCGATCATCAGAATACGTTCAACTTATTGAGGTAGTGCCCGGTAATGAATTAAGTGAAATCAGCGCTGAAGGATCACAATCATATATTATTATATGCATACGGTATTTACAATAATAAATCCTTTCATATTTTTGCAGATTCGGGATAAAAATGCCACCAATCTCAAAATTGCAAAAATTATCATTTTAATCAATGAATTTTTAAATAAATTTAGAACCAGACCCAACTCTCTTCTCGCTTGTTGGGAGTTATAACTGAAGATATTCAAATTTGAAAGTGATATGCGAGTATGTCAGTTAGTTAAAAACATTGACTCATGCCATTGAAACAAAATCGATTAGACCGAGTTGACGTTTTTAAGAAAAAAATACGAGTTTACATAATTAATAATTAACATAATATATTTAGATTCTAGCTCTTGCTTTAATCAATACACTTTATAAAATAGTTTAAAGAGAAATACTTTGGAGGAAGCGAAATAAAATAATTTCTTTTCTTCCGTTTTTCAATCCCTTTCAAGTACGAAATACACTAAGATTTCTTAGTAATGGAGATAATTATGTATTATTGGAATCTGAAAATTTGTACGCTACCCAAGATTAAGTTGATTGATTTGAATATAATAAATATAAGAATGCAAGAAAAATATATTAATATGGAAGCAATATAGAATTTGACGTACTTAAGTATTTATCTTGATTGAGTTAACGTTGATACTGCGGTTTACGTAGAATCGATTGATTAATTAAAACGAACAAATTACACGTATTTTATGTTCATGCAATTTATTTATGTAAAAAGCTTTACGTCACGATCTTGAAATTATTTATCTAGTTAAAACTAATTTCTTAATAAAAGTAATATACAGCCTTACACATATTTATATATTAAAGAAGTTAATGAAAAAAATATTTTTTTTTTATTTTTAGAAGTTAATGAAAATATTTATTGAGGATGAAATATTGATATAAGAACTTTAGTTGTATTAAAATAAATATTTCTTTCTTGCATTCAAGAATTACAAATATCTTAGCATGATCTATACAAAATATTGTAACTTAGTTATATTAAATATACATGCATGTCATGCACTAAATATACCCTTGATGTGTTTTAATTTCGGACAGCGGCGTTAAAAAAATTTCTCACATTTTCCGAATTATGCCTGTACAAATACAAAAATAAGATAGCCGTCGTTCACATCACACACTATCTAATAAATAATGAGCGGTCGAGGACAATCTGTTACAACATCCACACGCTCAGTGACACGTGAAGCGCTCCCACAGCGTTCAGTGGAGGCGCTTTCCCCGCCCCGGTTCGTGCGCTCGCTCGCGCGTAACATATTTCCTCTCGACGCAAATCTTTTCCTCTCATAATAAATAGCTATTTGATTTGTTACGCAACTACCGAGCAAGACAGGTGGATAACTTGCATTTTGTTAGATGTTGTTGTTCGATGACAATATGGTCGTTGCGTGCGGGGCTGCTTATGAGATATGTCGGCGTTTATGCGCGAGAGTGTGTGTGAAATATGTGTCGAGAATATTATTTTCAGGAGTTATTTGTTTATCGACGCAATCACAATGAAACCAACAGTAATTCAAAATAAATAGCTATATAATAAAACACAGAAGGTGTTTTAAGAAGATGTTAACGATGAATTGGTTAACGCTAATATAAAATGATCACTTGACTTTAATAGTCACTGGATACTGACATGTAACTACTTGAAAATTCAAGAATATAATATTTTATCAATTTTCTATTAATTTAATTGGATATATAACATTTAGGAGAATGTCTTCAATATTAGTATTAGCAGAAATAAAAAAAATGAATTATTAACATGATTAAATTATGAATTTAATATAAATTATGACTATTTCCATTTATATTGTGCTTAACTACATTACAGTAATAAGTCATATTGCTCTTGCAGTCTTATTTATATGTTAGGTTGACTCGGGATTTCGACTTTTAACTTGAATTTTAATATCGAATTCAATATTTTAGTTTTCGTAGTCAAAAAAATAACCCTTTTAATTTCGCCATGTCCATCTGTCACAGCTTCACAGTTTCCTTAGTTTTAGACTTATATGTGAGAAATTTTGTAATTAAATATTTCAGATGCAACTAAAATTAAGTCAAAAATAATTTTTTCCTGAACGCTGTCGGCAATCTTTTAAAATCAAATTTTGTTCAGTTTTCATATTTAATTCTCATCTGATGTGCGAAATAACGTACAATGTATCCACCCCTCTATTTGGTCTGTTAATCATCGATATGAAGAAAATAATTCTAAATACTATCATTTGATAAAAACTTTTATATTAAAAACAATTTTTTTTTAAATTACAATTTCAAGAAATTTAGACAACGATGGAGCCCTATGTTATGTGTTCTGATATGCATTCAGTCAGTTTTTCATTATGATTTTATTGTTTTAAATTTTAATTTTAAGCTTTTAAATAATAAAAGCTTCATCAAATTTTGTTTGAGAACAAATAAGGAAAGGACTGAGAAATAAAGCGACATAATTATTAACAAATATGTTTTTCAATTCATACTTCCAAATAGTCGAAACTGAAAATTATTTTTCGAAAAACATAAAAATTAAATGGAAATTTTAAGTGATTATTTGTATTATGGTGTATTTTTAAAAAATAATAATAGAATAAACGCAAACTAATCAACGACGGGATTCATATATTAATTGTACATTTTTGTCTTAAAATGAAAAAAACGATATCTTTGGAGATATTTTAAAAAATATGCAAAATAATAAGTTCCCTCCCTTGGTTTCGAAACTATTCAAAGAAAAATAATAAAAAAAAATATTAATTTTTAAAAGCCTCCGCAAAAGTCTACGCAAGATATAATAGGCAATATGTTTACATTGCAACAAATTAATATTTGTAAATAATTTAATGGAGATATTTATAAACATTTAAGGGTAAGTACTCTTAAATATTTATAAATACCCAAATGTACGGAACTCTTCTAGTGTGATTTTCACTTAATACATGAGTTAAATCTTTTAGAACGGATGGGGAAACATGGTACATTCGTTTACACTATGTTTCAAATATACACTCTCGCTTTTTTCGTTTCAATGTTTATAACATTCAACTGTAAAAAAATAACTCTTTAAATTGGGAATATGTACAGAAAAGTAATGACAAACCGAAAAAAAATCAAATATTTTAACATTGAGTTATAGAAATCTTAAAGACTTGCTTTTACTAAGGGACGACCTTCTTTCAACAATTGTTTTGAGAGTTACAAGTACCGCCTGTTTGAGATATCATATTTCTGATATCCGTATCGATTTCCGCGAGCTTTTCCATTTTTAAACCGAAAAGTACTTTGAACTTCCAGGGCTCCATATAAACTAATTAACCCAATCTACTGGATACTTATTTTACTTATCTTTGAAACTTTCGATGATGAGCTATGAAAAAAATAAATTTGTAATCATTACTATTCATAAATAATTTCGTTTAGTTTATGTTTTGTATTATTTACAGTTATAAACAACATTTACCTCTATTTAACATTAACTCAACAGTCTGTAAGTAGACTCAAACACAGGAGTAAAATTAGGCGAGTACGATACATATCCATTTCCATATAGATAATATATATATATATATATATATATATATATATATATATATATATATATATATATATATATATATATATACATGTATATATTCTATGTAATCCATTCCTAGGCGTAAATATGTACAGTTGTTAAGAGTTACAGTGATAAATCTCACTAGGATCGTAAGTGTTGTCAGTTCTAAGTAAGCTAATAAATGGTTTTGAACACATAAGCCATTTAATATAACCTAGTGAATAATATTGTAGTGGAAGAAAGTGATTTGGAAGATTGCACAGAAGGCTTGTGGTTTAATTTTGCATGAAATACGCAAGATGATTATGTTTTAAACATACGGGCTCAGATTAATTTCAAGCCGCTTCATGCGTTTCACTTAGAGGAAGTTACAATATATCTAAAGTTGACTTAATACAAAGGATTATGGCATTCTCTTAATCAAGCTTTTGAAGAATTTGATAGTGTTATAGTTTAGATATCAGATTTTCAAGATTGCTATCATCCATGTAAGCAGATCTGTTGGAAATTAATAAATAGCTTGTTTATATCAATATAAATATAATTCGTACCCAAAAATATTAAGATTTGAAAACGTGTAATTGAGTAAATATGGGGTTACCTTTTTTAACACCAACGATACACTTGCCTCTAATATAATTATTATATGAGAAGGAATTTAAAAATTACAGTTAGAATAAATTCATATGTGACGATGCAATAAAATAGTGGACATTCATTTTAAAATAAAAAAAACATAAGTTTAATTTATTTATAAGTGACAACAGATCGCTAATTATAAATAGACAACAATTGCGTTCGCCACAATAACAAGTTTCAACGAACTTTTTTTTAATTCATTGTAGTAATACAACTCATATGATTATTTACGATTAAGTTAAAGTGAAATGAATCACTCTAATATATATATATATATATATATATATATATATATATATATATATATATATATATATATATATAAGGCAAGATACAGTAACGCCTAATATAATGTAAAATTTCAATTATCAAATAGACAAAGAATGCATTTGGGAAAAGTAGATTTGACGATTTTATGCCGCGAAAAAAATTAAATTTTATTAAATCTAAAATATAGTGAAAATATCATTTTCCACCGAGATAAAGTGGAAAATAGTATAATTTACTTAGCTAAGATCGAATTCGAATGCACTCAGAGAACCCGACCTTGACTATGATTGTGTATTCTACTTGACAAGCAACAAAAAATGCTACGAAAAACCAGACATTAATTAAAATCGCTCGCAAACGAAAAGCGGTCAACCAATGCCTGTTCCATCCCGCTCCGTCTGATATTTAAAACCTCGTCGTTTATTGTTTTATTTTTACGCTTCCGTCAAAAACGGAACGTAAGCCGAAAACGCGAAATTGCGGGCGTCAAGGGGAGTGGCGCGGTCGAGCCACTAACCAGAGGGGTGTTTACAATAAAAACGGTGAACAGCGAGAGGGAGAAAAAAAAGGAAGCAGCGAAAATGTTTTTCGCGGCAATTTTTCGCGTCGCATAATGCGATCGTTTTCACCTTTCGCCGAGGCCGACTCACTTATTCTCTCGTTTCTCCCCCCTCTGGCCCGAGAATCTTTGACTCGCTTATTGATAATAAAACAGAGAGAGCGCCCGCGGCTTGCGGAGCCTCGCGGGGAACTATCGCCGGCTCCGGTAAACATCAAGACGCCGCCGATTCCGATTTACGAGGTAAAGTTTAATTTGAGTTTGAGTCGGGGAGAGCGAATTAGATTTTGTGGTATTGTGTCAAATGGAGGTAGGGCTGGGGGCGTTTCACCCCACCGCCACCCGATGTAAAATCGTTTTGATATATGAGATCCGAGTGGAATCTTTATTGAGTTTAAGATAAACTTGTTAGCGGTCTTAGATAATTCAAAAGACTAAGGGCGATGTTTCTATTGCTAAATCCTTTCTGTGTTATCATGACTTGGATATTTTTTTTCTGGAACAACTTTTCACGTCCGTCAGCCATGTATAAATTGGAGGTTATATTTTACATCAATTTTTATTTTGAGCAGTGATATTTTAACGGACAGTTTCAAGTAGAATATTATATTTTAGACCAAACGAGGCGTAGGATTTTTTTTCTTATTACATTTCACAAAAAATAAGACTCAAAAAATTGTCTTTTGGAACATTATGGATATCCTAATCATAATAACGTATAGCTTGTGTAACCGTAAGTCTTTGATAATCGACCAATACATTTTATAAAGACTACGTTATAAAATCTGAAAATGTCATTTGCAAATGAATATCCATAGAGAACCAAAAATATCAGTGAGTACATCAACTTACGAAATTATTTAAAAGAAATAAAATTTTAAGATTAGAAAATAAAAGAGGAGTGCATTGCGAATCGGGAGACATTTTGGACACAATGTTTTCATATGATGTCATATCAAATGGGATTTATTTTAAGATAGCGGTATAAAAACAATTTTAGCATCAAAAAATATCGTTAGTATAAATTATATTATTTCAGTATGAAGAAAGCATTGGTGGTTTTTGCATCGGATACTCGATGCAACACCCTCCAAAGAGGAAATAATTTCCCTGCGTTATATCATAATCCATTATTAGGATAAAAGTCTGCCTAGTGTGAACCTGATATATTATTATAATGTGATGACTTGTATTTATTTTTCCACATATGAAATAAATAAACCAAAAAATGCCGAGTTAGTTTAGACTTTCTAACGTAATTAATATTTAATCATTTATGATATGATTATGGATGACGACGTAACTATTATAGTAAATCAAAATGTCAAAAATTGTGACCTATAGAATAATCATTATATTTTTGAGAATCTAATTGACTAGATTTTTAAAACCATACCCCATATTATATGTGGAATGAAAAAAATCCGGTATTTAATTTGAAACAATCTCCTTCCCCAGCACGAATCATCAATATAAATATTTTTGGTGTTTTCTATTGAAATATATGAAAATATATTGAAAGGGGACAGTTGCAAGTTAATACATTATATGTAAATTTTACGTCGGTTCGTTACTGAGAAACACGACTGCGTTAAACGAACAGATCACGTGCATGGTCTTACAAAAGTTACATTTTCCCTTTTGAGTACATAACCCTAAAAAACAAATGATGTAATGAAATGTGATTATTTACGACCTTTTATAATTACTATTTTTTAGCAAAATTTTGAAATTTCAAAATTTATCCAAAAGTTTCTTCAATTAAGAATAATGTATTAGGACAGGTTTAGAAATTTACTGGAACTCTTATCTGTTCTCGTCCAAAAACTTTGCCAATTATTAGTAAATATCATTTGCTTCCGAGCACCGATTTCAAATTAGTTCGCAACGTCTTAATTTTTTTAATGAAATACAAGCATGAACTCTACAAACCAAATTTCTGCTAAGCCCATGAAGCCATTTACGACACAGCCCTTGGACAGATCAACCCGGTTCGACATATAACCAACTATGCGCGCACATATTTAATCGATCAAAGTGATCGAGCGATACTTCGCCCGGCTACGCTTTAACGTCGAACATTTGACAAAATGTCGAGAATTCAGCAAAGGCATTCGTGCGGAGCTTTTGACGGACGTCAGACTCGGCGGCGGCGGCGGCGGGTGCGCTCGCAATAAATCAGCGCGGTCTCGGAAGCTTCCGTACGCACCGGCTCAGCTTTCAATCGAACGATAGACCCCTATGGGCTGGAAGCTCTGATATAAATTTCAGCAGGAAAGAAGTGACGATTGGTTAATTAATTTCGATCGACTGGTTTCACAGGCGATATTGGTATATTTATTTACTTTTGGATCGATATTTATAAGATACATTATTTTTAAATTTAATTATTATGAAAACTAGGTTATGAATATACCTTAGGCAAACCATATACATGAAATGATTATTGCTTAATATTTAAAAAAAAATATATAGTCAAAATATATTATTAGATTTATGGTAAAAAATAATTACGCTGTTTTTTTAAATTATGACCCATTAGTTTCGAGTGCTTTAAAACGTTTAATGAAAATTTTAAAGTACAAGCGCTCTGCTGGCATTGCGGTATATGAAAATAACTTATAGTAAATATTTACAAAAGGATTGGAAGATGAATCGTTCAAACAAGTGGCTTAGCATAAATTGCATCTCAAAGAAATATGTAATGAGTGTTTCTTTCCCTTTATTCCACGAAAATGTATACATCATAATGCTGTTGCTAAGGTTTAGCCGTCGTACTTAGAATTAACTGATAAGGGGTAGCTTTCGCTCTTTTTAAAAATATGTTGTTTTAAATGTAACTTGCGTTTGTGTGCAATTTCAACCATAAAAATTATATGGTTTTATAAATCAAAGTTTTCATATTTATGTTTTTGTATATAAACATAAACTCGTTGATGTGACAGTATAATTTAATGAATAAGTTTTCGAATTAGTATTACTTCACTGTATAAATCTAAAATATATTTCTAATTAATAAAAAGTCTGTAGGAACACAATAGTGACGATGCTATAAATTGTATCGTAAAACCTCATTACAACTTTATCCTTTATCCTACGATTCTTTTTTCTACTCATAATCGAATTTGTTACGTACAATATTGGGTTTATAGTTAGTTAATTACTAACATTTTTTTTCTTCTTTATGATAATACTAACGGTATCTTATGACTTCGTCCGCATGAAATTCCAAAATGCAAATGCAGTGTTCTACTGCTTTTACTTTATGCTCTTATATTAAATAAAAATAGTTAGCTTATATTAAATCTCGCAAGGGACGACTTGCGCTCCCTCCTTTTGTTCCACTGCCCAATCCCGAGTATTCTGTGTGGCGGTTATTTTTATTAATTTTCAACGTAATATTAAAGGCACGTATAATAACATTTTTAAAATAATGATTTAACATTTTGAAAATTAATATCGAATATATTTGGCGTTAATTTTGTAGGAATTCATTATTCACAATTAAATGAAATTACGCGATGTAGTATTATTACTACTTTCTTTAAGTTCTTTACGACGACCTAGGTTAATCTTCAGGTTCATTAGCAAAGATAATAAACCTGAAGATGTTGCAATACAATGAAACTTAGGTCGGGGTAAAGAATTTAAAGAAAGTAGAAATAATACTACATCACGTAGTTTCATTTAATTGTGAAAATTAATATTCATAACTATCCGTATTAAGCTTCTGGCATGCTCTGAGTCTGCACATGTATCAATACTTGATATGTGAACTGTCACACACTGTACTCGCGTCACCATTCTATCGTCTCTTATTGAGACATCTTTTGACAAATACTTTATCATTGTCATTTCATAAGCTCATTTAAATTGCTTTCTTTACTATCTTCGGAAATCTTTAAATTACTGAGATGAACAACGCCAAATCGTGAAAGTTTCTGTGCAATTCGCAAATTCTTGATAAAAATTCAAATAACGAGTACTTTGAAGCTAGAAACAAACATGATCATACATCAAATCGCCAACAGAACTTAAGAATATAAATAAATATTTCTGAATGATAAAAAATATAATTAATATTTAATTGAAAAGTAAAAGAAAAAACAAAAATATGGAATTTTACAAAACATACCTATTTTACCATATTAGTTTTGATTTCATTTTTGAGTATTACAGATTTTTACGTAAAAATTTGTCCACTTAATCGATAAGCGAAATTTTCTCCATGTGCCATGTGTCGTGAAATATATTCATTTAAATGCATAATCGGGAAAAATATTCTTTAAAATATATTTATATATTTTAAAGAATATTTTTTTATATTACCTTGACATTATATCTTCTTTACTAACCCAAAAATTGATTACGTTTGCAATTAGTGAACGAGAAATATGTACAAGAAGTTGCATTGATATATATTTAGTGTGACGAATCGTCGTATTGTGAAACAGTTTTATTTGTAATGTTAATCTAAGCATATAAACACTTCGATTATTTCACTATACCTATCTTAATCTTCCTCGAATTTCAACTCAAAAAATTTACTTTATTAATATTTTCTTTCAATATTTCTCCTAACTAATGTTCTGAAAACAAACTTTTAAATTTTAATAAATATTCTGTTAGATATGTATTTTAATGAAAGGACTACTACTATGTAAACAATCTGTTTTGATATTTCCTACGTTATGATGTATTTTGTTAAAAAAAGTACAAATTTTCCAAGGAGAAAATATCGCCTGAAAATACCAAGAACCTAAATGGGAAAAGATAGGAAATAATAAGAAAAAAGTGTGGGAGGAATTAACAATAATGATTATTATGGTAGTCTAAAGTATAATTTATTAGGATGAAAGTTGCAAGCGAGTTTCTATTCTTTACCCTCAAAATTCAGAGAGAAAAACAATAGAAAGAAAAACTGCTATTAAAAAAGAAACTGTAACTCCATGCTATATGCTCAATAAGACATAAGCACCGTAATATAAAACAAATCAAAGAATTTTCCAAACAAGTACATTTTCTAGGCACAGTGCAGGCAAGAGCCTATGAGAGCCGTTCGCCTGCACCCATCCACCCACATTTTCACTTTATATTGAAAACTGTGGTTTTAATTATTTCTAACAGTATGAGCAAATTCATTGGTGCTGAATATCAAATATGGCTTTTGTACATCGACTTCCGTAACAGACACGGGTATGCCGCAGTATCGGCATATTGCAGTATGTTAGCTAGGGACGTAGGGTGCATAGAAAAATGTGACACCTGTTACGTAAAATGGGTCTGGTAATTTAAATTTATTTCAATTTTATTCAAAACTAAATGAAACTACGTGATGTAGTATTATATCTATTTTATTTAAATTCCTAACCATGACATAGGCTTCATTGCATTACAACATCTTGAAAAGATCTCTTCAGATTGTCCACCTGAAGATGTTGTCATACGACAAAACCTAGCTCGTGGCTAAGAATTTAAATAAAGTAGATATAATACAGCACCACGTAGTTTCTTTCAGTGGTTAATCAAAACTAAGTAACAATGAATTTCTACAAAATTAACGTCAAATTTATTCCAATTTTAAATGTTATGAATGCATTTATCCAGATAAATATTGGTTTAATGTAAAATCAAATATCGGAAGCTGAACACACACTTTTCTATTCGTGTCGGAATTAGCTGAACCAACATAAGAAAAAAAAATCTATAGGAAATTATTTGTCTATTAGAATATTTTGAGTTTAGTTTACTTATATGAATCTATAATATAAATTCAATAAATTATAACTATGTCATTATTCAACAAACTGATTTCATCGTCTTTTTAAACCGTCATATGCACACAGTATGCCAAGATTTATCATACGATATTCCCATGAGTTTTATGACATTAAATATATCGTGAATTTGTTCAAATATCTAGTCCATAATATTTATGCAACGAGTGCTGTAATCCAGTCTCTACATGAAGTAACTTAGGGTAAAATTGAGACATATGCTGAACTTTTTGAAAAAAGTGATATTTTTAAAATAAAATATAAATGTTATGTCAATTATTTTAATGATTCTTGAAAAATTATGGATCTTTGAAATGGCAAATAAAAAGCAAGCGTTTATTTTACTCATATGTGAAAAAAATTTAATTTCTTAAGCCTTTAAAAAAGGATACTTGCCTACGGTGCGGGATGCTTACCCATAAGCAATTTTTGTGGTGACGGTAGTTGTCCTTTGAAATAAAACGAAGTTGCAGGTAAGTATTTACTTAAGGTGTGGTTTCTTTCAGAAGATTTCCTGGCCAATGCTATTTTATTTAAGGAAAGTTCGCCGTTATCGATGGCATCCATGGCTTTTATCAATGCTTCTTAGTCAACTCAGCATGCGGTGAAGCATCTGTTTTCCTAGTGTGCTTACGTGGCATTGTTTATTTAAAAAAGACAATAAACTAACACTTATTTTTAAGTACAATATCTTTATTTCTGACGAGGGGATAAACGCGGTTAGAGGCTACTAAAGGCGTCTATACTGAAATTAAGGCATCTGTCGTTTTTGCTAGGAAGAAATACCTTTTGTTTTAGAAAAGAAAACAATAAATATCTACGAAAAAAATAATTCACGTTTAATAGTAATTTATAGTTTAATTTTAAAGTAATTAATAGTTTAATTTTAAAACTAAATTACTAAAATAAAATTTATTCACTTTACTTTCCTTGTAAAATAAAAAGTTGCAAGCCTGATAAAATAGTAACAAACCGTAAAAAACAATTGACGTTCTAAATACGGATACCGCATTTTAGATGCCACCGAGTGACACTTACTAGCACTTGACTAGCACTTGCATAATATAGTATTAAACTTGTCAATGAATGTTCCTAAACATATCGGGTTACTATCGATCTCTACTACTCCTACGCAAACTATCCCACTTTTACACTATATATTTATATACATAAAAGTTATATTTAATAATTCATAAAGTTCTTCGTAAATAAAATTTCCATCAAGGATTGCTTAAAAAGTTTGTCTCAACACTTTAATATATCTTCTTGTATCCTGTTAACGTACTTTTTTTCCAATCCACTTAGTTTTTTTTCTCAATTTTTTCTTCTACGTTTATATTGCATATGCTAATATTAATTCTTTTTTATTTTAATATAATACTCGATAAAAATCCCACCTACTTATTTTAATTCTCCGCTCTCTTTAAAAGATCATATTTTATTATTATTTTATACGTATTTCAATACACTAGACACAAAATTATCTCAGATAAAATGTCTTCATATATAAATATATATATATATATATATATATATATATATATATATATATATATATATATATATACACACTCGTATATATATTCGAAAGCAAAGTCTTGTCTACGCGGACAAGCAACGACAATGGAAATATAAGCGTTTAATAAATTATTTCCGCCAACATTTGCCCCGTAAGTGGACTGTATACATAATTGTATAAAAGGGCCCGTAGGAAAGCGTCCGTATTGCCGGGCAAAATAAAGCTATTGGGAGCACCCGCCCGGAGTCTGGGCCGCAATCTTCACGCTTGCCTGCGCAAACACGGCTTCGGCTCGCGAAAAGAAATCTTTATTCATGTGTAGGGGACGACGATCTCCGCTATGACATGCTGAATATTAATAGTGGACGCGTACTTGCGTCGGAAATCGTTTTAGGGCTTGAAATTTCTATCGAGCGGTTAGAAATGCGCTTAATGCTGACGTCGGTGGGAGTGCTTTCTAGAGTGCTTTCAGCTATTATCAATGGGAAATAAATGAACGTTGTAAAAAGTAGATAGCTTATAAATATTTATTTATTTATTTCTTCGCACATATTTATCGATACATTATAGCTAACCTATTTATAATGATAAGAAATTAATGCTTTAACCAAGTTTAAACTTTTATATTAAACATAAATACAAAATACATGAGATCTACAAAATATAACGACAACACATTTCGACAAATTTACTTTCGTCATAAATAACTTACACTTTGGTGCAACCGCGATCAGGAGATTGAGCATCTGCTCAATCTCCTGATCGCTCATCTGAACACCGCGAGAAACTGGAGAGTTCCGTTAAACTTCGGTTCTAGAGGGTGGTATTACAAACAGGTGATAGCTGGAAATTGTCAAGTACGAATGAAGAAGTTTACTCAATAATACAGGGCATAGAATTTTGCTTTTAATAGCTGGAAGATAAGTTTCATTAGTGCAACATCTCTTCTGAGTTCCAAGGAATTGAAACCTAGCATACCCAAGAGGAAATCCGTAGGAAATAGAAAGGGGAGGTAACTATACCGTCAACATATACAGTTATTGCAGGAACGTTTTTTGCACACTGTTAATCATCAGGCTGCATTTGGCCTTATATTGGCTCCAAATAATGAAGCCAGATTTTATTCGGCTCTACACCAATAAAGTGTATTGCATATGAATTAATGAATATGCATGAGGTACTTAAAAAAATATGGCTCCAAATAATGAATCATCAAGCAGTGTTTGGCTTTGTGTTGGCTCCATTAAAGTGTACAGCACGTGAATTGATGAATATGCATGAGATACTTAAAAATATGGTTCTAAATAATGAATCATCAAGTAGCGTTTGGCTTTGTGTTGGCTCCAATAAAGTGTACAGCACAGGAATTAATGTATATGCATGAGATTCTTTAAAAAACAAGAAAGATTTAACGACGAGAGTAAACAATAAGCCCAAAAAGCATAGAAAAATGAAGCCATTGGTATTTAGATTAATGAACTACAAAATGTTTATTAAATTTTAAATTTAAGATAACCAAAATAAATATTTTTGACTATTAATTAAGTTTTGTATTAAATATTATAGTACATTACGCGAAACTATAAATGTATGTTGATTATATTCACCACCTTAAACGTATAACTGAAAAAAGTAATTCATGTCGTATTCATAATGAAATAGCTGACTTTTAACGTTTATAAATTTTAATTATCTTATGAATACGATATTATATTTTAATGAGAATAAAAGTAAAGGACTAAACGAAAAATTAAAACCGAAAAATAAATCATGAAGGTAATATTATCTTTAGACGAATTTTTAATGCACGTTTTGAGGACATGTTCTGCATACCAAGGTGCAATTTACTTCAGGGTGCAGAAGTGTTATTAGAAAAATAAAAAAATGAATTTTCATAGAATTAAACGTCATGCTTAAGTATGAAGGGGTCAAGAGATTTTCTGGGTGAAATCTAAATTCATGGGCACATAAATATGTAAAAAAAGAACATCAAATGGAACGTCGGTTCTGTATTTCTAACTAGTTGTGTTATGACCTATATTTAGGTCGTTGACCTGTAATATCAATTAGTTGTACATATTTCCTGAACTTGTAAATAGAGGTACATAATAATCCCTTTCTGTTTACGGGGGTTACATTCCAATAAATTATCACGACTCCCAAACATCTACTGAGATTCAAACAAATGGAAAAAATGGGGGTTCTGTGAAGATTTAAATTATAAGCAGCAGCACGATTTGTTGAATAATTTATTCACAATTAAATAAACCTAACCAAAGATCTTTGCTAATATCCCACCTGAAGATGTTGTAATACAACGAAACCTAGGTCGTGGTAAAGAACTTAAAGAAAGTAGAAATAATACTACATCACGTAATTTCATTTAATTGTGAATAATGAATTTTCACAAAATTAACGCCAAATATATTAAATATTTGAATAACTTATGTTAAATAATTTATTTTTATAGCATTTTTTTCCAAAAAACAAATTTGTTACATAACTTAATATGTCTGTTTCAAAAATGTCATGAAAATATTTACTTATGTAAAATAATATGATGAATTGTTTTTTTCTGCAAAAATTGTTGAGGTTTTTGCTTTCTTCAAGTTTGTTTTTCATTTCGTTGCAAATTATTGGAACTTTCTATAATACTTTCCATGTCGTGAACAACATTTAATATCTATAATTTTTTCTGAATTCTTTATTTTTTGTCGATAGCTTTAATCTCAAATGAACGAAATGAATTCTTTATTTGTTGATAGTTGATAATTTTAACATCGATCTACCGAGTGGTTATCTTTTTTATTTACATTTAAAACACATTAAGCGGGTGTGTGCGTTTGTGCACGTATATTTTCGAGGGAATAAATTTGTGCGTGTGCGTGAAAGTATCGGTGCAAACATAATTGAGGTTGGCTTTTAGAAATTTTTTTCTCTTACAACCAAAAATAATCAATTAATTAATAAAATACATGCATTTTAAACAACTTATAATTTCTTCGAGATGTTTCAAATAGATTCAGGTAATTTACTTGTCGGTACTCATAAAAAATTAGGAATGTTTGCCATGGAAATTATCATGTATCTTCCTTTATGTTTACTGTTATTCAGTTCTGGTGAATAAGAATATCGGGGATATTTTTTATCCTTTTATTAAGTATTGAAAACTTATGACACCTATTTTCCTCTCGACCGCAATTTTGTTACACAAATTTTCAGTAAGCTAATATCGATTTTGTGAATGTAGGTTCTATATCCTTCTTTGGCTGAAATAGCTTTAGGCATTTGGCCGAAATAAATCAAGCGTGAATGCGATAAGCATAAATACCGTAACTGAATGTTGTGTGAATGAATGAATTTCTAAGTTTCAAAGGTTTGAATGCATGTGAAATGTGAGCAGGGAGCTTGGTATACAAACACTGGCCGCAGAGCATGTTGATCTGCATAAATCGAATAGAAAGGCAAAGATTTTTGGTTTTTATTTGAGGATTGGTCAAATTGTAGTTCTATGTTTTATATATTTGTTTAATGACTGAAAATTCAATTCTCAGATAAAGTCCTGAACAGAATTGTTCTTTCCTCTAATGTAGAGTGATATATAATAGTATAATATGATATAGAAATATATTATAATAACGACCAAACAATTTTTTTTCCATTAATTATGGCCAGCGTACGAATCCTATTTCCTTATCGAGAAATTAATGAAAATTAACGGTAGAGTATTGAATATATTTGCCGTTAGTTTTGTAGAAATTCATTATTGACAATTAAATGAAACTACGTGATGTAGTATATTTCTACTTTCTTTAAGTTCTTTACCACGACCTAGGTTTCATTGTATTACAACAACTTCAGGTGGGCTATTAGCAAGAATCTTTACTAATAGCCCACCTGAAGATGTTGTAATATAACGAAAGCTAGGTCGTGGTAAAGAACTTGAAGAAAATAAAATACTGCATCACGTAGTTTTATTTACCGACAGTAAATAGAGTATTAATTTATTTGATCAATTGTTTCTAAAGTGACGCACATAGAATTAAAATTACTATTTGAACTAACTAATATTTAAATAATAACCCGCAAATCCCAAAAAATTATGTAATATTTGTGTTTACTTTTGACTTGTTTCTTTAAATTGATTAGTTCCTTGGTTCGTTTTGAGGTTTGAAAATATGTTATTTAGCAGGGTTTAAAAATATGTTATATTTTTTTTACTCTAGTTTTCCTTTGTTGCTTAACTTAAAGAGAATGTATATATTTTTTATATCTTTGTTTTTTACATCTTTTATAGATACTTATTTTGTCCACATATATTAATGAGAATAAAAAACAATTTTAGGTTCTTCCATTTGAAGATTCTTTCCACACTTTGATATTAGAGATTTAGACGGAAAGGTCAGTAGAGAAGTAGAATTGTCAGTAGGCTATAATGGCTCAGAATTTTTTTCTAGGTTTATTAGTTCATGAAACTATTTGAAATGGATTTAAAAAGAAATTATTAATGTCGAAGTCGAAAAAAATCTGATAGAAACAATTAGTAGAAGAAGAGGAAAATCTGAACATAAAATTATATGCTATCAAATTAAGCTTTCATCCAAAATGTTTGATTCGTTTTTATTTATTTTAAATACATCAATTCATAAGCCATAAATGAATAATACCATCTAAAACATTTTTCTGTATGATCTCGTAAATTATGGTATGACTAAAATTTCATGTCCATGAAAACATCAATTTTTTTCCAAACAACAGGTAAATGCTAATATAATGTTAAGAATGCCCACTCAGAATGAGGTCACAAAACACAAAGTTCTGGAATATCATACAGCCAAGCTGTTACTAACTCTTTTTCCAGCAAACTCATATTTTCTAAAAAAATTTTGAAAATATAATTAGAGGAATAAAATTCGTATGTTCAGTGAAATTTAATACAAACATTTATTAACATACTTAGAACATCAATAGAACTTAACTTAAATTCTAATACTCGTGTTATGTTATATCTGTTGGATAATAATACTCATGTTGAATATAAAAAATCGCAAAATAATCGCTAACTCTTACCAATATTAAAGAAACATCACTGATACACGCTCTATACGAGTATAACATATACTTTTCAATGTATTTGAGTATAAACTTGAATACATAATCCGCTTTAAACGAAAACTTTCAAAAGCTTCGATTTTATCAAAGCTCGCCCAGATGCTTATAAAAAAGTTTATACCAGGTATAAACCGTGTCAGGAAAACAACACATGGCGCGGAATGAAGTTAATGACGTTAATTATGTTGGAAAATAAACAAAAAAGGAAAAAAACTTTTCTTTGATGATGAACTTTTGTATTAAAATCCTACTTTTATTGCGGACATATTTTACCTGGCTTATCTTTAGCATAATTTCTTTCTTGTAGCGTTTCTATACAGAGCTGAGGCAGACAAGTAAACATACACTTTACAGGTATTATTATGGACCCTGCGGGTTAAATAGGTCTTTCGTTGTCAGCCCCTTCATTTTTATGAAAATTAAAATATTTTTATTTAAATGTCCGCTCTCCTTTCTTTATCCGTTTCTTTAATCTTTGCACAGTATTTCCTTCTTCTATTATATTTGATATGAATGGAGGATAATTTATTTCTTGATTAAGATAATATTCTTTCTTTTAAATTTGTTTACAATCCTATCCTATGTATATTTTATACTTAAAAAACAGATAACCTTTTTATGAATTTTATTTTGTAATTTTATTTTAATTTTGTGATATTTTAATTTCTTCTGCCTTTTCCAATTTGGCGTTTCTTAATAGTTTAGTTGTGTGTGTGTAGGTGTGTATGTATATGTGTGTGTGTGTATATATATATATATATAAATGTGCATGTGTGTGGGTATGGTTATAAGCTTTTTAATTCATTTAAAACTTATCTAACGAACACAGACGTTAGTATTTTTATAAATATAAAATTATTTAATATAAAAAAAACGAAGGTATATGTGTTGGCGAATTTCTTTATGAGATTTAATTATTTTGGTAATCTGTCAATTTATCGCATACAGTTGGTAAAATATCGCCATTTCCATTATATTAATTTCCTTCGGATTTCCAGTTTCGCACAATTTTCAACAATAAATTATTGCATAGTTTAGGCACAGGTATAGATACGTGGCTCATTAACGGAGTACGTTATATATATTCACATATAGTAGATTTAGGCCAGTAAAGAACGCTATCTATGGGCTTTTTAGAAAATTATTGCATAGTTTGGGCACAGCTATAGATACGTGGCACATTAACGGAGTATGTTAGATATATTAACAAATAGTAGATTTAGGCCAACAAAGGATAGAATTTATGAGCTTTTTAGAAAATTATTGCATAGTTTAGACACAGCTATAGATACGTGGCACATTAACGGAGTATGTCAGGTATATCCACATATAATAGATTTCTGCCGATCATAATCGCAATATTTTCCCAAATCTTTTTATCGCGCAACATAATTCGCCAGTTTGTTTGGTGCCCAAAGATTTATGATTTCTTTCCAATGATAGTATACATAAAAAAATAATGCAATTTTTTTCAACGTATTCTGTCTCCTATAGTTTTTCTTCCTTACACTTTCGACAATTGTTGACGGTTTTTCAAGTCACTTCTATTTATTTATTTCACATTTCTCGATAAATCACGAAATATTAATACTATAATACATAGAAACAACCCAATAAATACAATAAAAGGAGTTTAACGACATACGAAAAAATTAATATCTTAATCCTTGAATACATTATTTTAATTACTAGCAATTCTGTCTGCTTCTTGGGGAATAATTGTGCATTATATATTTCTAGATGTTCAAACTGTCCCACTGTGGGTAAGCTCAAGAAAATATGAATACTCTAGATTGTAATAGCAGTGCTGATGTTGTAACATCTAATATATAATTGTAAATACGATATGTATTTAAAACCATTTATTAAAAATAGAACATATGGCAACATCTAATGAAAAATTGTGACATTACTATATGAATATACATGTAAGTCACAACTTTTCAGTAGGTTGCATAAGTTAGTTAAATTATTAAAAAAGAGATGGTGCTGTCCATTAATTTAAGGGTAATTTTTAAATAACTAATAAGTGCAGCAGAGTTAAATAAATGGTTGTTTCCTTTGCAAGTGTTAATTAAGTTTTTGAGATATAAAATTGAAAAGTTTCTTTGAAATTTTGGCTGTAATTTTTCCATAATATACACACAGACACAATGCCATTACCACTTCAATATTTTTATAAGTTGTATAGATGAGATTCAACAAGTGGTCTTGATCTAGAATACCCTGGAAAGAAGAATGTCTTTATGACATTTTCTTTCTCTTGCTCAAAAAAAAACGTAATCGCAAAAGAAGATGGAATCGCAATTTTGTTTTGCAAGTAGTGAAGTGAAATTAATAGAAATTATTTGATATATCGTTAAATATAATGCAAAATTATTATTTCAATAAGTATAGAAAATAAATGTTATTTGTTATTTGTTTTAAAGAACATTGAAACAAACAAAGTCGGTCTATCACCGATTCAAAACCTGTTATGATAACATAAATAATATAAATAACATAAATAATAATAAAATAAGAATTGAGGAAATGTAAGTAATTATTTCATCTGCTAGTTTTACCGCGTCTTTGACATTGATATGAGCTACAAGTTCCTTTCCCTCGTAATTTTCTAATTCATTACATATTGCAGAAAATATTTTCTTTTAATGTATACTTAGAGATTAAACCTAATGATTTTTCATCGCTTCAACAATTTTCTCCAAATATAACTAATAAAAGTTACCGGTAAAATTTTGAGATAAAAGATTACCCCTTAAACTTCGGCCAAACCCGCTGACCTTTCTAGATAAGGTTAACGTTTTACAAAATATCCAAAACCTCCAGAGACAAATTTCTCCCCATTATCTAAAGCTGGTTTGGATCTTGTTATAATAAATGTATTTTCTGTTTAATACGAAGAAGCATAAAGCCGCCGATACCAAATCAGCCATCGACTGAGACGCAGATTTATGGCGCTTGATAAATCAAATTCGAGTTTATAATACATTTCCATGCACTGCAATGGAGGAGCGGGGGCCCCTCTTAATGTCCGTGCTTCGTAGATAATCTTCTGTTATAAATTTCGAAGCTTCATATTTTATAACGACATAAAAGATTGAATGGAGAGTTTAAGCGTGGTTTTAAGACCCGGGTAGCAAGTCGATTTCGCCAGTTGAGCACGTACTTTTTTTTCTTATGTCAACTCTGCTAATTTATAATGCAAAAGTGTATTAAGAATTTATAATTTTATGTTATTCCTCTGGTTTATTAAAGATTTAACATGTTAGATAAGAATTATTAGGAAGGCTGTCGACTTTTGCATATATAATGGAAGTTTAATGCTGAAATCGAAATGATGATTTAACTCCTTTTAAGTCATTATTATAAGTTCATCATAACTACATGAAGAGAAATTAACATTTCCTCAACAAACAATAAATCAAAGTTATATTATACTGTTTATTTGTTTCTTAAAGCTATTCATGTGTATGTGTAATTGAAAATTAGAGTTACTTGAAAAACATATATTTCAGAGAACATCTCAAAAAAATGTAATGAAAGTAGCAAAAATTGTAATTCAATGTAAGTATTTTTAAAACCGTTAACGTTATCAGTCTATTGACTTATATTAAATTATCAGTCTTTTTAAAATAGACTAACGTAAAAGCTTATACATTTTCTAATTCAACAAAACCAAAAGTGATGAAAAGCATTGAACTTGTTCGAATATGCTCATAATAAACTTCTGGATTCGGAATTATACAGAGTTTATCTGTTAGGTGCTGAGTCGTCAAAATTTAACCGTGAATTTCAATAAAATGTAGAATCCGTATTCAGGCATGATACGTATAGATCAGCATGTAAAAACTTTTCATGAAGAAGTGAACTTTATAATTTTTTGTAGTTATCATATATGTTACTCTATTATAGTACAGAGTTGGGTTGGTCCGAAATTTTTATGGCGTCGAATCCGGATGTACTTGAAGGTCTTTTAAACTCGGTTACGTGTATGTTGAATCTATATTGGTTCCGCTTGTCAGCGTGGTTCATATCACTTTAATTTAGGATTGATTCTGTAGAAAAACGTATTAAAATATGTAGCCATAAGATTACAATTTAATAAACACGTCTTACACGTTTACTTACTGTATTGAAACATTTATTTAACTTGATTTTGCTCATTTATTGCTCTATGAGCAAACACTTTCAGACAAAACCATATTAGCATTAACAAAATAATACTTCAATAACAAACTCATCCAATTAAATGAAACTACGTGATGTAGTATTATTTCTACTTTCTTTAAGTTCTTTACCACGACCTAGGTTCCGTTGTATTACAACATCTTCAGGTGGGATTGTATAAATCTATAAATTTAGCCTACGGTTTGTAATAAATAATTAAATAAAGTTTAAACTAAGTTATTACTGACATTAAGATAAGATATAAGTTTTAGTACTTATATACTCGACTTGAAAATGCGTTTCGAGTCACGAATTAAATAATGGTCGCAAAACATTATTTTGTGTAGTGATCGGCCTTTCGCAGGTAGCTATATGCTTAACCATTTTGTTTCTTTTCAACATACTGATTTACCAATATTTTTTCTAAAAATTGTAATTATCATGACATTTTAAGTAATAAAATTATTATATTTTACGACATTAAAATAAAAAAAGTACCTGGATAGGAGACAAGATCTCCTCAGGTCTAAATACAAGCAAATGATACTTTTTACATTTTTTATTCATATATCTGTTTTATAAAGTTCCCACTTTATTTTCTATGTAACTGAAAAAAGATAGTGTATAAGGGTGAATGATATATTTTTCAGCATTGCAAAATCTTACGTATTTTATATAACTAGGGAAATGTCAAAGAAGGTTATTTTAATCGAATGAGATTTAAACAATCTCCACACAATAGATTTAAAAACGTAAAGAGGGAGAGAAAATGTTAAATATTGCCACGATGATCACTCAACAAGGTAATGAAAATTGCAAGGTAAAATAGAAAACCCTTAAGTCAATCTTCTTAAAAGGATTTTCATTCAAAGTATATTCTTCGCTAGTTTTTCTTCACGATTAGTTAAGATAATATTTTATTTTAAGAAAATGTTCTGGTACATACAATTTAAATAAATCTTATCTAAAGAAAGATAAATTATCGAAACAGATTGATGTTCTATTCTATTCTTTCACAGATATCGAAAAGATTGAGTTGAAAAGTAAATTATTTTGTTACAAATTTTAGTTAATAAATAACCAAATTACAATGAAATAATTTTTAATATTAAGGCACCAATACAAATTAATGAGCAGTAAAAAATAATAATTAATTGAATTTCAGGAAAGCATAAAAAATATTTTTCCGAGAATATTGTATTTAAATTTATCAAAATATGTTAAGCGTATGCAGCGACTCTCAGACTCTCCCAAACTCTATATTCCTGAATAGATTATCCAAAGCGAAAGTAGATCGAGGAGCTTCTTTAAAGCCCCTCACATACACAAGCATCACGTCTGCCATTTGGAGAAAATTTCTAACTCCATAAACTTCACAAAGCTTATGGCTTAACTCTAGTACTATTTCAAATTAATTGCGAAACTTTGTAATACCATCATTTACATAGAGTGGCATTCGTATGAGAAGGGTACTCACTGGAAAGTAAGTCATCTAAGAGACGACGTCTATGACCATTAAATGGAATCGTTATCTTTTGAGACAATCATGGATAAGTGTATTGCCTTCTTTAGAGGAGTGAATGGAAAATTTTCAAAATCAAACCTGATCTTAATAGTCTCGATCTTTACAATCATAAGTTTATCAAAAAGAAAATACACAATGTATTTATATCACATAAATATAAAAAAATAGCACATGCTTATTTTATTTGTCAGATCTTTGTATTGCAATAAACGTGATGTTATTAACAATTAATTTAAGGCTAAGTTAATGAACAAAAACTTAATCAGAATTTTCTATTTGAAAGCTCCTTATTGTGAATAAACATTCAACCCTAATAAACAGTTCATGCATTTTAACATAGCATAAAAAATTGTAAAAAAATTAGTAACTGGTTGACCGAAAATTAAGTGTTTCTTCATTATATGACTTTTCTTTTCCGCTTTTTCTCCCTTTTTTGCTAAGGTTTGGTTGAAGGGGTAAACAATTGTAATATTTTATTTTTTTATAATATTGTTGTATTCCTCGATTTGCTATATTGAAATGTTATACCATTGATATTTATTGATTTGTTTATATTAAAATGTTATACCATTGATCTTATTTTATTCACTCCACATTGAACCTACATATACATTTATTTTAAATAATCATGAGACCTAATTTATTAGAGTAATGAATCAATAATTACATTATTTTAAATCAATATTTTTCCACTACTCCTAATTTTGTCTGTGTAGACTGATTTATATTATTTTCATTGCAAATTATAACTTATATTGCAAAATATATAAAGGCTAGAAATATGCTTTCTTTATGAACTCAAAAAATAACTTAAAGCAGTAAACTTGTGAAATTATCATAACTCATTATTCGATAATAGTCTTGTGCGATTACGATATTTCAACTCTCAATATGATCTTTGATATGCTCAAATTAATATATAATTGCATATTGCTGTCGACGCTATGCAACATCTAATACTTAGTTGATTTTGTGTTTTCAAACAATTGATTAGAAGTAAAGCTGTGTATCTTTATTATAACGTTATATTATATTCAATATCTTTGTATTTTATTACGCCATAATTGATACTAACAATCGGCCTGTGTGTTGTATAAAAATATTTTATAATATTTATGTTCGAAAAGAGATACACTTTCTATACTTTGGATTTTTCACGATTTGGATCACTTCGACTAGATATTTCACAATTTGGATCACTTTGACTGCATATTTCACAATTTAGATTACTTTGACTGGATATTCATATACACTTGTTTTATTTATCTTCCATTCTTAAATATTTTATTCTTTGAATAGTCGACTTTTTTTTAATTACACTTTTCCACGTCAGCTTATTCGATTGTGTTTAATGAGGTTTCTTAAGTTTCGCCATCGTATAATTCATTTGTACTTCCATCCCAGCCATCCCGTACTCCAAGCTTGGTACTTTTTATTTACTTATGATAGACAGTTTTCCTAAATTTTTGGCAAACATTCTAATCGACAATGATAACACAACACACTTTTATAACGTTTCTTCGACTTAAATCTCTGTGAAAATAACTGACAGAAAAGACACATAATTTTAGACGTATAAATCTGTACAATGAGTTATATTAAGCTTTCAAGTATTGTATTTACATGGAAAAAGTCCATATATAAATTATCAATATGCTGAATTTCCAAATTTTATTTCTTTATTATAATAATTCTAACCCTAAAAGGTTGACGGCAAACCAAACGGACAAACCGAGAAAATATCTTCAAAACTCTCTTAATAAATTCATCTAAGTATTCTTTAATGTTACAAGAACGAAATTTGATTTTTTCTCATTTTTCCGAACTCAGATGATTCAACAACATAAGTGACCTCATTTGAACGGTCTTAAGTACTTAGTTAAAACCATCCGGCCTAAGTCCACGAAATCTTACTTAACTCATTTATATTGCTAATCTGATGAAATTAATTAATTTATAATCAAATGGTATAATCCCCGAGAGCCACACCGCAGAAATGCTAGTAACTCATCATCCATGTTGCTTAAGACGTATTCAAACGAGTATATAAGTACAAGAGTCGCATTTGTCCAACGTAGTTGCAAACGTGAAACAATATTTTATTATACTCGGCTTTGTAAGCTTAACCAAATTCCGAGAGGGGATTATTTTGATAATTAAAGAAGATTGATACCGGCAATAAGAAGTTCGCCAAGCAAATTGCTAAATTAGCTTAGTTGAGATTAAAACTTCTGCGGATTCAAAACGGGATTTCATTGAACGCGATTGCAAGATAGGACCACTGCTTATTCATTCTCATCTGTATGGTTTTGGTTTACCTAGAGAATTTGGTTGCGATTTATCAATGTCTGATTGTAAGTAGATATATTTTGTACGGATGTTAGTCCGACTTTATTTACGGGCAAACAATGATGATCTATTACTTGGGGAAATGGAGAAATATTTGTATTTCAAAGTGTCTCATTTATTAGGGAATTTATATTTCTACTTAAACATAATAATTTATCATGATCCCGTCGAGGTTTTCGTAGCCGTGGTCATTTTCTTTTTGCAATATAATGTATTTTAAAAGTGTGTTTTTTTTAACTTTCTTTCCTTTGTCGTTTTCTTTTCAGAGTTCCATACATACCTCAAAGGAAAAAGGAAACTCCCATGAGAGTACTCACATGCCCATGTGTAGGAACTAGAAATTTGGCTCAGTAATAAAACATAATAACTAGCATATATATCAATAGATAACACTTAATAATATTTACATGGAAAATTTAAAGGGCAAATTAAATATCCCATTTTTTTAAACCCTATATATAGTGTAGGGTAAAGTTTGAAAGGGCTAGTCACAATGTTAAATATTTATTATACTATGACGTCCATATCAGTTATGGTTTATCATAAATAAAGTGATTTCACTTCAAAAGAGGTAGGAAATCCTCATCAGATATACAAACGGACACGCCGACACGTGAGTTATTTTATAATGGTTCCAATTTCCTTTCTTTTAACATACGGTACATTAAAACAAATCTTGTAGTACCTTCTTTATGGTTTAAATCTTTATGACTGTTGTATCCTTAGATCATGTAAAAATTTTAAATGGAATCTAAACTTCATTTACGTAAATTATTAAAATTATTTTTCTGCTTATACATACATATATATATATATATATATATATATATATATATATATATATATATATATACATATATATATAATAAGTTATCAAAATGTAGCTAATCTATAATCAAATAACAACACTTCAATATTTCATTAATATTATTATCGAACTTTTGCGTTTAAATTATTCTGAAAAGCTTTCATCTGTTATAAACGAGTGTAATAATACCCACATTCTGGCCAAGAGCAAAGATTTAAAGATCAGAATAAATTTATCTCAAAAAGATCTTTATGTCACTATAAATATCATTCTGTTTGATATAAGCCGAGTGAATTCCACAATGATATAATAAAAATTTATTGCGGCGATCATTACACATTGATTAGTCATATTTATTACAAAATATGAATTATATTGATTTCAAAGTATAAAATGCAATGGAATTTTATTTTCTGTATCTATGCCCATATAAATGTCTAATTTGCAATAGGATAAAAACCCAAAATATTTTTATCCAAATATTTTTTTTAAATACCGAGTATAATTGACAACAATATCGATTATAATATTAATAAATTATCATCTACATTTTGCTTTAAAACATAATCTAATTGTGAAATACAGACATTTTAAATAATAACTATAATATTATTTCCAATTTAATATATTGTTTAAATTGTAAGAGGTAGTAAGTATATAATAATTTCGCTATAGTTTTTAGGGTTACGTATTTTTGTTTCTATATTTCTGGTTTTCAGTTCAAACAGATGAACCGATCTGTTTGAACTGAATATTTGGCGTAGTGATAAAATACCCCAATAATCAACATACAAAGTAGTTATATGAAAATATTTGTGGGGGCCAATAAAGCATTCCATTTTTTTTAAATGGTGTAGTGTGAAAAATTTAAGAAAATTGTAGAGATTTTTCGGCAAACTTTCATAAAAAATGTGTTCTCCCACCTTGTCACCAAAACCGTTACGGTTAAGAATTATGAAAGGAAACGATTAGAAGTTCACCCATAGTTTGTGAGAAAACTGTCTAAACAATCTCATAGTTCTTGACAGATTCATGATATTTCTAGACCTGTTCGTTCATAGGCCTTGAAAATACCTACAAGTCTTCCTCGTTTGGGTTTCATATACTTTCTTCACTTTTATGCATATATATACAATTTCTAGTTGATTAGAAATTTTTTCGTTTATCACTCTCTGCTCAATTACTTAAAAATTAGCGGTTAAGAATAATGAAAGGAAACTTAGCGTTTTGACTTGATTGAAATTTGGTGCCTCTAAGAGAAACAAAAAATAACGGAACCGTTTGTCTGTCCGTCAATGACAGCCATTTTTTCAGAAATAGTTTGACGTAGGAACTAAACTGGCTTAACTACAAAGCATTTCTATTTAAGACAAGTATAGAGATATTGCCGAAAATGTTTCCAAAAAACACATCTTCCACTCTCCATCTTTGGAACTGCTTAAGTCCAAATTTAAAAAAAAACACTCTGGAGATTTACCTAAAGTACACCGGAAAACTACGACGACGATTCCAAATTTCATAATTTTTTAGATATTCACAATATTTTTACGTCTAGTTTATAAATTACAAAGTATTTACGGAAGCATTGTAGTGCGAGTTTTATCATAATTAACAGGTTTATATATTTAATCATATTGGGTTATTTAATAAGTAATGAGCTGTCATTAATGTTATCATTTTTCATTATATTTCCACTTTAAAATTAATTAATTGTCACTATAATAATCACTATCGTTTTCTACTACATGTCTCCAACGCACTAGATGTGGATAGCATATGCATAAAGTTCAAGTGGCTTGGAATTAAAAAGTTGACCTGTGAACTTTCGTAGGTAGTCTTTATCATAATTTTTTTTCGCGTAAGGCGTTGCTGAGCGATCTAAACAAACAATAATCAGTGCGTGCAAGGACTGGGAAATATAGTGGATGGGGGAAATAAAATGACCTAACCAGCGAAATGTTGACCGAAAACTCAAAATTGAGGACAGATTTTAGCGCGGCGGTAAAGCTGGTCCGGGCTAAGTTCATATGGTACCCACGCAAGGTAGCTAAGCTTTTCCCAAGCGGTGTAATCCCGGGTACTCCCGGGCTCAGTAGCTAATCAGCATGTCATTAATCGGCTATCTCTTCCATTAACAATTTTAACCTGACGCTATCCAAGTCAAGATCAAGCAGAACGTAGTTGATTACTTAGGGAACAATTGTCGCTGCGAAATCTCTGGAACAACCATTTTACCGTAG
The DNA here is from genome assembly GCA_039881145.1 of Druceiella hillmani. Taxonomy (NCBI): domain Eukaryota; kingdom Metazoa; phylum Arthropoda; class Insecta; order Lepidoptera; family Hepialidae; genus Druceiella; species Druceiella hillmani. The sequence goes on from JAYKKI010000008.1 coordinate 36,238,813, forward strand.
CTTCAGATATTGCTACAGGAGCTACGCGTTGGCATTTGTTACCCGTAGCTTCGGCAGTAGAGTAACCAGATTGGTATTTGTAGATTGTATTTCACATGCGTCTTAACGTCGTCCATATTGTATGCGTGTTTACAGTTCAGCGTCTTAGTCACTACTGAAATAGTGCGATTGTAGCGCGCCCTTTATACATATTCTATCATGGAAACTTCTAGAACGTTTCCATATTTTCTAGATAATTTTCGAAAAAGCGCTCATTAATTTTTAACCATCTTTACATAAATATATAGTATAAATATAATATAATATAAATATAATATTAAAATAAGGCAGATTTGATCCGATCTGAAAAGTTAAAAATAAGTTAGAAAGGATCAGTCAGGTCAATGGAATCGACAGATCGAGTTGATAATTAAATTTACGTATGCAAGAATGAGAAGAAAACTTTGTACCCCTTTTCAAGCATATTGCATGCACGGAAGAGTGTGAGATTTGGTATAGTTCATATGGTGTTTTCAACTGTTACTAAGATTAAATTTTAAATTTCTTAGGCAATGCAGTAATTAAGGCCAACAACACACGCTAATGACGTATTTGTGTACGTTCTCACTTGATGTAAAAGAACAAAATTAAAAAAACCACAAGAACGTTCAAACTTAAAAAAATAATGAAGTTGAATCGATCAGAAGAATCGGTCAAGTTTCGACCACTGGGCCACTAGTGTCAATAATTATTTGTTTTCTTTAAATAAGTCTTCTAATTGAACTAAGAAGTAAGAAAAATTTTGTCCCAAATCGCTACTTTATTACAATGCGACTTTCCTTTATATCATACGTTATTTGTAGTGGTTACTAAAATATTACATGAACCATCTATGATTACATACTGTTATTAATAGTCTATCTGCCTTACGTAGATATATGTTAATGTACTTAAAAGTACGCCGATTCAACTCTAATTAAATTCATAACCCTGTCGACACAAAAATTATCTCTAAGCAAAACCAAGTATCATTCGGGTTTTCTCATTTTCCGGAACCGTCGTCCCGACCGCAAACCCATTCCGCCGCATTTCCACATATTACAATATTTATCTCCGACCACCTTTTATCTCGCGTAATCCTAATACCTATTAACGGCCATAATACCTCCGGCCCGCCCTTAACAGCCTATTAATTCTCAAGTTCCCGGGGCAGAACTTAGACAGACGCATTGTTTCATAAAATTAATTAATTATTCATTCAGCTGCACAAATTCAATGGATGAAGGGGGAGGGGGATGCCTATGAAATTAAATGATGTGGGCAATGAACACAAAGACGCCACTTAACCCCACGCCTTACCGTCGTTTTAACCCTATTTCAACTTCGATTTTCACAGATTAGAAAATTTGAAATCTACCATTAGAGCGATGGGTCGAAAACTAATATACTTCCGCGATTTTTATTGTAAGTCTTGCGAACAATTAAATACTAAAATTAATAAACCTCTTAAGTACGAATATAAGTCACGTTACAAGTATTTCATACAGGTTTACATGCGTGTAAATATTAATCATTCATATGAAATATATTGACTAGTATAAATTTCGGAAGTATAAAAATGTAAATTTCTGAAAAGTTTGGGTTTTCTCCATTTTCAGTGAATTTTGAGTTATATCTTATTTCATTCAGAGGTTATTAAGCCTATAACAGAAGGACGAGCAGACGGACAAAGGACCTTGTCATGATAATAGGATTCCGTTCGAACCCTACGGGTACGGCACCCTAAGAAATGAAATGCTTTTTGCTATTTATTATTATTTTTGCGAGACGAGCTGAATTCCAATTGGAGTCTGTGTTACCGTAATAAAATAATCGCAGATACAAGATTTAATTATAAGAGGACTTTGACATTTTTTTTGTGTATATATCATTGTTTTTATGTATTATATATATATATATATATATATATATATATATATATATATATATATATATATATATATATATATATAAAATCGTACTAATAGCATAAAAGTGAATCATTGCCACTTTATTTATTTCTTTATTTGTCTTTCACGTTTAAACGGTTTAAGAGATATCAATAAAATTTGGACTAGCGTAATTTAAAAAATGTTGTACTATAGTAAATAAATATATGGCGCCACATATATGTTTTGTACATTTAAATCAGCAAAACGTTTAATGTTATTTATAAAGCGATATGGCAATAGTATCATTGCATCAAGTACAAATCTCGTTAGCTTAATGAAAAATTCTCGCAAATGAAACTACGGCCAAAAAACAAGATTTGAGAAAATATTTTGGACCTAAAATTTATTTCTTAGAGCTATTTTGAGACCACATATGTATGCTCGTAATATTAAAATAATTTTATCACGAATATTCTTTAAAACTATGTAAGTACTGTGAGCGTAAAAATATTATTGAAATTAAAGAAAAAAATTATGGGGACATTTTTTAATTATAGCATTAGAAATATATGTAAAAATTTTACTTTTTCACATTTAAATAAATATTTTAAAAAACTGGACCGAGGTTGAAATTGAAAGAAAATCATTTACAAATATATACGATTTATTTGACTCCATGACAATGCTCGAATTATCGATCACTGAGATTATTAACAGGGCAAAAAAAACAAACAAAACTATTGTACTAATAACATATTTAATGAAGATTGAGAAGGATATTTCTATTCTAGAATAAAAGGGATATTTTTATCGCCGTAATATTTCTGTTATTATACCTATTTAAATAATAATTGACAAACTAAATTGAATTAAAACTGCAAAGTAACTTCACATCCGTTACGTGTTCCCAACAAGAAATGTAATCATCACAACAAACTTTAAATTATATGGGTGTTAATAATGACTTTGTTGCAATAATTTGCTATACTATTCTTGTATGATGTACAGGCGTATCGTGGAGCTTTATTATGTTATATAGCATTTCCGTATTTGATGTGAAAATTGGAGAATAATTGCTATTCGATTCCTTCATACGCTCAGTTCAATATTGGTGCTTTTGTAAAGTTTTGGGTGTCTGAAAACAAATTTGGTGCATTTCTTTCTTTTCGTATACAGTGACATATTTTCTTCCTCAGGTTTAAATTTTTGTTACATAAATCATTAAAGCCTTTTTTATTAATTTAAATATACTTAAGTATTTGTGATGAACTTACATTTGCTTTGACATTAGAGCTGTGGAATTAATTCTTGTTGATACTAATTGATACTAATTTAAAGTCTGTTGGAGTTAATTAAATTTTGACGATTAAAACGTTTATATCGTTAGTTATTTTGAAAATCTGATCATGCCAAATTGATCTTGTTGAATATGGAATTTCCATGCTATATAAACATTGCAAAGTTGTAAATTCATTAGCTAAATGAGAATAAACTGATTTGTATTGTATTATTTAATTCATATTCTGTAGCCGCTAATTTATTTGTCGACTTTTTATATTGTTAAATTGCCTTGGACTATTATGAATATTATTAAGGGAATCATTCTATTAGGAAAATATATTGCGACATCTCGATGTTGGCCATTAGTGATTCTAATTATGAACATGCTTATGCATGAAAGTGGATATTGTATAGAATATATGTTACTAATAAATTATAGTGAACTAAACATATGATCACAGGACGAGTATATGTGTGTGTATGTAATCCGTAATGCTATAACGTGGAACATTGTAAATGGTTCTATTAACTTAACTTTCGATATATTTGTTTGAAATAACATTTATACTTATTATTTTAATTTAATTTTTCACAGTTAAATGAACTACGTGATGTAGTATTATTTCTACTTTATTTAAATTATTTACTACGACCTAGGTTTCGTTGTATGACAACAAATTCAGGTGGGCAATTTGTAAAGATTAAATTCCTAAAATCTTTATAAATTGCCCACCTGAATATATTGTCATACAACGAAACCAAGGCCGTGGTAAAGAATTAAGTGGTAATAAATAAAGTAGAAATGATATTACATCTCGTAGTTTCATTTAGTTGTGAAAATTAAATTAAAATTAATTTCTACAAAATTAACGCCAAATATATTCAATACTTATAATTTTAATAGCATAATAAATAGCTACTCACGAAGAAATGAAATTAATCGAGGAATTAGCTATAAATAAAACAAAATGTGCTTGTACTTACGTACGCACATTAGAAGTTATGGTTCTTTGGCATAATACAAAAATAACTTTATTTAGGAGGAAAATAATCAATAGAAATAAAATAGTAAAAGGACTGATTCTTAAGACGGCTGGAAAAATCTATATTCAATAAAATAATGAAATTTCAAATAATTGATAATTTATAATGCAAATAAACACATTACGAAACTTAACCTAACTTAGAGAAATAAGCTTAAAATATGTTTTAAAAAGCTTATAAGAACAATTTCTATCATAAATATTCACAATAAATAAATGTTTTTTTTTATATAGACCACTATTAAATTTATATTACCAAAAACATTATTTAAAAGCACAGATATAACTTAGATTTGTATGAATATAAACATGTGATGTGTATTTATATATATACCTCAATTACTATCATGAATATAATCACTACTGGCATGTTTAGTGAGCAAATTCATCCTTTCGCTTTTTATTGCATCGTACGCGCGCATCGCAAATTTTCACTCTCAGCACTTTTTCGTCACGCGTCTACAGAAGTATAACTTCAAAAATATATAATAAACAGCATTGTTTGTTCCAGAAATTATTTCAAAACATTTGACCAAAAATAAAATTCCAAGGCCTCAGAATTATCTTGCGATTTTATTTTTAATATATCTGTATTAGTATTTTACTACGGCTTAGAAAAAAATATTAAACTGTTGAATAAATGTGATTTAATCAAACGAATACTACTTGATGTGGATTTGGAACCGTGGGAATTAGTAATTACTATTACTAATTACTTGGTTACGGATATTATTGCACTGTTAATTTTGGAACTAATTATCGGAATACCTAACTAGTAAATCTTTCGACTATAGATGTAATTTATAATAACCCATCCCAAAATTAAATTAAAAATACCTTTACTTACCAACGATTGTACCATACTCTCATTGTTGCTATTATTCTTTATAGAATAAGCATGTAAAATTAATTTAAAAGTTTTATTTCGAAATTTAGATTCTGTGAAGTTTTCTAAAGAAATTTATAATTGTATCATTCAAGGACAGTTGGCGAAAAGTCCACAAATAGTCCTTTATATATGTTATAATAGCCTAACTTTACGTATAAGCTTTATAGAATTAATGATAGTGTATCTCTCGGAACATATAAGTCCATATATAAATACCACATAGTAAAGTGTCTCCACATATACGTCAAATGTAAGACTTAGACTAAGGACCATGTAAGTATTTAGTATGAATGGCAATTCAATATCTTTTTGTCACTGAAGCAGTTTCTTTTGGAAATTAATTCTTTTTTATCTTTTGTCTGTAAATTATATTATTATCGTATTTAAGTTTTCTCTTTTGTGATTTTCGGAACATGCTTTACATTGTAACAGCCCTTTGATACAGAGCTGACAACAGTTTATTAGAGAAACCAAGAAGTGTAACCACTACCCTTATTATGGTGTCACTATACAATACAGTAAATAACCTAACTCAAACTTAATTCGTACATCAGGATTAACATTTGAAGTCATAATAGTTTTTAACTAACCGAAAGCCAATTCACGAAAACGAGACATAGTTACCATCGTAAAAAAATAAATTATAAATTCATAAGATAAAAGTTTCCTCATGAATTGAAACTTAGAACAAAAGATTTCAATTTTACTTTTTGTTTCAATCTCATAATGGAAAAGTTGAGAAGCATTTATCCCTGAAAAGTATTCAATAAAAAAATGAAACCACTTGAAATTAAAGAAAAAATCTCATTAATGTCATTTGATTTAAATTTTACAAGTTAATTAAAAGCAATTTTCTAGTTTACAAAGCGATTTTATCCTGAAACCTTTAATTATAAAGTGTTTGGCGGCCGAAGTTCCTTTTTTATGACAAAAGTTTTCAGTCAATCAACTATATTTTTCCAGTTAGTTTTTGTACATTTAGAAAGTGGGAATTCATATTATTTTCCAGGATTGCTTTAGTAGTGACTGTCATTTGTAAAAAAGTTATTATCTTAAATCTTAATAAAGCATTTATTAAAGTTTATTGACTCCTGGTAAATATATTCGATCAAAATCAAAATAGAGTGCAAATTTATATTTTAACACTGATTCTAGTCTTTCGTATACAGATAAAGTATTTATTTTAAATTAGCAAAATGTTTGAAATCATTATATCTTATTTAGTATTCTTTTATAGAATACCATTCATTATATGCATATCAATCACAACTTTAGTACTTATTTGTTAACATTAGCTTCTATTTGACATCATTTATATTCGGCGTAAATGTTGAGCGCTCGTGTACCTGAATATGATTTATTTTAAGTTATCAATCACATTTATTATATAAAAAAGATCGTTATAAGATCAGATTAATATATTCTACCAAGAAAAAAATAGAACCTTTGCTTTTTAAGTGCACAAGCCAAAAATTAAAATCTAAATTTAACTAAGTGAGTTTAAACACCTAAAATAAGAAACTAACGAAATTGGAACATAAATATATATTTTCATATTAATAAAATAAACATGAGAATAATTTTTTCAATTTAAATTTATGTTCCGAAAATATTACTTTCATCCATATTACCAAAACTTGTACAAAAAAAATAGGTTGAAATCAGAATATCTGTTTAAAAATAATGTAGGTATAATATTAATATTTGTAAGCAGTTTTTTAGAAACATAATGCTTAAATTATAATGTGCGCCTAAGTGGGTACGGAACCCTGGTAGTGCGAGTTTGATTCGTTTTTAACAAGTTTATTTTGGAAATAAATAGAGGTTGTGTACAAAAAAATATCTAAGATTTTACTTAGGTTTTTTTCCAGAGATTTAAAATTATAGTTGCATGGTATTGCCTTCAAGAACAAAGGTTCTTTTTTCTACGACTATCGTACCCGTTTTCTTATTTTAGAATCACGTATTTTGTCGATGAAATGAAGGAGTTAGAATAGTTCCAGGTTAATGAAGACTATGTATGTTTTTTTTAAATAAATCGGAAAATACTAACGTTTTTTTTGTTTGTTTTCGGAGCATTTAAATATTGTTTTCGTAAAGAAAAACATTTTATTTAGTTAAGAAATAAAAGCATTCGAAAAATAATAATTTTTATTGGATTTTATTAACATCCCATAGTGCAATCTTTTTTGGTCAGTCCGTTCGGATATAATGATGAATATGTAATAAACAACTAAAATAATTAACACAATATTCTGGCCTCTGTGATATATATTACCAATAGTCAATAAACTTTAATCTTTGATAATTTCCCACCTAAAGATGTTGTAATACAATGAAACCTAGGTCGTGTAGAGAATTTAAAGAAAGTGGAAATAATACTACACCACGTAGTTTCATTTAATTATAAATTATGAATTTCTACAAAATTAACGTCAAATACATTCAAGCATTGTGGATCAATTTTGACATAGGTTGGATGGGACACCTGATTTCTAATAAAAGATAAACAATTTGATATACCAAGACATTATCCATAGGTATAATATAATCTAAATTTAGATTATCTTCAAGGTAAATCGATAGCTATCTAAGAAGCAATCACTAGAAACTTCATATTTAAAATAATTCATTGTTTATATATATATATACATACATATATATATATATATATATATATATATATATATATATATATATATATATTTATACGTTTATAGATCTTTTGAATATATTGAGTTTTGTAACCATGCCAATAAATTCCATAGTTAAATGATTAGTTTCCCCCATGTGAAGTAATCTAGTATTGGAACACACAATTAATCGAGACGAAAGTTTCAGTAAAGTAAACGGATGAAATAAATGGATAATGGTAATATGTTGTAAGATAAATGGATAATGGTAAATCCCTAACAGTTTCCTAATATCCCTGTGATACTTAAATATTCAAATTCTGCCCTAGTTAGAGAAGAGTAGGTAAATTTGTACTAAACTATTTGGAGGACAGTAGTTAGATAGAATATTCATGCTCCTAATCTGAAAAAGCAGCTTACATAAGGAATTATCACTCTGTAAAAATATTGGTTTCGAATGGCCATGTTGGTTTCGAATGGAAACTGTCATTGAACTAATGCAAATTCAAGTATTTGATTTAAAAAATAACTTTTTCAAAGCAATTAATTCTTAAAATGTCTATGAAGACTTATATTACCAAAAATTTTGTAGAAATATGTATTATATAAGTATCATTATCATCAACTTCAACAGTCCTCGGTGGACCCTGGTCTTCTCAAGCAGACTATTTCAAGCCCTCCTTCTGGGCGCCACCATTTTCCAGTTTGTTATATTGAGAGCGTCGATAACACTTTGTAGGTCCATCCGCCTATCTTAATTTCGGTCTTTCTCTTTCTTTTGAGCCAATTAGTTTGGTCAGAAAAATTCGTTTTGTTGTTCTATATTCTTTCATTCTAATTACATGGCCGACCCACTTCATATGTTGATTTTTTATAAATTTTCTTATGTCTTCTAGGTTCTTTAAATAAGCGATAAAGTTTGGAATTAGTTCTCCTTATCCAAAACACTTCAAAGAACACACCAAAGATGAATCTGAGGATTTTTCGTTCGAAAATTGCTAGAGTTTTTTCACTAGTTTGGGGCAATGTCCACGTTTTAGATGAGAGTTTCCAAAAGTACAAAACAATTTTAAAACTTACATTTTTGAAAGGTGACAGAAAGTTTATCAGTTAGAGTCGTGTAAATTAATGTGAAATAACTCATTTTATATATTATTGACAGGGAAAAAAACTAATATAATAATGAATTAGTAAAAGGGAAAAGTATTCTTTAATTTTTCCTGTAATTATATAGATAGTAATTACCATGGGCGTCTTTTTATTTTTCTTTGTAATCTATCAAAGTAAGCTAAAGTTATCTTTGAAAGTAATATTATTTGTTGTTTAAATTGAAAAAAAAACAGAAACTCTTACCCATACAGCACTACATTACGTAATTTAATTTACAACCATTGTTAAATTGTAAATCGCTGATATTTGCAGAAGAATTAGCTTAATAATTATTTGAGTCGATGTTATAATTTACTAAATGATCACGATATGATAACGGCGAGTATTTAGCTATTTATGATCTTCAAGTCGTAATTACTTAAATAGTATTTGTAACCGATTCTAACTGGAAACTTTATTAAATAAAATTATAAAATTTGTGGGAGATATATCGCAGCCGCAAATCTATTAGACTCGGAATGGATCAAGCGATGGTTTCGTAAATTTAGTAGGTGTAACAAATGAGTGAATAGGTGGAATTTTGGTATAATTAGATGATAGACCGGTAGCCAAATCTAGTCTTTACGAATGCCATTATATTTATACATAAATTTTAGGTGGGTGAAATTTTAACACCCTTGTATAAAGTTAATTAAATCACAAAATGGCAAACCCAAACGATACTCAATATGACGTTATGTAACTTTAAATGCTTATTTAATAACTTTTTCAAACCTTCTTCTCTTCACTCAGTAATAAAATAGCTGGCTCTTCTAATTTGAAAAATTACTAAGGAAAATCTGTAATATATTTCTTAGGAGCACACGACTTTTTAACGTGGCGCTCAATCAAAAATGGTACATGTCAACATTAATTCTATTTAAGAAACTTAAAGAAGATTAATTATTCGTTATGATATAATTCTTTCGAAAAAATTCAAAGTGATTTATTGATATCTTAACTGTGAGAAAACTATAATCATGCCTAAATAATTCTGATAAATATGCCCATATACTTGCAAAATAATGGTATGGTGTTAATAGCACTTTGCATATTTGTGTAATTTTTAATTTATATGACCTAAAATATCTACAACAGACGGTTGAAAGTTGTAACTGTAAGAAAATTATAAACATGCCTAAATAATTCTGATTATTATGCCTTTACATTTCCAAAATAATGGTATGGAGTTAATGGCACTTTGCATATTTGTGTAATTTTTAATTTATACGACCTAAAAATCTACAATAAACGGTTGAAAGTTGTAACTATGACAAAACTATAAACATGCCTAAATAATTCTCATTAATATGCCTATATATTTGAAAAATAATGGCAAAGTGTTAATATCACTTTGTACATTTTTGTTATTTTTAAACTTACACGACCTGAAAAATCTACAACAGATGGTTGAAAATTTGGCTAATAAGTTCTATTGTGTACTTTTTCAAGTAAAATGAACAATTTCTAAATTATTTCAAGTAAAATTAAAACTTTGATATTATTTTCCACTTACTGAAAAATACGTAAGTCTTTAGGGCAAAATGTTTAACTACGTAAGCAATAACGAGCGCGATGTTGTAATATTTTCTTGTGGAAAAAAGTAGTATAAAAACCTAAAAATAAAAAAGCATTGAAGTTACTTTTCTTTGGATACTCTTCTCTCGAGGTTTACTGTGAACACATTAATATTGTGTAATATTACCTTTACCTTTTACATTTATACAAAGCGCGAGCTTGTCATCGTATATAAATCAGTTATAATATGCTTTTAGTGTTGTCGCCTGCGTGCCTTATTCGACCGCATGATACGTTATCTGCAGTTTGCAATGTCTACCCTAAAATGTCACTAAGCTTGTGAGCGCTTTCGGAATCTATTGTCTATATAAGAGGATATTTGCCTTTATGTTGATTCTGGATGATTTGAATTATACTATACTATTACACCACAAGAAATTTATTTGACACAACTGTAACCGCAACTTGGTTTGCGTGCGGATCTTTAGAAATATTTGTTATGTTAATAGTCAGATTAATTCCTTTTTTTAAACAAGTCGTCTTTACTTTGAAATGTAAAATTACCATATATATTCTTTAATTGGTCAATTGCTATAAAATGTAGCCTATATCGCACCACAGATACAATAGAATCCACCAGTAAAAACTCATCAACATCCGTTTAGCTGTTCTTGCGTGATAAGGAAAAAAATTAGAGGCTCGGGTAAAGGGACAAATATACCAAAAATTTCCAAACTTCATTGTACGATTTATAATACAGACAGCACCATCTATTGATGTATATATGTAAGCTGTACATATATGTAATTACAACATGTTGAGAATCTATGCATTTTTTTGCTCTTATTCTAACGCAATTTACATAATTTTTTCCCTTCTGATGAAGAGAAGTAATGGCTTTGAAATAAAAAATAAATATTACTATAATCCATTTATATATTTTTCTCAAAACACCATCTAAATTGGTTCAGCACTTTTTAAGTGATGCCTGCAGAAACAAACACACAAACAGTCAAACGGACAAATCTTTCAAAAACACTGTTTTTTGTCCAATTGCTTCTATGTTCCTCAAAGTCTATTTTTGTAAATACCATTAATATGCATATAGGCTACTTCTACAATTATATTACATGTTTAGACAAAAAGTACGTAATATTAAAATTCATACAATGTAATAATAAACCTGCCAAAATAATTAAATAACAAATATTTACAAGTTAATATTTTAAACAATTTGAGGAAACAAAGTAAGCTTATAACAAGTGAAAATTCAGCGCGCGAAAGACGATCAACAACGTCGTCTGCCCTCATGCGTCTGTCTGTATTCGGATTCTTACGCAAGTATTTACATCTCTCGCACCAATCGTCACTACATTTCTGGTTATGCTATTTCATTAATATGTTCCCGGGTGGATAACTTCATTGCATGGTTTAAAATTCACGTAGCGCCCTTTATTAGTGGTCATAGATACATCATAGGTTTGTGTATTTAATATGCGTCGAGTAGCCACATTGAACTGGCAAGATTGGATCTTTGCTAAGAGCCCACTTCAAGATTTTGTAATACAACGAAACCTAGGTCGGGGTAAAGAACTTAAAGAAAGTAGAAATAATACTACATCACGTAGTTTCATTTAATTGTGAATATGTATAGATATAAATTACGAGGATCACAAAGTTGAATAATATATATATATATATATATATTTATATATATATATATATATATATATATATATATATATATATATATATATATATATATATACATATTTATCTACATAAAACGTCACGCTGAATTGAAATAAATACCAATTACAATGTAAACATAATTTCATTTCAACGTATTATTTCACTTTTTGAAGCTAATTTAGAATAACTGATCCTGTCCGAATAATTATTTTTCTCTTATCGTTTTAATTAGTACTGTACTGAATTGATTTATTTTCGCTGAAAACAGAAAGCTAGGTTAAGGTTTAGCGTGTTCTTAGTGATTAAGATTAAGATCAAATTTAAGATAAACTTGAGTATATTTTGTATATTTTTTAACTTTAATTAAAATTTACTGTTTTTTTATTAGAACTTGCTATTTACATGGTTACTTTTATGTTGATATATCGTTACCGGATACAAAAAAGCAAAGTTTGATATATTTTGCATAAATATGCTACTTAGTCTTTGATAATATATATCAAATAAAATAAATACCTACTTGCAAAAGTATTCAAAGCAATATCATGTAAATTAAAACTTTTGTTACTTCATAATATTAGAATTAATAATAATACAGTCACTAAACAATGAATCGCCCATCTGCCCATAATAAACTCAGGTCAATAACACCGAGATAGTACTTCACTTCATTAAAATTCCGTCATTCGACTGATGGGTTAAAAAAAGTGGTGCGTTAACCAGTGTTCGAATTAAATAGATTTTGCACATCATGGGCTCTCATCTGGCGTTGGAGTATTCACAGTTTATTACGGCGCCGTAAGGGGCGGAAACTTAAAATATACATCTCTGATTTAACGTATGTAGAAATTACTTTATTTAAAAATTTAGAAGTTTAACTAGACCTAAAAAAAGAACTCTCAACTCCGTCATCTGCGCTTGTCTGGTAGTCTGTCCAATTATTTAAACCACGCAGTTTTTACACTTTTAGACCTACGTGATTTTGCAAGCAGACAATGAATATGTAGCTTTTAAATAATATAAAATAGTAAAATATTAATAAAAATTAATTATCGTATAAAATAGGAGGGGAAGGGCAAACAATTTATTTTCGATTATCGCATCCGTCGAGTTAATATACCACTGGATTAATATCAATGGGCACATTGAAATTAAGATGAGAAACCTCAACTTTAGCATTATTTAATTTTAATTCCCTTCTATTCTACTTCCCAACCATGGGATTGGGAAAATCTAAAAAAAATATTTAATACTAGAATTTAATGAGAGATTTCAAATATTTTAATTTACTTGATCGACAATTTGATATAATATAGACAAGTGTGAAAATCTACTTTGTGGTGTACTCAGATACATTTGATTTCTATTTATTAAACATCGCTCCAATGTTCTAAGTAATATTTATGGCACACTTAATCTCAATTGGAACTTTAATTGATAAATAAACTAAAATTACCTATGATTTCATATAATACAGAATCTCAAAAAGATCTCACACCCTTCTTAAATTTTTTTTCGGATCAATTATATATATTAGAGATACCTCTGGTAATCAACAATCTTTTTCAAATGTTATTTAAGAAAACTTATATCTATATAATATTTTGTTAGGAGAAGCAAAATATTAAAGAATCCATCAGTATACACACTTGGACTTAGTTCTTAGGTTCTCGAGACAATTATATTTTAAAAGATATTAAACAATCTCTTGAGCAAACTTTTTAATTGATGAAACATGAATACTGACATTCTAGGAAAGAAATTTTCGGCACAAAAATATTGCTGAAATTTGTAATATAATTTACAACAAATAAATTATGGCAAGATATGTAAATTCCAGTATTATCATTGATGTATAAATTAAACGAATAAAATTAGTGAGGCATGTCAAAAAGTAAAAGACGATCAACGTCCTATCTTTATTCCCATGTTCACATATTGTTGCCAAGTTCAGCCTTTGAGGAAGACAAAACAAGGTGGATGAAATAGGAGGAAAAATATTTAAAGATAATAAATGCTAATAACGGGAGAAGCATAATTCAGAACCATGAGAAATGAAAAGTGACCTGATTGACCTCAGGCTCTTGATAATTATGAATTTCAGCAGCATATATTTTTATCGGTATATAATTTATATATAAGTATATAATTTTTATCGGTGTTCAGCTACAATATCGTATTATGTTTAGCGATGTATTCTTATTTTAATTTACTTATTTACTATAGTTTATAAACGACGTTTTAGAGGCACCTGGCTAGATAAATAGCTTATTATAATGTCTTTAAAAATATCTTTGATAAATACCTTCTAATATTTATCGTCAAGTGAGGAAAAGCAAAAAGATCAGATATTTGTATTCGACATCTAAATAGACCCTTTCAAAACACTTGCTAACGATTTTTTTGAAAATATCGTAGTAAGAGTCCAAGTTCTATAATAAATTAGGATCACATGTACTTTCAAAAAACATACATGCTCATATTTTTTATTTTATTTTTCTGTGATAACAAAATACAGCTACTATGAATCTTAATGAGTTTATTTTCTGTCTTTAAATTATTCGGTAAAACACAAATCAAAATATTCAACCTCTTAAATTTGTGTTAGTCCATTTTCTATTTTCCTTTTGTTTATTTATTTTTATTTAGAAGCAAACATTTTGAATACAAGACTTGTTTAATAAGAAGATATATATTAATAAATTCCCAAGAATCCTGTAACTACATAATTTTGAAATTCTTTTGGTCTCTTTGTTTCGTATATATTAACCTATTAAAGTATGAATTGTATTATTAGTATTGTATTCTTTTAATGTAAATCTATACTAATATTCTGAAACCTGCTGAAAAATCTGAAAAACCAATTTTATATTTCACTTTTCGGTGATTTATTAAATTGAGTTTGAGGTAATCGCTTTTTACAAAGATTGATATTAGAATGAATTATTTAAAAACCTTAAGACATCGAGCGGCGACAGTTGCCCCTATTTATTTAAAATTTATAAAGCTTTAAATATAATGTAATTACCCAAAAATACGTACAAAAAGCTAACTTTAACAAGTAATTACAAATAAATGTTTTTAAAATTAACATATTTTCTCTGCCATTGATCCATTTTCTTGAACATGTTGCGAAGAAGATGTTAGGGATATAGTATTGCAGCTTGTCTCTCTGTAACGAATGTGTTTACTTTGTGGTTAAAAGAACCTATATACTAGGCCTCATCTGGTCGAGAACGGGGCCCTAATCGCAGCACGACCGCACTAGCCGCAGCTAACCACGGGTTGAGCATGTTGTTTATTATTTTATGTCATGCGATTGCATCGCCCCCGCTTATACTTGGCTTGTAAGGCAGATGGGTAGTTATAAAAGAGGTTTTAGCTCTCAGAGTCACTGATAGTAGGTGTGGTTAATTTGGGGTATACAATTAATGTTTATAACGTTTATAACGACGTTAACATGTAAACTATTATAAAAAATAGGTCGGAAATTACAGTCATTGGAATCACTTTATTGTTGCCGCCTAAAAGCATTTTATCATAAGACAATTCCGTAAAAAATGCAATGTTGATCATAATCACATTCTCTCTAAAATAATTGACATTCTGATTCTTCCACGGATTAACATAAATTTACATTTGGAATCATCTGCGATGTAGGTGTGACAAACCATTTGTTTTCACGGGCGGTAAAATATTTACTAATGAATAGATATATTTGACTTAGGAAAAGAAAATACTCTTTTATGTGTTCCCATTTTTGAGAAGAAATTATAATTACACTTCCAAATTCTAGTATTTGTTTAACATGTGCCTGCATATACACTTGTTATTACTCGTTTACAAAAGTAATATTTACAGTGAAATGCAAATTAACCCCGCGTAAAAAGGACTAAATTTAAAAATTTCAAAATTTTTTAGATTATTAGAAGATTTCAAATAAAATTGTACACAGATACATCCTGTTGTCTTTTATTTTTATAAGAAAATAAAATAAAAAGTTGAAAACATTTTTTGCCATTTTTTTTCTGTAATCTTAGCGCCTCCCTCCGTACTCCCTAATATTTTTTGCACTTTTATAACTAATAACCTTTTCATCCTCTATGTTTTCGAATATTTTGATTAAAAAAAGTTCCTCAATATTTTTTTGGGATTTTTGACAGCTTAAGAAATTAACATAATAAATACTCAGTTTAATTCTGCGCTAAAAGTTGTGCCCTGCAATCGGTAGATTTATACTTATAACTGATTGATACATAAAGAAAAATTTCGATTTTCTTTTGTGGGTCCGTTCTTTTTTTTTGTTGTTTCGCATATTTTAAGAATAATATATACTAGTTAATTAAACATGTCTCTGATCAATTCAAAATTCTGTAGATCATTGATCTAGATAGTCGTAAATAATTCGTTCTAAAATAAGACAACAATGAATAAAACTTGGTTAAAAAGCACAAACGCGTTTATTTAAATTTTTATCACCATTGCAAATAAATACTTTACTTGCAATAATGGTAGATATTATTGCAAGTAAATAATTTCTGAGTACGTATTTACAATGGCTCATAAAAATAAACAATATGAAGTTGATGGTACCGAACAATAGTTTGAAATGTGTTCCCCGGTTATAAAAAATAGGAATTTTTATTTGTTTCCTAATTGACACTAAACACATTAGTATTTTTTAATCGGGTTTATTTACACCAAATAAACGAAAAGAATCTAAACGTTTATATTGCTTTCAATTAATTATGATAAAACTAAGGGCGACTATACTTTATTTGTTTTATTATATCATAAGTTTTATAAGAAAATAGCCATAAATATCTTAACGATACAGAGATAAAAAATGTTACCATGATCTTGATATGTACGACATGCAAATTTTCTTTACGACTCAGCTAAAGTTAGTTTTCTTGAACTTCACCAACACTACCAAGGAAAATTTATGTACTGAATTATTTACGGAAAGTTTCATTTTTTATTCTTAGTAAATTTTAAATCGACACCACCACTTTTCAGGACATTTTTGAATATTAAATTATTCCTCCACCGATTAAAAAAACCAAAACTCGAAAAAGTATATCGTTCGAAAGTTTATTTACATGTATACATATATATTTAGTTATACACACGCACACACGTATATATATATATATATATATATACATATATATATATATATATATATATATATATATATGTAAAAAACCATCGGTCCTAACACGAAACGGTTATTAAGAAATTAATTCTCCCTCTCCCCCTCACGACCACCACGCGCCACAAAATGAAATTTGCGTCGGTTATACGGTTCCCTGTGCCATCGTAATTTTTTTTACAAATGTTTTTCTTTAGGAAGTTACAATATATTTAAATATTTTAATTTTGTTTTATAATATTTTCTCTGCTCGCGAACTAACAAGCTTTTGTTTTATTTTTTGTATATCAAATGATAATGGACCTTATATAAAACTACATATTATATAAACTTACACTCATATATAATAGCAATTATGTCAAAATCTTTGAAAAAATATGCATTTGTTGATAAAAGCTCGCAAATAAGTCAATAATCTGATCTCTCTAGATATTTCTATTTTATGATACCTGATAACATCTTAATCCAGGCGTTTCCTTCATATCATACTATCGGTGTTGCATTCTACTGTTGTTTCTTTCTCCATTAACCATCTTCATCTCGTCATTTTTCCACTCCAGTTTACATTATTCCAGTTTATATATTCAGCCAGTTCCATTGTAAAGCATATATTCTTAACTTTAATTTTATTTCTATTAACTTCTTATTTTTGTCATATTTGAATATTATTTCTAATGTTTTTCAATCTATCGATTTTTGGTGCACTTCAAATTTTTTGAGCATTCTTCTAGTCATATATTTCCAGTCACTTATCAGTCGTATATTTTGCTGGCAAAGATTACATAAACTTCGGTTTTTAGTTTCAGAGGAGCCAAAAATTAATGAGTAACTACAACTTAAAGGATGTTGTTTTAAATTGTTATAACTTAACCTCGGTATTATCAGTGGTCTGTTTTTTATATATTTTCCAACTACATTTTTATATCTACGTTAATATGCTGTTTTATTATAAAAATGTAATGTGAATGTAAGGAGTTTTGCATGTGAAATAATAGTTCTTATGTAAATAAAATAAGGTAGTCTTCCACCACTAAATTGTTTGTTTTTTGTAAAATTTATAAAGTAATAAACAAGTTATGAGTTCTAATCTTAAGTGTGTAATAATATATTAAATATAGAGAGATATCTTCTTTCTCATTCGCCCTACTAGAACAAAATTAAAATTATTAAAATGACATCAAAATTAAGTATTGCCATCTTTATTTAAAATTCAAGTAGACAAGACTGGTAATAAGCGAACGGGAAATAAAGTAGAACCGAGAATTTACCCTAACATCTCCGCTTAATTTTTATATTTATTAAAATCCTAAAAGTATATAGGTGTCTTCGCAGAGCGAGCCAGTTGTCTATATGTGATTATTGTGATCTTTACTAATATTGATAAATTGTCCTTTATTAGTTAAGACTCTTATGAAATTTACATAGTATTTCTCAATAATTTTTTTTTATTTAATCACAGAAAAACAAAATTTTCATGTTTAAAATGTGTGTCAAAAAATTTTATGTATCAAAATCATAACAAATAATAAATATTTTGAAAAATATATAAATAATATTAATATAAATATGAGCTAAATTAACCTTTTAAATTTAATAAATTTTTAAGATTCATCCAAGGTTTTTCCATTTCTCAACAACTGATGAATGACTGATATGAATTATGATTTAAAAAATTATGAAAAATAGTGAAATACCTTAAAAAGTAACAAATGACAAATTAATTTCTGAAATAGTTTTATTATAAATGGATCATTTAAAATGATTGTAAATAAAGAAAAATATGAAGCCCATTCAAAATTATCATGCTATTTATTTAATCCATTCATAAAATAATTGTTTTCCTGCTAAAACCTCACTTCACTTTAAATAATTTCTAAATCAATGTTCTTGTGTATATGCATGTAGACTTATCTTTTATGAATATCGTGACCTTTAATTACACCGATTTTAGGCGGATGGTAAAATCAAACATTATTTTTTCCACAAATACCAACCGCCTCCGAAAACAGGACCGGAAATAAGCAATCCCTCTCCTCTCCAACGCACACGTGATAAGGCGTCGTGTCGCGTCGCATGACGCAACAGAAACATCGCCCCTTCGTCCCCGGACTGGAGTGGCGCTGAACGGCGGGCCCCGGAAATAACTTCAACTCGGTAGGAATTGAGAATAAACACCTTGGCCAAAAGTGGGTCGCGCCGGTAATAAATTTATTGTCAGCGGCTCGGACGCCGTCGGCAGCCGGCGGGGAAAGGTAAAACGTTCGGCACCTGAATGCGAAATTTGTTCGAGCCACTTTGACATTACGGAATATTATGGCGCCAGCCAGACTATGGATGGACGTTTGTGTTATAAGCGGAACCCGACCCACCCATCCCAACACGTCAAATTTACTCCTAAGTACGCCCCAAAATACTATGCCAAAAATAATGAAAGACTTTATCCTTGACCAGGGTGCGAAAGGACATCGTTACGGGAGCAGATAATATGTGAATTATATTAAATTTTGGTAATATTTCTTTTAGTACTTGATTAATTATTCTAGCTTCAAAAAGATCGACATGTTTTAGGTCATTTTATTATTAAAGAGCTCTCTGTTATAAAACTTAATTAAAACTTCCAAGATCACATTTCATTTATAAGCAAAAGTTACTTCAATAAATTGTTTCAAATTAATTATTTTTAAAATCCTTAATTATTACCTAAATTATCCAAAAACCATCTTAAAACATTTCCATCTCTTTTCGATAAAGTTATTTTGTAATAGTAGTAGTTCAGGAACCAGGCGTTAATTTTGTAGAAATTCATTATTCACAATTAAATGAAACTATGTGATGTAGTATTAGTGAAGATGTTGGAACACAACGAAAGCTAGATCGCGGTGAAGAACTTAAAGAAACTAAAAATGATACTACATCACGTAGTTTCATTTAATTGTGAAGTGAACTTTTATAAAAAATAATTATTGGTATCTATAAACTCAATTTAAAAATATTGTGATAATATTTATCTACGTAAAATACATTTATGAGATGATTTTTCCTGTTAAAAGAGAAAAAAGTACAACTAATAATCTTTCTCAGCAACCGCTTGATTTAAAAACTTGAATCATATTAACCCGCACATAGTTCAATAGCTAGTGAAATGAATGAATGAAAAATATTTACTATATTATTTCCACATATAGTGCATGGTGCCGTTTGAAAGGCTTAATAATAAGGGTTTAAAACATTTTTTTTCATAAATTTATCTGAAAAATCTTCAGAGATATACTGAACAATCTGCAAAAAAAAATATTGTCCCCCTTTTTTCCGTACTTATTAAAAAGTGAGGTTTTTAGAAGCCTGTGTGAAGGTTGTTGGAAAATTGTAGCGATGATTCTGGATATCATAACTTTTGAAACATACAACCATGTTTATATTCCTGTAAAACATATAATAGATTGAAAATTTATTATTAGTAAATAGTTTAATAGAAATTCTGTTTACACTTAAATATTTATAAGTACCTAAATATATATAGGAGTTCCATCGCAGTGCGGGTTCTACTCGTGTTTAAAAGGTTTTTATAATTTCTCTGCGTCCATAGTCCAGCTCTCTGTTATACTTTAAACTTTTTTCCACCGTAGGAAAAGCGTTTTCCGTTCATATCTTGTTTAAGCATCCTAAAATTGTAGATGGCCATAATTTTCCAGTAGCTTTTTTATGTAAGCAAATAAACCTTACGTATTTTATTTTTTCCAAAATCGGTTCACCTATAGACACACCTAATATCTCTATTTCTTTACGCTAACGTGAATAAATGTGTTTGTGTATATGAAAACCATATGTGTTAAAATGCAATGCGTGTGACCATATGTGTTCTCAGTTAGAAGATTATATAAACATAGATTTCATAATTTTTTATACAACGCACAATTGCAAAAAAAGTAACATCTGGCTTTGAATTGATTAGGGGCAGTAACTTATTTATTATCAAGAATTCGCCATTAAACACGGATTTATTTTAGTCAATTCAATATTAGATATGGCTTATCTATTTTTATTACATGTTTTACTTCAAAATCCTCATGGGAATTTATTTAACTACACAATAGTTTTATGATATTTTTCCCTTCTATTTAAAAAGTTTATTATATTCCAGCTGCAACCGTGACTTTATTCGCGTGGAATTCGGAGTGAGAAAAGATATCAAGATTTACTTCTTTTGTGTTTTTTTTTCCTTTACCTCTCAGAACTCTATAAGCATAAAGTTTACTAAAACACTAATAGATGGCGTTGACAATCAAATAGGTTCCACCGGTTCTGTATTAGCGTGCGTAATGAACGGAAACTAAAGATTGGCGTACCTTTCTTATTTTTAAATGGATTGAAATGAAAACAGCCTAAATTTTAGTCCAAATTAATATAAATAGATGAATGAAAACCGCAGTCAAATCAGTTCATCTATCGCAAATCGCGTTTAGGCGCTGCATTCGAATCGGTTCAGCTGTTGCTGAGATTAGCACAATGACACACAATGATCATGAAATGAGCGCACAAACAGAAAAACTGACAAACACACACGCAGATAAAAATTCTAAAATCTGTAGTTTAAAGCTTAGTAGCGTGCCTTTAGTAGATAGCACTTAATTTTACTTAAAATTGTTCAATGTTCAGAAAACATTTTTTTACTTTGGTAGTGGTATAAAATTTTATTTATACTTTTGCCATGACTTGACTTTTTTTGGTAAATAGATAAAGATAAATTACATTTTAAATACTTCACATCTTTCACCTCATTTTAAACTTATAGCGTTATTTGCCTTTCTTTCGAGTTTGCATTACAAAACCTATTGCAATTAAATTCAAAATTCGTTCTTTTATAAATATTTGTTTTTTTTCAAACCGTCAATTTACAGAATAATCTGGATCTTGATATCAAAAATTTATCTTCAATGGGGTTGTATAAAATTCATCAGCCAATTCAAATGTTTGCAATATTTAGATATTTACCACAAAGATCATTTTTAAGTTAGAGGAATAAAAAAAATTAAGTTCGCTATTCTATTATAAATCACTTTCATACTCGTGCTTGTTTTTTTGTTACAAAACTTCAGTGTTAAATAAATCACATTTATATTTAATGCAAAGAATAGACACGATTCTTATACACTCCACCAAGTTTTCATTACCAACATTACATAAACACACTGAACGGATATACAATCTTACAAATACACTGCTAAATAAACACTCGCAGTGCTCTCTACAGTATTTCTGTTCCGACGTCCGTCAGAGTCGTGCATCTCGCCCTTGTCTGGACGGAAATGAATATTAAATTTGAGATGTCAGCACTGGCGGTGTTGTTTCTCGAGTAAGTGCCATACCACGAGTGCGGCGTGGAGATGCATTGCAGATACTTCATCAAGAAAGCCTTCCAGTTCGCCGTAAGGCAGCTGTAAGTGGCTCATTATAGCTTGGCGCAGTTTGCGCATCGCTAATTTCTTTCGTCTCCATCGCAATATAAAATAATCATCCCAACGGCGAAATGGACGCTTTACGTAATTGCAGCTTCTTTAATAAGTAGTAAATTATTTAGTTTCAGTTTATTATGAAAATTGGTAGAATTTTAAAGAATCTATGGTTTATTTGGAATTTTAAGTACGGAACTAGATTCGAAATAATTTTTTGGTCATCGTTATGATGAGATGCCAAAATGTTATTAGAGAATTTTACATAAAATAACAAAATATAGGTAAAGAAGATTTTGATTATCTACCGTAGTGAAATTGAATCCTTTGATACGATGTGTTAAATTAACATTCGTTTAAAGATTAGTTTGGCATATGGTGCTAAAGAAATTTTGTATATTTGAATACGAAAATATATGAAATTTTCAGGACATGAGGTTTAAATTCTAGGTACAAAAGTTGACGCAATAGCATATTGTTTGCTGTCTTTATAAAGAAACCGTGACATTATAGTGCAGAATTTTACATAAAACAACATGCATACACACTTTAAGTAGATTCTGGTTATCTATTGTCCATCGCAGTTAAACTGAATTTTTTGGATACGACATGCTAAATTAGCCTCTCTCTAGGTATGAAAATTGATAGAATTTTGAAGCACTTAAAGATCATAAGAAATTCTAGGCGCGAAACTACATATCAATGAATCTTTTTGGCCGTCATTATAATGAAAATATACAATTTTATTAAAGAATTTTACATCAAATATACTTATGTTATTAAATCTATTAACCGTATTGTAGTTTGACAAGGATTAGCTTGAATTATCGCTTTAAGTCCTCACTATCAACTTCAATTTCTAGTAGCGGTGGGTAATTATGGATGATTTATTTAATCAAATGAGATATTATATAGCTAGTAGTTTAATGGTCCTAATAACAAAATAGTAATTACTAATTCCGAGTCCAAATCAAATTGGGCTGGTTAAATCAAACTACTTTCAAGCAAGAGCTTATAATTTGTTCCAAGGCCGTAAAACGCTTTGTAAGCACTTTTGTAGGAGAATATTTACCGACACATCCAGCGTTGTTCTTTTTAGTTAACTTTTGTTGCTATCGTGAATTCTATTGAGTGTTGACGGTTATTCGATCACTCATGTCACTAATTAGTAATTGCTAATAATCATTATATTATGAAAATATCTCAAAATACCTTGACATATTTTTATAATCCCCTGATTCTGCCATTATTATACTCATACTTCTTAATAATAGGATACTTCTTAATAATAGCAAACGTGACAAAAACTAAATTCGAGAAAGAGCAGAGAAACGAAAACTAATGACTGGTTATTAAATTAGAATGGCTTTAATTTTTTATTTAAAATATAACATTTTTTTTTTAAATTTGAGTAATTACATTAATAAAACCTTTTTTCCAATTCCGTTTCCTTCCCAGTTCCGTTCTCAACATGAATTACATTGTAGCAGCATAGAAAAGCTATTTGCGCACCTAAGAAAATTTTAATTAATCACGATCTGATGAAACTGCAAAAATTTAGGCATAGGCAGACCATGGTAGCGTTTGTAATTATATTAATAGATTCATTCTTTTTTCAATTACAACAACTACATCTGTCGTGGGGTTTTTCAAAATTTTTAATTTTGCTTTTTATTTGTTTGCTCTTTTTATATCATTATACTTTAAATTTTCGTGTTCTTTTTTAAAATTAAAATTTATATTCTATAAAGCAAAGTGACAAGAATATAATATTTAGTAACAATTAACAAAATAGTGACAGGATTGATAAATTTAGTAACAAGTAACAAAACAGTAAAAAATAAAACAAAATGTACAATTAAAACTTCAATAAAAATTTCAAAATCGCTCGTTGCGCCAAATTCTAGGACGATGAAATAAAAGATAAAATATCACCGGCGCACTATCATTTCAAAGCCTTCAAATGAAGTCCCGGACTTGCTTCCTTCTTACGGCCAAATTGGTTTTCCTTGGCTCCACTAGTTCGCTCGCGGCGTTAATGTCAGTAATGGCTGAGACGGAGGCGGCGCCCCTCGACACAGCTGTATTCGTATAGCGGTATAGGCGTTTGATACGTATCCGCCCTTTGACGACGAGTTTTGTTTGTGTGAACGGCGTAATGAAATGGCAACAAAGTTATTGACAGTATACGCGGGAGAGATCTGTTCAAACGGATGGGTGGAGTGCGTGTAGGGGATGAATAGCTTCTCGCGGTTATGTTTATGATTGGTATGCGGTTTGATAGGTGTATGAGTTGATAGCGTGTCTGCCTTCAAATTATCACGGCGCAGGCTGGTATGTTTTGAAATGGAACTATTTTGCTGTCTCTCTGTTGTTAGACGGCCTCTATTTTCTAGCTCTTAAATCAAAAACATTATGTGCTTGATATTTATATATATTTCTTATTATTATTTTCATATTCGTATGTGGTTTGACATTTTATGTTTAAATTTAGTTAATTTTGTTGTCTTCTATTGTTGGACAGTCTCATTTTGATAACTTTTATATCCTAGGTGTTATCTAATAAATTTCCGTACTATTTATTCATGTTTTCCTAGTTGTATGCAGGAGGTGCACGTGCTTTAATATACAAGTACATATAAATTGACAGTGTGTCTATCTTCAAATTACGATGGTATCACTTTGTATGTTTAAAAATAGAGATATTTTGCTGTTGCTCTATATTTAGACAGTCTACATTTAATAGCTCTTATATCATATATGTTAAGTGCTTTATTTTTTTATTATTTAACATGTTTTTCGTTGTACTATCCGTAATTGTTATGTGGCTGTATAGGTCTGTTGATAGCATATCTGATTTCAAACTGTGACGGCGGCAATTTGTATATTTAGATATAGAAATATTTTGCTATTGCTCTTTATTTAGAGAGTATAAATTTTATATTAAATAAATTTTATATTAAACTTCATATATGTAACGTGCTTGATTTTTTCATTATTTAACATGTTTATCGTTGTACTATTCGTAATTAGTATATAGGCTTAGATGTAGAAATATTTTGCTGTCGCTTGATTATTAGACAATCTCAATATTTTAGATCTTCAATCATAAATGTTATATACTTTTAAACTATTTATACATTTTTTTTGTTATTGTATTCATGATTGGCCCGTGACTTGATACGTATATGAATTGAAAGCGTCTCTGTTCTGAAATTGTCACTATGCCAGCTCTAGATATGGAAATATTTGCTGTCACTCTATTGTTATTTTCAGTTTTCTAACTCAATTATTATATATGTTACGCTATTGATTTTTGTAGAGAAAATCCCACAATATAAAAACATTTATTTATTGAATCTATATTTATATACAAAGAAAAAAAATATAAACAGTTGGAATGTTTATTATTTATAATATGTAAAAGTAACTTTTACCTAATTGTATTATTTTCATAAAGTGATTCAGGTTTGTTTCGAAGCAAAGCAAATCACACGTGAAAGAGAAACAAAGACAATTAAAATGCATTTGTACATTATTAAAGAAAGCTAATGTTGATGGAGGGTAACTTTTGTATCATAATAACGACGCGAATATGATCACTCTTTGTAATAAAATTAATTTCTTTGTCAATATATACGCAATAAATTGAAAGAAAAAAATAAATTCGAATTAATGAAGTACCTATTTAATTTTTGTCAACACGTCGTTTCAAGAAATGTTAGAGACGTGCTAAGTAAAATTACATAGTTAAAGTGACACACATAATCTTACTATTCCTTCGGTTCACCTAGCAAAGAAGTGACCTCCGGTTTCCTTTAAATCACATCTCAAACAAGTTTCGAAGTTGTCCTGCAAGTAAAATGAATTATATAAAATAGTTTTACCGACGTAGGTGCCTGTCATCAGCCAACGTAATATTTCCCCCACGAAATGACTAAGTTTAAAAAGGAAATAAACTCAAGTAAAATATGGGAAACATGAAGGCTCTGGGGCTGTCACTTGCAGCGTATGTACGACAAATAAATGTTTTGCGGCGGGAACATAATAAGAAAAGGTCCATTCAAAACGGTATAACCGAATACGATGGTAGAAATCATTGCTTTGGACAAGGAACTGACAAAAACAAATCTAGCTTTGGGAAAGCTTTTAAAAACTCTCGTAGTAAATACTACGTTCAGTTACCGTGTTGTATAGATAGAAAAATTGAAATACAAAATGCTAGTAATTAACTAATATTAAATACATATTATTATCTCCTTTTCACTTTATTTTTATTCGTTATTACTCTACCATAACTTTTCTTTAGTAACATAACTTTCCGTTATGTCATTTTTCAACGTGAAAACAATTTTAAAATTAATTCTAGGTTTATAAAGCCAATCACACTCAAATGAGGGACAGTTTTTTTCTAAGTAATTTTACATTTCAATAATTCAACTAAAAATAGATATAGCGCCACCATTTTTGTCTCGTTTTAAAGAGAAAGGATGAAAGTTTATGGCCGTATTCATGTTATGGTCGCTTCAATATTTGTGACTTCCAGATTCCACAAACCGCGCACGCATATAAGTACCCACGACCAAAAATTTTATTTAATTTCAATTCACCTTTTCTTAAAAATATCTACGGTAGAATCCGGTAATGAAATCGTTTTATTTTAATTTTCATTAAAAGAGCAATTTTGAAATAATATGAAATAATTCTCTAATACTCTTAAAGCGTAATTGATAAGAGCTTAATTTAATATTAACAAAAAAAAAAAGAAAAATTTAGTTGGTTTTATGTAATTACTTAGTAGATGCGCATAATTATTAACACTAGATTTACTCATGAGTTTATTACACGAGTTTCGTTACGTTTCCATATGTATCAACAGTATATAGAGTATAGTCTTCTTTTCGTAACTTATTTCATTCATAACATATTTTCAACCCTATATTTCATTGACAATTAATTAGTTTTATTATCTTGTTTTATTCCAATAAATTAGAGTGCATCTTTAAATAAACATGACATCTTTAAATAAAAACACATGTGAGAAAAATTTATATTTTACAATTGTATCCAGATATAATATTAGTATAAAATTATGCCGCAGAAAAATGTGTTTTTTAATAAATGATCCTAATGGTATTAACAGGCTGACGATACATTACAATGTCTTATTACAAAATCTGGAGTCTCGGGAATGTAGTTAATAGCATACTATTATCAATATAGCGTTCAATTATAAACTCCTATCTTCTCGGCCTACCAGTAACACATAGACATGTTTTTTCAATCACTTTACATGCGTTTGCAAAACGTTATATAATAAAGCAAATGGTATTCTTATAAAAATCGTTGCATTAGATTTTTATCCATTATATTTTTCTCTTTTTAGGCTTTTTCTAAAATTTTATTAAATATTTTACTACAAACACAGCCAATATATTATATTAAAAGCTTGAATGGATATAATCTTTGCCTTGTACGGATTTTAGAGGATAAGGAATAAATACGGTGCATTCTTTATATATTACGATTAGCAAGCCTCATACTAAGGCTAGCAAAAAGTTTGCTGTATATTTCTACGTGATATATTTGTAAATTAATTGCGTCTGAAGTAAGTTACCGCACATTGAATAGCATCACCTGCTTCTTACATACTTTGTCTTTCTATACAAATTAACGTTCCACAAATTACAGCAATCGCCAAAAAGCAAAACGCGCGCCGGCTGCTCTCGCCGGTAGCAAATAAAAACATGCTCAGATGGTTGCCACGCTGAAATGATTATTTATTCTCGACGGCGGAACTCAGCGAGAGGCAAAAAGTAATTAACGACGGAAACAATTTACGAAATAATAAACCAGGCAGAAATCTATTCACATCGAAGAGTCCTCTTGAAATGACAACATTAATGGCCGTCGTCATGCACAAAATCCCGCAAAGTTAAAATTGAGACGAGCGTTACAATTAAGACGATGCAAAACATTACGTCGCCCTCCGTTCCCCCATTGTCAATTGTCTTATTTCGGTTAGACAATGGCGCCTTTGTGTCATCATTATTCGGCGTAATATTTATTATTATCTTCTGGCGAGCCAGATCTCGAGCACAATAAGCGCGCCGCCGAATAATATTCGGGTGGGACGCGAGTTTTAATCGCGAATGATTGCTTTCTTCACCTGCTGCGGGATGGGGGGTAGATGCGGCGCGTTTACGGGTGCGAATGTTCGGATCATCTCGGTTTAGACATTAATATTAATGTGGATAAACGATACGTAAAGTCTTCATTTGGTTCCAAGTTAATATTTTGGTTGAAAAAACCAAAAAATATGAAATTTTCGCGGTCGTAAAAAATTGGGAAGATTTTTTCTAATATTGGCTCATTTTATCAAATATTGTAATGAATATTGCAAAATATTGTCATTAATGTTGTCTTATTAAACTATGCTTTATAAGAATTTGAATAAACAATTCGTTTTATTGCAAATAATTTTATGATTGCACGAAAGAAAATAAATAATATTACAATTTGTCTATAAAGTCACTAATATTTGATTCGAATTTGGGGGTTACTTATGAATAAAAAATAAATTTGTTTTTTTATAGGTAATATTCAAATTTTTCACTAAAAACGTTTTATTTTTTTGACACAAAAAATCTTCCAAAAAGGGAAGAAGTACTAACATAAATTTATGTAAAAGTATTTTATATACTGAATATATATTTAGAGTCCTTAATCGGCCCGTATAATTTAAGAACATCGCATAATTAAAAGAAAATCGTTAAAGTCAATCTACGCATTTATAATCTTTGATTTCATCCAAATATTTAGACTACTTGTAGAATAGAATTAATAGTTATGATTAACATGTGGTTTGGCAGTTAGAATTCAATTAATATTTATTACCTTAAATTAAGTCTATGGTTAAAGTAGAAGTATTAAATAATAATATAAATTCTAAATAGAGGGCTTACACACTTCCAATAATTTTCGCATTTCTTTTGGTTTTTTCTCTTTATTCTTAGAAGTTTTTATTAAATAATTATACGAATAACATGCGTCGATGCTTATAATGGATGGAAATCATAGTCCGTAAGACAAATAAACTTGACATGGCTAATAATTAGAAGTCAAATTTTGTTACATTGGTAAAAAATAGAGTTATATAAAAACACACTTTAAAAAATAGAGTTATATAAAAACACAAGTTAATATAAAAACACACCTTAAAATAAACATAAATATATATTTTTATTATGAAAATGTCATGCGTTATACAATCAATACAAGTAGTGATTAAGTAGTGAATAACAAGTAGTTGTTAACAATACTTTGAGCCAAAAAATAGCAAATGTTTACAGTTTTAATTGCACTTTTACGTAGATATTGGTCAACGCAGCAAAATAGAATATCTGCCTTGCCGGTATTTAAAATATAAAATTACTCATATATATATATATATATATATATATAATGAAATAAAACAAACACTGCAATTGCATAATAAAACTATTGGTAAGAGACCTCCTATAAAAAGAGTAAAATTAATGTCTATTACCTGTAATATATTTGAACTCTCATGAACGAACTTCCTTAAAACTCGAACCGGCATAATTAAAATCTGACTCTGAAACTTCATATTCCACGGCTTCTTGTATCTAAGGACACACCGCTTACCGTATATGTCCGCACGTGCAAATGTATGTACTTCAAAACGTAAGAAGCATACGAACTTAACGTATTTTGCAAGAGAAGTAACGCTCAAGAGTTATGCAGTATGCATCAGCCTTAGTAGAAACTATGAACTTAGCAAGAAGTTTCTTTAGAAACGATGGTTCTAACCGTCAAATGCATTATTCAAGCGTCCCAAGGTAGAGTGAATGCGACATCCGCGTTGAAATTTCACTTTTGGTAGTTAATTATAACAAAATTATAATACTGAATTATAATAGATATTTTTACATCTTTGGGGTTGACTTTTCATTACATTTCGTTTGCTAAACGCGAGGAATGTCCATCTTGAATTTGTAACGGTTATATATGCTAGACAATATTATCTATGTTTTCAAATCAGAAAATCAGTTTAATCACAATTACATACGAGAGAGTCTTAATAGAAAATTGTATTCATTTTAGTATGAATATACATCCCTACATAACGGCTTAGAAATTCGAAGAGTCACCTAATAAAGTAACAAATATTTTTTGGAGAAAATGCAGAAAAAAATATCACATTGCTCTTTAATATTGTTTAAAGCAATTCTTAAATGACCTTCTTTCTGAACTTATTAGAGTATACTTTGCGGAAAAAATTACTCCGTATTAAGTAAGGCACTAGCACCTACTTCCATATTTCTTTAAAATCTTTCCAAATTTTATTGACTTTCAGTGTTTGGTAATCATAATACGATCGGATGTAATTTTTGCTCTAAACGGAATTAATATGTGTGAGAGTATAAACTGTGTTTTATGTTATTATTTGCAATCTCTAGTCCTTATATTTTTGTTGATACAGGAAACTATCATTTTTTATAAGAGTCTATCGATTGATCTGCTTTTAAAATTTCTACCTTACGATGTTAGAAAAAGTTACGACCCATTTATTATAGGTTATTCGTGTATATTTTTTCTTATTTTACTCAACTTCAAGACACGCCTTCTTAATCGTATTTACGTAGTTTAGCTGTCGTATTTTGGTGATATACCGATTAATGTGCTTCACGTATCATTGCATTATAAATTTACGTTTCTTTTTTTTTGGAAAGTCGATAAATAAATTATTTACTTATAACCTGATGTCCATAAACAATTTGCAAATCTACAAAGCTTATAAGTAATTCGATAATGTCAGTTAAACATATTTATTTATTATTCAAAATATTTTATTTCTAGGACATAACGCTGGCGCACAACGCGACAGCTCGCGTCATACGCAGCAACCAAAGCCTCGTGCTGCAGAAAGTAACGCGACACAGCAGCGGTCGCTACGCCTGTTCCGCTCTCAATGCTGAAGGGGAGACCGTCAGCAATGAGCTACAGTTACGAGTCAAGTGTAAGTCCATTAATATAATTATTTAACCGGTTAAATAATATAATAAATAACGAATTGGGTGAAAAAATATGTTCAGTTATTCTGTTTATTTTGTGGGACAAAACTATGATATTTTTAAAATACGTATATTTATGTTTATTGTTTAAGGTATCACTCTTATACCTTTAGAATTCAGAGTTTTAATTACTTTGGACCCTTAAGAACTTGTAATAATTGAAAAAATACACAAATCAAAATTTAGAAAAATGTAAGAGATATAGTAATTGCAATCATAAATATTACGTAACATTAATCACACAAGCTACTAAAATGGATTTCAAAGGAAGGCATTATATATAATAGTATAATTTTTTTGAAAATTGGGTAGTGTTGTAGGAAATAATAGGTTTGATTAAACATGTGTTCAAAAATAATTTCACAATATATTTTTTAAAAGAAGAAGAAAAGTGACAAAATCAATCAGTAGTCACTATATTACATTCACCATACGAGGGACTGAGCTAGCTTTCAGCGGATGTCATTTTATGATTGATTTCATTCAGATTGTTAAAAGTAGATTGTATTTAAGTACTTTTGTAGGTCACATTTTGATACGTTAAAGTAGGTAGACCTATGGGAAAGTCGGCTTGATTAATTATAATATACCAAAAAATAACATCACACATCAAAAGCAGAAGAAAAGCTATGAAATATGTTGCTAAGAAACGTGATAAAAGTAATGGATTGAAATACTATTAAAATAACATTCATCACACGAATGCCTGAAACAGTGTCCGGAAAAATTCTTATTTACAGTGGTTTATTTTTATTTGCATTGTTAAAAGTAAGTAATTCTTTATTTAGAGTTTTATTTTAAGTTATATTTTTAAGCAGATTAAAATATATTTATTTACAATATAATCAAGATTATTTACAAACTTAGGAATTTATGTCCACTCTACTATTATAAACGCGAAAATGGATTTGTTTCTCTGTTCGCTACGTCTTCGCATCTGAATTACTTAATGAATCTTAATAAAATTTATTAAAAGTATAATATAAAATCAAATACTATGTACTGAAAATTCCAAGATTATGTATTGCTTTTTTACACAGAATCTGCTCATGATATGTGCATCACACGAAAGAGGTTGACGAGTAGAAAACAAACATATATAATTTACCTGGCCCTGAAGGAAAATAAATATTGTTATGTATTTTTACTATGTATCCCTATACAGTACTAGCTAAGAGTTATTCCAACAACGCGCTAACAGCACAGTTATAGTAGGTTCATATTCATAAGACCGTGTACACACTGGTTATACCAGTGGCACTTTATAAAGGGAGAAGGGGCATCTAATAAGCTTATCCCTCAATGACGGATACACATATGTTCGTCCATCACTGAGAGATATTGATAATTTCCGCCATCCATAATTTATAATCTTTGAATATTACCAGTAGTCGCACTATCTATAATTTGCGGTTTTCTATTTCGTGACCAGCTTTTTGCGACAATAAAATATAAATAGTTAAAAATCTGTAAAGCACAAGTAGAACTCATATGTTCCATACACATTAAGAACTAAATTTTTAATGACAACATGAATATGCATCTGTAACTGCATCTTTCACAGATTTAAAAACATGGTACATATTTAAAATGATAAGATTTAGTAAAATGGCTAAAGCTTTTCTGTAATATTCTAGTCAGATTTTATCAAACCTATCTTTTCGTGGATTTGGTTCAGCAGTTTCGGGTTAGAGTTCCATTATTGTATATTTTTAAAATATGTTTTAAATATAAAGTTTAAAATTATTAAAGAAATATTTTGTATCCTTCAGAATAAGCACTTTCAAATGATATCCCAAATAACAAATAAAATTGAGTACTTAAGTTAAGCCCTCTTCAATTCTTTTTAAAAATTTTTGATAAAGCTCAATCATTACGAAATTTGTGGGTTACTAATATATATTATTATGCCAAATTTAAAATTTTTACGTAGCACAATTTCTGAGAAAAGCGGCTGTGCCAGAGGAACTGACAGACATATGAGTTTCCTTAAAAATCTTTCACGCTTCATTTTTACGTAAAAAACCTAAAAAATAGATGACCGTAAGGGAATATTCCAAAAAGTGCAATATTAATAAATTCTGCGATGCCATAGAACTTACATTATTTCTGTAAAATTCCAATGATAAAAATATTTATATTCTTAAGAGAAAAGCTCGTGTCGCGTTTAGTTAATCACAAGTTTAAAGACTTCGATGAGGTGGCGCCCTCTCCTGCACCGGATTCGATTCCCGCCCGCTCATCGAACTGGGCTATAGTGATATTTATAGTCATCTATCTAGAATGCCAGATAGCAGTGACGAACTGCAGCGCCACTATGGTGAAAAGTTACGAACTACAGTCGCCAAGTCGCCAGCCCAGCATGTTGATTTTGGGCATTACCTCCAAGGGTACGCGGTTTGGGAAAGGTTTATGCCCAGCAGTGAACGGAGACAGACTGTCAATGATGATGATCATGGCGAAGAGAGGAGTTTCAGTGTTCAATTATTTTATTGTACCATAGATAAGTGGACACATATATCGCCCTAAAACAATTTGCACATATTTAATGTTAATTATACTCATTATTGCGACTAAATCACAAATGATCTTATATATTAATCAGGGAGTTATCAATTGTTAATAGTATTTTATTAATATTCCAAAGACAATTTTTTCAAAATTGCTCAGTATGGATAGGATTTTCACTTGTGTTTATTTCCTCCGCAATATAAGTAAGTTGAAACATTTGTTTCGATTTCCAGAAACTGACCTAAAGTATTAAGATGTTTCAGGGCTTAGCAAGTATCTGAATATGATAGTGCCATCTTTAGCAGATTGATTAGTCACTTTCGATACACAAAATTATGTAGCAAATTTTGGAAATATTAAGTTAGTTGACGACTGTACATAATTGCTTTTATTAGATCTAATTCTAAAATTGCCCGATATAAAACTTTGAATACAGATTAGAAGGTCCACATCCTGTACATAAAGTAAAATAGCACAAAGTTTAATTTTATATATATTTTTGAGGTATCGTCACCGCTAAAAAAAATTATTGTGTTTTTGCTAAAATCCTTACGGACTTGGCACTTAAAATATAATGAATATAACGTTCTAGACTAAAAATAAAGGGAGAAAAATATAAGGTAGATTTATAAAATTGCCCTAAAAATGTATAGATTCATATTTTTTAAATTGATAAAGTTTTTTCCTTATATTTACTTAAACATTTTCAAATCCATAGCATATGACCTTAAAAAATTTGTTAGTTTAAATTTTTTCATTGCTTGATTACTTCACTTTTGTTTTATATAACTTTTTTATCAAGTTTCTTAAGTTAATTTTACTTTACATGCCTTCATTCAGCAGTGCCCAGGATATATTTTAATTCAAACCACGTCTCGAGAAAGTAAATCGATGAATCCAAAAATAAGTAATTACATAAAATATTTACTATCACTATCATTAGTTAACAGATATAAAGATATTATTTCTTCTTCAATCTTAGCAATTAAAACAATCTGCAATCTACAATTGCAATCTTAGCAATTAGAACAATCTGCAATTGCAATCTTGGCAATTAAAACATAATATGCGGTTATTAATAGTCTAATTTTAAAAATGTCCAAAAATCTGTCAAGGACATATTACTTACTATATAAGAATATACTGAGAGCGTATTACCAACAATAATTCCATTTTACACGTAACATTAGAACAATTTATTATATTCGTGAAATAATGTCCATCATTTATAAATTTTAATAAATATATTTTTATGGTAGCAAATTTTAAATAGTCACATTCATAAAATTCATCCAGAGAACATAGCTCTCACGTTCATGCGAACGTAATAAACCCCCATAGGCAGTTGCCACCCGCAATAATTAATTAAGGGAGCTTAGTCGAGGTAGGATTAGTTATTTACGGTTTAAGTGACACTTGCAGGCATTCAACATCCGTCGTTCATTGCATTGTTCTATTGGTTTGGAAGGCTTGATATATTTATCTATTTTATCCTACGTGACGCAGGTAAGTGGTTTATTTGAAGATCCTTGCGGTATATTGCATTTATTTCCTCCATACGTTTATATAACTTGTCTTTGGAATATTTCAGTAATGTTTAAATTTGGTGCGTAATTTACATAAATAGGCACTAGAATAATTTTCTATTTATAATTTTGTTTATGACGGGCTATTCTGCATAATTTCTCACTACGAATAGAAACAATTGTATAATATTTCATGTTCTAAGAGTCTATCATAATATAACTCACTTCATTTTTTTCACCAAAATTTTGGCTACATCCACTTCTTATAAAGACTTCAATCGATTTTCTATCTTATAGAATGATAAACAAGAATAAAATAAAATATTTGATGCCTTATCAATAATATTATTATTATTAAAAAGGATATAGATATATATATATATATATATATATATATATATATATATATGTATGTATGTATATATATATATATATATATATATATATATATATATGTATATATATATATATACATATATATATTTATCACATATATTTTACACACACAAATATATTATGGATGACGTATTCAAAAATCTTTGTTTTCGAATTTTCTTGAGTTCGGTACCAGAGATGTGTGACAAAAATGTATTTCAATGAAACATCTGAATTGACTAGCTATAGTTTACAGTAGTAAGCTTCCTATGGACACCTACAAATCCCGCAAATCTCGCCCTATGTTGAGCAAAGATTTTAGAAGAGTCTTAAAAAATATAACGAAATCTTCAAAAAGATCTATTGTATCCGTCAGCATCTTAATGAAAATTGGTTACTTCGCAAAATTTTAAGTTTATGCGTTAAACGGTTTGTGAGAAAGTCTCGGCAATATCGAAAAATTTTAAACAAAATTATAGATCGAAGAAAGACATAACAAATACTTGTATAAAGTAATTTCACCAGAAATGTTGTTGTATTACTTCAGATAATTACAAGTCTGGCTTTTTAGCCTAAAGCTCATCATTACTTTTAAGTTCTCGTCGGTTCTTAGATACCTTTTCAAAGTATCTTCCTTGAAGGTTTAATTTGTTTTTAATTATTGTATTTAAACTTGTTTGTTATTTATTTCTGAAGGAAATAGAATAGAAACAAACATTTAATAATTAATTACCTAATATTTTTTAAAAAATCGCATCCCGTCAGATTTGTAAATAATTTCGTTACTAATTGTAATCCTGTATATGATATCCTGTATTACTAAGACTGTTTCGAACTTAGAATGAATTCAATAATAATTGTATCTCACTTATTGAAATCGGAAAAAAACTTTCGCAGCATTTAATGAACCTAAATATATTCATTTATGCATACATCACCATATATATATATAAATATATATATATATATATATATATATATATACATATATATATATATATATATATATATATATATATATATATATATATATATAATATTGATGCGTGTGTTTTAATATAAAGACCCATAAACTAGGTTCCGTACCGCAAGAAAAGGTATTATTTTGAAATCCCTTACTTGTCTATCTATCTCTCTGTTACAGCAGATTCCCCCAGAAACTCTTTCACGTAGAAACTTAAAATGTAAGACAATAATAAATCCAGCCATATTTTGCACTAAGAATAATTTTCCTCAAACAATATTTTATACTAGGAGTTAGGAAAAAAATGTGTATAAAAATACATCCCTCCATTATTTCTCTAACCGCCGAACCAAAAAAAACATAAAGAAAATGTTTACAGAATTTGGCTAAGGAAATTTTACCAAGAAATTTATGTCATTTTACGCAGGTCAAAGATGTACTAGGCAATATGGCGAATAATAATAATATTGGTAAATAGAGAATATATTTGGTGTTGTTTTTATAGAAATTTGTTTGTAATTTACTTTTTAGAGTCAAGCTTTGCTAATTGCCCACCTGAAGATGTAATACAACGAAACCTAGGTCGTGGTAAAGAACTTAAATAAAGTGGAAATAATACTACATCATGTAGTTTCATTTAATTGTGAGTAGTAAATAGTTTAATGGGGCATACTACGTACATTTAAATGTTTATACGTACTTAATTGTGTACGGAACCCTTACAATATAATCTTTATTCGTATTTAACTGGTTTATTTCAATTCGAGCAACCGATTTCCGTCTGGTATTCCATTACTAATCGTTACCATATTGGGTTGGTCACAAATTTACAGATTGGGAATGGGCGAGGTTGCCTAATGCTCGGGTTGGCTATATGAGACTGCCCATA
The DNA here is from genome assembly GCA_039881145.1 of Druceiella hillmani. NCBI lineage: Eukaryota > Metazoa > Arthropoda > Insecta > Lepidoptera > Hepialidae > Druceiella > Druceiella hillmani. The sequence continues at coordinate 36,276,896 of JAYKKI010000008.1, forward strand.
TAGTAGTAAGTCAGCATATGTAATATATAAATAAACACATACTTCCTAACTATAGTTATAATTGACCTTTAATATTTTTTTAACAACAAAGATCTCATCTTATATATAGTTTGAGTACAATATGTTCAATCGTTTATATGACCAATTTTAAATTGATTAACTTAAATATTTTTGCTACGACCTATATCATAGAACGAATAATCTTATGGAATATGTTTTAATAAATAAGAAAAATATGTAACAGTTTTTGAAAAACTAATATGGCATGAGTTTTGATGTTAATTGGGTATTTGACTAATTTTTTTTATTTCATTAATCATAGTTTCAAGGTACAAGCTACATAATGCTGGGTACAAGCTGCAGAAGCTGGCAATACTATATTGTGAGGTCATTTTTAATATTGCACATTATATTTTAAAAGAGGAAAAGGGACAGGGATATTCCCAACTCTTTCCATATCTTCAAATTTAGAAGCCTACAACTGGCTTATTTTTCAATTATTTTTGAATTTTTTTTAATAATTGTTTTTAATTAACTTATGTTTCACAATATTGTACGAAATTAAAATATAGAATGAGTCAACTACCGTATTATGTATCATTCTAATCTCATACTCTCTTGCGATTATTATCATAATTTGTATATATGCGAAAATTCCTTGTCATTTTAACAATAATATTTTTCATGAGCTGTAACGGATGGAGAAATATATAATATTTGGGTAAATGTACAATCATATTTTTCATAAACTGTAATGAATGGATAAATATATAACAAGTAAACGGTAATGGTAAAATGTTTATCCGTTCGTATTGCTGAAAAAAGTTTACACAGCAATTGATCACGTTGGATAGCGTTACTGAATCATCAAATTTGGTCCAAAAAATTCTTCCCAAAAATCCGTCCCCACTTTAGTTCCTTGAAAAGCTTTTATTGAGCCTAAGCTTCTATTAAGCTCTCTACGTTCGACGTCTCGAAACACGATTCACTGGCTACCGCGCGGACACAATACCGCCGATTACCGAACGGGTTTACGGGATAAAGCTCCATTTTGTCCAATTTTATCTTAAAAGCCGCCGGAAAAATAAAAAAGAAATTAACGACGTTAAATAAGATCACGGACATAATTTACAGCGCGGACCGACTCCTCTGTAAGTAGCGAGGGAGTGCTCCGCCTTTTTTGTTGAAAATCCGTAGATCTCGGTTCGCGAGCGTCGCGTCGTTGTAGCAGATTTACTGCCGTCCCGAGTGAGAACTGACAGTCGAACTACGCCCTCCCCCCTTTTGCGTCGCGGGGGTGCGATGGGGTATCCGTTTACCTACGTGCAGCCCCTCGCCCAGGACTCAAGCACTCAGTGAAAACGAGCAACTGAGCATAAACGACGTTGGACAGGCAAAAGCGATACCCTTCTTTGCCTTTATCGATTTGTATTGTCAGTAAGAAGATACGCGGTGTACTGATTGAATGGGGTTTGTATGGCTGACCATGTGGGCGAAGTGAATAAAAACATAGTTTTGAAAGGTAACATATTTATTAAATAGATACGTCGATGTTCATTTGGTCACGTTATGGTCTATAAATGCTAAGCTTAATTTTAAAATAATAAGATATCAATTTTGCGTAAGTCGATTCCTAGTTAAAGGATAATTGAAAAAATCGAAAAGAGTAATCTTAATGTTTCTACAAAGGTATATTAATTAAGAATTATTATAAATTCTAAATACATATCATTTTTCCAAAAAAATCTTATCTGCGTTTATTTAATTGCAGATCCGACTTAATTCATCGGACATATCATTTTGTTTTCCTAATTAGCAAGAGATAAGTCATAAAGAAAATAGTTATTCAGCGAATATTCACATTTTTTGAAAATATTCACATTTTTTGAAAATGCAATAAATAAGCGCCAACTGTATTATTTGCATTGGGTATTTAATTCAATTATTCCCTTAATTTTAAAGGCAGAAATCTCTTTAATTTTTAAATTTAAGTGTCTTTTATTGAAACAATTTTGTTAGTGTAACTTAAGATTAATTTTTTTCAACTACGTATGTTATATTCTTTGTGCCTAATATCCATATTAAATTTTCACTTATATATTTTCACAATTAGTGTTTCGAAATATTAGAAGTATTTTTTTTTATTTACTTAATAATTTTGATGTAACCATTATGCACTATTTATTAGTTCTTCAGTTATATAAGGCATGTTTAATACGGGTGACTGCCTGTTAATAATCGTATCTTTAATTTTACAGAAATATTTAAACCGATTAAATGCAAGAAACGTTGTGGAAAAAGGAGAGCTATTAGTATAACTTGCTATTTTATAAGTAATATTTTCTGCGAGACCCATGCCTATGCGTATATTGAAAAATAAATTAAACTTCCTTTGAATTTCCTATTATTTTCATGTACCAATTGCCTATTTGACCACTAGAAATCCAAAGGTGGTTGTATAATAATTTGCGAAATCACATAATGTAATAGTCGCCCGCCCTACTTGCCTCGGCAAACAGATCCGCCCAGCTAGGAGCCGCCGCCCGCTTAGCCTCTAGCTGGGCGGGCAAGGTGAGCGGGGGCGGGTGGCTGATGATTTATTTTGCAGAATCAACTTTGTGAATTATGGACGCGCCAAAAGCGTTTATGTCCGCGGTGCCGACCGGCGTAATCCCAACTGATGCCCGCCGGGTCGCAGCGTTGCCCCTGATATGGATTTTATACAGCGCACGCTGGATGTGTCTTGCCCGTAATCAGGCTCGTAAAGAACCTCGTCCGTTCGTGTTTGTTTGGCTTTGGGTAGATGCCGTGAATTAAATTTTTAAGAGGAGGTGGTTTTTTTTCCGAAAGAAAACGAAAATACGGGTTTAGAATTCAATTTAAGTAATTTTTTTAAAACGTATGTGGACACGTATTTATTGTTTAGAAAGAATTTAGCTAATTATCGGGTAACCTATTAAACAACAATACAAAGTATATCTGCATAGCACATACATTTATTGAGTACTTTTATGATCGTGTCCTATATTTGCTTTAAAACATTTTTTTTAATTTGCATAGCTATTCTTAACCATTATATGTTCTCTATAGTTCATTTTACTTACGGTTTTGGTTTACGCTAACATCTGAAAACTTATTCATTCTGGTTATTATTATTAAAAATATTATACTTTTCTTCAGTTTGTGGTACATGACTAATGTTGTGTAAAATATATTCTGATATAGAGTCCAGTCATACTAGAATTTTGGCTGGAAATAATAGCCATATCATGGATATTTTGCATGTGTATAGTGCTAATAACTAAAAATTATACGTAGAAAATCAATATATGTGCATGTTGCGTTCAATCAATCAATTGAACCAATAAAAGTCGAAGCGAAATATTTATTATAACTTAGTGAAATATAACAAAGAATTTCATTTACCTGTATCTACATGTATAATTAAACTGTAGAATTTGGTCTGTCTGCATATTGAAAATATTTACGAAAAAAATATTAAGTGTATAAAAAAAAGTAAACGAACACAAAAATATTGTTCTTGGAATGTTTTTCTGTTTGACTGTTTTTGTTTTTGTTCTCAATTCAGATGGAGTTTTTTTTTTAAATTGTAAGGGTTGACTTCAATTAACATTTAATTTTTATTTCATTGGAATGAGTTTAAACAATCAGATGATATGCCATTTTAATATTTAAAAAAATTATTTTGTATTAGTATAATAACCACGAAGTGCCTAGCTAATCAACGCGTAGTAATTATACAAATGAATAGTGTATCCATGTAAACCACTAAATGGCACTACGCGTATTTGAAATCGAATAATTAAAGTTCCCACTCGGACATATATTAGAGTATAACCAGAAAAGAAGTATGGAGAGATGCGGGAGGGACAGGTGCATAAGTAAGCAGACATATGAGGGCAGCTACCGCTTTTAGTAGTGTTTCGCAGATAATTTTTTTCAATGTGTAGATATTGCATAAAAGCTTACTCTTTTTTTTCAATTCATTTGAAATTTGCCGAGTCGACATACTCTTTTTCACTTGAAAGAATTAAAACATTTCTTACAATTATAAGAAATTATATGAAGCGGCAACTATCAGGAGTTTTTGACGTAGGTTTTAGTGAATTTTTAATCATATTCCATTCTCATTGGCCAATATATAAATAATTTTCAAGCCACTTCTAAACTTAACAATATACATGGAAGTACATTGGAAAACAGGATTTGATGTGGGATGTAGTAGAATGTCTAATTCAAAATTAGCTTGTAACTTATTTTTAGCCATAAGTTAATGTCATATATGAAATCTGCTCCATTGGATAATGGATTAGTTTTTGATTCAAAATATAAAACAATGATCAAATTCTTTCTTGCTACAGCAATTTCTTCTTTAATTTTATATCTGTTTTTAAAACAATAAAGTCATTTCCTAGTCACCCTTCTTTATTCAAGATATTCAGAAATTTTACTTTAGTTTCCTAAAAATAATAGAAGCTTTGTTGAGTGGATAGAGGTTTTGTTGATGAGATATTGTATGAGTAATAGTCATCTTTAAATACGTGTTTCATTTTTCATTGTATAGAGATATTTAACACATTTTATTTTCTACCGCCAGATGGAGATTGAGTCAAACAAATGTTTTTTACAGAATATAAGTAATTATAAAATTGCTCATTTTTTTTTTGCAAAAACAATACGTGATTAAATTTTTAAAGAGTGTTAGCATGATCTGCTGCTTGATATTTTTCATATACATTTTTTTTGGATGACTAGAAAGCATGGAGATGAGAACATTTATCTTTCGGGGAATCGTACTGAGAATAAGAGATGTAATATATATTATAACAATGTATTTCTTTGTTTTCCCTCATGAGTTCATGATAAATGTTTTCCTTAAAAATGTGTTCTGATATTAGTTTAAAATAAAGACAACGTATGAAAATTAAATGTTTTGCTATTTCAAATACATGTTATATGAACGCCTTATTTAAAAAATTAAACCACGTCATCAATTTTCTGTTAATATTTAATACGCAAATGTTTATGAAATAAATATTTTGTGCACGTTATTTCGGAATTTTACTCGAAAACCGTAACCGTAACAGACAGGAAAAATGAAAAATAACCAAAAATATGTTTTTCGTGTATATATATATATAACTTATGATTGCAATTGTTTCTTTTTTGTATTTTGAACCGTTAGTGAAATATGATGAATAAAAATGTGAACATCGACTTATTTTCCAAAATAGTGGCCCAGGCACAGGATACACGAATATTGATTTTTTATATATTACGTCTAGATAATAGCACTACTAAACACATGCAAAGTATTTACTATACGGAAAATATTTCCAGGTAGAAAGTAATTTTGACATAACATGACTCAACTAATAGGTAATGTATCACAAACATGGGCAGTAAAATGTTAATTAAGTGACAACTAATTGAAAGAAAAACATGAAGTCGAATTCTGCATATTTTTCATTCACATAGTTTCTTATCTTCCAATTAGTTTCTCAGGAATGTATGCAATTATTCTTGCGTAATCCGGCAATATGTTATTTTTAGGTTTCCGTACCTTAAAGGAAAAAAACAGAGGAACCCTTATAGGATCACACCAAGTCATCCGTCTGTTTGTCAAGACCCTTTTTTTAGGAATGTGTGGAGGTATAAAATTAAAATTAATATTAAATACTTAGGTCTATAGTTTATTGGAGCTGTAAAAAAATTAAGCTACTAAATCAATATAATGAAAAAAAAACCCTAAAAATGCGGCAATTTATGGCGCATTTTTTGATACTCGCAAATAAATCAACACCTGTAGGATACTTCTCATTGACCTAGAATCATGAAATTTGACAAAAATCAAGATCTCATAGCACAAGTAAAGAAAAGAAACGAAAATCGTTAATTTGTATTTATATTACATAATTTTTTTTTTTTAAATATGAGCCTGTGGAAGCTATAGTAGGCAATATATTTTCGTTCCGGCCATTTATGCCGCATATTTTGATATTCGCGAAGAAGTTTTAGAAGGTATTTTGCGTTTGACTCATGAAATTTGGCAAGAAGCAAGATCCCACAGCACAAGTAAAGGAAAATATCCGAAATCGTTAATTTGCATTCATCTATTATGTGACTTAAAAATATTTTCTTAAATATGGGCCTATGGAAAATATAATAGGCAATATATTTTCGTTCTAAAATCTTAAAATTGTGTATATAGTTTAATGGGAACATTATGTACCATTAAATATAAATAAATATCTAAATGGGTATGTAACCCTCGTAGTGCGAGTTCCACTCTTGCTTGATATTTTTTTTTTAAATCAATACCCACGTTAATAAGACAATTAAATTTTAGATTATGTATGAAATTATAATTACGTTTAAATTAGCATCCTCTGTAAATAGCGCCAATTATCAGTTTGGCTATATGTAACATATTGCAAATTGTTAAATATAAAATGTATTGTCATTTATCTGTTGGAAAAAAAACTAGAAAAGCAAAGCGTAGGTTTTGTTCTTAATTAACTTAGCATATTTCACTTTAATATTAGAATGGTAATAACTAGTAAATTAACGGAATAAAGTAAACAATTAGCCCTTAATTTATTACATTTCCTTCCTTTTATCATTTATTAGGGACGTATTTCATTTCGTGAAAATTATTTTATTCCAAAATGTATTGTACTTTCCTAAATTTTAAATTGTATTCAGATACCACTCAGAATACATCCTAAGGGCAGCGCCAGTATTATAATTGCATTTGGTAAAGGTACACTGGAATCAAGTTTAGATACTCGCTCGTGCTAAAAACGATATATTTACCAATTACACTCACTCAAGAACGTACTACAAATATTTAACAAAAACCCTTATACGCATTATATAATAGTACACATCCCAATTGCCGTTATGAAAACAATAAATATCTCTTTCAAAAGATTTTAACGTTTTGATTGGTTTAAATACACATTCATTAGTATTGCCATATTAAATGATAAATAAACCAAAGAGATTCGTTTTGAAATCGTAATTAAAATTACACTAATATTGTTACTAAGAAGCAAGTAATATTTTATCAAAATCGTACATTTTCATGCGATTATCAAATGTTACACAATATTGTATGAATCGTTATTGAAATAAGTTTATTTTAAAAAACGGTAATGGTATTTTTTAAAATCTTAATATTTGGCCTAATTATAAATTTTAAAGATTTTCAAAAACTTGTATATTGAATATATTTGGCGTTAACTTTGTAGAAATTCATTATTCACAATTAAATGAAACTACGTGATGTAGTATTATTTCTACTTTCTTTAAGTGCTTTGCCACGACCTAGGTTTCGTTGTATTACAACATCTTCAGGTGGGCTATTAGCAAAGATCTTTGATAATCTTTTTTCAAAGATTTTAAACAATCTTGATCTTGAAATGAAATTGACTCTGAAATTGAATTGCTTTATCCTTTTCTTTTTTAAAACCTTCTTTTCTAAAACTATGCAAATGAAAGGAATAAGTAGAAAAGTAAACATCAATCGTTAAGAATTGTTTAATCGTCATGCAATATTGCCACATTTATTACATTTATCGAAATAAAATATATAGATTGATGCATTTCCGTGTTAATGACTTACCACAATTTTTAAATTTCCGAAAAAATTGTGTAATTTAAAAAAAAGTGTATTAAAATATACTCATGATGTTCTATTATGGATTGAAATGGCACTATTTAGTGATCTCAATCAACTGTTCTTATTCCTTAAACAAAATTAATAATCTTCAGATGTTTTATTTATTATACACGTTAACTTTTACGAATCACCTAACACGAAGTCGAATGAAACTTATCCAATATTAAATGTAATTCTAAGCAATTAAGTGAAGATTATAAATATTCAAATGATTCTTATTATGTCAAATTAAGCCCATAAATAGACTTTCTTAAATTGCTGGAATTGGTAGAGCCAAAAAGTTGCTTTACTAATAACATACATTAGGGAAAAAGTTATAATTTCTATGTAAAAAAAATATGGCTCCCAGTTTTAGACTGATTATGTGAATTAATTCTTTTTTGACTATAAATTTATTCTCTTTCTTTAACCAAGGACTACTTACCTGCAAAAGTTAAAATTTCTGATTTAATTAATTATGTAGTTCCGAAATGAAACGTTTATGTAAAAATCTACAAACTTTGTTCTCTGACGCTAATTTTCAATAAGGATTCTTATTTGGTTTAATAGTTTATATTGTAAAAATATGTTATTTTGTATGTTTTGTGCAATCGAAAGTGTTATTGATTTTTTTCTCTAACGCCACATGATGTGGAAATATGAATAAATCGTCACCTCTTTTGGATATAGTTTGAAAGACCTTTCTTTTATAAACCTGTAATAAACAAATGGAACAAAAAACCGTCTAATTGAAGTAAAAACACTGCATAAATGATGTGTTACAAAATAAGTACAACGACTGTAATATACCACAACGTTATGGACCCAAATCGTCCTCAATATCAACAAGACGCAACAAATTCGCGTCGCAACGCGAATATTGAAAATTTCATCAATTCGTCTTACTCACTGTGCGAACAATGCCGCTGGTCGCAGTTGTAATGCCGCGGTAAATCCCCCAAATTACTTTGACACAAATTAAGGCGAATGTCTTTACGACAGTGACAAAGAACTCGATATAAATCAAAAGTAATAAATTGAATAGGGGAACGCGCCTCCGCATCTGTTATTTAGAAGCGCGTGGGCGCTTCGCCTGCCAGCTACCTGCTCTTATTACGTATGCAATTACCGCTATAGATTCGGCCTTTTCTCCTTTTTTCCTGTTTTGCATGTCCGTATATTGATGTTTTCCACAGGTATATATTTTTACCTATTCAGGCACCGATGGGCTTTGTAATTTTGTTTTTATGTTAGAGGTAGATTGTCAAGAATTCGTTATTTTCCGGTTATAAGCGTACGGTTACGGTATGATGTAAGTAATAAAACGTCAAGAAGAATATTTAGAATTTTAAAAACTACAAACAAATGCATAATGCTTCATGCAATTTTAACTAACTGGTAAAATAATTAGGTTACTAAATTTTTTTTAATATTGAACATTTTCGTTTTCTCACGTTAATACAAATAAACAATGCGATAAAATTACATTAGTTAATTATAACTGTTTAAATTTAGTTTTTTTAACTAATTTGTTTTTAAAATTTAGGTAGATTTCCAAAAAATCAAGAGATCAACTTGATGCAACAGCTAGTTTTTGTTTCATAGCGATGAGTTTCAATATTTTCAAAAATTAATTTACATTGCATTATTAAAACGACAATAAATAGTGCCTGGCTACCCAAATCATGGTAATAAAATAAATGTAAATTAAATCTATGTAAATAAATAAGTAAATAATGTAAAATCGTGGTGAAGTTTGGAGTGATGAAGTAGAGGTAGGTGCTTGAGTAAACATTGCGAATACGGGAGACATACGAGGGCATACGTCGTTGTTGGTCGTGTTCTGATTATATTTTTTCTGCTTGTATTCGATTAAACTTACTTTGGTTTTCCAGTTTGTTTGAAATTAAAAACTATTGTCCGTATTTTTAATTTGATTATTTTGGTACTTTTAGTATATGGGTGCAAAAATTTAGTTATTACGTACTTTATTGTTTACAGGTATAATAAAACGGTATTAATAGGCTACTTGCATTTTAATATGTATAGAACCGAATTTCCCGTAATTCATTTTTTCTTAAATAAATTAATGTAATGAAAGTAATGAGAAAGAAAAGTGTTGTTTTTAGAATTTTTTCGTTGGTCTATTTATCTGACACTGAGTCTGTTAATTTGTTCGTGCATTATACAAAGATAGGTAAAGAGATTTTGATGACTTTTTACTTATAAATTCTGCTGGATTTGGAGTAACACAATGGATATATTTTATCGTAAAAAACCAAGTAGAAGGAAGTTGTGGTAATTGCATTCCTATACAAAGCACACTATTTAAAAGAAGTTACATCTATAATTATCATAATACATAAAAGTACATGTATTAATATCATAATTAATACTATTTTCTAAAATTGCTGGTGCAGCCAGTTATTAATAACTAGATATTTTTAAATTTGTGGACCCGAATTAATAAAAATAACTTTTTAGTAGAACATCATAAAGTTGAATATGAAATTTTATTATTAGAAAGTATCAATTTTAATATTCTCATATATTCAGAACACAAATATTACGCAAAAAAATTACATATTTGCCAGGCGATCAAATTCGTTTCGATGTTAAATTGAAGGACTGTCGTTTTGATTTAATGTCGCTTAAAGTCTTCCTTCTGACAATATCAACGTAATTAACTCACTTTATACTGGTTTAAAACCCGAACTGCGCTCTCACGTCCGCAAACTAAAGCTAAGACCACTCAGCTCTATTCCCCCGCTCACACTAACAAACATTAAATTGGATTACCAAACAGCTCAGTAAACATTTATTTCAACAACGGTTTAGTCACACACGCCCATGGCGACGTTAAAACAAATAAGACAATACAGACGAGACAAACAAAGGAAATCAATACATTTACTTCGGAACTTTGCGTTTTCCCATTACCGAGGCCGGCAATATTACTACACAATACAGACCGAGCGGCATTCGCGGGCGGTAAGTGAATGCGTGAGAAGCAATTGGAGCGTTAACAAATGGTCAACTTGGTTAGAAGGACTTTTACAGTGCTAAGCTCTTTGTGTGGAAACCCTCGGAAATTCGACATACGCCGTGCATTTCTCGATAATTGCAATCGTAGCCATGGGATCCTCAGTTCGAATAGTTGCTACTAAGTATTCGCGCTCTTAATCCTTTGATGAGTTCAACTCGTTCGGGCGCATGTAGCCGAATTCCATTAAGCGAGATTTAAAGTTTGCAGTGAGATTTTGTTTAAGTTTTGTAATTGGCACCGTACTGAAGTCTTTGATCGGATTCGACTTTAATTTGGAGACGTTTGCAAAACTCGACGTTAAACTGCTTTTGGAGAGATTTGAGTTACAGAAGTTTGAGGAGGTATTTAACTGAAACATTTATGTGGTACTTCAAGTTAATTTACGTCAAAGTTGAAGTAACCGTAAATAAAAATATAAATGGATTTCGTTAATTAAATTTTTATTAAATATTTAATTACATTTCCATTATAATGAAATGTTGTACACAAAATATACGTGTTTTTTTAATTTCGGAAATATTAACTTGCGAACAAATTTATGAAGGATGATATCTAATTTTTAAGAAGATTATTTTTATTGTAACGTTATTTAATTAGTGTTATCTGATAACAAGTGAGACATTTGCTGTTATTAATTAATGTTTCTACTTAGTTTATTTATGTATTTATTCTTTGATATTTTTCTATTTTTAAATGAATAAAAATATGGACAATGGATGTCCATTTCTTAGAATAAATAAAACTTCCTTCAAGTACACTATTTTTACACGTTTCATGTAAAAACATATTATATATATAAAAAGAACATAATTTTATAACCAAATTTTTACCCATTTTTGAATATGGTATTAATGTGAAAATTTGCTGAATTATTTATTTGCGGTGGCAATACTACAAATTTATTTCTCTTCATAACAGCTGCTCAGCAATACAAATAGAAGAATGCCTTTCAAGGAATACTGAACTGATCCCAAGCCGAATATGAACTGTACATTAGAGGAAGGAATGCGTCATAACCCTGACTCAGAAAAGCTAATAAAAGGCTCTCTAATTTCTATTACTATCTCAATCTGTGTCTAATTGGATGCATTACAAAACGTCACTAACCTGGTTTTTAATGATTTCTACCTCAAATTTCGATGCTTGTTGCTTCAATTCATGTTATTGTCGGAAGAAAAATATCAAAACAATGATAATCATTTTTGAGACCAAAAAATGGAAAAAATAAATATATATATATATATATATATATATATATATATATATATATATATATATATATATATATATTAAAAAAAGAACGTTTTCATTTCAATCACATTTTAATTTATTTGAAATATTACCGAAACGCAAATAAATTAATATATATTTCAAGATCAATATTCACAATTAAAGGCTGGATCGAATTAAGACAGCCAACAAAAGCGTTGGAGAAAAAAATGGCATAAAAGTTCTTATTTAAAGATGATGGAATTGGGTTATTTGAGTAAAAATTTGTTGCCGTTGTTAGATAACATAAATAAATAAAAAGATATAATTTGTAATTCGTACATAATTTTATCTAACTGACCGGCATTCTATAGGAAGCTTGTTATTAACTATGATTCGGTTAAAAAAGTAACTTAAATAGTAGTGGATGGGTTCAAAATAAAATAGCATATAAACAAAACAACATAAATAATATAAACAATAAAAAATAAATATGTAAATACTATGGAAAGTATTAAATAAATACTATAATAAGTATTAAATAAAATTTAAATTATACAAATAGAAAAAAATATGGTTTAGATGATAATTTATTATCGTTTTATTAATAGTAATGAACCATTTTCAACACATTGACTTACGAGAAGAAATTTTAAATTTTCAATAATCCGTATCCAGATCCATATCCGAAATTCCATATCCAGATCACCACAGTAATATTGGAGCTTTCATTATTAAATTATGCCCACTATCATGAAATATAGATAACTTTTTCCCCAATTCATTCTATACTAACTTCATCATCACTGATGTGAAGTCACTATTTGTGTTTACACTTTCTATTCCCCTACCAGAAGTTCTAATTTCAGGGGGATAAGTATTTTGAAAAAAAATCTTAAACATAAAATATATTTTCATTGCTCTAACAGTCACGGGTTTTAAAGCTATTTACAACTGAATTGAGGCTATTAAATATGTATGAAAAGTAAATAACATACGTAAATAAATTATGTAATAAAAGTCAATATTGGATGTAAAGTCTCCTATTATAAAATACCTGTATCATTTGTTAGTAGTAGCCTTAGATTTGGTTATTTAAATGTTTAACTTATAACTTCGAAGAATTAATTATTTATTTAAATTTGTTATTTTTGGAGCCTACTTTACAGCCTCTTGAAAAATAATATTTTCTACTACTTCGTTGTTGAAACATCAAATATTTCAGCTCCATACTTTTTTTAGTCTGTACGTCTGTCGATCTGTGCCGTTTTTTTGCAGTTATCTATTGCTATAAAGTGAAAAGTAGTTATACATATTTATAACGCCTGCAAAGTTATAGAATAACGTCTTTGAAAAAAAAGTTCATTGTTCCTACTTGTAAAAAGGGGGTGACTTTTTTTAATCGTGTACTCAGTTGGATAAAATTTTCGACAATATGTCTCTATAAAATATTGGGGGTATGTTATGAATACTTCTACGATGCAGGAGTCTGTTTCGAATATAACTTTAAATTGGTAATTTTTGGGGGAGTTAGGTGTCACCACACCCTACTAGCTAAACCACTATTTTTAAATATTCAGAAATATTGACAGTAGTACTATATACATATAAAGAAATTAAAAGAAAATTATCTAATAAAATAATTAGAAAATTATCACCACTAAGTCGCCTCCACTAATTTACGAGTAATTAAATAATTAAAAAATTATTGCAACTAATTGAAAAAAGACTCCACTAATTTACGAATATTGACATTCGTCTTATGACATGTTGTTGGGTCTGCCGTTTGTCCAAAGAAACTCCATACAAAGAACTTAATATATAAAATAATAATTACAAAAATTACTTTGTATCATAAAATTTATACACACTATGTCTGTAAAAGATGTAATATGCTATATATTTAGACTTCCTCTCAGTCATACTGCTCTTGACATGGGCGGTCATGGTCATGACGAGGCCACATCGTCATTGGTGGTTGATGTTACCCTCCTCACAATTTCTCGCCATCTTAACCTATTGGTCGACATCCTAATGCATTTAGGTAGAGGGTCTCCAACTGCTTATTTTATTTGATCAGCCCATCGTATGGATGATTTGCCATGCGGTATATTCCCTTCCACCCTTCCCTGGATAACCAAAACGCTTTACAGCATTGTTTCGCCTCAAGACATGGCCAAAGAACTTCAAAATTTGAGACTGCACTTATGTTGATAGACGCTGCGTGATGCCGAGTTGATGAAGTATGGAGGTTTTTGTACGAAATTCTGTCCATGACACTCCCAACATTTTTCTCCACACCACATCTCTAGGGCATCTATTTTCCACTTTTCCAGCTCTCGTAATGTCCAAGTCTCGGATGCGTATAGAAATATGGGGAAAACTGGTATTCTTACAAGCCTGGTCTTAGTAGCTTTAGTTAAGTTGCGATTCCTCCATATTTTTTTCAGCTTATCCATCGCACTTTTAGCTGTCGCCATTCACCTCTTGACCTCATTTACGCAGCCCTCATTATTTGAGATTAAAGCATCAAGGTATATGTAGGAATGGACTATATCGCAGTCCGCAATCTGTGTCACCTCTGGCAAGTTTTTATTGGCGCGGTCCACAATCATCATTATGGTCTTGCTCCGGTTAATCTTCAATACACTTTTACACCTGGTGAGAAATAATATTAATATTTATAAATAGTTTGATAGAAATACCACGCACGCGTAAATGCTTATATGGATCAAAATGTATGCGGAACCATCTTAGAGCGAATTATACTCGTTCTTAACAAGTTTGTTTCATATACATGTAGAATAATATTAGCTCGAGCGACATACCATGAAAATTCCATTATATCTTCCCGATGGCATTGAAAATGATTTCAATTCAAGTTTTTTTAAAGCGATAAAATTTTTCCAGCTCCGCTATTAATTAACCTATTATTTATATTATTATAGGTTATATTCAGTGCATTAATTCATACAAAACAAATGAAAATTAAAGACATTATGAAAATTTCTTAGTCACCTCGCCTATCCTTTAAACATAGCCTTTTATATCACATTTTCTCATTGACATTTTTGCGAACACAGCGCTTATGAAAATATAGCTTCCGTGTTATACTTAGTATATAACTAGACAATGAAATAAATGTATATAAACTGGCGTAACTAGGCGGGATATTGCCTCGATGTCGAGATTCCCTTGCTCCGCAGTGATACGTTCATCGTGAGGGCGACACGTCGCCCCACGCCCTTTGGCCTTTTTATCACCGTCGTTCATAAAATAGGTTAATTGAGTGGAAAATTGTACAGGCAATAAGGCAACACTAAAGGATTACGCAGTAGTCCGTTGTTTGGATTAGGCGATTGTCTAATCATTTCGGTTTACAGTTTGTTGATATCGCTGTATTGAAATTTATTATATATTTTATTTAAGAAAATTATGCAGAAAATAAGGCAGTGCGTAATAGTATGTTGTCTGGATTAGTGAATAGGCACGGTGGTTTAATTTTGATATATTTGAGTACGTAAACAATATTAGTTATTTTAATGTAAATATATATCGGTAATAACATGCATTTATTATTATTTTTTTTCCTTGCAATTGTTTGATTCTTTGTTTAATTTAATAACCCGTTTAATTAAATTTTTAAACTGCTAAAACGTTACATATATTGTATCTTACGGTAATTTAAAAAGTTGCAGTAAGTTAACGAGACCCATAAAGGAGTCTCTGTGAAATAAAGTAAAGAAGAATTTTAAGTGAAAAGCAATTGAGAATAAAAACCGAATTAAGTAGAATTTGCTTCAATATTGTTGGTAAATTAAAGTTATCAAAAACCTAGTTACTCTATAATTTAATAGCACATATAGCGAATGAGTATTCACAGAATATATGATCACGATTACGAATAATATTGGTACCTGAAATGAAATAAAGGTTTTTTCTCTGAATGAAACTTAACGACATTAATTATCTTTATTTATCGCCATAGACGAAATAGAAATAATTCTTAACTTCGATTTAATTTATACCAATATTTTCTCAAACTAACTTACCTTCTGTTATTTCATAATTTTAAGATGAATACTTTGTCGGTTTATTAAATACTACATTAAACTAATTTTTTAGATTTTTTTCAAAATAGCACAAATAATTATACTGAAAAAGCCAGCTGAGCAAGTAATATCTTATAGATGAAAACATTAAATTATGAGTAACCATCATAAATGTTAAGTTTCGTAATTCTCCGCTAGACGGCGGTGATTTCTTAGTTTGTAAAAAGTGTTTTAAATAAAATAACGCATTTAATTTACGTACGTATTAATAATAAAAATATCATTGTTCTGTGTCAAATTCTATGGCGCATCTCAGAAAAAAAATTAACGTGTATCATGGCACAAGTTGCACGTGTATCGTGGATGTATTAAATAGCCAATTACCGTGATCTAAATATTACACAAAATACCCCCAATATGCTACTCTAATAGTGAAATTGGGTAAACGTGAACATATTCATTTATATCCCTTTTTGAAAATATAGATATGACCATGAAAAAACTAATCGTTCAATGACCCAAAATTTGCCTTTCCAGCAAAGTGTCATTTATTGGGGCTCCCACATACTTGTACATCAAACTACAAATATTGTAATTACTGCAATTATGTAGTAATGTTACTGTACATTTTTTTAATACGATCTTACTAAAAAGCTAAGATCAAAGAATTTAAAACAAAAATGTGGGCTGAAAAATTACTCACTCTGACTATAACGTGCGAGGCACAGAACAGGAAAGTGTAGATCACAGGATAGCATTATACTTACAACATATGAAAAGTCTTTTTATGTGGCTTTGTAACTTAGAATATTTGGGTTAATGAATGGCTTGTCATAATGTTAGAAAGATAATACTTAACATGGCTGAATGAAGTAAACATTTATTATTTTAATGTAAAAATAATGATAAGTAGATAAATGGTGCAGCCAATTTAGAAATGTGGTTTCCTTTATGATTGTATTTAAATTAAAGACTCAAAAAAAATATATTAAAGACTCAAATATATGAAATACCGCAGTCAGAAGCATTTTAGTTTCGCCTATACGTTGAATTTCTAAAAGCGATCATAACGGGCACGATAAAATCAGTTAAATGTTTTATAAACTGGCACAAATTTGAAACTTAAACTTATCATAATTAAATTAATACTTTATATAATCACATGTTACGCTATAACATTCGCCAAATTAATTAAGTTTCGCGCTAAGTTCATAGAGAGAATTAACATAGACATGTTATAAATTATTTCATAAAACTTAAGTTCAAGCAAACATCCTCCAACGAGACTCGCTTAAAAGCATCACCTGCAATACTTGTATCAGTTCTCGCGCCAAAATAAACCTCTTAAACACTGGCGCCTCAAGGGGCTCTTGTCACCATGTTTATGTATGAGCCAGTTAATAAGAAGCACACCTGCTATTTCCGCGACACACGCACCATGCCGCCCTAAACAACGTTTCCCCATGAAGACATCGACCGTAGGGCGGAGGAGGCTTTCTTCCTGTCCGGCAAATGGATTCGATTAGGAACGTGACTGATTTATTTATTGACCCTACTAAGACTTCGTGTTCGCTCATTTTGACCCCTCGCTTGGGTGCGTTGAATGGTATGTTGTTTAGATGGTTGTCTAAGTTGTCGTTTATTTTAAATATGTACCTAAATAGTAAGTAGTTAAATAGATATTTTAGGGTGTTTATTGTCAAATTACTAATAACAGGCAACTGCCTCTTATGTCTAGTTATAGAGGTAGAATATTGAAGTATTTCTTCCGATTTTGACTGTAATTTTGTGTAAAGTAATATCAGTCGTATTTGCTTTTGACAGTACACTCCCTCATTAGCAATACCTGATTTTCGATAGATGTCACGTTCTAATTATATTCTTTTAGTATATTTGATACATATTATATATTTAAATAACATGCCTAACTTCTTAGTACTTTTAAATTAATGGTTTGCCTGTGCCTAATATGGTTATTATGAAATAATACTTTAAAAACCAGTTTTCTGATATTACATATTTTAAAATTATTTTAAAAAATGAAAATAAATATAACTTAGCATTTAAATATGTCGCACAGATAAAATATGTAAACAGAACTATAAAATGTACTATATGTAAAACAGAAATATGCAAATGCATATTTTTTTTAAATTATCCCTAAATTTATCAATGACAAAAATTTTGAATGTCATTAAATTTTCAACATATTGGATGTTGTTAAATATTTATCGGTGAAATTTTCTATTTTATCCAAATTGGGATAATAATTCTAATACTCTGTCTAAGCCAGTTTATTTTTTAATACGAAAATACACCGCTCAAGGTAGTAAGTTTCGATGATCAATATATATATATATATATATATATATATATTGACTCTAAAATTTCCTTTCCAGTAAACAAATTCTTTCACAAATTTTACTTAAAATGAATTTCCTTAAAACGATTTTCCTTCCCCGCTATTTACACTCTTAAATATTTTCAGAATAAAAGGTTATACAATTCTTTTGCTTTATTAGAGCCAGCTTTTTAAATACTATCTGCTTTGTAGACTACTCATATTGTAACCTTTTTACGCAACAGCATAATGGCTCTTTACATTATTATTTTCTGGATTTATTTATCACTAAAGAAGCATTTCGTTTTCTGTCTCTGCATTCAAGCAATTTTATTTTTTTTTATTATCATGCCATTTCTTGCACTAAACTCTTTTTCATAGTTTCTGCCCAGTTATGCACCGAAGTTATTCTTATGCGTATAATTTATACAATTAAACCGATATTTTCAACTAAGCTGAAATGAATTCACTTCTTTATAACCTATAAAATAATTTAACCAATAAATGATCTACCTTCAAATATTCGTCTTTCTAAATTCGTGCCTTCCTATTTTTCTGTCGTGATCAATCAATTGTAGTAGTAAAAATTCTAATACCAAGGATACTATCCTGATTTTTAAAGAAAATTGGGTCCATTTTTAATAACCAACTATTAGCAACCAATCGAGTATACATCTTTTATTACATATGTTGTTATTTAGACAACCCTCATTGTATGTTGCTTCAGCGTACGTAAATATAATACTGGTTCATATAAATTACCAATAACTTGTCCATAATATCATCTGTCACTTAATACAAGTGACATTTATAACAAATAAGCAATACTGCTGGTTTCGCCACAATGAACTTCCAAGATCCTCGAAATCCTCGTACCCCCATATTTATGTATAAGATAGCCAACAATGAGCGCACCTGCTCTGCTATTGTTGTCGCTTTGCACATCCTTTTCTATCCCAGACGAGTGGCTCGATGCAGACGTCGACGGTAAGGCGCCGCCCGCCCGACTGAGCGACGGCACTTTTCCCATCCAGCAAATGGATTCGATTAAAAACGTGACTGATTTATTTATTGACTTCACATTTGCTCGGTTTAACTACGGACAGGGTATGATTATTGGGATAGATTTTTATAAGTCGCATTTTCTCAAACACATCAATTTAAAGACTTATTTAATTATCAATTATTGCATATATTTAAATTAACATTCAGTTTAAGACACAAAATATAGATTTAAAATTTATTTAATTCATCTATAAAAATATTCCTACTGAAAACATTATAATTGGTTGGAATTATCCTTATATAATTTAACTAGAATTTTGATTATTTTATTGGCTGCAAGATTCCATTTCTGCTTAAAGTATTATGTCTTTATATCAAATTATCCACTTAAGTATATAGCAGGTGTTTTAATTTTACGTTCCATGACATTGAAATAAAGAACTAATATGTTTTCTTTCCATTATAACAGAAACAGTAATTCGCAATTTTTTTGTACTGACACCTCAAATGAAATCAAATGAACGTCAAAAAAAAGCTAAGGAATATATATTGGCAAAAATCACTATTTTATCTCGTTTAAATAAATAATGGGCTACCTTTATATTTGAAACTATTTTCAAATTCTTAAGATTCTTTATATTTTGATAACGTAGATATGATTGAGATTGTGACTAATTGTAGAAGTATGGAAAAATATTCTTTTATAAATTGAAAATATTAAAGGAATATTAGTAAAGTATTTAAGAAAATATAAAATATTAATTGAAAATATTAAAAATCAGAACGAGACATGAAAATATTTTCAACGAAAGTCGAAAATATTTCATTATGATTCAAGATATTTGCTACGGGTAGTTGTTCATTTGCAAAATAACTACATCACAAACCAGATCAGGATCTGATGATAAGTTTTAGATATGAACAATGGAACTCTTTAACAGATGGTAGTAAATTGAAGGTGATTCAAGATATTTGCTACTAGTAGTTGTTACTTTGCAAAATAACTACACTATCGATCATGTCAGAGTCTGATGATGTATTCCATAGAAGATTAGTGGAGGTCTCCTCATCGAATGATAGTAAATCCAAGGTAATTCAAGATAATAAATTACTGGTAATATTTATTTTGCAAAAAACTACACCATGGACCAGGTCAATGTGTGATGATGAGTTCTGAAGATCAATAATGTAACTCCTTAACGGTTGTTAGTAAATCGATCGTGATATATGCTACTGGTTATTTGTTAATTTAGGCATTACTTTGCAAAATCTAATATTCGATATGGAGAATCGAAGTCCCCAACGTTTAAGAGATAACCGTTAGCGATTACATTTCAATTAATAATTCTTTTTCAAAAATGTATATCTCAAATCGCGGAATGGGAACAAATTTAATATAAATATTTTCACAAATGAAATTGCTTCGCTAAATTGTGTCTACTTTCAATTTTTTAAATAAAATATCTTTTAAAAAATCGACTTCCAAAAAGGTAGGTACTAAAAATACAAAATAATTAACTCAAAATATTTACCTATTTATTTGCAATAAATAAGTTACTTATTTTTGAAGTCGCCCATCAATTTAAACAAAGGTAATTTTTTATATTATTGCTGATAAAATAGAATCAACTAGAACCTTTTAATTTATTAAAGTTTACTCGAGTATCCCTGAGTTTACCCTAAGATATACACACACACGAACAATGATTATATATATATATATATATATATATATATATATATATATATATATATAAATATATGTATGTATGTAAGGGTCAGCAACCGTCAGCCCGAACGTGTTTGCCAGTTCAATCGAACAAGAAGGTGCGGTTCTCGGAGCGAACGTATTTATTTAATCGAGATCTATTGTGTTTCTGTTTGCAGAGGCTTTATTGGGTCGGCTAAATGATAGGTGAGCGTTAGGTGCGCGAGTATATTAGCTACCGAACTGTTTCCGATGTTATGAGAACGTACAATTTAGGCGGAACGTCGCCGCTATATGTCGTAATTTCTAACGTGACGAAACACACACAAAAACTTTTAGTTTCCAGGGTTCCGTACCCGAAAAGCCCGAATGGAATCCTATTGTTGCGACAACACTATCTCTCTGTCTGTCTGTCGGTCTATTTCTAACATAAAATTATATTTCGAGGTTGTTTCAGTAGGGCCAGGATAGGTAGTGCCTAACACAATTATTTTCACACTACAAACTTTTAAGGTATGGTTAAAAATCTGTGGTGTCTTGAATAGAGCACACACACACATACGTATCTTTTGTTATTTTCACTGAAACAATGAAACCAGACACAATGAACGATTACCATACCTGTCTCAATAACGCCATTAAGTTAGAAGCTGAACTTCAGCTCGATATTTCTCATATCTTGCTTTTAAATAACAAACACAAAAAAAACAAATAAATTTATAATTGTAAAAAAGTTATAAGTAATAAAACCAAAAACCACCAGAATACGAAAGGTGTACTAGGCAACATATTTATGTAATAAAAATAATATTAATATTTATGAGTAGTTTAATAGAATCACTTTGTTTCATAAATTATTTGTGCACCCAAGTATTGACGGAACTGCCGTAGTGCTAATTCTTTTTGCGTACTTAGCAAATGTATTTAACATTCTAGATTATACATAGGTTAGTACGTTCGTGTATATTTATATATATATATATATATATATATATATATATATATATATATATATATATATATATATATATACTTGCTCCTGGTTAGTTGTTATTTTAGTCATTAATTTGCAAAATCTGATATTGGACTTCGGATATGGAAACTCCCCAACGGCTAACATCTAATCATTGGCGGCTACAATTATCGCTTCATTTCTATGTGTTGTTGATAATCAACTTTAGACGAAGAGGAAATTATCCATATTCTATCTTTTGCCCGTGACTTTTAATAATTATCCAATATTCTAAAAAAGAAAATAATCGTGATGATTAATATTAATATATAAATCACTAAAAATTCTAGAATGAAATATCTTTTAAAAAATCGACTTCAAAAAAGGTAGGTACTAAAAATAAAAAATAGTTAACTCAAAATAGGTACCTAATTATTTGTGATAAATAATTAAGTTAGTTATTTTTGAAGTCGGTACCAACACCGCCAATCAACTTAAACAAGTGTAATTATTGTATTTAGTATTGTAAATACATTAAAAGTGGAAGTTTTGAACCTACATTATAAATTAAATTAAATTAGAAATTTGTTTAAGTTTAGCGACAGTGCTGACACCGACTTCAAAAATAAGTCACTTAGTTATTTATTGCAAATAAGTAGGTAAATATTTTGAGTTAATTATTTTTTATTTTTAGTACCTACCTTTTTTGAAGTCGATTTTTTAAAAGATATTTTATTTAATATATTGAAAGTAGACACAAATTAGGAAAGCAATTTCATTTGTGAAAATGTTTATATTACATTTGTTACAATTCCGCGATTTAGGATACATTTTTGAAAAAGAATTATTAATTCAAGAGTGATCTCAAATGATGTAATGTGATATAGTTGTTTAAACAACCAAAATAATACGACATACCACAATGACATTGAAATTGATGAAATGAAAAACAACTTACATTTTTTCTTTTTTAGGGTTCCATACCCCAAAAAAAAGTCCCTTAAAACATCGTCGTACCTTAAAGAACGTCTATCCGTGCGCCACAGCCGTTTTCCTCATAAACTCTTTCGCGAGAAAATTTCAAATAAGTGTAGTGTTAAATCATATTACCCCGCGTATTTCAATATATTGAAGTTGAAAATATTTATACAAAAATTTTAGAGGAGTAAATAAAGTCATCAAAATATATTTTCGACTTTGATATGTTGTGTCCAGCATTAATTAAAATATAACTATTACGTTAAGGATTCAAGAACTATGTGTTTTTAAATTTTATGAAAGAGTTTACTCCCATAAATTATGAAAAAAATATTCCTAAAATATACCCAAAGTTTACCAGTATACTGCTTGTATATGAATAATCTTAAATCATTATATATACATATACCCAAAGTTTACCCGTATACTGCTTGTATATGAATAATCTTAAATCATTATATATAAATATACCCAAAGTTTACCCGTTTACTGCTTGTATAATCTTAAATCATTTATTTTATTTTTATTTTACTATTTTTCTACACCTGCGAAACACAGACTAGGCAATAAGTGCACGTTTTGAAAAATTAGAATATTTGTAAAAAGTTTCATGAATGTACTATGCTATGCCCCTAAATGTTGAAACGTGCTTAAACGTGTACGAAACTGATTGTAAAATATGAATTTTATTGGTACTCAAAAACATTACTTTTTCATTCCAAATTGTTCGTCAGATTTAGGGATATGTCGGTTTTTATTATTAATTTGCATTTAATTCATTGGCACTTATTAGATTTATCATTCCATCTATCTCGCTTGTTGCGTTGTATAAACATATTTATTAATGATACTTGTGTCATCAGGTCAATATTAAAATAAGTCCTTTATCATTAAAGCAAATAAAGAACGTCGTAATACTCAAGGTTAGAAAGACATAACAATATAATTGTTAAAAACAGCATTCTGTTCAGAATTTTGTAATCCCTGTTGTTTATATGATATGTTTTAAAAATATACAGCTTTCATGTCTTATATTTGCCAATAATTAGGTCACACCGAATACTCCAGCAGAACATGAAATATATTTGATGACATTAATGATGTTTCGAGTAGTAATAATATTAAATGTCCTTTTGCAGATGAGATTACAAAATTCCACACTTGCTTATTTTCCATTCTACACTTGATTACATTGATATTTGAGTATTACGACGTTCTTTATTTGCTTTAATGGCAAAGGACTTATTTTAGTATTGGCCTGATGAGACAAGTATGTTTTATAAATATATTTATACAAGTGTGCGCAACAAGCGAGATAGATGGAATTATAATAGCTATTTTCCAATCTAATAAAATTAAAATAAAAGTTATTAGAAGATAAATATTTATAAAAATTTACCAGTTGAAAATATATAGGAACGTTCTATCTGAGTCAGTTTCATCTATTACGCTACAGAATAAAATCTCAATATTAACATTTATATTTAAAAAGTTTTATATTATTGATATATTGTTTTTCATTGAGATATGAAAATATTTCGTAGAAAATGATGGTTTTACTGATATATTTGCATAGATATAATATTTATTTGATATATATTGTGTATAAAAAGCTACATCGACATTTATACAATTTTAGAGTTATTAGTATCACTTTATTTTATTTATATCATCACCAGAATTGGAAATAAAATTTGACACGTGTAATAAAAGTTTCGTAATAGAAGTATTTAATAAATGAACATATTGAATATTTTAACACGTTCAAATATTAAATAATTACATAATGAAACTCAAAGTTTCCTTAAAATTATATAAAGAATTCGTAAATAAGTTTACTTAGTTACTAAATGAACATATTAAATATTTTAATACGTTAAAATATTAAATAATTACATAATGAAACTCAACGTTTCCTTAAAATTATATAAAGAATTCGTAAATAAGTTTACTTAGTTACCCCTTTTCTAAAAAATAATGGGTTCGTTTTTTTCAGTTTCGATGATAAGACCCTTCAAGTATTTTAGTTTATATTTATTGATAAAAAATATGAATAGCAAAGTCAAATATACTTTTATTTCTAAAAGTGATACTAATATATAGTAAGAATATAGATTTTATCTAATTTTCGCCGTACAGAAAAAAATAGTCCAAACTTTCGAGAATATATTTAATTTTAGGATTCCGTCCTTTGAAAGAAAAAAAACGGACCAATTTTAAGAAAATCAAGGTGCCCGACCGTATAAAGGGAGGTAAGAGACGTTTTTCTCAGAAACAGTCGTTTTTCTTGAAATACTCGTATTATGTTCACTGTAACATTCCGATAAGCGGTAGCGCAAACAATAATTTGAACCATGGAATCAGTATAGCGCTATTTATTGGACTATTATGTGCCCTATAATATTGCAATAAACCGTAGTGTTTTGTTTTGGTTGGTTAATTAATTAATGATTTCATAAAATTTAAATAAAATTATTGCTATAAATATTCTATACTTAAAAATAATTTAATTTATAAAAATGAGCTTAGCAATGTGTGTTAAAATTAAATATAATACAGGTTCTTTGGTTTAAGGGTACGGTTATCGCTTTGCGTGGGAGAGGTCCCGGTTTCAAATCCTGCTCAAATCTAATTATATATTTACAATGCTTTTAACGTTTTAATATATTTTAATGCAATACATAGATCGAAAAGCAAGATGCGACGTATCAGAACGTGTTAACTAAATAAACGCTTTAAATTCGTCACTAGATGTCTCACATCAAAATTTCAATATTTAAATAGATTATGATATCCATGTTATTCTTCTAAGTAATAATTTTATTACTTGGAAGAATAACATGGCTATCATAAAAATAGGAAACCTGCTGCAAATAACACCAAAATACTAAAAGAGATGTAGCAAATACAGATAATCGTGAAGTTCACTTTCATAGCTGAAAAGTTTTTCAGCTATGCATGAGTTAAAAGTAGGGACAAAATTAATTTTCACACATCCCATCGATTGGAGTGTCATTCGAGTCCCTTAAAAGGGATTTGTGTTTTCATTTGCCACCTTTTTTCAAGGATTTTACCCAAAAGTATCTGAACGGAACCTTTTCGTTATGACAAACTTGACTGTCTGTATTTCTGTTTACTCTCTGTCTAGTCATCCACCTGTCAGATATTTCTAACTTCTGTATGACACTGGACAGAGACTTAAAACTCATATATAATAATGTAGTTCCCAATTCAATTTCGCAGGACTCCTAAACGTGTCAAGAGATACTACATTACTTTTTCAATCGGTGAAAATAGCTTTTTGTGAAGAGTATAAATATTTTTTTTATTGCCAAACAATAAGTTGGTGAACTCTGTTGATATTTTAGATCCATTTGGTTACTAGGTCTACCTTAAAAATGATATTACATTAGAAAGTGTAATTCACTTCTCATGTTTTTGATATAACATACTTAAAAAGAACTAAATATCAAATATCAAAAGCATTATTAGTATTATTATTCTTAAATGTTATGTGGATTTATGAGTAAGTGTATACAGAATCCTTAGTTATACCATGAATTATCAGTAATCAAACAATTTTTGTTAAATATATATTATCTATATATTTATGTTTAGAAAAATTATGTACATTATGTACCCTTAAATGTTTGTATGCATTTACGAGTAAGTGTGTACGGAATCCTTCGAGAGTGAGTTATACCATGAGTTACCGGTAATTAAACAAATTTTTGTGAATGATTTATTATCAATATATTTAAATTTTGAAAAATGGAAACTTTATGTATGCTTAAATGTTTATATGCATTTATGAGTAAGTGTGTCCAGAATCCTTAGAGAGTGAGTTATACCATGAATTGTCGGTATTAAGAAAAATGTTTGTGAATTTTATATATATATATATAATTTATAATATATACATAATATTCTTATGTGCATTTACCAAAAAGTGTGTACAGAATCCTTAGAGAGTGAGCTGTACCATAATTTTACTAATACATTTACAAATCTGCACGATTTGAAAAATAAAAAATATTTAACCATTGACTAGACTTTCGAATGAAATAAATTCAGTTAACTTGAAACAAAAATAAAGACTCTAACAACTACTCGACCCCACTTCTTGTGTTTTTAAAAACACACTTGTCCCCACCGGTCTTTTTTCATATCTCCTATCTCCGCTACAGTAATCGCTTTACTAAAAATATTGATTCGAAATTTTACTCAAGAGGTTTATATTATTTCAATCATCTCTAGTTTATTTAGAATCTCCCTTGTCAATACTTTCCGTATATTTATAGACGGTCTTCAAGTACCTTCATCATACTGCAGCGCATCTCATGAAAAATAAAACCACTCCACTTTCAACCGTCCTCTCGTAAAAGACGTTTGAGAGTTGAGTTAAGCTGAGCGAGCAATCCAACATAACGCAGGTCCTCTCAACCTCCTCCCGATCACCG
Source organism: Druceiella hillmani (assembly GCA_039881145.1). Taxonomy (NCBI): domain Eukaryota; kingdom Metazoa; phylum Arthropoda; class Insecta; order Lepidoptera; family Hepialidae; genus Druceiella; species Druceiella hillmani. The sequence continues at coordinate 36,304,331 of JAYKKI010000008.1, forward strand.
GCAACGAGCTCAGTATTATGTACCGACTTCAGGATTTTGCGATTTTCGATCAGCTGAATACAGAGCGTCTGGTTGTAAAAGTTCCATATGATCATACGTTCTCCAATCGTATCTTAGACGTAGGAAAATAAGAGAATATAAAGAGGTATATAAATAAGTTCGAGGCTAGATGAAATCAGCATTTTTTTTTATCACTTGCAGTGGCATATATCGGTATCAAAAGGTCAACTACATTGATTAAACTTTATCCCATTTCGAAAAGTGAAATTCATTTAGTTAATATTTAACGTCTAGAGATAAATGAGATTTCAATGTAACGAAAAAATAATTGTAATCATTTGGAAATAATTGGACATTTGAAAATAAGACGTAGGTCGATTTTTCACGCATTGACACGGGATGCGTCAACGTGTAAAAAATCAGCCTACCCGTGCGAAACCGAGGCAGGATGTTTCTAACACATATATATGTAATTAAGAAATGAGGATCAAGATTTGTGTGTATGTTACATAGGATCATAATAAATCTTTTTACTGTTTAAGATAGTATTACATGTCAACTAAATTTTCTAAAGCTTGCAGTGCAAAACTGTCTTAATGTTTATTAAATTAAATATTACACTTAGTATTCTAACGAATAATTTAAAAGTTATGGAGATATTTTTAGTAAGCAAAATTATACGCGCAAGCTTTCACGCGTTGACACGGGACGCGTCAACGTGTAAAAAATCAGCCTACTCATGCAAAACCAAGGCAGGACGTTTCTAACACACAAATATGTAATTAAGGAATAAGGATCAGGATTTGTGTGTATGTTACATAGGATCATAATAAATATTTTTACTTTTTAAGAAAGTATTACATGTCAATTAAATCTTCTAAAACTTGTAGTGCAAAACTGTCTTAATGTTTATTAAATTAAATATTACACTTAGTATTCTAACAAATAATTTAAAAGTTATGGAGATATTTTTAGTAAGCAAAATTATACGCGCAAGCTTTCACGCGTTGACACGGGACGCGTCAACGCGTGAAAAATCGGCCTACCCGTGCGACGCCGAGACGGGACGCTTGTAACATACATACGTAGCTGATGAATAAGCATAAAAATAAACCTAATAATATATATGAATGTAAATTTAGAAATAAGTTTTCTTTACAAAGGTTCAAAACATGTGTTTATTACGACGATTATTTTGTTTTGTCAGGCTAAAAATAAACTTACACGGTACAATACCTTTACTTAATTACCGGCAGAATTTATAATTTAGGGAACCTGGGAAAATTCGTGGAATAAGTAAATATAACTGCTTGCTATTTATACCGCTTATGAACAAAAGATATTCTCAACGGATCCTTGTAGCAAAATTATCGCAATTCATACTATTCTGTTGTGTGTTTGATCTAACAAAGCAATTTTAAGCTTTATATTTGGTGCGAGTGAACCGGTGCTCGTATCTTGTCACTATTGTATAATTAAATTCAGACCAGGTTAATTTCAATAAGATGAATGTAAAACATCGTGTTTGACCATTGACTAATACAAAAATATATTTATTTTTTTATTGAATTAAAATAATATGATATAGTTTTAATTCAACAAAAAAATAAAATAATTTATTAGTATAGATACTAACCTAATTGAATAATTTTTCCTGAGTTAGAAAGAAACTTTGGTCCAATGAAAAAAAATGTATGTATTAGATTAAGCTGGACATAAATTTTATACAAAGAAATAATTAATTATTTAAAAAATGTAATAATAATTTATTCCTCGAAAAATTTTACCCTGATTTAACCTCGATTAAAAATCCAACACTGCGAAATGTCACTATGCACTTTACGATTAAAGATGTCTAAAGACATTACACATTGTTGTAAGTGTTGCAGTTATATAAGTACATGCATGTGAAACTGACTGCTCCTCCTGGCTTTCACCGGCAAAAAGGAACCATAACTTCATTTTTTTTGTTGCTGTTTTCACATAATCATGGTTAGCGATTTTCCAAAAAACATTGAAACAGCTATTTATTTATTTCTGTTTAAGTATAGAATTTTGAAATTTCCTAATTTTTTCCCTATTCTTTCTTAGACAGAGAGAGAGAGAGACAATGCAACTTATAATTGTAGTATTTATTACGAGATTTAAGAAGAAAAATCATTGTATTAAACATATGTAAATATAATTATTTCAGGTGATAAACGTAAAATAAGTTAGAAAACTGTAGAGAATCAACCGATTGCTCCTTTCCTTTAAATTTGTCGATTGTACGGATGTAAATCAAAAACTCCTAAGTAATAAACACTGCTAAGGATATAACGTTCAAAAAATGAGAAATAAGTGTTAGTTTACAGACAAAATTGAACAAATTTCAATTGTGAGCAAACGAGCTTGTCTTTTGATATTGTTTATTGTCTTTTCATTTTATCTCTAAGCAGCCTAAAGAATATATTTAACTAATAACCATCTAATGAATAGAAAATTATTTGGCTGCCCCACTAAACTATGAAATCAACTTGATTTATTTTCATAGATTTACAACGCAACAGCTTTTGCGTTTAACGATCCTCTAAAACTGCATTATTTAATTTTTGTAATCCCTTTCATACGTTAAACCTTCTAATCAGCTTTTTCACTTCCTATAATTATTAGTTTGCACATTTCGTTTGCTTTTAGGGTTGAGTTTTGAAACAAAAAATTCTTTAATTTCCTACCATTAGTCCGTTTTTCTTTCATTTCAAGGATCGTAGTCTGAATTTTTTTTATGGTTGTACACCTATACGTAAGATTTTGCAAGTAAATGCCTGAAATGCTCGTAGTTAATATTTAGCAAAATATTGAAATCCAATTGAATATACCCCTTCATTTCTTAAAACTGGGACCAATTTTTTACGTACACCACCGAATAGTGTGTCATAAAAAAGGGTTTCGAAATAAAACTGAAGTTCCCATTTTACATTTTAAGCTTCAAAATTATGTAAAATATGTATTACCTTCTCTTTAATTGTCCTTCCTTCTTTACTTTTAATTATAAGTATTTTAATTAACTCGCATCAATATCTAGGAAACTTTATTTCATGCATGCACATAACAATTTTATTTTATTTTTGAGTATCCAATAAATTATTGTTTACTTTCATATTTAGGTGGACTAAATGTCCACCTTTCGTAAATTCACCTTTAAGAAATTAAATATAACAAATTAATGTATTACTATATACTACGACACTGTTATTTTATTCTTCTATTGTCTTTTCTGATCGTTTCACTCCTGGCAGAATAGTCGTGGTCTCGGTGATGATGTACATGGTTGGTCTTCGTTCTCGTTCCTCTCGACACGGATGGTAGCTTTAACGATGCATTTCTCCTACAGTCGATTAGTAGCGTGCCTAAACATTATGTAATGCTAGTCCCTGTTGTCATCTTTGTGACGTCTGAACATCGGGTTGGAAATCGCCCTTTAAATGTTTTGGATTTAACCTCTTCCTAAACCATTAGATATTCGATCGAAAGTTGTTTTCCAGAGATATGTCCAGAAAATTTAAGAATTCGTAATTGTACAATCGACTCAATTCCTTTATATTGGAGATATTGATGCGAAAAGCTGCTGTTCCATCCATTTAAAGTGATTTCATAAGGTTTATGATTCAATACGCCCATCTTAGAAAGTAAGAGTATTTGCAAGAATATTTTGCATATCATTGCCAGAGTCTGTAGTTAGTTAATTAGCTTTAAATGTTAAATTTTATACCAAGAAATTCCCAAATCTTCTTATGATTTTGTAACTGGGTTTAAAATCTATGTATACGTACAAACTTTACAGTATTCGGTATTTTTTGTTAAATTGATATAACTTTTCTAGACTAAAAATGTTATTAATTTAAATTCCTCGAGAAAAATGTAAAATCAAACATGTGCGCTCAGATATTTCCGACCACTTCATCAATTCTTTTGCTAACCACTTTAGCTATTTCACACTATCGTCCCCGAGGAATACGTCCAGCATCGGTCCTATCGGGTAATAAAAATTTACTGCATCAAACAGTAAAGATAACTCGCGGGCCATACTCGTAATGCGAGCGTTGATTATTTTTGTGACTTTCGATAAAGTCCCTGGAGTGTCCCTTCGGCGCTACGCCGCCCTTGGCCGCCTCGATAAACACGCTCGGCCCGCGTTTATCGACCGTGTGTACGCAAGTTTCTTGTCACTCAGCTTCTGCGGTTTATTTGGAGCTTCAGAATTCGCTTGAGAAAGCCAGAGATCAAATAAGAAGTCGACAACTCAAATAAAAAGCACCAGGGTAGCTTAAACCTTATAAATATTTGTTGTTTTTTTTTCGTTTATCTTATAGTTGCCTAGTTGGAAAAAGTTGCTTGTGTTTTCATTTCAACGATGGACTGTCTATTACGTCGTTATGGATGTCGAATAAAGATGTGGATGGTGGTGACTGGCGTATTTACTTTGACTGATTAAATTGTTATCTCTGTTTTGATTTTGCGGAATATATTTTGAGTTTATTACTTAAAAACGAGGGGACCTTTTTCTTTAGTTCAATTTATAATTTTTATAAGCTAGTTTTACAGTTCTATAATCAAAATACTATGAAACCTTTTCATTTCGTTGTGCCTAATTTTCGAGCGTCTATCAGAAATGCATTTTATAAATTATACATGGCTACCATAAATATTACTATTAAAAATCGTATACATAAAAAACTTCAATTAATAGATTCCTTAAAGATTGTGATGAAAACAAATAAATCTGAGACGAAAAAGAATGCGTATTGAGCATTAAAATAAACCAAGGTACATTTGGATATTAAAATTGTCATACAAACGAAATTTTATTCCTGTTGCGTTACATATAAAGAAATGAAGTGTAACTATTTCAAGGCATTATAAATTCTTAATAAAAAAATCGATTTTAGAGTCATTTGATATTGGGGTTAAATAAAATAAAAAACTAGAAAATATATATAGCGCAAGGACCCGTAAAATATCGTTTAGAGTATAACTTAACCTTTATTATTAAAATTAGTTATAATCAGAGATTCAATGAATTAATGGAAAGAAACTATGATAGGAATTTCCATTTAATTGACATCGAGCGAATGTTTTTTTGAATATCTTTCATTACTAGTTACTGAATTGTTTAAGTTAGGCTCATTATATAACATAGATATGATACAAAATGATTCTGGTATATCTTAACATCTTTTAATAACGTCAAATATTGAATATTTTTTATTAAATGGTAATACAATGTTTACAAAAGATATATTTTCAATGCATTTCAAAATTAAAATCATTGAAATTCAGTCATCAAGTTGCATTATTATGTAATAAGGTTGAATCTAAGTACTAGTTACATAAATAGTAAACAAATAAATAGAAACTAAGGGAAACCATCCCCAAAATATTTCTTTGATTATTTTTGGTTTGACAAATATTTCCAATTGTTTTACATTTGTTTTATATGTGGAATACTCGTACATTTATTTTATAAAATATGCTATTTTTATTTTTATAAAATGGCTGTTAAAATAGTGTTTCGACATGTTCCGTCTCTCCGTTTACTGGTGACACGCTTCTAGCTTGCAAAGAGACTAAGTTACCTACTTTAAACTTACAAATAATAACAGTAGTTTGACCGGAAACCCCTTTACTTCAAACTTACAAATAATGACAGTAGTTTGACCGGAAATAACTTTGTTTTAGTATGCACAGCCTCCGCCTCTCTTAAAAATACGGATGGTCGAAAAAAATGGGATATCATTGAAATAAATATCTTTGAATAAACTCCAAAAGCGTTTCCAAATATTTTAAAATCTATATATTTATGGAAGTGGGAAAACATCAAAGTGATTGATTTTACGTTTCTATTACGAGCTTTATATTTATGCTTATGTGGTACCTAAAAACCTGTAAATTACACGTATTCTTTACTAAAACAACAACCGAAAATTGTTGTATATAAAATAATTTATAAACAATTAATGATAAAATTAATTCTTTTCATACGAAATTTATAAATCTTTTATTAAAAATACTACGCATCATTGATTCAATATTTGTGTGAATTTACACATTACGCGAGTTTTACTCGTAACTAACAGGTTATTTGGAATTAAGTTGTATTATTTATCATTACGTACGAATAACATTCATCGAGGTAACTAATGTATGAAAAAATAATTACATTTAATTTATTTACACTTCTATTAGTTACAGAATAATCCGTTATGAAAAAGTCAAATTTGAGATAAACTCTATAACTTATTTTCGTATTTAAAAATACTTAAAAATGTTAATCAATTTAGAAATATTTAGGTGGAATGATACCGATATATATATTTTATACTGCTAAAGTTTCACAGTGAATCAAACTTTATTTTGAATTAATAAATTACACATCCATTTCATTCAAATCGCATCGTGATAAATGTACGTATAAACATGAAAGAGCTTTAAGTTTTCAAAGTAGACTTTTAACATATCGTTTCCGCTTATTATTGGATGTCATCATTTCTATGTATGTCACTCCGTTTGCGATTAAGTTGCGGATACTACTACATATAAGTTAAAAAACTAAAAAAATATACGTTTTTTAAATTTTTTTAGTATATTTATGACCATAGATTATTCCATTAATCTATCGTCAGTTTTTCTCATTACTATCTCGATAATCTCTAGTTTATATCCAAATCAATTTTTTTGTCTTTATAGTACTTCTTATATATAGTTCATGCATACATCTACCTCTGTGTTATATGTAATTTCAGTAGAGTTGAATAAACCGCGATTATGGGTATATCATGCCATATATCAATATGCTTTTATATATAAACCCCATTTAATAAAATTGAATTAATATCTATTAAGTCAGTTTTACTAAGTACTAATTCTATAATAAAATACATTAACCAAAATCTCTGAAGGAAGCCCTTGTGTATTTTCATTCGCACGTCTGAGATATCGACGGAGTGAAATGAAATATCATTACTTTTTATAGTAGTTTGAATGGGAATTGTAATGCTGACAATATCAGTCGACAGTATCTGCCGCCCCAGGTAATAGAATCCAGCGAATCTTATCACACATAATGACTTTACGTGATTGAACGAGCGGAGAAAAGTGGATCTCGAAATAAGTGTTGTATCGAGTCGGTCCCTCAAACAGGGACACGTTCTTCATTACAGCCGAAGGAAGCTGTTTGCGATCTTGGTCGAATAGGAACGTGAAATCGAAATGCACAGTGAAAAATGTGAATTTTGTATAGGAAAATGATTAAAGGAAAATACTTGTCATAATACAAGATGTAACATTTTCTAATAATTAATTATTTAAAATGTTCAGATATTTTATATAGAAGCAAAAATATAATAAATTACGTATCAAAGGATATATTTATGTTTGCATATAGTAAAGCAGTCAAATCAAAGGAATCTGAAAAATTATAGTTTTTTTAGTTAAGATGAACTGTAAATAAATTAATGGATACAAAACCTTCTGAGGAATTTTCGTTTGACTGTCTGTATGATTGCACATCTTTTAAAAGCGACTTTGTTTATTAGGTTGAGTATTTATTGAATTTTCAATATCCTGAGAAGAGATATGAGGTATTTAATACTACAGAAATATTTTTGAGCATATATATTTTGCCTTAATACGGTTTCAGCAAATTGAGAAGAATATTAATTGATGTTACTTATTATTATTGAGTAAATGAAAAATAACGTTCGTACCTTGTTTGTTGAAATTTTTCAGAAAATTTTTTGTAAGAAACGTGTTTGAGATTGAGTAAAATGGAAAATATTTTTTTTTACCATTCTTCTCTCTATCTGTCTATTTGTGTGAAATGTGAAATGAACATTTCTTTGCAATAATGATTAGAGTTCAAATTCAAATTTACGCTTCTTGTTATTTCTAAATAACATCTAAATTTTCTGCTGTTCTGTTGGAACATCATGCAAAAACTAATGAATGAATCTTACTTTCAAGGAGATGATGCTTGGGATTCAGATTAAAATTATTTTGATTTTATGCCGGTCAATTTTTTCCTTATTTATGTGAAATTCCGTAACTGATACTCACCTAATAAGAATGGAATGATTGAGCTTAATAACTGATGAGTAGAAATGACCAAGTCTGCGCTAGCGATTAAGTTTAAACTTCAAGCTAAGACGTCAAAGTAACTTATATGCTGATAACACTGGTTAAAAGTAATTTTTAGACATGAAAATAATTAATGGAGAAAAATTTTATAGCACAAATCTAAAATCTGAATAAATTAGATAGCGAAAAACAAACAATACTTAGTCGTCAGCAAAAAAAAATTACAAACTTCAATTTTATGAACTTATTTTTCTTTTTGGACTAAAAAGACATTTGAAACAACTTGGACCTACTACTAGGAATTTGCTATCTCTAATTTTTTTGAGAAGCTATCCGAAAAGAAACATGTAAAATTATTGAATATATTTGGCGTTAATTTTGTAGAACTTCATTATTCACAATTAATTGAAACTATATGATGTAGTATTGTGAATACATCATTATCTTCAGGTGGGTGGTTCATCTTTGCTAATATCTCACCTGAAGATATTGTAATACAACGAAACCTAAGTCGTGGTAAAGAAATTAAAGAAAGTAGAAATAATACTACATCACGTAGTTTCATTTAATTATGTAAAATTATGAAACTTGGAATAAATATAGATCCTCTGTTATATCAAAAGGTTGACCAAGGTTTAAAACGTTGAAAGAGAAAGCAACTCTACATGAGAATTAAAAAAAATGGTTTTAATTTCATAATACCGGAAATAAAGCGGACAAATAAGTAAAATTAAAACTAGCGTGTTATTAATTTACTGTTCACTGGTGCAGGAGAAATTTTAGATATGTTAACCAAATATATTTAAGATAAGTTAATTTACTAACTGTAATCATTTTTCTTTCATACAGACGCCCCTTCCTGTCGACACCAGGGCGTCGCCGTTGTAGGCGCGTCGCGTGGCGAGAGCGTTGTAATCCTGTGTGAAGTGGACGCCGATCCACCCGCCAGGACCTTCAAGTGGAAGTTCAACAATTCGGGTGAGACCCTCGACGTAGGCGCTGACCGATACACATCCAATGGAAGCGCCAGTTCTTTGAAGTAAGTGAGGTTGTTGTGTTACTAAGTATTTTAATGTACAATAATCATACAAGGTTTGGGTCTAATTAAAGATATACTGAAAATACTGTATTCAGTAGACTTTTATACCCTAATTGTAAAATATCAAGATCATAACAGTTGAATAAAGAAAAAAATTATTATAGAGAAATTTATTATACAAATGTCAGTTGTTGCAGCGAAAGTGAGAATTATTCCGCTATTATACATAATTGATTATAATAGGTGAAGATAATTGAGAATTGATGCAAGTAAAATCAGTATTATAGTCAACTTAATTTGTATATTTTTTGACCTATTTTTGTATATATATATTTATATATTATATGTATATATATATATACATATATATATATATATATATATATATATATATATATATATATATATATATATATAATACAAAACTGAAATTAAAAAATGAAAACTTTAAATAAAAAACGAAGCGACGAAAATATTATTTAAAGACGAAACGACGATTGGAAAAAGTTAAATCCGATAAATATTAATAAAGGGTCAAATGGACCTAGAATTGTTTAAATACACGAAATAAATTATTAAAACATTTTCACATATATTTAAATAATTTTGACAAATCGTACGACAAAATGTCTAAATATTAAAAAAAAAATTAAAACTTAGAGAAAGTATTTTATGTAAGTTATATATTACAAAATAATAGAAAATCTGCGACGTGTCTTGGTTTCTTGCATAAACTATCTACTAAGTCAAATATTTACAGATAGTAAATATTACAACCAAATATTACGTGCTCTTTCGCAAAAATTATCATTATCCATTCGAAGCATTTTCCTACTTAAGGATCGACATAAGAAGTTTTATAGAATGTTCCTACTTTGCAATATTCTATAAGGGTATTATTTATTAATAGACTCATATCAGTTCTATTTATTAAAGAACTCAAAATATGTACAAATATCTATGAAAAAAAAAAATTAAAGGAAAGTAGGTATCGTACAGTTATAACAGCATGACATTGCAATATAAGTAAATTTACATTTATCTCAGAATTCTCGGACCTCGTTCAAAAATTTTTTTAAAATTTTAAGTAATATTTCCAAAAAGCAATTTGTTACAAAAAACAGTATCTTTCAGTATATTTTACAACGTATAGGGAACATTTATACAGATATCTACGTTATTTACAAATATTAATGAAAAGTTTAGCAATGAAATGGACGTACCATTATTAAATTAATATGGTATTTACTCACAGATACACTCCAGTGGCAGATTTAGACTATGGAACGCTCTCATGTACAGCATCCAACGACATCGGCTTCCAAACATCCCCATGTGTCTTCCAAATGGTGGCAGCAGGTAGGGCCCTAATGGATATTTACTATAATTTAGAAAAAAATTAAGCATTTAAAACAATATTAAATTTGACGTGGATTTCAAACAGGTGTCTACTTATATGTGTACTAAAACTTACAATCTCCCATCGTGACTTAATTATTTTTAAGGGTTATTTTAAATATATACTTCGAATATATTCGAAAATAAAATATACATAACGTATTGAATAGTAATAATATTTCTACATTTTCTGTAAAAATTACCTCTCTCAACAAAATTTAACTACACTCTTAAGCAATTACGCGTACAGAATATAAAAATAAATTATTTTTTGACTTTTGAAGATACAGTCTATAACTATAGAAATGGTCCATGTCAAAACAATAATATTACTTTGTTTTTTTTGTTTACAATAATAGGCACAATATACAAAACAAAGCATACCTAATTAAAAAATATAATATTACCGTTATTTCCTTGGTTTAGGTAAACCACATCCAGTAAGAAATTGCACGCTTTCCAACCAAACTCTAAACTCAGTGGAGGTCTTCTGTCTGCCAGGCTTCGATGGAGGACTTCCGCAACACTTCGTCCTTGAAGTCTATTCATCCCTTTCCGATACCCCTAGGTAAGCGTCATAAATATTTTATAATAATTAAATATAATTAGGTAAAAGTTTCAGAAATAAAATATTGAAAAAAAACTGGTTTGCATATGAAAATTAAAGGTTTTTTCAAAATATTTTAATGTATTTTAATTCAAAATTGTTTTACCTTTATTAGCTTTAATAAACGGATTATTTGCTAAAATAGTCAGTTTATTATACTAATAAAAGAAACATATAAAAAAAAGTAAATACAAAATCGTTTCAGTTATTTTTTGATAAAAACTGACCAAGTGCAAATTTTACTTGCGCATTGAAGATTCCGTATTTCATTGGAAGTAAAATTACTTCATTTATCATAAATTATCACTAATATGAACTTCCTAACGCAATGAAATATTTCTTAATATCACTAAGTAGGGAAGAACATGTATATTATCACCAATATCTCAAAAACTGTAACACCTCGGATCATAATTAAAATTATTTTAAGACATTTGCATAGGCTTTTAAAACACCTGGTTTTTACGTAATTTCGGGTTCAGTAGCTTTGAAAATAAGGAGGGGGGGAACTACACGTGGAATTAAAAAAATATCCAATAATTAATTTGACCCCATGAGCTACCCACCAAAATGTCAATTTTTGTAATATTTTTGAGTGTTAGTTATATAGTTATGTGCGGGTTAATATGTTTTATTAATATACCAAATTTTATGTTTTTACTATTCTGACATATAGCCCCGTCTTATATCCGTCTTATATCCGTTTTTTTGTTTGAGATATGGAAGCCTCAAAATTGTTAATCTATCTTTAAAATTTCGAATTTAAATACCAAGCAATAACAAAAAAAAATTAAAATATCTTTAGGAACAGAAATTAATGTAATCACTTTAACCAGATTGATGTATTCACAGTGCGTTATAAATTTAAACAGTCGATAAGAAAAAAGGAGGACACGGTGTATTTAATCTATTATAATCAATTATAGTTATATTGATTTATAGACCATCTTTTAATTAATTTTTTATTAGCTAGTAAGTGAAACTACGTGGTGTGATATTATGTCTACTTTATTTAAATTCAAGCAAGACCTAGGTTTCGTTGTACAACGACTTCTTAAAGTTGACAATTTGAAGAAATCTTTCCAAATTGCCAACCTGAATAATATAACACATCATGTAGTTTCATTTACTAGTTAATAAAAATTAAGTGAAAACGAATTTCTACAAACTTGACGTCAAATATATTCAATATTTAATAATTAAATGGAATTAAAGCCTAAGAAACAGGTCATAATATATTAACGGCAGCATCCAAATAAGATTCCGTCTCAACTATTAATCAAGATCAGCTACACGAATTCGTAGAGCGTCCAAAGCCGCCACTTACTTCGGAAGCTGCATTATTATTCCTTTCATGATACAAAAGCGAAATTTGAACGTATCTCCAGTTCCGCACGACCCTTTGTGCGGACCCGGCCAACTTCCTGCTAACAAAGACTTTGTTAGTGATAAGAACAAAAGCGCAAAAATACAATTTTTTTTTCATTTCGCCTCACGTAAACACCATAAATACGGGTCCGGGTGCCCGGTTAAAAATGAATAAAAACAACCGGGCGGCGCAGCAGTCGGAATCGGAATAAGCAAACGCCATTAATCATGGCCGACGGCCGTGGAAATACATAAATAATGACAGAAAGTCAATGCAAGATGACAAATTTACGAGACTCGGCCAGCGTGCGGATTAGCCTGACATGCATATAAAAATTAAAAGAAAAAATAAAAAAAACAAACAAACAAATATTTATAAACGTGATGATTTGTCGACAGCATCGATAGAGGGCCGCGACGCGCGGTCGATGCGACGGTTTATATTGTGACTGCGTCGAAGTGAGTGTTTGCCAATTAACTTGTTTTTCAGTTTGACACGAAATAACATTGCCATAATTTATTTACGGCAGCAAATTTTTCAATGAAAATTTAATTTTACACGATATTTTCTGAAATCTACTGCCGATACATATCTTACGCAAATTTTTAAATGAACAATTCGTTTATACATTTTCCAGACTTATAATATTAATAACACCTTCTGTGTAAAATATAAATTAACCTACGTTTCCTATATTGCTTTCTCTTAATTTGTGAAAGTAGTTTATTTAACTGCAAATTATTTCTTTACTGCATGTAGCAGTTTAAACTGATCTAAGCTAACAGCAATTGCTAACAGCAATCTCTTACGGAGCACCAATAAAGATTAGTTTTATTAATTCATGTAAATAGGAAATAAGGTTATATAAACTTAACATTGATGTATTCGGCACCGGTAAAACATTTCATTTTATGAAAATAGTTTCAGAGTTTTATCTACCAATTTAAAATCGTTCATCTACAAAGAATCAGGCATTTGAGTAACAGTTTTTTACCCAATGTCCATGATCATGACCACATTTTTCAATTTTATGTTAATATTTATGATATAATATTTATTATAAAATAAACGACAAAAAAATTAACGTGCATGGATGTTATGCACGTTAATTTTTTTGTCTTTTATTTTATAATTTTAGAAAGGTGAGGCGAGAAAATTAGGGGAATATTCTTGTCTCAAACATATAGACGAGCATTACAAATAACATATAGCATTGTAAATTAATGAATGAGATACTAATAGAGAAATAAATAGCCGCTGTATGGAGTATTCCTTAATATGCATAAATGTCAAATTGTAAAATTAGGGGGAATATTCTTGTCTCAAACATATAGATGAGCATTACGAATAACATATAGCATTGTAAATTAATGAATGAGATACTAATAGAAAAATAAGTAGCCGCTGTATGGAGTATTCCTTAATATGCATAAATGTCAAATTGTAATTAAAATGGCTTTTAATATTATTCTTTTGAACCAGGTTGACGGCTGTTTATGAACTGTAAAAACATTTCAACTAAATTTTGTACATATATTGTATATATATTTAAGTGTTTCTTGACTCGGTAAATTTACATTCTACTGTTAAATTCCTTTATATCGCATGTAATATTTCGTAACACATTTCTTACATTGATTTCAAACATTATTAGTAAACTTAAACAAATCTATGAAGAACGTACATGTTTAGGTACTTTTAAATATTTTAGGTGCTGCATAGCATTTCTATTAAATAATTTAAAAATATTTCAATTTCTACAATATTAATATATTGTCTATTGTCTTTTCACAGGCGTAAAAGTCCTTCTAGTCTAATTTTATCAACGCAGTTTTCTCATGATTTTTTGTTCAGTAGCTTCGGAAATAAGGGTGGATGAGGGGAGATATGAATTTCTTAAAAAATGATTTTTTTTAATGGACGTGACGGCTTTAATAATTCATTTCATAGATAACAGTCTACTGACCATTATCAGTATTTCTTAACTTTCTCACGAAACGCAATAACACTAATATCTAAAAGACATAACAATAAGGTAATTGCATAAAGTTCGTTCATTACTTTGTAATGAATTGGTAAGATAAAATGAAAATGAAACGAATTCATTAGTAAAGAAACTTCTTTTCGCGAAATTCTATATCGAAAAATGTATTATCTCAAATTTACATTATCATCCTCACTATTTAATTAACATATCCGTTCTTCCACTACATTCGTTCGATATGCACTTTATTTCATAATTTTTTACATTTATGTATTTGTTTATTTAATTATTTATAATTAAATAAAATGTAGGCTTAAACAATTTTACGTACCATTAAAAATATCACGCGACAATTTAAAATGCTAGGAAATATCACTAAACAGTGGCGTAGAACGGTTTTCATCAATTCACTGCCCGCCCTTCGATAAGTAACCGCCCGCCCTTACATATGTTTAAAATTGGGAACAAGGAAAAATTCGTCCTTGTTTTAAAGTAATAAACTTGTATTCCTTACCACGATAATCATTACTACTGCTGTACAAAATCAATTTTTCTAACAAATTCATTTTTGCATTTTGAAACTGATTTCTTTGTAACAAATTCTGTGCAATAACATAAACCACTCGGTATTAGCGAAGACAGACGATAAAAATTCTATTTTTATTTTGAGATGCGAAATCTTTATAATCTCAGTAAGACAACGCGTACGAATATTTTTTGCATGTTTTTATAAACTGCAAATTCAATTTATATATTCCTAAATAACCCTGTTTTCTAATATTTCAATAAAATAATTTTATGTGCAATCCGTTTTCTTCTTCACACTTTTAAGGAAAAGACGCATTAACACTGACAGCTTGACACGTCGTTTGCTAAAATTTGATCATTAAATCTTTCTCGCTCCTACAGCATTACCGTCTGTATAACAAATGCTATATTTATCTTTAAACCTAGATCTCATCAAGGAAAGGCAAATAGATTATAAATCCCGACACAAATTTCCTGTCATGTTTAAGAAATAAACGCATTTCCGAGATTTGCAATTCTGCCGCGGGCAACGCTTTAATATGAAACGTAAATATGAAATCCTTTACACGCACGCCAGTCCGACCACGTTGTATCTACGCTTATACATATACGCATATATACTGGCGCGCATATTCGAAATGAAAGAATAAACGTAACACAAATAGGACAGGCAAAGAAGATTCATTGTTTTAATATAACGACCGTAATATCGCGGCTTGTTTGCTAAAATTCGATGCCATTTTCTTTTGAGTTTATCCCTCGGAGCGTTAACCGGGGGATTGGCGCAGTCGGGCCCACTTGCCGCTGTAATAATAATTATTGTTTAGATACATTTACGAACGTGTGGGCCGACTCGTTATGTCGCTGCTGAGCCAGTTCTTTAATGAAATAAATTGTCCATTCTAGTGTAAATGATTATATTTCATTTCGATTGATCGTGTGGGAAGTGGATGTGAGTGCTTACGATCGGTCTGATTATTCTCATATTATTTATTAGTACGTTGAACTGGAAATGCGTGTTTGTTTTGTGAAAGAGAATAATGGCTTATAAAATTACGGTTTACTCGAGGGCAGTGAACTTGACCTTTGGTTTTGATACATTTTTTCAATTACTGTTACATAACACTAATAGGTTTCTATGTTAAAATGTTGAACTAAATGCTGTAAAATATACTCTTCTTTTTATATAAACGCCCAAAGTAAATAAGCTAACTATTTACATATAGCCTACGAAGTTTTCGAAGAGATATTAAAACAGTTTTTTCTTTGCTAGAGAAAACTGTAATTTTTCTTTTATGAATTGGCATGTATATTGTCATAGGCGTTCTTAAAATATATTGTTAGGAGTTTAGGTTTAATGGTTCAATTTGTCTTATTTCCTTTTGTTATTTCGGGAGTTGTTGCCTATTACTAGTTTATTCTGTTATTATAGCTGTTTTGAGCATATTTATAATCACTTACACGGAAATTCCTCACTTTAATATTTCACTTGTTGAATTACATGTTATTCCTTTCAGTTGCGTTTTCTTCTGTAGTTTTCATGGCGTTTTTCGTGAAGTAAGTTGTTTTATTTATAGTTAAAGTGATAATTAATAATGGCACAAACATAAATTCCGGTGCAAACTTATACATTACATGATAGACAATCGTATAAGATTTTTGCCAAAACGTAAAAATATAAGAACTAAAAGGAAATGTTTTAATAAACATTACATTTAAATATGGATCTATTTAAACATATTCTTTTGAAATATTTTCCAAGAATTGTCTTTCTTTTATTATCTATTGCCATAAATCATTCACAATTAAATGAAACTACGTGATGTAGTATTATTTCTACTTTCTTTAATTTCTTTACCACGACCTAGGTTTCGTTGTATTACAATATCTTCAGGTGGGATATTGTAATACAACGAAACCTAGGTCATGGTAAAGAAATTAAAGAAAGTAGAAATAATACTACATCACGTAGTTTCATTTAATTGTGAATAAAGAATTTCTACAAAATTAACGCCAAATGTATTCAATGTCATAAATCATATTAGATTGTTTGAAGATTCGAGTTTGAAAAAAAATTGTTAGTATAAATATTTTTATGAAATAATTTTGTCATCGAAATCTGTTATATAATTATAAAGTATTTAAAAAAAACCATATTCTAGATCGGTAAGTTTATGTATTATACGTATATAATATTTTGTATAAAAATTTGTTTTATTGCCATATTTGGAACCTAAAATGCCAAAAACGTCCCTATCGATTTATTTATATAACATAAAGGTGATTAGCGAATCAGTTCTTTATAATATTAATAGAGAATATGAGACTTTCGCACTCACTTCCAATTAATGTAAGGTTCTATTTTTTTCACACTTCCTTACCAAATGTAGTAAAATTAGTAAATTTGTAAAAAATGTCAAAAAAAAAATTCTATCAAAATTTTAGAAAAACATAATTGAAACTCAACCTGAAAACTTTGGTCACTTTAATTTTATATATGGACAGCATCTATTTATTTTTTGCTAAAATAGGTAGAGCTGTTTCAAAAATCTGGTCGAGAAACAAAATATTTATTACAAAAAAATGGCTATCCCGATATACTAGAAGGTCAGTATCCGTATACCAGAAAGTCAATGGATGGACGCGCGGGATTAGAGGGATACAACTCATTGATGCCGTCGCTATAGTTACGTTGATTGACAGCTTATATTCTAGGGACCAGATATGTTAGACGTACCAACTTATTGATACACATATCTTTTCTTAAAGATGTACTAAATGAAAATTTTGTTGAAACGCAAAAATACCAATCATTAATAATCACAGTTAAAAATATTTTATATTTTTAGTACGAAAATAAAAAACGCCATCCGGCAGCTGGAATTGAAGGTAGATTTCACATAAAATAGCTGAATTTCGATTTCATTTACCAAAAAATGTAAAGCATTAATTACTTCCAAATTTGACCAATTTTGCCCGAAATAAATTAAAGATTTTTAATATTTCTACCATAATTGAGCTATCGTCATCAATTCAAATGTTTTATGTTTGTAAAAAATTTAAATTGGATATTTATGATAATTAAACAATTTTAAACCCCCACTACTTCTAAACTAATCCTCTAATATTGGCCGACTTCGACGCGAATTAAAGCCGACCCCATAAGTTTTAAGATACATCCACCAAATACGTTGTATCATATAAAGTCTCGACGAATTTAAAGAAATTTTAAATAATAATTTATCTTTCAGACCATTATTATTTTTGATTAATTGATATTTTTAAATGATATCTACAGCTTCTGAAAAATGTTTGAGATGCGGTTTTTTTTTAATTGACTATTTAGAATATATATAATTGGGAAAAATTAATAGAATATTATAAAAATCGCCACAACACAACCTAGATTTACACCGGTATAACTTTATACTATATTTATAAAATCCATACTATAATATTTAAATCGTATTGTATGAATATACCAATATTTTAACCTAAAAATATATGATTTAAACGTAAAAGGAGATGTTTTATAAGTCTAACAATTCAAGATGAACATATTTTTTAAATATTTGCAAAAAATTATTTTACTGTACTTTCTAACATCACTGCTAGGGTTGTTCTTTTCTTTTGTAACTCAAAAAGTCTACTACTCTTAAATGCAGTCCAAACATGTTTGTAACTTAATACGGGATTACTTAATTTAGTATATCTAATACTAAATTCATGATAGTGACACAGTGATACTTCTATTAGCCTGATGCACGCGTTGTGTAATTTCGATGAAAGTTTTGTTTCGATGGAATTTTCACTTGACTTGATTATTCTTCTTTTACTGGCACTACTTGTTTTTCTTTTAATCTAGTATAGCATAATTTGTTCTTAGGGATATACAAATCACATTTTAGTTAAAATTTCATCAAATTTTATTGTTCATCATCGGTAAACAATTATATAATTTACTTTGTTCATATTGTTAGTCAAAATAATGAAATAAATTCAAAACAAGCAAGCGCTTTAGTCTGCAGAAATATTTTGTGGAAGTATTTAAAAGTAGCTACTTATATTTATAAAAACTCATATGTCTTATAAAATTTAAATTACATACACACACACACACACACACACATATATATAGTGATACTTATTAATATTTTTACAAAATATGATTGCGCCAACCTCATTAAAAGAAATAAATTAAACTATCTACAACTAAACCGTAGTTATGAAGCTTATCCATCTTCTGCACCGTGTTATAATGTAAATATCGACGTTTACTAGAATCGTCGAAATTTACATGGGTCGTACCAGTAAGTAAGAATAACATAGCACTCCATCACGGTTATATACTTCGTCGTGTTATAATTCAATATTATGCTACGCTCTTGAATAGGAAGATATTATTTTGCAGGTATATTTATCCATTACCCACTTCTCATTAAAACACGCACTATATACAAAGAAAAGTAGAAAGTTAACATTAAAAAAACTTGCTTTCGTCGTAAAATCTAACTACCGACTTTATCACGCTGAACATTCCACTCAGTAAACCGCCCAAACGTGGGCAATAACCGCGCGCGCCCACTCGCCGCAGCCGCCCAAATGCACCCGCCCAAACTGCCTCGAAATGCAGTAGCTTAGGATGCACCGCCAGTCGACTCAAACAGCCCTATCTTGGTCTGAGTCAATAATGTTATGGCCGGTCTTTATACAAAGAGGTTTCGACGGCCATTCTGAAATACTGCATGCGGTCAGCCATATAATGAAGCTTAGGAGTTCACACATAGTTGAACATGTCGGTAGTAAGGTCGACTTTGGTCTGAATAACTACGAACTGTGCACTTTGAATTCCAAAGTAGGGTCGCCTACTACATTTTGTAGATAAATATATTTCAACAAACGGATTTAAACTTATGATGATCAATTCGAAGCAGAACATTAGCCATGTGAATTTAAAATAAGTCGCAGTTATTTTTATTTTGGTCAAGTTGACATGCGACAAGCCTAGGCGATAAAAAGATGTCCTCTATAATTAAAAAAAAATTGTCCCTGTACTTATTTACATGCGTTAGATGTTATACTTTTTTAGCATAATAAAATAATAATAGATACGAATTGTGCACTTCAAATTCTAAAGCAATGTCGCCTATAACATTTTCTAAATAAATGTATTTCAACAAACGGATTTAAAATTATGATGATTAATTCGAAGCAAAACATTAGCCATTTGAATTTAAAATAAGTCGCAGTTATTTTCATTTTGGTCTAGTTGAAATACGACAAGCCTACGCGATAAAAAGATGTCTTCAAAAACGAAGGAAAAAATTTTATGTGTACTTATTTACGCGTGTTAGAAGTTATACTTCTTTAGCATAATAAAATTATAATAGATACGAACTGCGCACTTTGAATTCTAAAGCAGTGTCGCCTATTATATTTTGTAGATAAATGTATTTAAAATAAAGGGATTTAAAATTATAACGATCAATTCGTAGCAGAATATTAGTCATACGAAGTTAAAACAAGTCGCAGTTATTTTTATTTTGGTCAAGTTGAAATACCACAAACTTAGTCGATTAAAAGATGTCCTCTATAATTAAGAAAAAAATATCCCTGTACTTATTTACATGCGTTAGAAGTTATACTTTTTTAACATAATCAAATAATAATAGATACGACTTGTGCACTTCAAATTCTAAAGCAGTGTCGCCTATTACATTTTGTAGATAAATGTATTTAAAATAAAAGGATTTAAAATTATAATGATTAATTCGTAGCAGAATATTAGTCATACGAAGTTAAAAAAGTCGCAGTTATTTTTATTTTGGTGAAGTTGAAATACCACAAACTTAGTCGATTAAAAGATGTCTTCTAAAATGAAAAAGAAAATTGTCCCTGTACTTATTTACGTGCGTTAGAAGTTATACTTCTTTAGCACACAATAATTTAGCACATAAATAATTAGTCGATATAAAATAGTAAAAGTACAGGAGGACAAATATTTAAATTATAAATAATTCATAGTGCAAATAAATACATATCAGAATTTAACCTCAATTAGAAAAATATACTAAAAATAATATTTATAAGCACAGACAAAAATTAGATTTGTATTAATATAAAATACGTGTTGTCTATTTAAAAATACCTCAATAACTGATATGACGTCTCTTTTTTGGAAAAGGCTCAATAATATGCAAACAATAATAAACACCACCACGTTCACAGATCTTCTATCTGCCTTGCGTAAAACACGGCTTTTAAGACTATGTTTTTTCTTTCGTCTATATCATATTATAAATCTTATTTTATCTAAGTAATAAAATCTTATTTGCGTTTCTGCGTTATACAGGCCACCGCAATACTATCCATTAGGCAATACTGTACATTCGGCTTTATGGAACCATTTATTAAAGCTCTAAATCCACTCTTTTTTTTCGAACTTTTTCATTATGGTTTCTTAGAAAACATCACGTGCTTTTCCTCCATTAAATTTAGTTTGTAATTCTCAAATTAAATAAAAGAAACATATAGTTTAGTAACAAATTTGCTTTATTTATTCTTTTTGGTAACGAGTAGTAATATAAAATAATAAACAAACTCATAACGAAAATAAATTCATTAATCTTAAAATAGTGAGTTCTCACATATACTTATTACAAACCAAACGCTCTATAAGTTACAACAAATGAACCTAAAAAGTAATTAAATGTTAATTTAGAAAACACGATTTATTTGGTACAGCTTATAATAATTTTTTTTCCGAAACATTAAACAACTAGAGAATTCTAGTTGTTAAATATAAGATTCTATCGAAGTATGAAAACTAATTTAATATACTAACCTTAGTGACTCAGGTTCATACCCTAAAGGAAC
Organism: Druceiella hillmani; assembly: GCA_039881145.1. Lineage (NCBI taxonomy): Eukaryota > Metazoa > Arthropoda > Insecta > Lepidoptera > Hepialidae > Druceiella > Druceiella hillmani. Next base: position 36,326,247 of record JAYKKI010000008.1, read on the forward strand.
AATATTTTATATAGGATAATAATACAAACTGGCCTAAAAATTTATTGTTTGTCAATTTTAAATTCGAAGAGTTTGATAAAATCTACGATGGCAAAAATATTAACTGGATAATACAAACGGGCCTAAAAATGTATTGTTTGTCAATTTTAAATTCGAAGAGTTTGATGATATATTACCATTACCAAATTATGGTTTTTAATGCGATATATTTTTGATTGATAAAATCTACAATGGCAAAAATATGAACTGGAAATCTCATAACTAACATAAAATATTAACTGTAATCATTAATGAAAAAGTTTTGAAAGAGATAAATAACACCAGTTGACATGTTTATTATTTTCTTCACAATTTTGATTTTAAAAATATAACTGCTTAGTTTTGTATTAAAGTTCGTTTCCAAAAAAAGTTTAAAAAAATATTAAAAAAAAAAAATTAAAACTTATCAAATATTTGTTTAGAGCATACTGTAAAATAATTAAACAACACATAAATAAATTCATTATATCTTGATTTTTCATATATTTAGAGGTATTTTTAGCGATATGCTTTTTTCTGAAAATAATTTATATTTTCGTTTTACTTATATTGTACACTGGTAAAATGAATTGTTTTGCATGTCTACAAAAGATTACATTCTATATCACTAGGTGTATTAATCGCCAAGTAAAATTAAAAATTGCCATAATAAGACTTACACAGGTACAGACTCCAAAATTTAGTTACAATGACTCTTTTATTCACAAACAATATATCTCTAAAAGAAATTTTAAAATTTAAAGGGATTAATATATTCAAAATAATCTTCCTTGAGCTGTTGTCTTCCATATTTGTGTCAGTTTTATGAACATATAAATAAAATTGAAAGAATAGAATAAAACATAGTAGATTAAACATATTTTCAAAGAGTTCTTTTTCAATCAGTGTTGGCCTATTTAAAAAATTAACTTTATCGAGCTAATATGACCTCAACGCACGTTATATTGCATTCATTTTTGGTAACTCCTTTATGTAATTTACCATGATTAAACCAACACGATCCCGATATACATTATATTTAGGCATTAATTATTAGCTCAAAATACCATTTTGATAATTATGTACATTGAAGATTTTGTCTCTACTCAGACACGCCTTGGTAGACAATATTATATTCGAAATCTTTAGTTTAACGTTTATCATGAATATTAATTTCGAAGTTTTCAGTTTAATATTTATTATCTCATATAGAGATACATGTATGCCAAGTATGAAACAAATTTCGAAAATTATAGATTTTAGATGAAGACGTAATAATGATGTGATAAAATATCAAGTGTACAAATACAATTGAAAAGGTTATCGAAATCATTTAATATATAATTAATATGATTTTGGGTTATTTTCATAACATTTGAAGGTACCATTGAAGCAATTAAGCAACTACTCATTTGACACCATTAACAAGGGATATATATTTATATATATATATATATATATATATATATATATATATACATATATATATATATATATACATATACATATATATACATATATGTTTATTACCATTAAACAGTCAACTCAATAATATCTCAATGTTAAAAGTATGTAATTTTTTCTGAAAGCAATACATAATTTCTACTTTAAATGTAACATTAGAAATTTAAATTTGAGTGTATAAGATGGTATTAACGTGATATGCAACTAGGCCACAGTATTTACCGGCGTTTATGACTAGCAATCCAAAAATTCGTAATCTTCTTGCGTAATCTTCAATACCTGTGTCCCCTGATCTTTTCGCCATTCCTTCTTCCTCTTTTTTGGCCTTTTCTTTGTTTCCGTTTTTTTTAAATTTTATTTACATTTATTTCAACAAATTTTGCATCGTTTTATTTCAGTTTCAATAAGATATTGGCAATCTAATACGAAATGAATTTTTCTGAATTTTCCTTTTATGTTGACATGAAGAGTAACTATAGGTACCTGTAACTGAAGTTCCTAAACAAATGCGATACTATATATTTAAATTCGCATAAAAATAGTAAAACACATTTATGTTTTTACACAATGGTCAATAAAAGAAAAAAAAGAACAATAATAGTGATGTAGTATTATTTCTACTTTCTTTAATGTCTTTACCACCACCTAGGTTTCGTTGTATTACAACATCTTCAGGTGGGCTATTAGCACATATATAGTCAGAATCTTTGCTAATAGCCCACCTGAAGCTAACCTAACCTAACCTAGGCCGGGGTAAAGAAATTAAAGAAAGTAGAAATAATACTACATCACGTAGTTTTATTTAATTGTGAATAATGAATTTCTACAAAATTAACGCCAAATATATTCAATAATAATAGCTTTGATAAATAAATTAATTTTCCTATTGTTTATGAATATATATGACTAGCTTTAGTCCGCGGCTCCATAAATGTGGTATTGAGAAAACGTAAGAAACATATTTTTTCGAAGAACTAAATATTGGTCTCAGTCAGAACAGTTATGTAACATAACTGCAAGGTAATTATTATTTTGAAGTTAATTTGTTAGTAATATGACTCAGTTTCAGCAGCACATTAAATTTTTCATGCATGAGTATAAATTTTTTTGGATTTATATTCACTGCTCCTCTCGTACAGTGATAGCATAATTATGTGTAACCTGTCTCTTAATATAGTATGGATGTTATCAATATATAAAATTGCAATGAAATCTTTGGGGCCTTTTAAGAATGAAACAAAGACAAACACACCAACAATGAATCACCGTTCTACTTTTATTATATTAACAGTGACTTTTATTTTTATAAATAGTTCGGAAAAATTATTGCAGTGTAGTCACGTAAAATGAGAAAGTGACCTGTGAAAATGACCGAATGCATGCTTGAAATTATATCTACACAAGCAAACAAAGTACGATATCATGTGACGGGAATGATAAAGTGGGCTCAACTCGTAACCGCGAGACTTATGTATCGTAATCGCTGTGGGACGAGCGACCGCCCGCTTAACTATTTACATTTTTCATCGCTTTCCACCGCTGCCAAAGTTTGCACAAAGAACCAATGGCGGCGAAGTTTACTTAGCTATGCAAACGTGACGGAACCAAAATAACGTACGCGAAAGCGCTCGCGAGGTAAGTTACATGAGACTCCCGTCTACTTCTTTATTGACGCCCTCTATTTTCTATTTTTGCCCCCCGGCATTGCGGAACTTGTCAACAAGGTTGTTCTCGTCTATACCTTACAAAACTTTTAAACTTGCATTATAAAGTTTGACAAAAATGTCTTTTTCACCCTCGTTTCGAATAAAGAGAGCGCTCCTTCATTTCGCCCGTTGAATGGAGCGGCGTTGCGACTATGGCGAAAGCGCGATTATTTGATGGACATAAACGATTAAGTCTCTTTTGTTCGACGACAATTTAATCGCACGACACGACGATGTCAGAGGACGTAAGAGCAGTACGTTTACTTTACTCACATTTCGGCAAATAACTTGTGTTCGGAACATAAAAATTATTTAGAGAATCTTAAACGGAATATTTTACATTGCTTTGGAGTTTGCGTAATATTAAATTGTATACAAGGCAGCATTTTCCATTATTTCTTTATAAGTTTTCATGACGATTTTTATTAAAATAAATTCATCTCTTTTCTCTCTTATGAAAGTATTACTTAAACACTATATTAACAAAATTTAATGCTACACTATTTTAAAACTGATTAATTGTGATTCTATGGGAGAATAAAAGCAATAATCGTCATGTTGAAAAAAATGAAGGTTTTTGCTCTTTACGAATAATACTTGTGAGGACGATGTACTGGTAATATACCAAGGGAGGGATTCATCACCTTGCTTCATTATGGTAGCTCTTAAGGAAATATTATGTTAAATATGGCTCGTCTCCGTTCAAGTTAGTTTCACTTTCTCATCCAGTTTATACAAACATTAAGATAATTAAAAAAATATTATACATATATCACATCCCCTTCTACTGTATTTTGGGTCTAAAATTTTATTGATATTATTAGAAATATTGAGAAAACGAATAAGAAATTTCTTTTTATTTTCTGGAATTTAAGATATAAATTAAAACCTATTAAATTGGAGTAGGACTTATACTAGGAGAATTTTGTAAACATTTTCGCATTTATGTATATATAAGGCTAATATTTCTATTTGACTACTATATGGTCAACGTAGTATATTGTTCACTACCGTAAAATTATCGTGAATTTCCCGAAAACTATAGGATTGCGACAATGTAGTTTTCGCAATAGGCTTTAGAAGTTTAGAAGACAGGAAAAATAACTATCTTACATAAAATTTGTCTAAAAATGATATTGGAATTCTCATAATTTTCTCGTTCAATCAGATGTTCTGCAAAACATATGAACTATTAATTTCATAGTGGCAAAATGGAAATTATATAGTGTTACTATAAAAATTCCATATTATTTTCCGGATATAAAATGTTTAATTATATTTTGCTTTATTATATACCAAAATTTTAAATTTGCACCTCAAACTACTTCTGAGGATAAACGATGTGGTGGACATACAGACGAACAGGCACGTGAGTTATGTTAGAAGGGTTCAGTTTTGTCTTTTTTTGAAATAGAGAATTATAAAAATGTAATGGTTTATCAAACCTTTCATCATTTTACCTCTTTACATACGTCCTAAATGATAAATGATAAATTGAATTTCGTCCGAATGTTGACAGAGATTTAAAAATGATTTACAAAGATGTTAAATTGTATTAAATTTTATTTAATATATCTTTTATGCTCACCTTGCCAGGTATTGTAAATAATGTGTTTGATCCCGAAATTCTTTCGACATTGCAGCATCGCTCGGACGCTTGCCTCGTTTCAGTTAGCCACATCATGCAGTAATTATGTAATCCACAGGAGGGCACGTTTGCGGTTGCTTCCTATTAAGTCAATTAACTTATGAGTTGTTACGTGTCGTCCACCGACTGAGATTCTAATTTAAATGTATAAGCTAAGCAATTAAGTAGCATTATACAAGATGAAATTGTGAGTAATTATAATTAGAAATTATTGTTAAAAAGGAATAAATTATGTCAAGGTTTAACCGCAATAAAAAATTATAATGCCTTAGTTACATGAAAAAAAAATTAAAGGGTTCTCGTTTTTGCTGAGCTACACGAATGTTATGCATCATATCAAGAAAATAGCTTATAACACATTTTCAATTTTTAAAGTTTCTCTCTTTGTTAAATGAAAATTTATTAGTTTGCTTAGGAAAATTTAGGGTTTAACGCTAAATATTTAAGAGTTTATACATTCTTACGTTGAACATACCATTTATTCTATGTTTAACGTTACAAAGTAGAACTAGATATTAACACGAACAAAATAAAGGAACGTAAAATAAGCTCATTAAACAAATTAAGCGCCTAGGCATTATAAGGTAACTCTATGACAGATGTTTCACTGAAATAGACGATTTGATTCTCAATACTTAATTTGGAATAATTGTAGATTTTTATCTATTGCATTATTGACGGTACACATATTCCTTTTGTACCTCATTGCACCTGCTTTTTTCAAACTCTACTGATTTATTGATATCGTTCCGATAAATTATGGAACCTACTAATCTTCAGGATTTTCGTCGCTTGCCATATCAATCATCTAATATTTGCTTTTGTTGGCAAGATTTTTGATATTATACACTATTCAAAATAGTATGAAAAACTTTATTCACAAGCTCATGTACCTTGTAAATAATTTGTCACATTCCAAAGAAGAACTCACTGGTAAAAACCTGTGCTCGTTTTTTTTCATTTCGCCTGAATTTAAAGTTTGTTTTGTACACTATTCCAAATTAACATTGTCCGAAAATATTATATTTTGAATAAGAATCAAAAATAATATTGTGAATCTTTTATTTTTTTGATTTACCTAAATAAACTATTAAAACTAGGAAAAAATACAAATTAATTGCTTCAAAAAAGGTAAGAAGCAGTTGTGAGGACTGTTAAGTCGTATCATATACAGACAAATTATGCGAGTAAAACCATTAACGGAGATATTTGACATGACAATTCAAGGTTGTTTTCCAATCTATCCATTTGAGCACTCTATTACCAATTCTAGTTTGAATTTATATACTATTGATATAAAATAGTTTGGAACTAAAATTGTGTGTCTTAACATATAGAAATTATAAAAAAACTCCTAATTTTATATTAATCCAATACGCGGAGAAATATCTTTTTAGGATGATATATTACAAAATATGTAGTATTGATTCAGAAAATATTAGAATTAAAAAAATTCCTTTCTTGCGTCTTTATTGTTGTTATTTCTAAATTTTATCAGAAGATATGGGGAAATTAAAAAATGATTGGCGACTCCCAAAAAAAAACCGACGTGGAATTTAAAGACAGCCTCAAAAATACTGGGTGCTGGTTGCAAAGAAAAAAATATAGCAACAAAATTGCGAAAATATTGCATAAATCCAACAAAATTGCGTAAACAATGCAGTTTTGAATGGATTAACGTATAATTTTATGCGCTTATCTGACTCGATTTGCCGATCCTTGAATGTTTTTTAGAAATAAACTTCGGATTAAATATGTGATATTTTATTTTAATTTACTAAAAGTATTGTCTAGTGCTGTTTATACCTTGTCTGGTACAAGGTACTGTACGCCATAAAATTATGTAAACATTCGTCTCTTACTTTTTCTTCCAAATGATAACATGTTGAATTTATTCGCATCCCGTTTCCGGTTTCTTTTTTTCAGTTTTAGTCCAATTCCAGTTCTTTTTGTGGCATAAATAATTGAATAAAAATCTACTATTTTTTGCTCCAATCGAATAATTTTGTATTGCTTTCTTCGAATTCGATCTGGCAACACTGCCTCAGTGCCACGCGAGACGGCGGCACGAGCGTACGCGTTTTATCCCTTAACGATTAAGTTCCAAGATACAGTACTAACAGCCAAATGTTATTCGTAAATACTTACTATCGAATTCTTTTTCACGTTTTTAAATTTAAAGTCTTCATTTACTTCTCGTTAAATAGAGCATTTATTGTTAATTTAAAGGCTAATCTCCCCAACTTTTGTTAGGATAGATGCTTTTAGAGTCCACTGTTCTTTTTGAGTTCTCGTTAAGAGTGGCGCTAGTTGGCGCTTGTTAGGTCAGGAAACTTTCATATTGCCTGTCGTGAGGTTTTCACCATAATTTGTGCCTACAAGAGCCATCAAATATTCCTAATAAAATATTTTTATAAACCGTTGGGAAGCAATTTCCTTAGAGAAACAACGGAAAAATTACCTTTGGTAGATAAGTGATGAAAACATTCATAATAATGTTATTTTTAAAATCATAATATTTGTACACCAAACTTATACTTAAAAAAACTCACTATATTTTTTATAAAGTTGAAGCCCTATTTGTTTTCTTTCTCTTTGCGAGAGCAAAATGGTCCTAACCAAAACAAATTTAATAACTTTTATGACCTTTTGATTAAAGTTTTGATAGAAAATTACCTGTTAAACAACTCTGATGGAATAAATGTCAAACTGAACAATAAACTCGCCAAAGTTATTGAGAAAAGGGGAGCGAAGATTGTTCATTCAATCACATTTTCATAAAAAGAATTTAAACTTTTACCATCATCGTATACTGTATTATCATCGGTAACTTTTTTCCAGTGCTCATAATAAAAGATTTCGATGAAACCATTTTTCTTTTGTGTTTCTTCCTTAATATTGCTTTACATTAACAGACTTTTTTTTTATAAATTGTTCATAGCACTCTTCCAAAAAAAACAAGAAGATAGATATTGTTGATTCGCATTAAACCTGTTAAAGGTCATCCCATAAGATAATATCTTATTGTGTTTTTCTAAATACAAATTTAACTGTACAGCTTAGTATAGAGATTTGTTTGGTACCCTTAAAATCTATTAAAATAGTGAGATGGGTTGAAGAAAATTGTATATGTAGAAAGTGAGTTCACATCTTATTTTTAATGTATTTGGTGGTTTTGTAGGCAGAAAAATTGACCCAATTCATCAAAATGTTATACCCGATGTAGATTTCACTATGCCAGATATAGTACGAGCATAGAGTGGGCAAGGTATTATAGTGAATGAATAATTACTGTTAATCTCCCATACGAAAAATTTCCCTCATATGGGATATTCTATATATTTAAATAAACAATCGCTATTTTATATTTCATAAAAATATCGAGAAAAAGAAAACCAAGACATGATACAAGAAAAAGAAATGCAAAAATAAGAAATATGATACTAAACAGGTTGGTCGAAACAATATGAATAAAAATGAACAATTACCAGAAAGATGAAAGAAAACCTAGTTTAACCAACTTATAATTATAGAAGTAGAAATGAAGCGATTTTGGAACATAAACTTAGTTAATCATTTGCTTAATTAGTTTTTATCTAGATACCTCGACTCCTATTTATTTTTCGTGGAAATTTATTTTCTGTTTTTTGCCTCATGCAAAGTTGATTGTGATATCTTCTCAATTAGACGTATAAGCTCAAAAATTGATTAGTATTTAATTGATTCTAAGGTTTAACATAACCTAATGCCTATATTTAGAAGAAAGGTTATTATTACTTATGAAGTATTTTTACAAAAAATATAAATTTTAATTAAATATTAAGTAGAGCTACGACAAAACAAAGAATCTGGTTATGCTAAATTGTTTGAATTAAATGTTAATTAAAAACTGTAAATAAAAATTAATGTAAATTAAAAATTTTAAAAATCACTTTCATTTCTATGTAATTATTTTAAATAACATTGACATTGTTCTTGTTAGCATTTACTTGTTTTACTTCAGAGACAATCAGCCCGAAGAAGTATTTTCGTGAGGAGTTTTCTATCATCTATAAAAGCATCTATCCTTATCAAATAAATCTGGTATAAACATTATTTTAACGAATTTCTATAATATTTTAAAATCCTGCTTGTTAATTTCAGATAAAATTAAAACTTAGTTCATGAATAAGACGTATCTACAATTTATTCACATTTTAAGGCATATGCCTAATTCAAAAATTTGGGCAACTATCAGGAAATTACTGTAACATACGGCTTACTCTATGTAGGATGAACTGACTTTTTAAATAAAAATATGGATAAGTATATCAACTTATAATATGATTTCATATTATAAGTTGATATATGGATAAGTATATCAACTTATAATATGAAATCAAAAATATTTGTAAAATAATTATCCTTTTCATTTCGCTTCTCATTACCTGAATAAAATTAATACTTTTACCTTAGATCTCTTAGGTCATTTGACACATAACAAGGGACATTATTGACGTAACCAACCTATCTTACGACTTACGGAAATAAAGGAATTCTGAATATTGCTATAATATTTATAAACTAAATTATATAACATGATGAACAAACGGGAGGCAAAGAATAAAAGTGAAATATATACATAATTTTCTAGAAATCCTTTGAAAAATCATATTTTTTTGTATTTTTTTTTTGTTTAATTGTCGATAGATTAAAATTCAGAATGAAGGCAGAAAATAATGCACACTAAGCGATCACAAGGCATTCAAGCTAGAATCGCAATTTGACTGCGGATGAATGTTGAAGGTTATTGTTGCATAAACCAAATACAATTCCAGATAACTATAAACGCTGGGGAATACAACACAGATGAATTAATGACGATACAATGAGTAAAAATTGAAAGTAAATTTATCTGTAGAAATAGGAAAAGATGTCGAAAAGAATGAAATAAAATTATTTATTGTTAATTCGTCAATCCATTATCACAGTGAAGAATATAGATAAAATATTTTTATTGTCCGAGATAATAAATTAATAGTTTAAAAGTAATAAATTAATGGTTAAAATTTAAAAAATTAAAAAAAACAAAATACTGCACTAAAAAGCAAAAAATTATTATCAAGGCTATTTCTTCTGTCTACTTAGTTACGGACTTTAATACAAACCATGTTTGTTATTGAATATAATATTTGAGTGTAAAAAGGTGAGGCGCTTTGTTTTGATATCTAACAAAAATGTTGAGCATTTTCATTTACTTAATATTAATTTGAAACGAAAAGTAACTTGTTTTTGAGGAAAGGTAAGGAAAAGTCTTGTTACTTTTATTATTAAAATAAAAAAAAATAATCCGAAACACAATATTTTTTTGCGGGTAAATTTTTCTTTATCGACCTAAAGCGATTTTGGAATTAAAGCCAATGTTGTGATACTTTAAATTATATATTACTTGTTTAAGAAAAATATTTGGAGTGAGCTTTTTAAATAGGTCAAGTTCTGAAAAATCCTTCTTGGCATGCTTATATATTAAAATGGATGAAATGTAATCAATGAATTACGAGTAGAACTCGCACTAGAAGGGTTTCGTTTATTTTTAGTATGTGTATATATATATATATATATATATATATATATATATATATATATATATATATATATTTATATATATAGATGGACATTTAATTGTATATGTTATTAATATGAAACTATTTAAATATGTTAACTTTATATCTCACAAAATAGGCAAATATTTTTTAAACTTCACGAAGTTTTTAAGCATACAATTTGAAATCGTTTGTAGAAATGATTTTTTTTTTAATTTTATTTGATAATATTTTTCCAACAATTGTGAAATTTCTGAAAATATATTACAAGGTCGAAACTACAAAAAGATTAATTCCAAAATTCATATTTCTAAAAGTGTTATTTCTAAATACTTTTGCTTATAATAAAAAATAAACATATTATTACAAAGTAAAAATGCAAAAATAATAGTTGTTAATATTTCGTGTATAATATAATTATAAGGGTTTCAACAAACAAAACTGTCAACCAAAAAATCCTAAAATCACTTTTGGATTTACTTCCTAATAATATTACTGCAAACCGATGTATACACATACATATGTATATGTTTACCCTAATCTCAATCAAGAACGATGTATATATTTACCCTAGCCTTAAGACCATTTTTGAGTTTCTCACCGACTAGATTAAAAATGGGGAATTCCAGAGAAGCTTCATATAATTTATTTCTCAACATTTTTTGGCAATACCTAAATATAGTGGTAGACTCCACGGCGTTGACGGATCGTGACAATGAGGGATCGAATTCCGGCAATCCGTCATAATTAACGGGAGCAACCAAGATTTATTGTTTCTGGGGCAAGTAACTTGTCACCTTCTTCTCCCTAAAAGATTAATTGATCTCAATTAAGGATACATTTATTTATATATTAACTATTAAACTTAGCTCGTCATTACAGCTCAAACTGACACGTAACGCTGACTCGTATATTGTCCGAAGCTTAAAAGTTCAGGCATAGAAAAAATTTAGTGTAATTGGTTCGATGAAAATAAACATGATGAAAATAAAGTATGAATTAAATTCGTTTATCTGAATATTTGACTCGCAAGTGTAATTTTGAAATACAATATTTGAAATAAACTTTTTTTGCCTAATAAACTTGGGAAGTCTTTTTCACAAGCGATATTGGAACATGTTTTTCTTTGCTCAACGGATACTAGTAATTTAGTTTATCGTAATATAATTGAAGTCTTCTTCTTGTGCATGTACAAGCATTTGTGAAATACCAGCATCAATGTTGAGTAGGTGTAAATAACCTTATCCCTTAAAAGTTGTGCAGTCCTTACGAAGACCATATAATTGGAGGATTAGGTTAGGTTAGGTTAACTTAGAAAAGGAATGCATTGCAAATGCATTTCCCACACAACAATATCGTATCGTAAAATTCAATATTAATAAAAATATCGCCAGGCATTTTCACAGAAAATACTGAAATAAAGGTAATAGAAAATCTGAAATGATGGTCTCTTAAGAGAAAAAGATTTTTTTTTGTAATATTAAACAACGCATAAAAACAAGGATTTTATATCCTAGCTAAAAGGAAACTAATAAATCAAAGGAGAGGCGATAGCTCCGAATTTATATCTACTAAGTGTAACTAAATAAAAATGAAGAAATAGGGTATCGAGTGCATGACATTAAATTATGATTTGAAGTTACGTTTTTTCTGCACGCAATGGCTGTCCGATGACTGGTTGTTTACAAAGTTACAAAATATGATAATAATATAAATAATTGATACGATATTTGTCAATTATAAACTATTGTTGCAGTGGTTAACAACGTCTTAACTCTTAATTAAATTGTGTTTACTTGGTTTGGAATGAAAATTTCAAGTATTTCTCATAATTTAATTGCTTGTGTAGTAATGATAGTGGAATTTAGTTTGAAAAGTTTTGAATTTCTTGAATTTTGTCTATATTATTAACTTTTAAAAACGTGAATTTTAAGGTTAAGATTTAAATTAATCAGCCCATCCTTGTGGAATCGGTGCACAGACATTTAGGCCACAATTTTATCGCTCAATAGATTGATCAGGTATTTCTAGACAATACCGAAAGCGAGAGAACTAAACTCTTATTTTCTATTTTAAAATTAGTCACATTTATCATTTTTTATTGTCTTTAAAGAAACAAAATAAATTTTTAACATAACTAATTCGTCGAATATACCACTGTATACAATTTTTCTAAGAGCAAATGAAATCAAGCGGCTTAAACCTGAATAAAACAAAAGTTATTTTAACATTTCAAATACATTTAATAAATATTTAATCACTATATAACAGTGTTTATTAAAATTTTATGATACATGTTTTCGATGTACAACATTTCAATTTTTGCATACTATTTTTACCTACACGCTATTATACTATTTATTTTTTGATTAACAGAGATTATGGAGCGACATCTTTCACTAACCATATACACTCTTATATACTTCGCATCATTCAGAGTTATTTTTTATCTCTGGTATGTCGTCGCAGTGCTCGTCACAGCAACGGTCGATTCTCATCTGCACGCTGAGCGGGCCTATTTCAGCTTAAGTATAACGGATTACTCTTTTAGTATTAAATCCATCATATATATCAATTGCATGGATTTAAATCTGCAAATAAATGAATAAATATATAAATTATCAAACGTATTGTCTGCACATATCCCATGAAAGATACTTAACCACACCATAATGAAAACACTAAATTCTGTTGATTATTAAAAAATTCTGTTTGTGAGATTATTGTTAATAATTTTAACCTAATAATACTTGCAATCTAACTTATCATTAGTGGTTTCTCACTAATTAAGATTTAAGCCAGAATATCTATAAATTTTGGTTAATGCCGAGTGCAACCTAGACACCAAATAATTACTAGACTGGTTAGTCTTTCTGTTATAATAGTTAGACATGTATTATAATTGTGTCATTATAACTAATAGTATTTTTATAAAAAAAATAAAAGTAATCAGTTAATATGATAGAAAGTAAAATGGCATCTCGTATGACGCAGTTACACCGACGATTCGAATTACATTACAATTTTTTTTCATTCATAATTTGTATAGTTATATTAACCATAAACATAAATGAAAACAGATTATTTTCCATTCTGTGAACGATATTTTGGTTTTATATTTTTCAATGTTCTTGAAAGCCATATGAATAATGGATTTCAAAATGATCGGTTATCCTCACTTGAATCTTAACACTTTCAGTAACACAAAGCTCGTAACAGTATTCTTGAAATCAAAACGGTTTCGTAAAGTTTTCGATATTTTTCTGTTTCTTTTCTTTAAATTTTGACACCGAATTTATTCAAGTTAGGAGTATATTTCAAACGAATTTTAAGTGAAATGTAAATTTTTTTTGTTGAAATTGCAACTTTTACATTTATTTCTTTTAAAAACCTAAATAAATGAATAATCATTTCAAAATTAACAATTTGGACATATTTTTTTGTTTTTGCTTAAAAAAAAAATAAATTCCATTCTTTTGCTTGTACGCTTAAACCATGAATTCAATCTGTAATCCATAATAACAAAGTAAATAAAAGTCAATATCTTTAATTAAGGTTAACTAACCATTTGCTCTATTATTACACTCTTTATACTTGTTTATCCACCATACCGAATAATATCCATTCGGTCATTTCAAACTTTAATGCACTTTTCAAAGTAATTAAACCGTAATTTATAAATTTTAATTTTTAACATTTATATGTAAACTACATATAAATGTTGTATGTTGTTGTATATATATGTATATATATATATATATATATATATATATATACATACACACACACACACACACACACACAGATACACACACACACACACAGATACACACACACACATATATATATATATATATATATATATATATATATATATATATATATATATATATATATATACATATACATAAGTTCCTTTTTTAAATTTCAATAGGTTTTTCTCCGTACATATTTATTATTATTAATTTTTATGCAATTTTTTTAATGAAATATCTTCGTCCTTGAGTGGCGATAACAAATTATAACACCGTTATGGGTTACCAATTTGCAACAAGCAAAAGCGTACCATCTAAGACACCGCCCGACTACGTAGTACTGGTCAGCGATTTCAATACAAATGCAGAGTCACGCAATCATATGAAACACAATACATATCCTTGTTGATTTGAGGCGCAGCGGGCAGTCCGACGCGCCTAAGATAAATGACCCCGGGGCATTTGTACGAATCCTTCCTTTGAGTGAAAAGTGACGTCCGGCATTAGTGCGGTCTCAATATACATACGGAACCCGAGCCTGAATGGCGCCCGTTTGATGATGATGTTAGAAATTTTCTTTGGTAAGAAATGAAAGAAATTATGTTATATATAAATACCTACTCACGTAGTACGTGATGTGGTTGTTGCGTAATAGGATATAGAACGTAGTTTCGTATGGCCTTTTGTTGTGGGTGGCGTAGTCGGTCTCTAAGTTTTTGTTGCTATATTAGTGAGCCTCTGTGCTCGTATGATGTTGATAATGTGGTATGTTCTTAAGTTAAAACATTATTTTTGATGAAACCAATTTTACATTGGTTTTTAGTCTGTTGACTTTTAAGTTATGAAGAAGTGAAATAATTTTTTAACAAGTGACTGAAAATTAATCGAAAGGGGTAAAAATATTGACATAAAACAAAAGAACCCTCGAAACTACACATCGATTAGAATGCATTGGTTTCTAGAATTATTAATATGAATATTTTTTTTCTTTTATTTTCGGTTCCATATAAGTGGTGCTTTTACAATTTCGTCCGTCCAACAACGTACAACTCCATCCGTCCACTTATTTCTGTCTCGTAAATTTTCAGCAATGAATTTTTAAAAATGTAAAAAAAATTCATATCACTTAATTATAGTTATTTTAATTGACGTGAATCTAATATCTAGATTTAAACCACTATGTAATTCTATGCGTGTACTGAAAGGCTTCCGGCTGTTTTTTCATATTTAAATTCTCTTTTTTTAAATAACACTAATTCTTAAATCAAATAAAAAATTAAATTAAGACATACCCTTAATTTTCCTTTTATATGAATAATTTATTTGACACATTCGGTTTTAAAATGGCCGATTAGTGATATTTGTATAATGAGTATACTGGATATTCTCTAATTTAGTCTACAAAAAATTTGTAATCTAATTTATCAAGCTTTAGTTGAATTTACGCATAAAAATTTACACATACTTTTCATTAATTTTAAAACATAAATGCAAAAATTGCTATACTAATGATAGTATGTGCTTAGGTATATAAAAATATAAACTAAAAGATTTGGTAAAGAAATAAATTACAAAATATCTGTTCAGAATTTTTTTCAGGAATAATAGTAAAATATCAAAATAAATATTAAAAATATTTTCTACATCTCTTCTGGCAGTTTAGTTTCTGTATTTATTTGTAAAATTATATTAGGGCTAATCTTTAGATTACAAGGAATTACCTCTACTAAAAATTACACACGATACACGGCAAATGGACGAGAGGGTGTTATCAAAATAAAGTTTTGATTTCGATATTTCTGGATACAAAAGCCCAATAATCAAAACGTGTCATTGGTTTTTTATTAAACATAATTTCAATACACATACCATAGAGTAGCCTTATAAAAATGACTATAATGTTTTTCTTTAACGTCAATTTAATAAATAATATGTAACACAAATAAAATTAAACCTTTGTTCAAAACTTAGAAATCAGAGTTGATTAATACCAATTTAAAATTTTATAATTTCGTAATCGACAAACTAAAAAATATTACAAACTAGTAACTGAAAGGAAATATGTTTCTATATATGTGTAATTTATTTTATAGACAAAACACAATATTTTTATTTATATATTTTAGGATTTTTCATTTAAAGTAGCTGATTAGTGAAACTTTTATAGAAGCATAAACATAAGAAATTCTCATTTATTTTTAAGTCGGCAACATACGTTTACTTCGAATATAAATTTAACACTTTATTTTATTACCAACTTCGGTCAATGTCTCTATAAATCCTTGTATTTGCAGAGATAGACGAGTTTTAAAACTCTCTGAATCCGTAACGAAATACACTTTAAAACGATGATAAAAATAGTGAAAACTCTTAACGTTGCAGACAATACTCAGAGTTTTATTTTCAGTGCACTTTTCAATATGGATTCTGAACGAAAAATGCTATTGCGAAAAATAAGATAGATTCATTCTCTTAAATGTCTTTGAATTCGCGTATTTATATGTCTCTAATAGTAAGTACTTTAGTTGTGCAAGTGAACGTGACCAAAATTATTATTTATTCACGCGATTACAAGTTTGGAAAACTTTTACAAATCCCTTATTCTCGTCTTTCAATTTTCAATACTTTCTCTATATATATTGACCCGTAATCTGAGTCGTGGTTCCAGAAAGCTTTTATATTGTAAGAGTGTATATTGCTTGTGGTGAATTAAATTTATTTCAATTACTCTTGTATTGATTGTTCTCGGTGTAATTCTTTTCAATTAATTTTCGGTGTAATTTTTTTTGATAATTTCAAGACGACTTGCTTGTATCTTAAACGTAACATTAGGTTGTTTCCAAAATCTTTATTGTATGTTAAATATATATAATCAATTGTAGCAGATACTTAATTGATTTTGATGACCTATTAAATGAACTGCATGGACATCGAACAAAGCTAAAGAAATAAATATATTTTATGACTACAGATATATCTAAGTATACACTTAGATAAGAAGAAAGATACATAATATAATCAATATATTGGAGACGCTATTAATAAGAAAGAAATTTTTTAATCATATTTATTTAGAAATTAATTTATTTAGAAGTATTTCTTTATCTTTAAAGTTTCATCCATAGATGTCCCATATAAAGAGACTTGGTTCAATCGAATGCAAGGAAAAAGGTTCTTATATTTCCAATATCATAAAGATTTGTTTGTGATTCGTCTGGAAAATAGAAAAATAGTGATCTTCCAATACCATATTTTAATATTTAATTATACAAAACGGTCTTTCGAATATAACTAAAATATACTATAATATGACGTTTCCGAACAAACCTCTCTAAGTACGCCCAAGTATATTATAGTTATAATTATATTAGGGAAGTAATTTGTATGCCAAATAATATAATATAAATGATATTATACTTCAATTCATCAAGACAAAAAAATGTATTATCATCATTTTATCTTAATTTTGTTATATGTATTTAAAGTAGAAATAAAAAAAATATATATTTTTCAAATTCGATTTTACGTAATACAAACCATTTTTTTATTAATATATCTCAATCTTTTTGCATAACTCTTTTATGATGTAAATAGACCAAGTCACCTTTTAAATAATTAATCTGTATTTCGTCATCACTCTCGATTACAAGTGTTTTGTTTTCAAATTAATAATCTACTAATTTTTTTGTGTTTGCGAAGTTTTTTCCACTACAGCAATTTAGCTTCCATCAGGAGCCTGTTATGTTAAATCCTTACATTCTAAATTGTTCAAATGTGATTAATTGTATAATGGTGACTATACACTCTGATAGATCCATTTGCACATCAAAGATTCCATACCATAGATAATTAATTAATCAATTTAATGTGTGGCTCATCAACAAAGTTTTGGTCAGATTTTTGTGCAGTATATGTTTTTTCTTAGAAAAAGTAACTGTTTAGCACATCTTATCATATTTCCTGTAATATTTAAACGATTATCTATTTACTTAGAAAATTTCAAACTTTTCGACGCTGCGATTATGTAGATAATGAGTACTACTAGGGATATACTTTTTCGTGTATTTGTTGCTAATATACAGAGAAAACATGTGATATAAAATTGAAATAAAAATAGTTATTGAATGTGTTAAGAACGATATTTCAAATGATATTCCACTGAAACGAAAATTTTCGAAGAAAGGAAATACAAATTTTCGAGGAATAAAAAATTTACGTTTGCTTTGCTAATGCGACCAGGTATGGGCAGGCAACTAAATATGAAGCCCTAACTAAAGGGACGTGAAGATCATATAATTATTCGTCCTTATTATAAATTATGCTATTATATTAAACTATGCTTTAGAAATAAACAGATACAATCAAGGTTTATCGATAACAGTTGCAGTTTTTCTCCTTAATATGAGCTATCGATCATGGATGATCAACCTTTGACACTTTGCCCTTTTGTAAAAAAATGCGCCAATTTTTCAAATTATTTCAAGTGAAGTATACGTTTTGTTCAAAATAACTTTTGATATATTAACCAGCTGTACAAACGGCAGATGGCGCTGATAAAAAATAACTGTTGGTTCAGACGAGTGCGTTTTTTAATATTCCATTTTAATGTCCAATATATACTAATTTGTACACGGTGAGTGTGAAAATATATTATTTCATATATCATTAGGAAACCATGTAGTTCAATTATTATGAAGAACATGAAAACGTTTTTTTTTTCTAATTACATATTTATATGATAAATACACTCATAATTAATTACGCAACAGATGACAGAATATAATTAGAAATTCACGTTATTGTATAACGAGACTAAGCAATGAAGCAGGTAATATTACATTCACAATAAAAAAGATTTACTTGAATGGATTTTCACAAGTTTTATTATTTAAAATGCATTCTAACTAACCCTAAGGAATATACATTTTGATAGCGTATGTCATGTAATGATTGAAATTTTAATCATATTTCCATTCTATCAATGCGTCTTGTAATTTAAAAAAAGTATATACTGACATGATTACCAAATATGTATGTACATAAATTCGAAATATTTTAAGAAGAATGCTTAAACAACTATTGAGACAACGAAAGCTGTGCCTGAGTGTCGTTAATCCAGAGCTTTTCTTGAAGATTAGCAATATAAAACTATTTAAATGATCGCTACAGTTTTTCAGTAAAATTTGGGTTTAATGTTTCCACATTTATTCATTATAGTAATGTATAGTTTATTTATTGAGTTTTCACTTACCTATAATATTATATTTCATTTCTTCCCAGATACAACATGACCAGCGAAGAGCCAATATTCTTCGTATCGAACCTTGAACCAGATATAACCTTCAAACTGAAAGTATTCGCTATCAATTCAAAGGGACGTGGTATCTCAACCATCTTAGAAGATATTCTATTCAGGGACGCTGAGAAAATAACAGGTAAAATGTTTTATAAACTTAAAATCCTCATCCATTTGCGTTGTTATCATTGGAATCCATATCTATATTATGTTATATACACTCTATATATTATCCTAAATGATATTGTAATATGAATATTGATATTGTATTGATATAAAATTTATATAAACTACAAGAATCACGAACTGATAAGTATATTATAAGATTCGAAGGTTACTGATTGAAAACAAAATCTTCACTACTCAATTTCGTTCTCCAACATTCATCTTTTGTCAGAACATTGCTGCTTTTTGGTTGAATTAATGTAAGAATGTGAGATTTCAATCAAAAGTAAATAGTGTTTAGTAAAGTAATCAAAAATGTTCAAACCCAGCTCGCGCTACGACTGTGTCGAACATATGTATTATTTAAAAGCACATACACTACAAAATATTACATTTCATTATTTTTAAATTTAAATAATTTGACATGGGTACAATATTTCTTTTTAATTTCCCTGCAGTTTAAGGCGATAGCATAAAGCATTGTAATAAATAAAAAACTTAATTTAATATTTATGACAACTTATAAAATATTACGATTAAACATAATATTATTATTTGTGGTTTAAGTTTTAATCAGATATTTTAAGTACATAGTGAACAATTTTATTAATATAGGCTTAATAAACATATAGGTCGGGTAAGAGCAATTTTTTCAGTCACATACATTGTTATCTTTCAACTGAAATATTGAAAAAAATATTATATATATATATATATATATATATATATATATATATATATATATATATATATATATATATATATATATATATATATATATACGGTGGCAACCTAATCAATGAACTAATGACACCCTATAAAATAAAATAGAGTAAATATTTTCTTCAGCCTTCCTTAGTGTGTATGAGAATACCATATTGATATCGAAAGATGTCCTTGAGAAACATGTTATTGGTACTTATTTTCCTTCAAGATATTCATCTTTCAGCACCTAACTGTATGATTTTCTCGTCTTGCTATTTAGCTGGTAGATAACTAAACTGTCAGGTAAACTAACTCTGGATCACGTCACATAACAGCCATGGGAGAAACAATCTACTCCTCAGAATCGTATTTATATGTATATATATATATATATATATATATATATGTATGTATTTACACGCCTGTAACTGACTTCCGGTATAAATTCATATCCCTTATTTCCCTTACGGATTATATTACATTGTATACAAAAAAATATCTTCTTAATAGATATTTGCGTCTTATAATAAATCTAACTTCCCAATTTCAGGTCTGTAGGCTTTATATTTCTGCAGATTTCATGACGAGTATATTAGTGATATTTTGATTCTACTTATATAGATTTTAGAAAAGAAGTATGTATCTAATTTTTAATAAGATTTTAGGTTTCTGATTAAAAACATTCATAACATGTCTTAAATTGAACTCTGTAATTCATTCCGTTTATGAGCTACAAGCCTCAAATAGAGGTACGAGTGTACATTGTCGCAATAATGAAGTTCCGTTCGAACTCTTCGTTGTTTTTATTGAAGGACGGAAAGTATTTGAAAATAATGTCATAATGTAATTAATATTTGTCAGTAAATATTTTGAATTTAAAAAAATATTCAAAAAATAAACTGTGCAACACAAATTGGTTTATCAATATTTTATAAAATAATTTACTGTGCAATAATATTTATTACAATTAAAAATTACCTTTAAAGAAATACTGCCAAATTCCAAGTAGTACAAGTCAACCGAGCGCAAACACGATGAATCTACTCCTCGCTATCGGAGTGTTACTCTCCTGCCCCGCCATCAGACCTTGGGTTTCATTTGTGTCAAAAAATCTCGTCAAGATCAGTAAACTATACCTAAATACCTAAAGTCCATGAAACTACCTCATTAAGTGAAGAGTTCTGTCAACATCTTTAGGCCCCATATAATATATGTATATATATATATATATATATATATATATATATATATATATATATATATATTTGATAGGAGATGTGGATACATAACTCTCACAAAAATTACCATTTTAAAGCTTAATATTTCGTAAATGGATCCCTGTGTCGGTAAAGTGTTCATAATACATAACAATATTTTAGAAGTTCTATCTAAATTGGATATGAATTTGTATAGATATTTTAGACGGTACCCTACACAATGGGGTAAACAAAAAATACCATCACTTTTTTATGTAGGGGAAGTACCCTAAACACTTTAATTTAAAATATTATATTTCACATTTTAAGCGTTGTAAATACACATAGCTTTGACATATATACGGATAGATAGACCTGCTGACAGACGAATATGGCGTAACTTAGACAAACTGGATACGAGTTTGGCTAAAGAACGCTAAAAGTGAACTAATTAGTATGTACATACGTTGGCTTATTAATATCAATCTCATGGAGGGACGTAAAGCTGACGAAAGACATTAATAATGAATACTATATAGTAAATGTACATATGTAAGGTATCGTTAAGAAATACCTCGCACTTTAAATATCGAGAGTTGGCGGGTAACCTTGAACTGACAAAAAGAAAATATACGACTTTCTTTGTGTTACTCCCCAAGTGTATTTCAGTACAATCGTATGTGAATTGCTTCTTTGTTAATAAATTATTACATTGAGCTAAATATAATAATACGTAGTTGTTATGTTTTGAACAAAGTATGTTTTTAATCGTTTATTAGCAATGGAAAATTTGAAAGCTTAGAAATAGTTACTAGTATAAAATTAAGGAAAACATCGGAAAATCCGCTCTTCACTCATTGTAATATTTCATTATTCGTTAGGAAAATTTCTACCAAATTTAAAATCTGTTTCTAACTCTAATTGATGTTTCTGTCTAACTAAAGTTAGAGATTCGTCAAGCAATTTGAAATAAGTCATTATTTTATTTATACCTGGTGTTACTCAGTTGAGTTTTAGATTGGTATCAGTAACTCAAATCATGTAACAAATAATTTAGCTTATGTATAATTGGCGTTTCTCTTAAAAATAAACTTTCTTATTACTGGAAACAAGCTCGATGTTGCTAACCGCTCCTGTTTTTTGAAAGAACTATTTTTTGGTCGTCATTAACTTTTTAACTACTGTATTTCAGTAAGTGTTTTTTACTACCCAAATAGATGTTTCGTACATTTTTTGTTGTCTCATTTATTATTTCTTGAACGGAAACAAAACAATATGGTTTTTTTTGAGAAACTACCATTGCTTGTCAGTTTTCTCTAGATATAGTATGATGACACGTACTCCACAACCATCCTGCAGAATACAGACATAAATTAATAAATGTTTATTAAACTTTCTTCCTTATATTACTTTTATCTTACTTTATGCAATCCAAAACCGGAGATCTATTTTACACACTAATTTGATTTTTATAGAAATTTAATTCTTAATTTGGAACTTTCTACACGTTGAATAAAGAATATCGTTTTTTGCTTTAATTTGAATCCAGATTTTTACCCTTGAGCTTTCTTTGAATGAAAATAACATGTGGATAATTTGTCTAATTTTTATTTAAAGACCGACAATTCATACCTCCCGCTGGAATTTTTCTGGCACAGTGCATATTTTTTTTTCACTGGAGAAAAATTAGAAACCAAACTGTACTGAATAAAGGCTTTGCATTTCTCAAAATATTTAAAAAAAATTTCATAGAGACATATTCCATAGAATTTCCGGTAAGTTATAATATATATACAGATGTTGGAATTTTAAATTAGCCTTTAAATTCTGCGAGATTTGATCTGCAAGATAGATAACTTCTTTGGATTGTGAACTAATTTTGAAACATATTTTATTACACACCAAATATATTTTATATTGCTCAAAATACTAATATACTTTATCAATATCTTTTGTATTTTGTAATTCATTAATACAGCCATTTGCTTATGCATTAATCTGCACTATACTATTTTGATCCATTTATTGATTTAAATATGGCTATCAAAATATTATAGTTATAGTTATGCACTATACGTCTCATTACGAAATAGGGTTGCGCAAAAAGAGATTATAAATTTAATATTTGACAGCCTTTCTTTATAGTAAGGCAGTTTTCAAATCGACTTTTATTTAAATAATCACAAGGGGAAATTGTTTGTGCAAAATATATTTTGTTTCATTAATATACTCTCATTTAAAAAAAGAAAAAATATCATTGGCCTTAAATTGCATTTATAACCGAAGTTGTTTTTTTAGTCTTAAATTGCAACTGCGTTATAATTTTATTAGCGTAATTTACTCATTGCCTCATTTCGAGACGTTTTTTCTGGATTTATTGTAGACCAGTGTTTTACCCAGAGCGGTATTATAATGTTATTTATTAAACATTTTGTTTTTATTGAATTTCATAGTTATTACAAAGATTCTCCGTCAGAGATTAAAATTATCTAAAAAAACATTTTGATATCAACATGTAGAGTTTTTTTTTTAAAATTTGTACTAATTCATTGTGGTTGTGCAGATTTAGCGCCAGTTAATATCAATCAGTTAAATTTTTCGGAATTTGCTTTACCATTACATTTTTTTTTATTTTCGCGCCGTGAGATCTGGCGAAAATAAAAAAAATGTAATGGCAAAGTAGAGAGTCTGAAAGACACATAAAAAGACAATATAATGGAGATATCCAGTTCAGGTAGTTAATGTTATGATAATTAAAAAATATTTAACTAATCGTCATTTTATTAAAGGCAAACAACATAAATTTAACTGATGTATGGTCATGTTATTATGTTCAGCATTTTGTTTTTAATGTTGAACTTGAGAAACTCAACACGAAATCAGATTAAAATAAGATTAAACATGGGTAAGTGAGCATGGGAAAATCTTAATAAAACATAAAGACGAAAATATTAAAGAGCAAACTTAGACACAATCAAATAAAATGTGTTACATAATCTTGTCAAATACTCTTCATTGGTTTATTTCTTTTTAAGTTTGGGTGTTAACTAAATTCATTATATACTTTATATTCAATTAAAACTAGGGAGAATATTGTAATCATTATCTTCCTGGTAATATCATTGACAAAATTGTATTTAACCACACGAACATAACTTAATTAGCATGGATTTTGTATATGTGAATATAACAATACATATTTACGTAAATAAGCTATGTTTTTTCAAAGAACTTTTCCGGAAATTTAAATTTTAATCAACTTTATATTAGAGTAATGTGTTAATTTGTATCAAAGAACATTTTGCATTAAACAGAGACATAAAATAAACTATCAGTTATGAAGAAAGTTCTGAAATATTTCATCATCAATATGCTTTCAATATTATTTAGAACTTTTTATACTTATTTCGTTTTTAAACTACAAAAAAAATATTTATAGGTTTCAAACTTAACATATTATAAACCCAGAACGTATATGACATTAAGTATAAGATTTTTCAACACTGAAATCTAAGACTTTATTTAATTTGTTTTAAACGCCAATAGTACGTAAAACAGGATTAATTTTGTTGTTAATTTTTACAAAATAAAAATTCATTAACATAATCTAAATTATTTTTCACCTTTTCCATTTCATTCTCAAAATACATAACTGTTCATTTTACATTCGCACAAAACATGTAGCCACAGCTTTTAGTCTCAGCTTTAAATTTAACTTAAATTGAAAAGCCCATTACATTGAATTTCGATTCACAAATTGCGACCGACTTGTACCAAGGTCGCAATTACAAGTATCAAATTTCTCAATGATTTGTTCAACTTTGAATTTTGAACTGGAATGGAATAGAATAAGCTTCACAATTAACATCAAGGTTACTCTCTGTATTAAAACGCTTTTTGTTAACTTTCCACAGTAAATCCAGCTATTATTTTAATATTCAAAAGAAATAAAAAAAATAAACCTAACGAATGGAAACGCGCCAAGCGAGAAAAATCGAATTATGTTTTCATAATTCAAGAATACGAAGAGGAAATATTGAGCAAGGTCACGGGGAAGTCTCGTGATTCGAACGAAGACGTGACTGGAAAATTTAACGGCTCAACGCTACATTCGAAATATTTTCCTTTTTCTTTGCAATGCCAATTAGAGGGAACTTTGGAAAAGTAGAATATTTTTGTCTAAGTCATCGATCCAGGCATATTTTAGTACATACATATTAGAGAAAACTTATGAATGGAGCTGGATCGTATTCATAAAACTTTTAATAGAAAATTAGTAAGTTTTCTTTCATAACCACTTAAAAAAAAAAGTTAGTTAAGTAAGTAAGTAAATACAAAACACGATAAGTGTAGTTCAAGAAAATTACTAAAAAACGTAATTATAATATAGGAAATGTTAAAACGATGTTAACGTTATAACAGCGGTATATAATACATGTTTTGAAAATTGGTAGAAGACATGGAAATGGTAAAAGATGATGAATGGTAAAAATGGTAAAAATGAAAATTGGTAAAAGACATGGAAATGGTCAAATTTAGTCATAATGTGGTAAGAAAAATATTTCACAACACAGCGCTGAAGACAATGTAATTATAAAGATAAAGTAAAAAATTATTTAGCTTCTTGAACTTTTAACAATATGAACATGCAAATAACAAATGAGAATATTTAAGACGATTACCTTAATATTAATATGGTCTGAGGTCTTTTAAACGTAGCTTTGTAAAGTTTTAATAACCTACTGATTCAATCACTTAGTCGAATTTAATGAAGTTATTGAGTGACTGAAAGACCTTTCCCGAGTAAGATATTTTATAGGTGCTCAAAATCAAACTAAAATCGGAAATTATTATAAATTTCCGATTTCAGTTTGATAGTTAGATTTGATATTTTAGTTTACCAATAATTAAACTGTTATTTTCAGCTCCCACCCCTTGTTCACAGCAAATGTAAAATAGGAAATTCTCGAAAAGAAGGGATGGTAGTAGAGTTTACGGGGTATAGGACTTTTCAGGGTTCTAAAATGAAACAAAAAACCCTTGGATGGGTTTTCTTTTGACATTTTGTGACGTAAAACGATATCTGAAATGAAACGAGAAACCATCGTTCTTCCGCCAGTCGGTAGTAGTAGAGTTAACGGAGTAGAAGACTTTTATGGTTCAGAAATGAAACAACAAATCCTTGGAAGGATTTCTCTAGGACATTTTCTGATCCCTTGTTTCTTTAAAATTACATCAGATATTTATCTGATTGTCCGCCAGTCGGTAATAGCAGAGTTTACTGAGTAGTAGACTTTTTAGGGTTCTGAATTGAAACGAGGAACCCTTGAAAGGGTTTCGCTTCGACATTTGTGAAATAAGATCGTTCGCTTCCTTATAATTACGTGAGATATTTATCTCCTAGTTCGCCAGTCGATCACAACCAGACGATTCCTCTAGTTTTGCAAGTTTGATTCTTCATGTAACGATCCAAATGAATATGTAGCAAAATACTTATAAAATTGGTCGATTGTTTCAGCCTATTTCTAATTCTTTATTAAATGCAAATCATTTAATAAAGAATAAAATCCGAAAATTCTAAATATTAAAATTTTATTAGGACACTGAAATAAAATTATTTCCTTTGGTTTGCATTAAAAATTTCATGACATGTAGACAATTACCAAAATTCATAACATATAGACAATTATTTTGGACGTACTCCGGAAACTGGACAGTTTTTAAAATGGCTCTGGTTCGATTTGGAACTTAAGTATGTAGGTCTTTAAGGTAAAGCAAATTAGACTAACGAAGACCAATGACATAGACATATAAAATTAATGGCACTCATATGTAATTTATCATGATTACATTCGTGATGTAACAAATGACTTTAAATCGATGTCATGACTTTAAATCGGCCGTTCCAAGTTTGTAGCAGCGCAAATTTTGAATATTTTGCTTTTCCTTAAGTAGGCAACATTTTCACTTTGAATAAATTGTGATGAAAGAGGATAATAAAAATAAATTAATAAAATGTTTTTATTAATACTTGCTGGTTATGTGCTTCCTTTTATTAGAATATTTTTCAGGAAAATAAACGTCGGCATGAGTTTGGGTTGAAAATGTATGTTTGATTAGGAAAAAATTGACATTAAAAAAAAAGTAGGTTACACAGCAAAATTCAATATATCAAAATACTCAAACCAACTTTACTTATACTGCATATAACCTTATACTGCAGTTACTCAAACCAACTTTACAAATTGTATCTTGCAAGAAAAGTGTCAAAAATATTAAATTCAAGGAAGAAATGGTGTATTTTATGATGAAGTACTTTTAAAACTGATTGTGAGAGAAATTAATTAATTGTTAAGACCCGATGGCTAGTTTATACATGAGTTCTAGAATCAGGTAAAGTTATCAATATTTAACAAATGTTTACATTCAGAATGCAGTTTAGAGCTGTAATTTGCTGTAACGGAATCCGTGAAGGTATCTAATTGAATTTGATATGAAGTACTTACGTCTACGGTCTCTTGGAGTTATAAAAAATGAAACTTCTAAGTCAACGCAATTAAGAAAAACACTAAAAATACGGCTATTTATGTCGCATATTTTGACACTTGCAAATATATTACCGATAGGTTACTATATTACCGATAGGTTACTATATTACCGATAGGTTAATATATTACCGATAGGTTACTTCCTGTTGACCTAGAAACATGAAATTTGGCTAGAAACAAGATCACACTGCAAAAATAAAGAATAAAATCCGAAAATTGTTAATTTGTAGCTGTATTCAATAATTTCTGTTTTAAATTTGCACCAGTGACATAGTAGTGACGTAGTAGATAATATGTTTTCGTTGTAATAGTTTAATAGGAATATTATACATCCCCTCGTACGTGTACGGACCCCTCGTAGTGCGAGTTCCACTCATGCTTGACCGATGTTTTGTATAAATATAACATGGGATTATTAAATAAAATTTGAATATCATTAGCCAGCTTCGAAGTGAACAAATTTGTAAATTAGATAGCTGGTGATTAGTAATTTTATACTATAATATTAAAAGTATATTACAATAACCGATATAAATATAAGCTCATTACTTCCATTGCGTTATTATTTTCTTTTTACTTCTTAACAAACCAAATTTATAATGTTTTCTTTTGTGTCTGATGGAAACCGGTGAAAAAAAACCTGGTGTTATGAACATAAAACATAATTTTAAGAAAAGCTGGTATTATTTAGAATGTAAAAATGCAATAATTCAGCGATAGACAATCAGGAAAGGGCAAGAAATAAAATACAATTTGTAACCATATATATACAAATCGAAAAAAAACTTGAGGGGTGTCAAGGGACACCCGGATGGAATGAAGTTCCTTTCGATTAATTAGTGAAGGAATTGTAATAAAATTTTATTTCTTTTAAGTTATAACAATAATTACTGTTATTATTGGAACGAAGTTCATTATCGCGCGTTGCGAAAGGGGGCTAGATGGAAAAAATTAAGACCAAAAGTTGTAACGACACTTTTTGCTATAGTTGCTAGCGGGCGCGCTGCAAGCCGTGCGGCGTGCGCGTATTTCTCTGTCTGTCTCTCTCTCTCTCAAAGAAATCGAGCCAGTTATTTTCGTTTCGTCTTTCTATTTCGCATTGAACAGTGTGGTGTCGCGACGATTATTTTTGTGGAGTATATACAGGTTTTTTGTACATAATCAATAATCAAAAATAATAAAAATAATAATTATTATAACTTAAAAGAAATAAGCATTGCTTGGGCTTAAGTTAAATAAGGCTTGCAGCGCGCCCGCTAGCAATTATAGCAAAAAGTGTCGTTACAACTTTTGGTCTTAATTTTTTCCGTCTAGCCCCATTTCGCAACGCGCAATAAGGAACTTCGTTCCAATATATCTTAATAAATGCGCCTATGTCATATTTTTAGTATATGAAGAATTGTTAATAAGAAATAAAGTCTAACGTAATAACTTTTTCGAAAATATTATGAAATATAATCAATTGTTTTTTAATCATTGGATAAATTATTTAAAAATAAATGTTTAACTATGACTTATGATTCATTTTGACTTATATCAAAACGAATGTCTTTTCCACTTTAATCGCGAGTATTACGTTAGTAGCTTTTTTCGACAATTCTGTCGAACTTGATAATTTTAAGACATAGTATGTTACATTTCTGTACAGAGAGTATAACATGACAAAATATGCATTTATTTTATCTTGCTGGTTTAAAGAGTTCCACAGAAATAATTTAATAACCATCATAAAAAATAACCTGGTCTTAAGAAAATATAATATTCCTCGTTTTCCCCATTAACGATTTAAATAAAACTTTTAAACATAGAATATATTTCGCGTTAATTTTGTAGAAATTCATTATTCACAATTAAATTAAACTACTACCTAGGTTTCGTCGTATTACAACATCTTCAGGTGGGCTATTAGCAAAGATCTTTGCTAATAGCCCACTTAAAGAAAATAGAAATAATACTAGATCACGTAGTTTCATTTAATTGTAAAACTTTCAAGTATCTTATCTTTCATTAACTCTATCTAAGAATACAATTTTAGTTCTTAAGACGCTTTGGTCCAACATCATATTGATTTTTGCCGGTCTCCTTTTTCATGGACACTTAGTCCATTGGTATTCATAACTTCACGAACAATTAGTTTCTGAGATAATTTGAAACATAAAATTCTTATTCACCTTCTTAAGATGACATGCAGGTTTTCGCGGATTTTAATAGTTTTATCCTGGCATACACATGTCAAAATTGAGCAGTTTTAATGTCTAAATTTGGGGCTGACAAATCGTATTATTACTAAATATATAGAGAAATTATACAATAATACGGATATGTGATATCGTATCAATTTATTAATTCGATGAAACTTAAACAGGACGCGACGCTACGCAAAAAATTAATACACAATACAACGTCAGCCACGGGAGACAGCGCAATAATTTTATCATAACAGTGAGGTAATATCTTGACGAACGTGAGCAATTTGGGTCGGCGCGTGCACAATTTCATGCGTTCCCACCCGCTGTTAGTTTGATGTACGCGCGGCTCGGCGCACGCAAAAAGATGACAATTTAAATTTAATTCCGGAAATGCCCCGTGCGGCGCGTGATGTGAATCGGACCCGGGTGCCGGCTGTTGTGATACGGATAATTGGCCCTCGCGATAATGATACGCGCGTTCTATTGTTGCGTACGTTATCGATAACGCCCCTCTTGAGGTATATAGTGGGAGGGTCTGTATTATTAACAGTATAATTGCTTACCGCAACGTTGTTTAGTAGAATTTGCTATTGATTGTATGGAAATCGTATTGTTAATCTCCATTAATTTGACTTCATAGCCATCGTAAAATGTTAACATTTGTTAAATTTTTACTTAATTACAAAGGAATTGGAAAATTAAAGACCTTCATGAGATTGGTGAATAATCTTCAAAATTTTTTTCATTAATTGATGTTTGCTAATGCTGTGCGAATTTTGCTGTCAGCAATAGCAATTGATATAATTAGTAAAACTTTCGGTTATTACCAATAACGCACCCTAGCAAAAAAAAGGTACCAACCTGTGAACCGATAATGCATAATATTTATGTGTCGATAATATACATTACGAAGAAGTAATATAATATTTGGAAAAAGCAAAGTAAATGAACGTGTGACTTGAGGATAATAGCGATTTAGGTTCCAGCTTTTTGACCACACAAACATTGTATCATATTGCGTACATCTGAATTAGATAAGCAATGGGAGAAATTAACATATCGGAAATAATTTATTTGAAAATTTAATTGATTTACAATAACTTGTCTTGAATTGTTGAATATATTTGGCGGTAATTTTGTAGAAATTCATTATTCACAATTAAATGAAACTACGTGATGTAGTATTATTTCTACTTTCTTTAATTTCTTTACCACGACTAATTTCGTTGTATTATAACATCTTCAGGTGGGATATTAGCAATCTTTGCTAATATCCCACCTGAAGATGTTATAATACAACGAAACCTAGGTCGTGGTGAAGAAATTAAAGAAAGTAGAAATAATACTACATCACGTAGTTTCATTTAATTGTGAATAACTTGTCTGTAAATTAAATTTACTGTAATTTGCAAAAAACTTATTTTCTAATTAAACTTATTGCAATTTGCGATCATTTATTTGCAAATTAAATATTTTACATGAATATTTTATGAAAACGAATTAATTTTAGTATACGATTTGAGGAAAATTAAAAACGAAGCATGTACTGTCAGTCATATCTAATGAAGTTGACAAAGTTTCATTTTAAGTTAATACTGTTTATTATAAGGGAGATAGATTTAAAAATATTCGGAAATTTTAAATATCTTGATATTTATATTGTTCGGTTATGTATCTAAAATAAAATTGTATCACAGAGTAAATTAAATAATGTACTTCCTGCATCCAATCGAAATGGCGACAAGTTTACGGACTCACCAGTGTCAACACTACAAAACCGAATAAACTGGATAAGATCAGAGAAGCATGACTAAGGAAAGGGTTTTAGGCTTAATTTAGGAAATAATATTGAGCATAACTAAGAAAAGGTTGTTAAGCATGATTAAGGATAGGATATTAAGAAAAGGAAAACTAAGGAAAGGGTGTTAAACAAGACTAAGGAAAGGGTATTATTAATTATGATTAGGGAAAGGGTGTTAAGCATGACTAAGGAATAGGTGTTACACATGGTTACGAAAAGGGTGTTAAGCATGACTAAAGAAATGGTCTTAAGCATGACTAAGGGTGTTAATCATGGTTAATGAAAGGTTGTTAAAGGGTATTACGATATTCAAAAGGAAGTTTTTCTGCTTTTCAGAAGTTATTTACTCAACTGGCGTCATTAGTAAGTTTTATTGCTATTGTTATCGTCACTATTATCGAGAGCAACTTTAAAAGTTTGTTAGTCTTAAGGATACAATAAATATAATAAAACCTTTTTATTTCTCTCATTTTTTATTAGTCGCACCAATTGTGGTTAATTAGGCTGAGAATAGCATTGTGTGTATTAAAGACACAGTTAATCATTATGTACGCTTTTATATTGCTCACAGTATTTAAATGAAACACAAGAATTTGATCACAATGAACAATACAACGAACCACTCGAAGAAAGTTCTTCCAGGATCAATTTTTTTATTTGTTTTCTCTTTTTTCTAAAAAGAGTTGAAAAATTAACATTATGTGAAATTAATTTAAGACATGTATGTCTTCATGAATAATCTAAAAGTTATTCTTTCACCAAATTACAGTATGCATGAAGTATGAAAACAGGCCTTTATATTTAAATTCTCATTGTACCTGCGCAAAAAGTCTCCGCCCCCAGCAAGCCCTAACTCGTTTAAATAATAACACGAACTGCCCCAGATATAAGGGCGCTACGGTCGTCCCCCAAAGCAGCTTTCGATGATAATAGACTTAAATTTCTTAAAGCAACTTTTATAATTTATTCCGTTGACTAACAGAAATGGCGAATATTTTGGCGAAACCGTCGAAAATGCCATTCACAGTATGCCGGGACACGTCTCGCTCAGAGCGACGGTTAAGACTTTGTGATTAATTCCAGGCGCTCAGTGGCGTGTTGGAGGGGTAGATGGGGACATTCGGCGGGATGGTTTTATGCGGATATCTCAAGCGACTCTGCCAGATGTAAAGGTCATATTTAAGGTGAGACTTGTTGTACACTCGCGAAAATTCCCTGTGAACTTTCATTTTCATTATTAGATTGAAGAAAATTTGAGATAACGTTCCCACTATTACTTGATTGCAACGTTGAGTGTTGAATATATTTTATTAATTTATTATTCGGATCAATCGGTTCGAGTATTATTATCATAACTTATGATAATAATATCCTCCCGATTCAGTTAATTGTTGTTAAATAATGAAATCTTTATGGAGATTAATGTCATGTAATTTTGCTGTGATCATGTATATGAAAATATTTATTCCGTTTATTCAACAAAATAATTTAAATATACAGTCCATATTCATATATATATATACATATATATATATATATATATATATATATATATATATATATATATATATATGCATGATGATAGAATTGTATTGAAAACATCAACAAAGACCGAAAATTAAAAAAAATCAAATTTATTAAATAGATGCGTAAAATCTTATACGTCTTTGCGACACATCTTCCCATAATAGTTCACACGCACTTTCTAAGTCAGTAAAGTTTTATTTTTTATAATGTTGGTAAACACCATACCCTTTAAAAATATTTAGAATTAATTTGTCAACCATAAAATATAAATATTTCTTCTATCTTTTAAATATTTTACAAAGAAATATCACATTTTAATATATAAGCTTCTTCCACACTTTTGGTAAGCTGAAAATATTGACATCGAATCTTCCTCAAAAAATTTAATATATCTACAAATATACATTTCAATTCACCAGCGGTTTTTAACTTTTAAAATTAAAAATGGGCTGAAAGAAAATGGAGAATCAGATCTTATTTTAAATTTGTCGTAAAATTTTAGATCTGGTAACTCCGTAAATGTGATTCTCGTAAATGCAGTTTAGCTCAGTATTCTAATAAGAAACAAAAAGTTATTAAGAAATTAAATTGCGTTCCATCCAATAAACTAAAGGCAGGGATTAAATTTCTACCTGCAAAACTTACTTCCAACAACTCAACAGCACATTTCATTAATTTTGCGCATAATCAAACGCGTACTTAACGTGCTCGAGGTTAAATTATAATACTTCATAATATACTGCTGGTGGAAACTCCTCCACCGCGACATTCGCGTAACTCTTGTCGACCATAAATCCTGTAATAGCACGTCTCACCGCGCTGCAGTCTCGCATCTACGTTTATGAGTTGCACCACGTTTCGTTACGTGAATTTTCATAGAACCTAACGCAGTCAACTTCGTTTTGAAGTTGTTAATATGGCGACTGGGTGCAATTACATATGTAAGTCGTAAGTAGCGGTACTTGAGTGTAATGAGAGCTCACTTTGATTTATGATGCAGTATGTGTTCACCAGGTTCTTCGGTGTCTAATGAGTCGAAGGCAAATTTTATTTTAACTCGACGTTGTTTGACGTTGTTGACGAAGTTTATACTTGTTACTAATCTACAAAATTAATTGGTTACTAATCTACAAAATAACTAATCTATAAAATTAACGCCAAACATATTCAATATTTATATTTCTCATAACTTAACTTATAAGGTAACCAGTTTTTTAACTTATTTTAATATTAGAGATGTCTTTCGGGATATATTTTTAAACCAATACGTAAATTTACTTCATTTTTTGTGTCGTTATGATACAAATGTACGGTTTAAATTTTTTGAAACTGGATATTAATATGTGAAACAAGTTATGTGATGAATAATAAAACATATATTCTTTTATGCTTTAACATTATATACGCTATTTAGAGACTAAAAATATAACTTCAACATCTTCATAACTCAGCTGATTGTAATTAATAGACTTTAAATTATATCGGCATACATGTCTAAGGTTTTTGATAGCTTTGAGATAGACATTTAAGTCTCCGTGCGTGCACGTCTATTATTAAGTCCTCCAAAATGACTATCCTTGACCATGTTCATATTAGAATATGAGTGCATTGCTTGATTCACACGAGGAAATTTATAGCCGAAAATAAAAATATTTACTTATAGGCATACGTTAGCGTCTTACGAGATGGTATACGTTGGGTCTATAAATTAAACATAGTAGATGAGACCAACTGTTTGTAAGAGAAAGGGAACATATAGGGACAGGTAATGGAGAGGGAACAGACATGAAATAATAAGATATAGAGTTACGACCTATAGTTTACTAGTAGTAATATTATGCCTTTACCTAATAGTGGATCTTTTAAAATGCATCACAAATTTGTCTTCATTTTGGGATATAAAATATTCGGCGTATAATAAAATAACTGCGAAATAATACAGCTTTACATACACGCCATAAGTAATTTTGTATTTAAGTGAATCACTACACGTATAAATTTAACACTTTCGTGAGTATAAGTAGGGCTTATACGTGAGTTGAGTCAAATAAATGTTTAGACATACGCCAGTAAAAACCGTAATCTATAGTAGAAATAATCAACAAACGCAAATAATGGATTCAGACTCATAGCCACAATAATAATTGCAGCATCATCCTCGCTGAAATCTGATATCAGAATTAGTTTTTCTCTCGTTGTGATGAATAAAGGTAGGCAGGCCGATGACCTCGCACACGCCGTGCCTCGCAGCGCAAAATAAAGGTTAGCCCCTGGTTCGCCCATTATTCTCTCGCGTAATGACGGACCCTAATTTCGAATGGCTGAGTTTGTCGATATAATTTTAAGCAATGTTTGCGCGGAGCAAATTAACGTCATTGTTTACTTTTGCGATAACTAGCATCGTTTTAATCGAACAGCCTTGACGTATGTATTTTTTGTGACAGGGTTTAATTGGTAAACGAAGGGTCAATTGATTGGATAAGAGAGTAATTAAAACCTGTATACAAATATCGATGGGTATTGTAAAGTTATGTACCGAAGTATTTAGAATCGATGAGTTCGAACGGGTGTGGTTTGTGTGTATTTTTTAGTTCATGTTGTTGTTTACAAATATCGATAAACACTTCGAAACTATATGTCGATATATTAAGAACGGCACTCCAACGAATATCGTTTGTCGGTGTTTTTTTAGGCGTTACCGTTTTAAAACATCGACATTTTTGTGTTTGGGATAATGACTCTATGTATTAATAGTAATACACATTACATGGAATTATATTATTTTATGACTAAATATGCATTATAAGATCTTTTTAATGGTTCTCGATCTGATTATAGTAACAATTTTACTTATAATTAAGCAGTTTATTTATTTATTTATCTATTTTAATGTATCTAATTGATACATATTGCGAACTTATTGCTACGAGAGCAATCTCTTCAGAATCAATCTCGCGAGAGCATTTAAATAATTTCCACCAAAATTAACCTGACCGACTTATCACTGTGATAACTCGAAGCGAAATTATTATTGGTTTTTCTCCACCAGTGAAAATAAGGAAAAAAGGTCAACAGTCCGATTTATAGAACGAAGTCTTGTTAGACGGCATTGGATGTACCTGTAAATATTTGTAAATATTTATATAATTTTTACATTATATATACAATGGTCAATTTTCCTTTATTGTAATTTGTTACAATACGATGTTTTTAGGTTTTCGTACCTCAAAAGGAAAAATGGTACCCTCACAATATCACTCAGCTGTCTGTCCGTTTGTTAATCACAAATGTTTTTCTCACAAACTCCCTGACATACAAACTTAATATTTGGTATAGTGATGAAAATATTAACCCGTATCGATCACAATAGTAGTCCCCTCATAAATATTAGGACAGGCAAATTTAGCATTAGAAATTTTTTTAACTCCATGTGTAATGTGGAAAATCATTTGAAAAGCTACTTATAAGGAAATTACAAATATTTCTCATAATTTTAGATCATATTTCGATAAACTGAAAATGTGCAAATTAAATTTGTAGACGCCTTTTATTTTACTTTATATCTGAAACTGGTCAACTTAAATTTATGAAAAAATATGAGTTTTTAGAAGCTTACATAATTTACGTAAAAAAGCTTTTAAAAACAAAATGACGCTGACACTAGATTTCATAATTTTTATATGTGCACATGTTTTTACGCCCACGAAAGAAGTAGTGGGAAATATATTTACGTTTTTCTATATACACAACCGATTTCCTCAGCAACCATTCGACGAAAACTTTACATTTTGATAAAATAATTTATCTCATTAACCCTGATATTTTACTAGTTAATTTTTGTAAAATATTCATATTAGACTTAAAGAGCTGGTAAAAAAAGTGTTAAGTATTTTAAATCTTATCTTTATTTGAAAGAGCTTATTCTAAGAAACATATTTTTTTCTTTCCTGATTTTGAAATGCATATTTTTAAAGGTATTCCAAAAATATATGAAAATATGGTATATCTTTCCCACCCCTCGTAAATCTGAAACTATTTAGCCAAAAATCATGAAAGAAAACAAGATTTTTAAAATCCGATTGGAATATTACAAGAAAACCGTGGCGATTATCCTAGATCTATTATGTTTTTTAAATATGCACTACGATCTTAAGCCTGTGAAAAATATAGTTGGCTATATATTTATGTTGTGAAAACTTTATATTTGTAAATAGTTTACTAGAAATACTTAAATGTTTATAAATTCCAAAATATGTACAGAACCCTCGTAATGGGAGTAGTTATTTAAAAACCTCCTAAGATTTTTATTATAATCCTAAGTTTTCGTTATGCTTCATGTAATTTCTTTATAAACAATAATTTTTTAAATATTGAATATATTTGGCGTTAATTTTGAAGAAATTCATTATTCACAATTAAATGAAACTAATAGCCCACCTGAAGATGTTGTAACACAATTTTTTTTGCTAATAGCCCACCTGCAGATGTTGTAACACAACAAAACCTAGGTCGTGGTAAAGAATTTAAAGAAAGTAGAAATAACACTACATCACGTAGTTTCATTTAATTGTGAATCATTTTTTAATAAGAATTCATAATTTTCAATAACCTAAGAGACAACGGCTATGATGTGATAAAAAAAAAGTTGACAATTGATGCTGTCATATTCATATTACTTAAAG
Organism: Druceiella hillmani; assembly: GCA_039881145.1. Lineage (NCBI taxonomy): Eukaryota > Metazoa > Arthropoda > Insecta > Lepidoptera > Hepialidae > Druceiella > Druceiella hillmani. The sequence continues at coordinate 36,364,529 of JAYKKI010000008.1, forward strand.
AATCAATAATTTATTGTCGTAATTATATTGTCGAACGCTAAATGGACCGTATCATCCCACACGCAGCCGCAAAACCAACCGCTGCTATCACACACTGCTTTGCAAATTCATTCTGATGCAAAGTACACTCTCGCAACGGCAATATAAGCGGGGGTGATGGCTTTACTGTTTCAAGTACCTCTTGGGTCATGTTTCGGGTTATTGCGCCAATTACAGGCTGCACCGAAAGCGGCCGTCTGCATATTGCAGCTCGGGTCCGCTGACTGCGCCACGAGCGGAATGCCGTCCGTCAGTGGCCGTCAAATATTTATTACTTCATAGGAATTTAACTTGCAGGGTCATTAATTTATGAAGGCCGTTATGTATGTCCTACAGTATACTGATCGTAATTGATGAGGTTTATCGGGAAATAACAGTTAAGTCTTGATTTAGTCTGAATATTTCGTAAATATTGTACTACAGATGCATACATAGACATGGCCATATTACTTAGTTTTTTCGAGTACTACTACGGAAGTTTGTGAATACGAATATAATTCAAAACATGATCTGTAGAAGGTCTCTGTAAATACTACGTTAATATCTTACACCTTTTGGTATTGTAGAAAACCATTTTCATAGTTGTGTAGGAAAAGAAAGAACCTTTAAATTTATATTATGGCCATCCGTCGGTTCGCTTGTCTATCAAAGCCTTATAATTTCTACGATTTTAGACTTGTGTCTATGAAAAATTTCAAGCTGATGTAATATGTAAAAAATCTAAAGAAAAATTAATATATCTCCCAAATGTGTAATTTTTCTTCGCGCTTATTGGCTTGGTTACTATAGGAAAGGTGTTACAAAAAACATTAATTGATTAATCATCTTTTTATCACAATAAGTTTGTAAGCTCACTTTGAAAAATATTGTCCTTCGATCTTTTCCCCGTCGATACAATATAATTTTTTTAATAGTGGGTTCAAAAATGCAAAAATAATCTGTATGTGATGTGAGTAGCACATTTAATTAAAAAATATTTTAGTTAAATTATATTAAACATTTCTTTAAAAAATATAGGGTATATATTTTTTTAATATTTACATTTAAAATTGGCTAGTTTTCCGTAAAAAAACGTATTTAATTTATATTCGATCTTGCAATACTCAGTTTTATTGTGTAAAACTTAACGAAATACGCTCAGGCTACGCTTAGTATTAATAATAAAGAAAAAGTGAAAAACGCCACAAGAATTAAACTAAAGAGGTGGTATAGAAAATAATAATAATCGTTTAATCTAAAATTTATTTCGGATTACACGCTAGACATTCGTTTTTTTCGTAACATTTAAATAACGATTTATTCTGTGGCATAAATTTTAAGATATTTCTTGTTACTTCGCTACTTACGCGAATCCCTAGAAATTTTGCATTACGTTTTATTTTAAATCATTACCGTCGACATTTCATTTTAGAGACATATTTCTTTATTCCTTTTTTATTACGTTAATCTGAAAAAATATTACGCTACTGACGGCCCCAGAGGCTAGTAAACGTAAATATTTTCAGTAAGTCTGGCCGTAATGCTATATTTTCATTTTCGTTTTAGTAAAATACGTTAGTAATATTGATATAGTAGGAACGGTCGGGTGCCAGAATAACTGTGCTTGAATTCTTAAATTAATGATTTGTTTATAAAAATCGTTGTAATGCTAAAGTGTGAAAGCATTTATATTATACTTAACTCATACCATTAATGTTTTCCAATAATAGGAATAAACAAATATATTCAACGATTCCCTAGCATTTATATCATCATGACATTTTTTATGAAGTGCGAAGTTTTAATTAGCCCCAATATGGATTTTAAAAATTTTAATCTACTCTAGCAGGTCTCTTTTCTTCTACTCTAGCAGATGCTATATAGCTTAAAATATAATCAAACAAATTATAGTGACAATTGGATTTGTGTAAGAAATATTAATGATCACTAAAATTAAAATCTTAATCACTTTTTAAGACTCTGCTTTCTTTTTTTTGAATCAGCGAACTACAAATAGTCCAAAAATGATTTCAATTTACGATTTTATTAATATTTTTGTTCTCATTTTATATAACACATTTAATACGTTTATTTAATATGCTCGCTCAAGTACAAAATGGATAAAATATAGAAACAATATAAAATAACAGACTAAGGCTATTTATGAATATTTTACAACACGGCCCCGGCTAAAAAATATTTTCATATTGTGGCTAAATGAAAGTGAATCCGGTCATGTTGTGGTTAAATGGTAGTGAATACTGTCACGTCGTGGTTAAATAAAAGTGTTTATCTTGACGTTATGGCTAAATGAAAGTGAACACTTTCACGTTGTGGCTAAATGAAAGCGAATACTTACACGTTGTGGCTAAATGAAAATGTTTTGAAGTCAGGCGTATTAGATAGTGCTTTGAAGTCAGGTGTTAAATTAAAATGAAACCGGCCAAATGAATGTCGGAACATTAAGAAACTATGGTTCGTTCGTGTTTACCTCTCGTGAATTATCTAAGTCAAGGTGAGTCAAGTTATCAAAATTAATTTTAATTGAAATATCTAGTCAAATGTATACATATATATATTGAATTATTTCTGGATTTTCACATGAGTTAAAACACATGCGCATTTTTACATGGGATAAAACAAATTCATTAAAATGCGCAAACGTAATCTGCCCTTGCTTAATGCGTTCGGTTAGGTTATGCCCGCAAGTATTAAGTGTTTTTTTCTCTAGCATATTTTACTACATATCCAATGAAATATGCATAAGAAGCATTAGGTTGAAATATTTTATGCGCGTAGGACTAAAATTCTAGGCACTTTGAGCTTTTGACAGCTGGGCAGACCGTTATAAAGAAAATATCACGTCGCCAACTAATAAATCAGTCACTTCTTTTCAGCGATTTCTGGCATGTTTTTGAAACATAAAAAGAGGGTGTTCGTTTCTCTGTTCAGTTAGTAAATGAGTTTTAATAAATTCAATTTGTACACAATGTGGAAATTTTATAGACAACTTAAGTGCTTTTATTTCATGTTTAGGGCAAAAAGCAAGCAGAGAAATAAGTAAAGCATTCACAACAATGGATATAATGCTCTATGAGACAGACCAGTATTGGTTCTAATCCACCAAAGAAGAACTTATCAATTAAGAAATTCAAATTTAACTCGCCGATAATTCTCATAGCAAGCGATCTATTTTAAATTTAGAAAACTTAATAAGCAGTTAAAACACGTCACAAGTTAAGTTCACATTATCTAACAGATCTCGCCCCTTACTAGTATACTGCAATAGAAAGACAGCCTTATGCATTGGCGAAGAATTGGAAGTATTCTGTTTGCGAACTATACGATTGCCAGACGTAGGTTTTCACTAATAAAATGAAACAAAAAATACAAACAACACAAAGAGCTATGGGGAGAAGTTTAATGAAAATAAGAAAAACAAATAAGCCATAAGGCAAGAAACCAAATTGACTGACGCTTTCACAGAAGCTCTTAATCTAAAGTGGCAATGGGCAATTCATATATCATACTATACTGATATCCGATGGACTATTCAAAGAACTAGGAAAAAGGGACCAACAGGGATGAGAAAGAGAGACAGGCCAAGTAAAGGGCGAGCAGATGATATGACCGAAAGAATGGGGAAAAACTGATTGACCGAAGGCAGAGGAAGAGATTCATGGAAAAGGATGGAGGAGGCCTTCGCCCAAGGAGGTGTCCATATATCAGAAAGTGATAACTGATTACAATTGGACTATTAACAATTAGATAGTAAGCAAAATACTAACACATATCAACTAACAACATATGGTAGCAATATATCATAGGGATATGGAATAAATAGGCTATCTTATTTATTTTTTTAAACTAATATAAAGCTCTCCGGTTTCACTACGAAACCCTAAAACGTAGCAACATTAAACTTATGCAGTGACAGTATTGCTCAGGGTCACATTTAAAATAGTTCGTAAGATTGATCAATAAACTATTTATACCAGTAGTAAAAGTGCAAAAAAATAAAATCAAATGAAAATGGAGTAACCACATATGTATAAAGAAGATTTAAATACATTTTTGTCTATAAATTAACCGATCAGGTCTCGGTAGTATATTATCTTGATTATATAATATAATATATTCAATATTTGGAGTTAATTTTGTAGAAATTCATTATCACTTTAATTTTATTCACTGGAAATTTGTAGATTGGCTCAATTTTTACCAACTGCCCACCTAAAGATGTTGTTATACAACAAAACCTAGGTTGTAGTTAAGAATTTAGATGAAGCAGAAATAATACTATATAATGTAGTTTCATTTAGTTGTGAATAAAAATTAAGTGAAATATTATCTTGAGTTATGTCAAATTTATCCACACACAAAATTATCACATTTCACTTATTTGAACAACGATTATATAAAAAAATTAAATTGAATTAATACACAATTAAATTTATGTAACTATAGCCAACATGATTGTTGACTGTGGTGGCTGTAATTAACGGTAACGAGGCGTCGTAATGTCAGTGGCTGTGTTATCGTAAAAGGGTCGACAATTAATGAAGTGTGTGTAAATTATGTTAAAACCAATAAAGCGTGGAGCTCTAAGTAAATAAGGAAATTTATGTTACTTTACATTTTAATATGAGGTAAAGAACATTCAGGGCAATCCTAATATTTTACTATACACACGAGATAAAGTACCAATAATAGTAAACTCCCCAGTGTGAATTTGGAGTTAACGTAATAATATTTTCTATAGGTTCACAAACGAACGATCTTCCCACTTATGGAGATTTCAAACTCGATTGTTTTCAGTTAATTATATATATATATATATATATATATACACACACATATATATATATATATATATAGTGTAAAGCGATATGCATTAGTTTAGACTAGACAGTTTTTTTATTTTTACCAGAATATTTATAGAGCAGTATTTTCGTAATTAAATACATGAATGTATTGAAAAAGTTTTGGGAAAACATCACAGAGCACGGCCAAGAATCACACTATACTGAAGTATCAAAGTGATCCCTTTACAATGGCTAATTTATTTTCTTTTCGTACAAAACTTAAATGAGTAACTGAGTCCCTCGGTGCACTTACAATGATACTTTTTGGCACAGGAAAACATGTTAAATACAATATTTTTCAGTTTATGTGCGTTCGAAAACTAGAAAATGAATACGAGAAAAACAATTCCATTCTTGTTTTATTTTTACTACCGTTTATATATATATATATATATATATATATATATATATATATATATATATAATGTGTTAGAACGTAGTTACCAACTCTTACCAAAAAATTAAATCAGTCAAGTGCTTATCGGAAATCGCACAATATTGGATTCCGTAGATGCTCATAGCTCGTGAAATTGTTGATGTAAGATTTTTCAAATCCATAGTTGATAAATTAGAAATAGAAGGAGGTTGAGATATAAAACAATTAGGGTATAAACAATTATAAATTGAACCTACTAGGTAAAAAAAATTCTTAAGTTATAATTATAGTTCCTACAGTCCTTAGGTTAATTTTCGAACATTCACACATAAGCTAAAGATAAAAATATCCTTTCCGTGACAAATCAATGTCAGAATACGCTTGTGCCAGTGCTACCTGCTATTATTCGGATACGAAATCCTACGTGATATCAATAAAAGTCTAATTAATTTTAAGCAAATATTTTGTTTTATGGCGAAGTGTTTAATTTGTCATTATTTGAATTGAAATTTCAGATAATAATAAAATTTTAAAGATATAATCAATAAAGGAATTATATGCTATGAATTCGCCGTTTTTTTTTAAAAAAATATCGTGTTTATTTTTGTGGAGCCTTTTGTGGTAATATGTTTGATCATAGAGAAAAATAGGAAAACACCATAGCAAAATATGGTAGCCCTAAGATCACCAATTAATATTTGAAAAAATTGTCATTATATGTGATTAATTATACATAGATATTATAAATCGCAGAATTAACTCTAATTGGCCACAGATATTTTGAGAATATTTATTAATTTTGCTTTATATACTTACGGCATATTGTCAGCTTTGACTACATTATATTTCTGCTGTTTTTTACCTCAAAGCGTTCATTAATAAATACACGTAGTTTTATATTAAACATATTTTTAATTTTTCTAAAACTTGCCCAAAATTATAAACAAAAATCTTTTTAAACTGGCACCCAACAAAGTTAAATTTTTTAATTCGCGAACAATGTGCCAAGAACTTGTAACAAAAAATACTCGTCTTATTTCCGTATTTCACTGGCTATGGAAACATTTTTTCCTGTCATCTCGCCTAAAATGTTAAAAGTCTCGCGGACATTCGCAACCGCCCCTAAAGTATTTGAGCTCAAAATTCACGGGTCCGCCCTTCCATATTGTAAATTATATTATTAGGAGAACCTGTTACTGCCCACGCTGTCGTTGGTGAGTAATTTTATGCCGCTTAAGCCGGTGGCTGTAGAGGATAAATACGTAATAATTCATTCATTTGAATAATTCAAGAAATGTTCGACGTTGGGGCGTACATTTTTCCGGAACAATTTTTAATGAAAAATAAACGATTTTCCGGTTAGCATGCATTTTTTAGCACAACAATGGTACGTATTTTCCGATTTTACATCGAGGTTCTGACTTTTGCATTGATAATTTTCCACTTACTTTAATTGGAATCACATATTACAGAGAAATAAGAATATTAATGTGACTAATCATAGAGAAGAGAGCAAAGTTATTTATTTACTCTAGAATCAAACGATTTTGCATTCCGTATTTATACCATATCACACATTTAATTACTATGTAATCCCGTGTTAAAAGATTATAATCGAATTTATATTTTCAGAAAAACTTATGAATTGAATTAAACAGTGGTGAATGCATTAAATCGGAAACGCATAAATTATTCTAGGAAGTTTTATATTTTTAAACCATGTAACAATATTTGTTTGTTTTTAGAACAGCTGTATGAGTATAAAAATCAATATATGTATGTAAATATGACAAACAGTTTTCTTCAATAATTCGTGCGTTTATATTCGTTATGAGATATTAAAAATCTCGGTTTTCAACTTAAGTAATGCAAATACAGCATTCATAACATAGTTATATCGTCGAAACAATTATTCGTTTCTCGCAGATAGTACAATATGTACTAATTTACGCTGTATTTAAAAAACCTCGTAAGACCTTGCAGTAATTTGTTGTCCGATGACAGCCAATAAAAAAATAAAAACCTGTGACCGACCCAATTTTTTTTTTCAAAAAGATTGTAAATTAAAATAATATGATACGCATATATATTTTAAATTACTTAATAGATTTTTATATTTGAACTGGACACATTTTTAAAATTAAGTTTTACTTCATATTAAAACTTTTTTATTACAGGTACAAAATCTTCTTTCATGCGAGTGAAATATTTTAGAGATACATGCCAAATTTCTGAATTGACTGGCAGTGAGCCAGATATTTTACGATGTGTGAAGCAGTCAGTATCAAAACTAGCAATTTTAGAGATCTATATTTCAGGAAACATAAAGCTATATTTATGAAAGTCACAATGAGAGTGGTGGTCACAATTTCCTTGCGCACGTAAAATGAAACCTGGTACACTAAACAGATTGAGTTGAAGGGGTGTCAAAAATGGCATAAAATATTTAGTTTAAATTAGCACCAAGATGGTGGACGCCTGCGGCTTTCGTCTACTTAGATATATAATAAATTAGGACATATCCTTTATAAGGACATATCCTTTAATTATTTTTAAATAACTGTGACATTTTATGTATAACTTTTTTAATTATGATTTTAGCGCAAAAGCTGCGAAAATAAAGTATGCGCCAGAAATGGCGAAAGAGATTTAAAAAAAATAGTAGTGACAATAGATACATAATAATATTAGTAACAAGAGCGTATCAAATTACTTTCCTGAGAACGGAGAAATCAGTTTTAGTCATTCTTTGATACTTTAGAAATTTCTTGTACCATACGGACATAAGATTGCGGATATTTATCATATCATGGTCAACAAATTGTCTTAAAATATCTCAGATGAAGGACGGGTATGACATACAACGGATTAAAATTGAAATGTTGAAAACTCAAGTAAAATAGCTCTTTCAGTTGACAACATCGTGCGAATATGTCCAACGTTACTCTTGAAAATTGCAGAAGTAATTATAATAGCGCAGTGTAGTATTATAATATCTTGGCATATTTTATACAAGTTTTTGAATTACTTTCGCTACAAGTATTTTTTTATTAAATTATAGAATCACTACTTTTTCTTTAGGAGAAAATTACTTTGTTTTGTATATTTACGTTTACTATATAATTAGTCTGGGTTCTTGAAGAGATTATAAAAAAAGGACGTAATTTATAAAGTAGATGTGTACATGACCTTGTTTTCACGATATCTTTTAGGCAGGTACTCAAGCAACAGCGGTAATTGAACTTTTATCTGTCTAAAGTTAGGTATCATCCTCCAATATTCTTTTACTGCCAAAAAGTTTATAAATAATTAACGTATTTCACCAGTGCAGAAAGTGTTTATAAAACTCAGAATTTATATTAAAAACTAAGTTCAACTAAAGTAAACATGAGAGACAGAAGGGCGTAATAAAGCTTTCGAATTGTAGTCGAATATAAGAGCCGTGTGAAAATTTAATACGGGGTAAAGGTTAAATCTTCTGGACACCATTTGGAAAGCTAAGAGGGAATCCAATCAAATGTGATATTTTATTCAGGTTTGAAGAAGGCCAGAAAATTTAAGTGTTGTTAAATATTTTATACATACATACACACATATATATGTGTATATATATATAAATATATATATATATATATATATATATATATGTAAATATATATTATATATATATATATATATATATATATATATATATATATATATATATAAATATTCTGCAACTTCATATAGTGGATAATTTTTGTGACTAAAAATTTATATTCATATTTTTAGATTTACTAGGCTGAATAGCTATAAATGTACTACATATGTAATATATGAAAGCACCTAAAAGTCCTTGATGACCTTAAATAAATCTTCCCAACCGTAATATAACACTTTATTTATTCAGGCCTTCCTAATATTCCACCTTTAGTTTCTAACTAGGTGTTTTGTATTCAAATATTAGAAGTTTTATAGTTTAATTTATAAATGAATCACGCTATTTTAGGTGTATTTCTTTGATATTTTTTTAATTGTTTGTATGCAAATCATACGTCTGAGTTCAAATATGAATTTCAGTATAAATTTTACATATCTTTTTTAAATAATACATTTAATTAAATTTTTTTGTGATTCAAGTTTTTTTTTTAATTTTTACAGGACGTAGTTCTAAGCAGGATAAAATTATAAGGAAGAGAATTGTTTAAAGCTGCACTGCAGACAAGTAAATATAAATTAATATAAAACCCCATTTTGTCTCTATTTAACTGTACCGCTCAATTGTTATAATCGAAGTTTTACAGGAGAGCCAAAAAAATATTAAAAATGGAATATTTATTGAATAAAAAATATTTAAACAGGATACATATATATATACACATATATATATTAATAATAGCAAATTATACTCAAATTTTAAAAACTTTTTCACTTTTAACATTTTAATTGAGAATGCTACCGTTTACCTAGCGATGTCGATGTACTTTCAGAACAGCGATATGTACTTGTATAATAATGCTTATCTATTATTTGGTTTTATGTAATAAAAACTCATAAATTAAAGCTAAATGAAAAAGTAAAGCTAATTAGATTCAATAGTTATTCATAATGTTAATATATTTACAAATATGTTTTTAATTCAAGCCACTGTTTGATCAGTGTGTATAGTATAATTTAACATATAATTATTAAGATTTAAGTTTTTGTTATACTAATTTTAAAAGAAACAACTAGCTGTGACTGTCATTTCGTTCAGGTGGATTTTTGTGGAATTATATTTAATTTACTGCAAGATTTAAGGTTGAAATAGAGGTAACGTTACCTAAAAATATAAAAAAAACTAACGTTTTTGAAGTATTTCAAATTAAAATATCTTCTTTTTAGCGAGTCGATTGCAAAAAAACCAGCTTGTATGTTACTTAGATATAACAAAATGTAAAAGTTAACTGACTTCATCTGGATTCCTTCAACGGTTTTTACGTGATGCGCAAATAAATAAACAGATAAACACAAATAAAAAAAAATTATGTTCAATTAATTATATTATATATCCTAAATCATGTTCTCTTAAATGTTTTCAATATACATACACATTAATTCTACAATTGTATTATATGTATAAATTAAATTTGGCGAAATTATAAAAATAAAAAAAATCTGTTTTACGGATTAGAAGAGAAAGATATGTCAAGGTTTAGAGTTAACCTTAGAAAAACGTTAACTTTTTCTATCACTCTTAAGTTATTTAAAGTTCGGTATAGACGTGAAGCATAAAGCTGCTAAATAAAATAAGTCTCATAAAAATATTCGCAATTTTGCTTTGTATATGAAGAGATAATTGAAAAAAAAAATTAATACTTCATGTAAAAAATACAGTTACTGAATAAAAATCTATTTAGACTATTTGGATATATAAAACGAAGAAAATGACTGATGAAGAATTCTTATTAGTGAGATCATCGAATCTGAAATATATTTAAAATTTACTGAAAGGATTAAGAACAAGGGATTGAAAATGCAGTATATTTCGTATTGATGATAGAATATTGCTCATATAAAATTTTAGTTCAAATATTTCTAATTAAGATCTTTGTATAACTATGATTAACAGTGATTATGAAAAGGTAATTTAATGAAAAATTTCTTCGCAGTCCGTATAATTTAAATCCGTAATATAAATTGAATGTAACACTTTATATCGTAAGCGGTTATTAATTGCTAAGTGACGTTTTTAAATACTTAAATTCGGAAGAAAACTTAGTCCAGTTAGGAAAATATTTTTTACATCTTTTTACTTGCTAACTCACAAGTCTGTTTTACTATTATGTTAAGTCTGAGTCGGGCTTTCCACTCTGGGTGCTTTCTACCAATTTTTCCCAATTTAGTCAATAAGCAATTCACTTAAGCAATTGGAGAATTACGCATCGAGTAAAACTGTATGTTTTGTCCTAACATTTTAGGATGACGTGTTCCAACACCTCACATCCAAATTGTAACGCTTCGGGGAATTAGGATTCGCCAGAAATAGACGACAAATACGAAATTACGTCAGTTATATTTGATCTTTTTCCGACACGTGGAATTCATAGAAATCATTGTCTATATATAGATATCACATACTACCAATCGAAAAGGAAAACATTACAAACTGAATTTAATATTGATATAGGCAAAAGTAGAAACCTTTTTAAGCTCATTGACCATTCGTGAACACAATTAGTGACACTAACATAAGCTTTTTCGATCAAACCGTTTAATATTTGTTTATTTTCGACAATAGTTGTGGGCGTGTAATACTCAATATTATATTTACGTTAGCAGATTTCAGTTTTATAAATATATCGTGATATTAAAAGGTTAAAGACCGGAGATCGGTCACCTCAAAATGTTATATGAGTCACGTAGGGTGTAAAAGAAGTACTTGAACTGAATACATAATGCGTTAACCCTAAAATATAAAATTGAGTATGTTATTAATTTACATAACAGCTAATTTGGATTATTACATATGAGTATCGTTTTATATGTTGAAGTAGATAATTCTTATGCAATAAACAATTTCATGAAAATCCGTCTTATGATTAATGGAAAAAAGCAGTAATCGAGAGAGCTACACGAAATTATAATAGGCGAATGTTGATGTTTTTAAATTGTGTTTTCGTTTAATGGTCCGATTATTCTAGAATTGTATTTCGATGTCACTAAATATGGTAACTGAATATATTACAAAAAATAAGACGACATTACAGAGACTAGATTAATACCGATTTTGGAGACTCATCTTTTTAGAATATTAGCGTCAGAAGGATAATTTCCACGACTTCATATTAAAATAAAAATTATTTAAATTTATTTCATTATAGTTGAAAAAATCTAAAATCAACAGATGGCGTTTGGATGGAAATTCCAATATCAATTCAATCAAATCCATAAAGAAATCAAAAAGCTGAATACAAGAATTTATTATAATTTGTTCTATTATACAGGAATATTATTTTTTAATATTCTTATATTATCTTTTATTACATTTCCCCCCCTCATAATGAAGTCCGAAGATAGATAATATGTAACGCGAATGGGAAGATGAATGTATCAACATAATCTTAGTTTCCCTAATTACTTTAAATTATTTAAACTTAACACTATTTATTGGAAGCAGGGACTGTTGTCAAAAGGCATTTTATATATTTGTAGCATGAGGGTATAAGAGTCAAATTAGGTAAGAGCATGAGGGTGTAAGAGTCAAATTAAGTAGAATTATTTTACTTCTATTTATAGGGTGAGATATCATTTGAAAAAGCCTGTTATAAGAGTTCAAAAAACTTTTTGCCTAATTTCAGGTTGTATATTTGCAGATATATATAGAAAAATATACAAAAAAAGATCCTTTTCGAGACGGCTGAACTTAACTTTACGAAAAAAAAGCATAGTTTTTTTGAAGCCAACTAAAAAGTTTAATGAAAATTCTAGATATTAGAGTTTTTGAGATATTCATGATGTGGTTACTTATTATATATTTATAGGTATTATCAAATATTTATCGCACTAGGAATCCCATATCAATGACTAAATATATACATATGGTAAATAAAGTAATTTCAGTTCTGTAATTGTGAAAAAAGACTAATCCCTATTTATGTACATCTGTCTATTTAACGAGTTTAATAATTTCAAAAGATATTAAATTTTGCCAATTTAATACGGGTTCTCCAAACGAAAAGTTCAATTTCAACTAAAAACATATCACACAATACGAAATTGAAAAAATTATAATCAATAACCATTTTTCGCCTTTAAGTTATGACAAAGTTGCAAATTGCTTATTGTTATGAAGTAAAACGGGGTTAAATTATTGCATCGTAGCAAAGTCGTGTCAATGTGCCTCGTTGCAATCGAGAGCACACTTTGCATCAATCGAGGGTTCACGGGCTTATGCTCGAGCATTTACACGCGCGTGAGGGCTTATTCCACGTGTCGCCCTTCGGGTTATATCCCGTATTAGGATGTTGCGTGCAACAGCTGTTCTCTTTAGATACACGTATATTATGCTATAAAGCTACTAATGCATAGACGATCTGAATTTCAACACTGCGAGTATCCTGCCTTGAAGAGAAATGAGAAAAAGAACTTTAGTGAAAATAAAATATCACAGAGATGAATTTACATTCATAAATTACTATTTTCACCACTGTAAAAATGTTGCAAACGGTTTTAAATTAACTTAGCGAAAAGCCGTGGCTTTATCTAAGTCACTAACAATATTATTTCACTACGAATGACATCACTTGTGTGAATTTTTTCGACGATAGCTACTCTCTACATGACATTGCATGCGCCCCACGATTGCATGGGCCCTACGATTTTATTAAAAATTCACACGCCCTATCATAGCTATTTAAAATTCACGGTCACAATTTTCCAGCTCAATATGTATAGGGTTATAAATATATATGGGGTTATAAATGTTTATGGGGCAAGGGAAAATTATTCGATATTTCTTAGTCTATTACTAGAACGTACTAAATTAATATTTGTTTGCACATAATTATTATCGCTTATAAAGTATATTTGGCACGCTCTTGAAAGACGTAATCATATTATTATTATTTTTGAATTTGCTCTACTTAATAACAAGTAAATATAATCTGCATATGGAAGCTTTAAAGTACAAGATATCGATAATCTTGATAAAATTAATATGCCGATTCACGGAAAAAATAACAAAATTAAAAAAAAATGTAAAGATCGCTCTTTGTAATACTGAAAAATAGCAATATTTCGATTTATTGATATTTTTAAAAAATGTCACGTTTTAATATACCAAATTACACAATAAATATTTGATATTCGTTTAAAAAACAAGACAAAAAAATTATATGTACTCATATTTTTCGGCGCGAGTTTTTAAGAATACTCCTTCTTATGTGCGCTGCTGTTGGACATATGCGATAATGATTAAACATGACAAAATTAATTAATAATTTAACTCATTCTTAAAGCTACAGACGTAACAAAAGAAATAAAATATATCCACGTAATTTCTGGCAGCACAGGAATAAAATGTTGCTGTCTGTCCACGATTTTAAAGCTTTGATACCTTGGACAACATTCGGTTAATCTAGACATTGCTTCAATTCTCTATAGGCATTGTACCGAAACTTGTGGCAGAAGTTTCAGTTGATTTACCCTTTATTAGTATTTGCTAGTGCATGTGTGCTCCGAAGAGATAACGTTGATACGGATTTATAAGACTTTTAAACAATGGTATCAAACCTAAAAATATCGACGCTTAAATCTAAATTTTAGTGTCGTAAAATCTATTAGAAACTGTCATCGATAAATATCGATATTTTCTAAAAAAATTTATACATCAATATTTTTTTAAAAGTAACTTCTAGAACTTTACTCTAGAGTTATTTTAAAATTTTCAAATATTAGATGTGGTTAAAAGATTGCACATCACTTTGATGTTTCAAAATTTTGGAAATCGGTATCAACAAAAGAAACCTGTCAAGCACAAATAGAATTCGCACTAAGATGGTTCCGTAAACATACTTTAAACTTTTAAAGGTCCAATTTACAAATTTGATTTTTCACAGGGTAATATATTGCCTATTATATCTTTCACAGGCGTAAACACATTAGGCATATTTAAAAATATAACTACAAATTAATGACTTTGGGGTTTTTTCCTCTACTTGTGCTGTAAAATCTTGCTTTTTGCCAAATTTTATGATTGGATGGAAAGTATTCTATATGTTTTGATTTATATACGAGTGTAAAAATGTGCAGCATAAAGGAACATATTTTTAGGTTTTTTTTATTGCATTGAGTGAGAAGCATGATTTTTTTGTAGCTCCAAAGCATCGTAGACCTAAGTATTTGGAATTAGTTTCAACATGATACCACGTGTTCCTGAGAAAAAGTGTCTTGACAGACAGAAGGACAACGAAGTAATCCTATTAGGGTTTCTGTTTTTCCTTTTGAGGTACTGAAGTACTGAGATCTAAAAGAAGGTAAATGAAATATTGGAATTTATTTTGAGAAACCCCTATAATGATTTTTAAAATATTTTTCTTTGTTTTAATTGAGAACTCCATGTGAAGCAAATATTTGCAAAATTTCAATCTTATAAATATAAAATTATGAAAAAAACGAATCTGTGATTTATGGAAAGACGAACGGATGGATCAATGAATATAATGAAGTTATATATATTTGGCTATTAACCGTTCAAAATGATGAATTAAAAATCAATGAGAAAAATATTTATTGTAAATTTTTGAAGAAATCTTCAAATATTCGTTCCTCAGAACATCACAGTATTGTGTGGTTCTGAGGAATGAATAATTTATCGAAATGCTATAAACGATAATTTGTTTCAAATTTGCTTGATTAATAAAATTATTGTCAAAAGATGATAAAAACAATTTTATTAATAATAATCTATTTATATTTAATTTCATTTTAAATTCAGTCCATATTTTCTTTTCAATTGATTGCATTGTTCAATGTTCTATTTCACTCGAACCGTATTACGCACCAGCTATATTATGAAGTCATCTGAAATTAATAGGACGTAATAACAACATTGAGTATCAAATAAGTTAGTATAAACACGACCTTTATAGTGGCCCAGGGAAAAGTTATGGGTTATTTCACGCGTACAAAGGGCTTCTCTAAAGCAGCGGTCTGGTAGTTTGATTCGGCCTTGGCTCCGTCCGAGTGAACAAGGTTACTGGTGCCGAAACGTTTCTCTTGTAATGTTATGTAGCCTATGGATAAAGAAGGAAATATGAAATATATGAAATTACTCTTTCTCATATATAAATAAATATCTTGTCATTGATAAATATGAGTACAAACGTGTATGTAATTTGTGCTAGCTTACCTTTAAATGACTTCAGAAAATGTTTTCTCAATTCTACGAGTAGGTATTTTTTATTTGTATAACTGTAATTTGAAGAGGTGCGGTGATCCGCACATTTTCATTATTCATCTTTGCTTGAAAAAAAAGGGTTTCATTTAAATATGGTTAGGACCCGATAATGAACTCCGGGGATATCCTAAGGAATTCTCTTCAACGCATGGGAGTAGAAGGCCCCTTTGAGAAAATTGATAGTGAGTTTTATAATCATTTGACATATTTTTAAAAGTATTTTAGTCACAGATGGTGGTTAGGGTCCATGATGAAACTGGATTGTGGTGGCTGAACTTCTCAAGTATTAAGTATTTATCGAATTTAAGTTCATTTAATTTGCCTTGACGAACTTTTGTTCTTGACTTTTCTTGACGACTCTTTCGTTCCCAAGCAAGGGTTTGATGGTGGAGTCTAAAGATGTTAACAGAACTCTTCAATTATGAGGAGTAGTTTCATCGAGTTTAGGTATAGCTTACTGATCTTGACGAGATTTTTGAACTCAAATGAAAGCCAAGGTCTGATGGCGGGTCAGGACAGTAACACTCCGATCGCGAGGAATAGATTCATCGTGTTTGGGCTCAGTTGACTTATTCTACTTTAAATTTGGCAGTATTTCTTCAAAGGTAATTTAATTGTTGCAATAAATATTATGTTAAGATAAATTATTTTGTAAAATATTAATAAACTATTTCGTGTCGCACAGTTTATTGTTTGAATATTTTTGAAAGTTCAAAATATTTACTAACAAATATTAATTACATTATGACATAACTTTCCGTCTTTCAATAAAAAATTTACAAATAAACAACGAAGAGTTTCAATAGAACTTCATTATTGGGAAAATGTACACTCATACCTCTATTTGAGGCTTGTAGCTCAAAAGCGGAATGAATTACAGAGTCCAATTTGAGATATGTTATGTAATTTTTTCATCAGAAACCGAAAATGTCATTGAACATTAGATGCAAACTTTTTTCTAAAATCTATACAAGTAAAGGCGAAATATCACTGATATACTTGTCATGAAATCTCCGGAAATATAAGGCCTACAGACTTGAAATTGGTAAGTTAGATTTATTATAAGACGCAAATATCTAATAAGAAGAGATTTTTTGTATGCAATGTAATATAATCCTTAAGGGAAATAAGGGATGTGAATTTATACCGGAGATCAGTTACAGGCGTGTTAATTCATACACACACACACACAGATAAATATATACATATATATATATATATATATATATATATATATATATATATATATATATATGTATATATATATATATATATATATATAGTTATATACATATACACACACACACGCATATATATATATATATATATGACAAAATTAAAAGGAACATTACCACAAGAAATTAGGTTCTATTAGTTTACGAAAAATTGTCGACCAACTGTAAAATGAACTTTATATTCTAAAATGTATCTTTATTACATCTTTGAAAGATATAATAGACAATAAATTAGAGGAAAGCAGGCGACATACTTACGTTGTGAAAAATTAAAATTTGTACATAATTTAATGGAAATACTGTGCACCCTTAAATGCATTTCGGCCCTTATGAACGGATGATAAATGAAGAACCTGTCAGGTAGGTTTTTTTATCGTTTATCGCTTACATTGTATGATTTGACTTGTGCATATTTTGGGGTTTCTTATGGTCACAAGTATAACTTATATTTCGTTTCATTATGCTTTAAGAGAATATTGAGAAAAAGTAAAGAAATTGAAGTACAGTTTTAAATATACCGAGTTACTTATTAAATATTTAAAAAATTAACCTAATGTTAAAAACTGATATAAATTAGTTAAACTGAAATCACCTTTGATTTTTAATTTTTTTATATTTATCTGGAATTATATACAAGCCCAATAGTATGAATATGCATTATTAATACCAGAGGTCAATGTGTTGGAAGTAATATCTAAGCGATATCTTAGAAATCACAAATGACCTATGTCATTCTTGATAGTAATATATAATCTGCACATTGTTTTCATATAACATACATAAAGATAAAAACTTGGAGATCAGAATGCAAAGGATAGAGCTTTCAAACGTCGCATGGCTTTGTTTGCTATGCACGTAACAGAACGACGTTAAAATGATTTTTAAACCAGCCAATCAATAGATCGAAACTTCTTCAACGCTATTTCTCTCATAACAATAACAGTCAGACATAATTTTTACTTTTTGAGCTTGGACTCCGAGCTAACGTGAACCATGTATACGCAGACGATGGTTATTTTAATATGCTGTATGTACTCCATAAGAAGTGATGTGTGATATTGTTGTTATATGAAATTTGTATTTGTTTGTTTGTATTTTCGTATATCCTACAAAAATATTGTTAAAAATTTACCAAAAAGAATTGTTATAGTCCGCCAAAAATATTTTCCCGCATAACCACAACCTTAGAAATTTATAAACTTAATAACGGTAGATCTGATCGAATTTTTTCTTGCACAATTTACTTTTCATTGTCAAATTATCTTTTGTTTTTAAAATATCTATGAAGCAAAGAAAAACTATTTCTTTTACTTTATAACAATGCTTTTCGTATGTGACATGAGATATTTGTATTTCTGCTAATAAATGCAATATGGCTCTCTCGTCGGTTTTCGTGATGTTTTGATGTTTTGAAAATTAATGTCATAATAGTAGTTCGATGACTCGTAAAATATTGTTTAAGTTTTGTTAGAACATAGTTATATTGAAAAAGGAAGTCAATTTTGATAGAAATATTTTTGCTCATAAATAATAAAACATGGAAGAAATAAGTACGGGATCATACATAATTTTTGTTCGACATTTTTTTTATCGTCTTCATAGAAATATAAATATAATCTTTATGAGACAATTATTGAAGTTTTAAATATTTTAAACATCTTGTAAGCCCTTATCAGTAAAAGTAGTTTCTTTTAAATTCGGATAAATTAAAGTTATTTTCCTTTTTCTTCTAGCCTCTCGCAGCTCATTAGGCTTATCCCCGGCATTGGGAGC
Organism: Druceiella hillmani; assembly: GCA_039881145.1. Taxonomy (NCBI): domain Eukaryota; kingdom Metazoa; phylum Arthropoda; class Insecta; order Lepidoptera; family Hepialidae; genus Druceiella; species Druceiella hillmani. Next base: position 36,383,714 of record JAYKKI010000008.1, read on the forward strand.
GGCGGGCGGCGCGGCGTGCACGCTTGCCGCCCTCGTATGTGCGGTGGCGTGGCGCGCGCGGCGTCGCTCGCGTCCTCCGCCCGCCGGTGAGAAGCTGTGGCCGACGCCCGCCGCTAAGCCGGCGCCGCCGCCGCCCGCGCCGCGTGATGCGGGTGCCGAGGTTGGAGCGGCGGTCGATGACCGTGAACCTGATCTTATACCAGCTAATTATTGTAAGTTTATACTTTATACAAACATATTTTTTATTAATATTTCTACTTCATTAAACACATCGCACATCCAGTACAACAACGTCAGAAGCGGTAAAATATATTTTTTTGTAGGAGACGCATTTAAAGACTTTGAATTTGATAGAGTAACAGGCATTTACAATTCGATAATTTGTTTAATAAATGAAGGATGTCATAACAACTAGTTTGACATATTGTTGTAGGAGCCTTTTTCCCATGTTTTGCAACATACAACTATTTTAACTCTTGTGTCTCCGAATTTGCGATGTATTACTTTTTGTTGTGTAAAAAAAATATCTCCCGTATTATTTAAAAATACACTCTACTGCAGTTTTTATAAAATTTTTAAACATCATTGTAATCTGGAAACACCAGTCTGAATAGAAAATACGGGATGAGTCGATAGGGATAAGATTTATTAATGATCAATGGATTAAAACATTCACATATCACATATTTGAATTATTAACCCATCAATTAATAATACCCCAAAAACACATCAATAATTTAGTTTTAATAGAATAGTCGTGGTCACCTAAAATAAAAGTTTATGTTCAGTTATCATTACAGTTGATGAATGTATCTACTGTTACGATGCTTCTCTATTTAATTTGATTGGCCCTAATTTTAACACATTACTTACTTGATCGTGGACTACTAAATGCTCCATCAGTTCAGAAATTTTACAGTCTTTTATAATCAGTTTTTGAGCTTGAGTTATTGATTCACATCTACCTTGATTCTGTGAAAATAATTTGGCATAACTACCCGGGATACCACACCATGTAAAAATAATTAAAAAGCAAGGCACTTCATTATCCTGATTTTGTTGTTAATATTGTTTTCTATTAATGGTGGAAACAATTCTTGTTTTCACCACTTGTTATTCTGTTAAATAAAAAAATATTATTTTTCCTTATTTTTTCATGTCGTTATTACTAGACGCCTGCATGAACATTATACAAATTTATTATTTTTAAACTTTTACATTTTTTACGTCTACGTTTGTTACGTATAATAGCAAATTGTATTTTCTACAAAAATTACATGTATAACAAATCAAGTATTTATTTTAACTCGACTACGATAAAGCGAAATAGAAAGGTCATATTTTAGTACTCTATCTATATGTGAATGTGGGTATATTTATGGGTATGGTTTCTAGGAACCGAACTACTGAACTAATTGTCATAAGTTAACAGTCGTTAGATTTTTATTAATATTACAGTTATCACAGGTTAAATAAATACAATACGACATCTACTGTTTACCACATTATTTCAGCAAATTAAAGGTGTGAATTAGAAGATTAAAATGATACTTATTATTATGTATGTGTATGTATATATGGAACGTATGTTCCATCATAACTCCTGAACCGTTCCCTCATAATTTTTAAAATTTACTTTTACATATGGGGTACCGGTTGATTTGGTTTGATAGTCTGAATATCTGAGATGAATGATTGTATATTGTGGCCACATAAATTTTTGCGTTAATTTTCTTAGGTTTAAACCTCACAGTTACGGGTTACAAATGAAAGGGTTTTGAAAAATCACTTCAAAAATATATGTCCCGTATGAAAATATTGAAAAATAATATAAACGGAGAAAAATATATTACATTACTTATTTCAACCCATAATGGAAGATAATAATGAAAATTTATTAAAATAAAATTTAAAAAATAGGTATATGACACATCTAGACGAAAGAATTTGAAATTAGGACAAGAAAAACATTTTCTAATAAAATTTACGTCGAGTTTTTTCCTGTAAGCGGCGCAACTTCTTCTAGTTACAGAATCGTTTAGCCTTCCCATGTTTTCATAGATGCTAATAAATAGATCAATCATAGACTGAACTGAATTAATAATGTCAGGAAATTTAAAAAAAAAATTAGAGTGACAGTGCTGCTGTGTCATCACTCTTCTATGTTGAGTAAATTTAATTTAACTTTCAACTATAAATTAGGCGATGTTGTTTCTAAACATTTACTACTAACTAATAGATTAGATCGATTAAACTTACAACTCGCTTATTAATACTAAGTTAAAATGGACTAAATCTCTTTTTCTTTCTGGAAATAAAGCAGAACAAAATAGTATTTATTTTTTATTTATTTACATGCAGTTGGAAAAACATTGCTATAATATACACACATGGTTCATAACGAGATTTAATTCTTGATAAACACAGCAAATAATCGATTCAATGCTACACATTTCAAGAATTTTATTCTCATTAATAACAAACAAACCACACTTTATTGCAACCGCGGTCAGGCGTCTGGGTATATGCACTGTGTGCGAAAATAGGAAATTCCAATATAACTTTGTTGAATTGACTTTATTAAAAAAAACAGATGCCACCATTGAAAAATAAAGATTACTTAAATATATATATATATATATATATATATATATATATATATATAAATATATATATAATAAAAGTTCTTGTACTTTGGTCATATTTATGTTCCTATACAACTAGGTAATCGAAAAATATTAATAATGCAGTCAGGCATTTGGATATATGCACTCTGTGCGAAAATAGGAAATTCCAATACAATTTTGTTTCACATGCCACCCCTGAAAAATTGAGATTACTTAAATACAGATATACCTTAAAATATGTACATTTATAACGTATCTTACATTTTATATTGCTGTAAATAATGGCTTTTTTAATTTATGAATTTGCATATTTCGTATCTTTTAATAAAGGTTCTTGTACTTTAATCATAATTATGTTCCTATAAAACTAGGTAATTGAAAAATATTGATAATGCGGTCAGGCGTTTGGATATATGCACTCTGTGCGAAAATAGGGAATTCCAATACAATTTTGTTTCGCATGCTACCATTGAAAAATTGAGATTACTTAAATATAGATATACCTTAAAATATGTACATTTATGACATGTTTTACGTTTGATATTGCTGTAAATAATGGCTTTTTTAATTTATGAATTTGCATATTTCGTATCTTTTAATAAAGGTTCTTGTACTTTAATCATATTTATGTTCCTATTCAACTAGGTAATCGAAAAATATTGATAATGCAAGTCTATGTTATAATGTCTAGAGGAAATAATAACATTGAATTAAGTTATAAGATAATATTAATGGGGAAAGAGCAACTTCATCTTACTTCATGTTGCGAGAGTAAATGTTACAATTGTATGTCCATTTAAGGCAATGCATCTGAAATATATAGCTGAAGAAAATTGGGAGCCTTATCGTAATTTGACTTTATTATTTTTATCATAGTTCATTTTAAAAATGGAAGCAATAGGTCACATTTTTCGTGCTTGCGATTTGAGATTACGACTGAATAACTTCGAACCCTAAATAACGATTTAATAATACACCCTGAGATTTAATAATACATCTGATGAGAATATATTATGTGAGCTTCAAATAAATTCTAACAAAATTATTAATATCAAATATAAAAATATTTCAGCACAGTCTGTCAATTACGTATAGACAGACAGTGCTCAAACACATTCACAGTATTGTTATTTTCCCTTTCTAAAAATCTCTTAATTATTATGGGTTTTTACTTGTTATGGAATAGAAATATAATGTTTCCTTGCTATTAAATTAATGAAACTTTTTTATAAAATAAAAATTCTAAACTCGTTTTATTAAAAATACCATTATTTCCACTTGAGTTTACACGATCGAAATCTTTCTTTGAAAAGATGTTATCTAGAATTAAATTAAATCTAAGTTATTGCATCTCTAACTCAAGCTTAGCACAATTTTATATTATACAATTTGATAAATTTTGTTAAAGTTTTATTGTTTAATAAACTTTTATTTGTTTAATAAACTTCTATTATTCTTTATCGTTTATTTCCTGTCAATGTATAAGTTTACAAATACAATGCAATACATTATTAAAAAACAATGAAAATGAAATTCAAGCACAAATATGTACCTGTTTTAAAAACACTCAAGTTTAGGTGTGAAAATGCGAATAGAGTCGGACGTCGTCGTGAAAATAAAAGTGCAGCCTCCTTCCTCTGCCATTTCTAGCGCAGTAGAGGACATCCACAGTGACTACGTTTCGCCACTCGGCATTTACATGAATCTAGAGGACCGTGAAGCTATCCGCCCAGATTGCGCCATATAAACCTTTGTGGATTGCATTCGTACCGTGCACTACGGTTTTACGAGTTCCGCTTCAGGGGTAGTCCTTCCGGTTGAGAACGAACGCAGGAATAATAGAATAACGTAGTTTTCAAGTTGTTTTTTGTAAAAAATACGTATCTAGTCATTACTTAATATTATTAAAACTTCTGTATTTTTTTTATTTGTCACCTTGTTTGACCCCTTCTGACAGTAATGTTGATTGTCGTGATATAGTAAGATTATTTTGTAGTGCGCTTCTGTCGTAGATAGCTATCTGAATTCAGTTTTTGAAAGTGCCTTTTATGAACGATTTGAGAGGCAAAAATTGGAAACTGACTAAAAAATAGTAGACGATAGCCGAGTTTTGAGTAGACTTCAAAAAAGTATTTTGTGTTTTTTTTCTGAATATGCTGATATTAATTATTTCTATGTTTAAATAGTTACGATGATATTAATTTACATGTAATAAAATATACTACATTTGTCTCCAGTGCAAATTTAAGATCCAATCAATTCCAAGAATTTTTTTTAATTTGTTTTATCAAATTTCTATTTTAGTTTTTTTTCCTCTTCACTTTATATCTTAAAACTTAATACAGATCAAAAATACATATTTAAAGTAAACAAATCTGAAGTGAGATTTCTAAGAAGGAAGCTGATGCCTTTCGATGTTCTCATGTATCCATCGGAATATTTTATTCTCTTGCATAGCTCCTATTATCAGATAATCAAGTAATGAAAAGAATATCGAATGACACATGTTAATGATGCTGTTTGTAGCTCGTAAAGAATTTTACAAAACTTAATTAAGCATCTATTTTTGAAAAGTAATTTCTAAATAAGGAATTTTTTGAAAAATTTTATCTAATTTGTGAAACTGACTAAAAATTCATCGGCATATTCTTGGACCGTTAATATTGATTCGTAATATGAGCCACATATATATAATATCAATTTAGTTATGTTGAATATATTTGGCGTTAATTTTGTAGAAATTCATTATTCACAATTAAATGAAACTACGTGATGTAGTATTATTTCTATTTCCTTTAAGTCCTTTACCACGACCTAGGTTTCGTTTTATTACAAAATCTTTATGTGGGCGCTTAGCAAAGATTTAGTTATGTTATAAATTTGATAATATTCTAACAAAATTTAATTCTTTTCGCAAAAATATTTTTTAGAAGTACTCAATGACCTATTCAAAATACTATTTTAATATATTTTTTTATAGATATGGAAAGAAAATATTTTTATTACCGTCAAAGTACACTGAAAATTATTTATATAGTAGATATATAAAACTTCCCGATGTTTTATTGCAGATTTAAAGAAATCTACTTGAAAGAAGTCTAATAATAGATGATATCATCCTTGACCGGTTTCAATTTTACTATTAATTTCAAACCGACTAAACTTCATAAGTTTAAAAGTGATATCATTCTTGACCTGTTGAAATTTTACTATTAATTTCAATCTAACGAAACTTCACAAGTTTAAAAGTGATGTCATTCTTGATCAGTTTAAATTTTACTATCAATTTTAATGCAACGAAATTTCAAAAGTTTCAAAGTGTTGTCACTTACACTTGCGTCTATGATATGAGGTGTACAATAAAAAACCTATATGATAACTGGGGTAAAATTTAAACAAACACATAGCTCGTTAAATTGGAAAGCAATGGCATTATGCAAATTTTGTATATTTTAATTCCCGAATGTAGTACAGAGCATTAACCCGTCTTTCGTCATTGCAGAAATTTCCCTTTTACCGCATGTAATGACGTTTTATTTCAAAACTAAACAAATATAAAAATAATCTTAACACAATATTTGCGTATTCATTTTTTTATAAAATTCCATAATTTAGTCTATTTACACAATTTAGTCTATTTATGGACATCAGCTGACTCGAAGACGGTACACTTGTTTTGGCTAATTCTGGCAAAGCTGTCATGAAAGTATACAATTTTGTTTGGTAAAATATATGAACCTACATTTAATGTAATCCAGAGAAAGCTATATGATAAAAAAATAAACTTAACTATAAACTAACAAAATCTATTAATACTAAATGAATGAAATATAAGGAATCGTGACAGCAGTCTACACGCCTTTCGCGCAAAATGATGTAAACACAATCAAGAGAAACGAATAAATATCTTTCAGTATCAACTCAAGCGTGACGCAATCAAGGAAATGGTTTAAAGTATTAGCATAATGTACAATTTTCATTTTCTTCTCACAGCCCGTGAACGTTACACCAAATAAACGTGAAGTCTTCAACTCGTCCCGTAGTAGTATCTATTAAAGTATGTACGAACACACACACACATATATATATATATATATATATATATATATATATATATATATATATATATATATATTAATATTTGTATGTATTCCTTATTCGCCCGTGTTTGTTCAATGTCAAGCGACAGGAAATTGAAACCCGCTTTGTACTCGGCGCAAACAAAACTTTAAAGGTTTCCCTAAATGTCTGTTAATGCTACGAGGAACAAATCAATTTGCTGCTTACACCATTTCCAGAAGATATTATTCAAGATTTAATATATTTCTTCTGAAATATGGTAAAGACATTGCAGACTTCCCGCGACGCTTTGAACTTGTCTAACTCGTTAGCGGAATTAGACAATCTATTTAATGTAATGTTGAATTAGCTCACCAATTACCTTCTTGAAAACGTTGTTTGAAACCTTTGCTATCTCTATAATTCCCTCTAATGCGTACTGTTTTACTTCACGGAAATAATAATTGCTGAATTGAAAGGTTTAAAGATAACGTAATATTTGTATGATAAATGACACCATATGAAACATATAGGATGATGTTTTGAATAGATTCACATCAGTAACTAACCTAAAGTCATTACGTTATGGTGTACTATTGGACAATCTGCAAAATTTTGTAATTATTTGTTAATTATTTTGCTCAGGAAGGAGTAGGTTTCCAAAAAATCAAACTGTAGTTTAGATCATTGGACCATTTCTAAAAAATAGTGTTATATATAGTGTTATATATTTATATATCATAGTTTCGACGATATAAATAATAATAGTGTTATATATTTATATCGTCGAAACTTTAAATTAAACGTATTTGTGTTAAAAATACTTGTATAAATACTGTATTGTTATTTTTCTTGAATCAATCAAACTTCGAAAAAATATTAAAAGCGATTTTGGTTTTGAACTCAACTAAAACTCGGCAACGAAATTCCATATTTTTCTCTGTAATTACATTTTTTTAATATTGATATCAAAATCATATGCCATATCTAAGTTATCAAAAGTATCCAAACAATTTAAATATACGAAGTTTTTAAATAAATAAATTTCTTTTAAATTTTTGATCTAAACCGAAATAAAGACCAAAGAGATTTGAGTTATTTTTGAGACAGATTTTTGTGCTCTTAGAAATACATTTTCCCATGATAGTGAGAATTTTTCAAGATACTTAAAGTAGGCTTTATAGAATATTAAGTTTCTTTTATTAGTAATTGTATGATATGGTAAAAATTTATTACTGAAGATTTAATAGTACTAAAAATTTTCAAAACAAAAACAATAAAAGTAAGCGCAAGCTAAAAAAATGGTTATTCAATTAGAATAAAAAATTAGCAATATTCTTTAAATTGAAACAAAAATAAAAAAGTAAGAAAGGTACGCTTAATACTTTTTGTACAACTTAATACTTTCTTAATATGCTGTAAAAGCGATGATAATTTTATGAATATGGTTGGAAACAGCTCAGAAAATGCTTTTAAAATACTAATGTTATATCAAATTTTACTTAAACACTATATTAAACTAAGCAAAATTTCCCAAATTCAAACATAATGCAATGAAAATTTTCTAGAAATTCAATGTTTATTCCGTTCTAACACATAGAATGACGATAAATAGCCATGAAACATCATGAAACTTCTATATAAACTGGTGATATTTGAAAGAACTTTAAAATTTTTCTGATTTTGGTAGGATTTATTTGTAATATCACCTCATATAATTTTAAGTGGTTTGATCAAATATAGACTTGTAAAAAATACTTTAAAGTTATGTAATTTTTTGTTCAGACCGAATTAAACGTATTAGTTTATTTAAAAAAAAACATATTTTCTATTAGCTTCAAGACATTTCCCATTGAGAACATGATTATCTTACACCATATTGTCCTTACGTACTTATAAGGCGTCTCACTGCATCGAAAGGTCTCCATTTTGATTTAAGAAAGTTTAAAGTTTAAGAAAGAAAGAGGGAAAGCGTAACAGAAGTGGGGAGCAAACACTAACGCGTGAAATATCTCTACCACATTTAACAGTGCTAACTAGATAGCCTTATGAGAAACATGACTTTTTTGTTTTTATTATAAGCAATTTAATTTTTCACAACTAAATGAAACTACGTGATGTAGTATTATTTCCACTTTATTTAAATTCTTTATTACCATCTAGGTTTCGTTGTATTACAACATCTTCAGGTGGGCAATTTGTAAATATTCCAGAAGAATCTTTACAAATTGCCCACCTGAAGATGTTGTCATACAACTAAACCTAGGTTGCGGTAAAGAATTCAAATAAACTAGAAATAATACTACATCACGTAGTTTTATTTAGTTGTGAAAAATTTAATTAAAATGAGTTTCTTCAAAATTAAAGAATCTACAAAATTTAACAATCATGTGGTCGAATATATTATGATATTACTGTACAATAATGATGATGTCATGGTGCAATAGATGCCGTGACATGTTTTTAAAATGAATAATTTATTTCAAATACTACGTTCTTTTTAAAAGTATATTTTTAATGTCCTGTACTTAAAGATATCCAACGGCGTCATATTATTGTGGCAACGTTGTTCGCTTATCTGTTCGACAGACGATCCGACGAACTAAGCTTCTTGCTCCTAAATGGAAAGAACCCGCGTATCACAAACTGCATCTGAACTATGACAGCATTATTATATTTATAAAAAAAAATTGAGCGTGTCAGTCCCGACGTGCGACTGGAGTATAATCATTAAGTATGATTGTCTTTGTATGTGTAAAATAAGTAACACTGTTTATAAATATAAATATCAATATCATTAAATGTAAACGGAAAATTATTTAATAAAAAAATGCTGACAATATAATTATTTTCAAGTAAAACACAAATGAACAAGATCAAATTTATACAACAAAATTTAAAAAGAATTAGTAACCTCAGACTAAGATAAAATTAAAAGAGTCTTTTTCATTTTGTAGGACGGAAGACATCAAATATTCACGCATTTAATGATTACATCTCGATACAAGCGAACGATAGTAAACTATGTGTGTCACACTCCTTCATTGCGATTACGCTATAAGAAAATACCAATATGTGTGTCACATTCCGTCATTGCGATTACGTTTTGAAATCTCAGTCTAAAGATGCGCAGAAATATTGCGCGGAGAGGCAACCTAAAGGTCATACTTTTTAACAATGAATTTCGTACGATTAGAACCTAACGGTTAAACTTTTTTAACGCTCTGACCTTCGTACACTCTGAACTTCTGATTTTACTCTTACTTCACACCAGGCGCTATATATGAAAATCGATTCTTATACGTAAACTTCTTAATCGATTCTTTATCGTAAACGACAAAATTTCTGCACATCGAATCGAAAATCAATTTGTCATGAAATGCGTCACGACCATGATATCATTAGCCAATTGTCGTTTGGATAGTGATGAAGTTAAACAATACTGAACGTTTTTATTACATACGAGTATTTTCCTATAAACATCTTTCACATGCAAAAAAATGTCTACGTTCCAACACGCGCCCACATGTTCACTCACATCATGTTAAAATATTAAATTTAATAAAATAAAAAAAAACAAATCCGAATGTCAAGCTGTATATTTACTTCTTCAAATATTTTTATAATTTCTCTCTAAATGTTTCTTAATAATTTTTATTAGTTCATACATTTTGAAATATTCTTATACTCAACTATAAATATTTATTCTTTTCGATTCCGATCGTCTTTATTATATTTGAAAATAGAAACACTTTTATTTCAAAGTTTAAAACTAATATTTGTAGGTACTATATCTAATGTTTTTTCTTAAATATGGAACTACCAAAATCGTTCAATATGAATATTTGTGTTACCAGTGATTTAAAAGTAAAATATGGACTTCTTCAAAATTTCTAACGAACGTAAAATGAATACTAATGTGAACTCGTGGTGCACAAAATTCACAGCGCTCTAACACATTTAATTTCCATATGCAGCCATTTATTAATTCAATAATAGAAGAGAACGAACATTAGTCCTACCTTATTCCTAATAGGGACCGAGCCAATAGGCAATAAAACCGTACGATGCAAAATTTGAAAAGCAGTTTCCATGGGGAATGCCCATAATAGTCCATAGAGATAATGGAACAAACGCTACGGACGGGCATTGCCTAAAAATGGTCCTGCACCCGGCTGACCGCTGGCCCTCCTCCCACGAAGTCCACCCTTCCCACCACTCCCACCCCTGCGCCTCGTAAATCCATGCTCACCCGCCTTTATCATATTATACCGCATGACTTTTTATTGAAGCGAAAATGGCATTCATTACCACTCGATTTATGAGGCCGTATGTTTTCTCTCAATATATGTTCTACGTACGCATATCTTCTACGTCCAAGCGGAAAATATTATGAGCATATATATTCCGTACGCGAATATTATAATATGCGGAGCGCTTATTTATATTCCTCGCATTCCCCCCATCGTTTCATTTACACCTTGCTGGACATCGTATTTATGGCTCGCTCCAGCGAAGCCTTTTTTTATCCGAAGCATAATTTGCTAACTATGTAGTTATATGTGGAAAACAAAGCGTTGAAACATTTTTAATTTTATAAATTTCTTTCAAAACGTATGAAAATGGAGCAAAGAGACCGCGGACGTCGCATTGCGGTGAAAATTTAATTTGTAACGGTGTGATTTATGATTTGAAGTCTGTTGAGTGCGATTACGCAGGACCAAAAAAACTGTAGTCTAGTATATAAGACGCGATTGTAACCCGATTTATATGTATGTGGCAAGATATTCAAAAATGTTTGATGCATAGGAAGCCTGATTCAGGTGCGCATATAATAACGATGGTTGAAACCAGAATTATTCCATACTCATTAACTGATTGAATACCTTCGTAGAATATTATGTAATTTATAGCTGACAATCTGATTTTTGCGAAAGTAAGGTTTAAAAACAAATATATAAATGGAAGGATGAAAAAGTATAATGAAAATATGTTTGCCTTTTTTAATTCACATTCGTAATTTTAACAAGCCTAGAAAATTTAAATAAACATTCAAAATTAAAAAATTGTTAATCAAAGATCAAATATTTACCAAAGTATGAGTACGTCACTGAAAACTCCTTTGTCGCTTTTGTTTATTATAGAATACTTCGACATCGACATTTTTTCAAGGTAACGTACACACACATTTTAAAAATTCCCGTGATCAAACATCAACTAAGACAATAGACTTAATATTTATGGTTCAGACGTATAACAACTACCTTTTAAGTCAATGTTTGAACTAAAATAAAAAATGTATCCTTTAAATGTCATTTTGACAAAATAATCCAAATCACATCCCGTAGAAATTACCAAACAAAAAACGAGTTTACGTATATACACACATAAACATTGACATTGTCAATATTAGCTTGGGCGAATGATAACCATCATTTATGACAAGACAAAAACAAAAAAAAACATGCATCAATATGTTTAAAAGCTTTTTTGACAAAATAATTTAGATATAAAAGCAAACCAAAAAAAAGTTTAATGTGTATTACGATATTCAACACATATTCAAACATTAACGTTGTTGAACGTCAATTCGGACGAAAAACCAATAATTTTATGTCAGGGTTAAAACTAAAAAACCACAAACAGATATATATTCAAAAGTTATTTTAATAAAATTATCCAGATCACATCGTGATATAAATGCAAAACCAAATTCAGTTCATACTTACACTTTTATCCGTCATGGCATAATCGGAATTAATTTTATTTGAAACATTTTTTTTTCTGCTCATAATATTTATCTGTAAATATGATTGAGAATCGCGATAATACATTGATCATAAGAAAACACATTTTCTAATACTGTGTCTCGTTAGTAATAAGACAAGAAAATTAACGGTTAATATTTCTAAGCCTCTCATGCCTATTTGAAATAATTTACGAGAAATATGACTGTCTACGTACTACGTACATAAGTATTTTGTTATTACAAGGACTTTTCACTAGATACGAAGTAAATAGCTCGTTATATATGAGTTATGTCGGAAAAACGTTTGGAAATTGTTTTGAAATTTTTTTGTTATTGTGTTGGAAAGTCTAGATTATTATGTTTAATATTACAACTTTATAAAGCTTTCTAAAAATCACTTCTACTTATTATATGCAGCCTCTTTAATAAAATACAAAGCAAAATCAAAACTTTGCACAGTTTCTACTAGCAACATAATAAGAAATATTTTCCAATGCGTATGTACTTTTGTATTTCAAATTTAATATATTAACAAAGCTAATAAGGATTTTATCACAATTTAGATGAAATTAAAGGCTCATGTCTGATTCTATCACGTGGAAGAAAAAGTACTGTAAGATTAATAAGTCACTTACTTTAGAAGGTCGTTATTAAGATGAACGACAAAGAAATCAAGAATTTTTTTTTCATCTTTTCAAGTGGCTGCTAAACTCCAATTTGTTTCCAACACACTGTTTTAAATTTTAATTATATTTTTAAATTTAGCTCATTTTTACTAATGAAAATATAAATTCAGTTCTGACTTGTTTTCGAAGCAATTTTCTAATCAATACACTTATTGAATTGTATGTAGAGAATTTTAGACTCAGCTTCTTACATATTCTAATCTATTTCTGTAAAGGGTTTTCTATTTAATTACATATTTGTCTGAAAATAACTAATGTGGCTAAAATTAGATAGTAAAATAATTGAAACTCGAGTATAGTAATCAGATATATCAAATAAATCTTTATGTTTGTGTAATAGAAGCCGCAGTAAAAACAATCTACTCTAAAATATGCCCAAAAACTCAAATTTAACATAGATATACTTGTAATTACCACGATTTTTGATCATATTAATTTATTGTTTGCTGACTGAGCATTCATAAAGATAAAGATATTTTAAATTACTTTTAAGTGAAACAAGAAAATAAAGTTTATAAAAACAATGGATAAATCATATAAGTAAGTACCTACGTACGCCTTAGTTTATGCTGAATTTGTTTTACAAAGGATTCATCGTATTTAAAAATGAAACACTGCTACTACTAAACTAGTACATCATTACGTGCCAAAGCTCAGACTCAGCTTAGATTTAAGAAAAATTCGTAACTTTTATTTTGAAAAAGGAGAATTACAATTCATTACACCGAACATAATACGCGTCATTCATTTATTTTAGGTAGAAGCTGAACTTTTGTTGAAAGTATATAATAATGCCGGAAAGTATATATAAATAACAAAAAACAAAAGCCGAAATCAAAATGGAAATTTTGGTAACGGACCAGTAACGTATAAAACCGAATCTTCGTTTTTTTAATCATAGTTTCCAGTTATATTACCGTTCCGTATAAAATGTTCAGGCTAAACGTTGACATTCTGATGAAGTAACTGATTCAGAATTATTATCGAAAACTAATAAGTGTCATGTAAAGATAGTATCATATTTTCATAAGGGTAAAAGACACGTAGTCCTAGAAAGAAACCAAATGGTCAGCAGTGCTTTTAATCTTCCCATTTTCTACTTTTCACTATACTCTCGTGTTATAAAACTAATAATTTTCCTAAATGGAGATAAAAGTTGATCTTCAGAGCGAATTAACTTTATAAAGGTTAATTTGTAAAATAAAAGGAAGCCCTTTGAAGATATTTTCGTAAAACTAAAATATAAATACTTTGAAAACTATGAGGCTGAAAAACTTCTAAATTAAAACGCAAGTTTTTTGTTTGAAAAGTTTTAGAAAATACTTTCATTTTTTTGATAGATAATTTAACCCGTCTAAGGACTGGACGCTAATTAGCGAATTTACCCAGTTTGTTCAAGAACAATAAAATTCCCGACACTGCACCGCCAAAATTTAATCATCAACTAACTGCGAAAACTATTTCAATGGAAACTATCTACAACCATAAATTTTCGAAAATGTTATGAAATTTTCTAAATGACGAAATATTTTTTTATTTACAAGTATATAAAGAAATATTAAAAACATTTGTCAAATTTGGAAAAGACTGTTTTCTTGTCCGATTTTCAATTACTTCATAACATTTCGTGAATTTTGGCAGATAAAAAACTAGTTTTTTTTGTGAGGAAAACTCAAATAAATTTATAAAAGGAACATTTAAATTCATATGAATTCAGAGTACATACAAAAGTTAAAAAAAATGCGCAAACATTATTGAAGAAAAGTGGAGTATAGAGTTTATGCTGCGCACGGAAAAAAATCGCATAGGAAAACTAATTATCTTTTTATTCTACAAATGTCTGATGAATTTGGTATTTTTTTTTTAGAATTTCTAAAAAAAATCTATGTAATTTTTATTCAAACAAAAAGAAAAGCTTGGAATTTTTATTATTCACATATTACCGCAGTGTTTTCTAAAATCGAGTCAAAAAAGTATTTATCATTTGAATTTTATACTTCCATTTATGCAAACATAATTTTCAAAATTAATATAAATAAAAAATATTACGTTTTTCTAATAAATTATGATATTTCCAACCTATAAACTTCAAATTTTAGGCTATAAATTTTAAATGATATAAACTTTCGACGGTAGCCGGCTTGAACGAATCTAGGTCTACAAATACCTCAAATCAATGGTACAGGAGAAGCAAATAGCCTCCTCCGCAAATATCCATACCCGAATCGGACAGAAACCCACCGCATTCCCCTTACTCAAATATTGTCTATGAAGGAAATACAACATCACCACTCCGACTAATATTCGCCTTTTTCCGACGTTAGGAGTCCTTTTCCAAATGAAATATCTTCGGCAGATCCTGGTGCATTAATTCGCCTCCGTGGGCATTTTAAATGACAATATCTTATATAATTAACTGAACATCAAATATCGAATTCAGCAGCGTCATCTCAAATGATTTGGATAAGTATTTCGCATAAGCGAGACTTGCCTCCCTTATTAGATTCTTTGGGCAATCCAACCTGATGAATAAAAAGTCCAGTGAGATGCACCAAAGAAAACCTGGTTGGAAAAAACACAGACAGATCTCAGAAGAAAAAAATCCATTTATACAATACAAAATACATGGCTCCTAATCAGAAGAAGTGGACAGAAGTAGTAGAAAGAGGTCGTGAACCAGCAGCACCTACACAATTATGGCTTCGAGGTTGCTCTCACTCTTATGCTAGCTAAAGACCATTAATTCAATAATTATATATCTGAATAAATGTAATTATTGAATTAAGGATCTTAGGCGACAACAATAATAAATGTAATTATTGACTTAATGATTTTAGGCGACAACAATAATAAATGTAATTATTGAATTAATGATCTTAGTCCAGCATAGGATTTCTGGATTGTATTAGTACGGTACGTTCGGAGAAAAGTTTCCTTCCCGAGATTGAAAACTCTCAAAATTTTTGAGAGTTTCAAAAACATTTTAATAGTTTCTTATAGATATATCGAAATATTCAAAATTAAATTTTAAAACACTTTCGAGCCTATTAGCAACCAATCACAAAATACATATCTACCATTTCAAGTATTCAATTATAATCAATACTGACAATGCTCCTCAAAATAGAATAAGAACACATAGTGTAGAAATGGAAAGAGCTTGTACTAATGCAAATTTTTTTTTGTAAAAAATTCATGTAGTTGCTTAATGCTTACTGAAGAAGACTATTAAAAGGCGGTTACTTCATTGAACTCATTGGATAAGTTGAAACAAATATTTGATCGTGACGTAATATGAATTAAAATATGTCAGAATGCTCAGAAAATTAGTTTTCCCAGTTTGGTGAAAATATTTATCGAGTCTTGAAAATCCCGGCAATTTTCAGAACGATACAGAAACTTAAAATTAATTCCGAAATTTAGATCCCCATCGAGACTCGATGCCCCATTCTGTAGCTAAATGTACCATGGAGAACCATGCTTTAAATTCACACTATATATTATAATACTAGGATTGGTCCAGTAATACATTGTACCATGTCAATTTATAACTTGAATAACATCATGTTACATTTAGTATTTTAGATATTTATCTGGGAGTTACTTACATCGGATGAGACAAAACTTAAATATCCTCCATGTAATGGAGTTTACACTTTAAAACAAAAGAAAATATATAATAAAATAATTCGCTGTCCTTGGAAAACCTTGAAACTATACTTCATGGCATTTATTTTATATTATGCAATAAATTTACATTCTTAATTGCCTTTCATATAATTTTAGCCAAATTACAAATTTTGTGTGAAACAAATTTTGCCATTGCATGAATGCATCAACCACTAACAAAGAACCTACATAAAAGCCATGAATAAAACGCAATATATCCACAGCACAAAAGACCCACCCGCACTGTGTTTTGTTGAAATCGCACGACGACGGTTATAAATATCAAGTCGCTGTTTGAGCTTTTATTCGCAAAATAGCATTGCGCGGGCGCCGACGGGATACCCGCCGAGGTAATAATTTAAAAAACTGAAAAGAGCAGTGGCGTAACGAAGTTATATTGTTTTTAACATTTTCACATCAAGAGTAGAATGCATTGTGCGGCGTCTGTGAAGCGATAGCGGCGACGTTGCGACCGCGACGGTCGTAACTTTTGTCACTGTTTTTTTTCCATGCAACGCAACAATTATTCACGATGGCTTTTGCGCAACTAGTCGCAATATCTGTTTTCATACCGATGAGTTGAATAATAAACCAATGAATCATTTAGTACAGTGCGAAATGAAGTGGTGTTATGATTTTAGTTTCAAACAAAGCCTTTTTTTTCAAAACTTTGTTCTGGCACGTTTCAGACTGGATCAAGTTTTATGCAGTAGACTATTGTAAAAAGGATTATATATGGCATAAGAAAAATTAGTATTTATATAAGTTTGTAACTTATGTACAGTTTAATTTAAGGGTTTGTTGAAAATATGGGAGATTCCTTAATTTCATTCGATAATTAACATACACAACAATCATAGAAAGAAAAAAGGTTTATAAAAGATAAAAAAAATTCGAAAAAAGAGGTTCATAAATTATACAGAAATAACTATTGCGTTAACAAATAATATTTATTTATTCTATTATTAGGTGTAGATGTGAATGAATTTTGCCTTTTGTATATGAAATTTAGCGACGTATGATTATGTTTTCAAATCATAAGTTTTGCTCATCTTGAGAACATGTAATTATTCCAATCTTAAAGAAAACAAACTTCTAATATAACACAATCGAATATATTTTTTAATTTAAGATTCCAGTTCAGTTAACTTAACTACTTATAGTTCGAGGTTGATAACAACAGATATAACTAGACCATAGAACATGAATATTTATCAGAAGAATTGACATTTAGTTAGAATGATTGACAGTAAACTTACCGATATTCTTTATTATTTTATAAGTATAAGACTTCCAAATAACGTGAGAAGCCTTTCGGGTTTCAAGCCTTTCGGGCCCTAATGCAACTCGATCACAACAAATGCATTTACATAATTTCCCTATTGCAAACACATGGAAATAACAAAATAACTAATAATTGTGTACACGTAAGTATATTTTTTTAAATATTGTCCTAGCTGCAAAGGGAAACCAAGGTACGGATATAGTAAAATTTGAGGACAACATTGAGCAAATAGCGTCATCTTTTTGAATCGCTGATTCATCCACCCTTTAGCACCGACCTAGCTACCAGTGATTTTTATCTGAGAAAAGAGTTCAGAGGAAGAAAATTTGAGGTTAACATTGAGGCGAAGGAGACAATTTCAGCTCATTTTCAGGGTAAAGACAAAATTTTTTTTTGATGGTTTAGAAAAATTCATTTCAAGGTCTAATAAATGTGTTGAGCTTAAGTCAAATTATATTGAAATAGAGAAATAGTTTTATTGTTATATTTATCTTAAAATCCTATTGTTCCGCGGACTTTTTGACCTCCCCTCGTATCTCGGCGATAAGAAGAGCAGGCAGGGAAATGTACAAAAACCAGACTTACATAAAAAAGAGTGAGAAATGTCAGCACAAAGAGGTTCATTGTGAGATTTAACCATTCTCTAGTGGTAAGAAGTTTAAAAAGTTGTGAAGAAAAAAATGTTGGAAGAAAAATTATTTTTAAAGAATATTTTGTTCATGTGTATCTATACTAATTAGAAGTTTTTGGTCTACATTTTGATTTTTTTAATGGGACATATTTTCAGTACAGCGAAATATTTACGTCCAATAAATATTTTGAACTAAAATCATTATTTTAAAATATCAGTTTTTTACTTCCAAGCTCGTGCAAATATTATTCCAAGAAATATAGTCACTTTAATTATAAATACCCCACCGCAGTATTAGGAGTGTGCCTGATGTCGGATTTTCTTGTACTAAAGTAAGTTTTTTCTAAATGAATTAAGTTTAGTTAGTCAAGTAACCCATTAGCCTTATTTGATCACCGTTTAATTTAAGCAGCATGCAGTAAAACAAATAAATACCATTCATAAGTAATCAAACTAGTTAAAGCCAAAACACTTCACCCTAACGACTTACCCAATTAAACCCATCTACGAAGAGTCTCAAAGACAATCAGCGACATAATGTATGCTTCGCAGGCTTTAATTACAGCAAAGTTATCATATTTATAGTCTTTTCATATAATTATTACGTCATAGGCCGTAAATCGAACTATTAAACTTGAACTAGGCTTCATAGTTAGCAAACCGCAGGCTCGCTTCCCCTGAAAATTAACGACACTTTTGTTATTGTCAGTTGAACGCATGTACCGCCGTATTCCGTCGTCAGTTGTTAAATATTGTATCAGGGCGAAGTTGGAGCTCAATCCTAGTTTCTAGTTCTGTCCTAATTTAAGTAGTGTTAGCGGGGGCGGCGCTGTAATTTAGAGGTGTTGGCGGTCGTGAATGTCTCACTTTATTGCAAAAGTTCATCGTGAAAAGTTTTGACCGAAAGAAACATTCAAAAGTCGACACTTTGAAGAATGACGAAGAAATAATTCAGTAAGATATTCTTAAGGCGCAAGATTTATTGCGTAAAAATGTAACTTTTTAATTAAAAAAATCGTAAATTTGAACTTGGTAAGTTGCGTTGGTGTTTTATTAATTACAATTTAACGCTTTGCGACGTTGGATTGTGTTTTTTGAGTTATTTTTTGAGATATTTTTTTCTGTCATCGGGTTATGTCGACCTTATTTGGCTACGCCATCGTATGTTGGAAGGCATACAGTAATGGAATGATTTATTTTTATATACTGACGCAATTTTCAGTAATTTATTCTTTCATACATTATAAAGTTACTTGTTATCGGCGCATAAACTAGAAATAACTTTTATATGTTGTTTGTCGAGTTTATATGTCTCGCTTCTAATTTCAAAGTTTGTGAGTTTTGGAACATAGAGAGAATTTTTATTTTAAATATTTATCTTTCTGTATATTTGATACTAGACTTATAAGTGATTATTACAAATATTTTGCATTGTGACAGTATTATAACATAATAGTAAACCAATTTTTTACTGTACTATCATTAGGTATGATAAAATAACATAAATAAAATATTTATATGATTTTATTCATCAAAGTTACCAAAATATAGACCTTTGTGTTATTATGTTTAATGATTGATTAAAAATATGTAATTAAAGAAGGCTGAACCGACGTATATAATAAAATTGAGGTAAGACCCTGTCTGTGCATAAATTATGAAATAAAATTCCGCAAAAATTTTAATTTACGTTTTTTAATTTAAAAAAAATTATTATTTTATATTAAATTTATATTTCTCGCGGAGGTAATGCAGCTAATTAATAAATAAGATAAAATATTTAATATTATATAATTTATATAAATACATAAATATTTAACAGCGTCATCTGATTGTTTAATTATAGAAAAAATGTCATAATAGCATGCAGTTTGATTTCTCTTCACTAGATGTCAGTTTTAATTTTACTTCATACAAATATTTTAAATTTTATAATACACGAGGAGGGTGCTATCACGAGGGAATATGATGAAAAACTGGAAACATGCAATAAAGAATATCCTTTTCCGAGGAAAAAGCGGGTAGAATTTTAGTTACAGAATAAACGTACCACATCAAAGTATTTTACTAGACACGTCATGTGTAGTAAGTGTTTGATGACAGTTACAAAAAATGGAGAGTTTAGTAAAAAGCCAAAGTTAGCACTTTCATGAGTTCAAACTTTAAAATATGCATCATTTTCCTGCCTCACTGAATATTTTTATCGGCACAGTGCGTAAGTCTTTGAGGAAGTTGTAGATAGAGATGGTGCAGGTAGAAATGGTAAATGGTCATATTATTCAGTACAGACTAATTTTACTCATTTCTTTACAAGCTAAAATGTATTGAAACCTTCTGCAAATATACATTAAGTTCTTAATTTGATATACTAACCCTTTGAAAAAACTCATCTTTTACGGTTTCGATAATTCTTTTTTTTTGTATATGCAAAATATGCTTAATAAATCTTTGGAAACATAAGCATGTTTCCAAAGATTTACAAAAGTTTAGTGATTCATTGAACATTTATGCATAAATTTTCATACACTTTGTTTGCATTTAATGTCTGGAATTAAACAAACTCTACTGAAGTAGTTTCATAAAAATCTTCAAAGCTTATAGGAGGTACTAAAAACGTTTTGTTTTGGAGAAATTGGTCCAATACGATAATGCTATATTACAAGATATAGACATTCTCGGGTACTACTTCTATGCTTTGTTGTGTTTTAATAGTAACCCAATCGTTGACGAGCGCTATAAACCAAAATGGCCAAGAACAATGGTAACAAAGTGGAAAATTAGAAACGTAATGTCTACTTCGGAAATGAGAATAAACTTAAGAACATGTTAATTCTCGTAGATGCTAAAACAATATTTTTAAAAATGTTCGTATTCATTCGATTTTATTATGCTTATATCTTTCCAACTTTCATGATTTTTTTTAATTAGAACATACCTTAAACTTAATTGACTTGAAGTACGGATCGACTCAATTGTATTTGATAGTTTGCATATTTAATAACTGATTTACATTATTAAATAGCATTATACTCATTATTTCAATTAAATTTATAAATATTACATTAATTCATTTTCTCATTATTTACTTATTTACATTTGAAAATGTACACTCTGGCATATGAAGTAAAAAACCTTATTTTATTTAAAAAATACATAATTGCACACATTTTGGAATAAATTTGGAACAATGCTAATTATCTAAGACGAATTACTTAAAAATAATAAATTTTCGTCTTTGTCTATAGCCGAGCCCCCACCGACGTACGGCCGTCCTGCACTCAGCACCGCCAGCAACGTCGCTTCGCCAGCACAGCACCTTCCGCCCGCAGTGAGTATACATTTATTCACAGCCAAACTACATAAAATAGCATCGTCCGCTATTTGCACTGTTAGATAAGCGAACATATAGACCGTGATAGAAAAAAACTGTGATAGATACACAGTAGTAGTTTTTTCATTTTAACAACTATTGAACTTAAGAACTTTTTAGATATAAATACACGACGGATACTACAAATAAGTTTGAATCCACAGAATGGGATCACTCTTTAAATAAAAAGGCAATCATTTTGTCACATATCAAAATATTCGGGATAAAATTATTTAAAAGTTATTTCAACAAACGGTCATTTAAATTGCTCCACAAATATATACAGCTTTCGTTTAAATTTTTTATTTTAACGTTCTATAAGCTATAGGGTGTAATGTCGAATCCATGTTAATGGCTTGTAATCAATTATCGCGTTCGAAAAAATTTTTGAATAAGCATCATTTGGTTCAATTCTGTCGGTTACAGTAGTGGAAATGTATTCTCCAAAGTTGATTATCTAGTTTTTTGTTTTAACTTAAATTTGAATTAGGTTTGAAATTAATAAAAAAATTATTGAATCTTTGTTAACGGTTTGAGTATATATGCTCTCAGATTGATTCATTCAATCGATATTCTGTTCACAAAATATAATGTTATATTTTCCATAAGTATGTTGATATTTTCATACAATATAAATTTAAAATTTTCATACCAACTGAGCTGACATTTTTAGTGTAAAAAGTGAAATTAGTTTTCTTATTAAAAAAAAAAATTAAAAAATTTACGAAGATACTTTTATTACAATTCGATGAAACATTTATAAAAATCGAATTTACAAATAGTCTATAATAATTAAAATAGTCCCCGCTTTTATCTCGACGATGAGCTAGAAATATTGAAACACGTACATAAATATTATTGAAAATAATTTTGCGATCTATGAAAAATTTGTTACATATTTCACAGAAATTTTGCTGTTACTGAGAGAGTGACATAGAATAGGAGAATTCCTGCATTTATATACAACCTACACGTTACAAAAGTGGTTTATATTTAAAATTCGCCTGTCTTATCCTATTCAAAGTTACATCCGTCACCACAGAAATTTACATTTACATGAAATCGCTTACGATGAAAAGTTAGAAAATAAAAAACCACATCGACACGACGAAGACAAGTCGGGACCAAATCACCTCTAACGGCTCTAACGCGTCGCCGACATGCATACGAGGTTTACTGGCGAAATTCTCAAACTTTTCCAATAAAAATTTACCTGTCTACCTTGGAAACCATTCAGCCTTGTTGTCTTCAAAGCACTCGCTTTACTTTGTACACACAGCTGCTAGCGTTTCGTACGTCCTCTGAAACATTTTTAAGGCGCTTCTTTTACGAAAGTGCGCACTTTCGTGGCGAATTTTGCCTTTGTTGAGTCTATTGGCTCAAAATGGAATTTCAACATTAATATTAATTTTCAGAATATGGAGAAGCCTACTGTAGCAAAATTAGGAAAATGAGTATAGGCTCATATTTTAAAATGTCTTTTTAGGGTTTCCTAAGTAAATTACCCGCGAGGCTACTCTTTTTGCCCGTGCACGAAACTATTCATCCAATCACCCATTAACGTTTCTCTTCGATATCGTTAATAATATATAATTTTAATGTAAAAGAAGAATCCGCTTTTGTTCAAAAGTCTGAAACCTAACGCACAAAATAACTTAAGAAGAAATAGTTATAGGAAACCATATGACAAATCGCCAGAAATATATTTAATATTTTAATTTTAATAAAATGAAAGGACTTGATATCGTTAAGCATGTTTCTCAGAATCTAGCATAACCATGCCTTTAAAATTGTTATTGATGCACTGGCTGGTTTAAGAATTATAATATTTAATACGTTTGCCTTATTTTATATCCCAAAAGTCTAGCAGGTCTATAGAATTTAACCAATATGTTGTATTTACCAGCAAATTGATTTGAAAAGAGCATTTGACGAGAAAAGTTGATTTGGTGAAGAAGTCTCACATTCCCGTCTATTTGAATAGCGTTTTTATAAAATCTAATTCTATTTAAGTTTTTCTAGACTTTGAAAATAGTTTATAAATCAAAAATACATCACATGGCGATTAAATGCGTCCATTCTCGAATACAATTATTTCTACCATCCTAGAGTAACTTGGTTGGATGCCACCTGATATTTGCTATATTTTTATTTTAAAATTTCCAACTAACTATTAACCTTTCTTCCCAAATATCCTAATGATCATGGTATTCACCTGGAAATCACACATTCTTTAATTAATTTTTTATTTTTATTGAGGCTTGTTTATCTCATGAGAGCACTTTTTATCAAAATTAAAATGATGTAATATGCTATTTTTGGCGTAAATATTTCAACACGCTACCGTTGATTTATGGTAATCATTTAAGCCCCCTAGCACTTAATTTCGAGATCTATTTTTAGTTTAACATATCTCATATATTGTTATCGTCAATTTTGTTCGTTATGTATGTCAAAAATACCTGTCAAAATTTTGTCGATTTATTTATCTGTTTACGATTGATTTATTACTAATATTACTTTACTTCATCCATTACATGACTTCAAAATATACACTTAATTTATTTATAAATCAGTAATGAACTCTCATATATACTTGTCGTGAATATAATTTACAACAGGAGCATCATCAACATTTTAGATGACTATATATGTATTCATGTCGTGTTAATGCGTTTCATTAATTTTTCTTATCCTATAGAGTACTAAAATATTCTTATACAAATTTAGTACAATATGACTATTAACATTTAGCATATTATATTTAGCATATTCTCTCTATCTTTCTCGCTCTCTCTCTTCCGTTTTACTCCTTACTATATACTTACAAATCGAGATTTTTAATCGCCAAAGAAGTTTCATTTCTGGTACTTGAACTGGGTTCCACGCAATTTGTTTTTAATTTAACGTATCCAATGGCATTGAAACAGCTAATTAAAAGGATTTTTAAACTATTGTTTCATAGTTTTATCTAAGACAGTACTGCTGACGTTGCGGAAAATATCCACAAAATAAATATCCCCTAATTCCTCCCCGAAACTTTTAATATCAAAGTGAGGATAATGCAACGACTCTAAATCTCACAGTTTTGAGAAATTAACAATGTTTTGCGCCTGTGAAAGACGTGCTAGGCAATATATTTATACATCAAAAATGATATTAAGATTTTTGAGTAGCTTAATATAAGTACTATACGTCTTTATCATATATGTTTATATGCGTCCAGTACAGCGTGTACGGAACCCTTGCAGTATGAGTTCGATTTACCTTTATAGGTACCTTTTTACATTTTTTTCTACTAGCCCTACAAAAATATCACGTTAAGTAAATATAATAAATTTACTTATTCCTTACTTAGCTTAGACTATATTTATTAAGAAAAATTTCCTCTAAATTATGGAAATATTTTTGGTGAAAGTGATTTTAGTTTTTTTGGATAAAAAATAAAACACTAGTTTTTACAAACCAACGAGTGTAATAAATACTGTATTTAGTCCTGTTCTGGTGGTTTGGTCACTGGGTGGTAATAAAATACCATAGCTCGATTTCGTTTCGTAATGTACTCAGCTATTAACGCGCTTATTAAGAAGTTTGAGAACTTTTCAAACCTAGCGAAAGAGAGACTTCACCAAACAGCCGTCGTTCTTAGCCATACATTCATTCGCAATTACCGATTCGGCTTCCGAGTCCATATACCGACAATATTACCTCCCGGGGCCTCCTTGCCTCAACCAGACGGCGACCTGACGTGTTTGGAACGCAATAAAATAATTCCATGCCCAAAATTCATTTCACTTGTAATCGCCGCAAATGCCTTTCGTCACGCATTTTAACTTAACGATCGAGCGAGCGAGCCCACCCCCGTACGAACCTGCGCGCGGAATATGTTACAAAGTGCCAGTAATACGTATTTATGTTAATACAACTTTTAATATGCAGGAACTGAAAGTGATTTATTTTAATAACAAAATTGAATTACAAAAGGCAACTACGACGCGGCGCGGTCTTTCGGGCTGTTTGTATGTTAATTGCACAGTTTTTTTTTACAACACAACAACCGAAAAATAATAATTTGATTTGAATTTTTTTTGATATTTTAATCAACGTATTCGTAAGCTCCTCTTGCCGCTTACAGTTTCACAAGCTCATGTAATAAGAGCTTTTTATTACACTCTAATCGGAGCAGGCAAAATTGTGTACTGCATAATTCATTATCGATTATTCTATGGCTGAGATTACAAATGCTCGTTAATCACGCTTATATTCACCACTTTAGCTAAATTGAGTTTTGCCCAGTTTGAATATGCGATTAGGCCGCGTCTCAGTATCGGGCCAAAGGCATCGTTAAATTTTATTAAGCAAATCGTTTACCGAAAACTGTTTCGATTATTGATGTAATTTTCGTGACTACAAGTTTATTGAAATTGTTGATTACGATTGTTTCAGTTGGAGGCTTGTGAAATATTTCGTTCTTGCTCTGTATTATTAATTACATTTACAGGCTGACGTATCAATCCATTAAACATATATTTTTGTCTAAAATTTACATACAAATGGTGATTAAGAAATCGAATTATATTTAGTTCATAGATAATTCAATAATGTTTTCTGTGAAAGCATAGCTCCAATGAGGTGTTTTAAGTGCACATGTTACGCTGTTTACCATTTGTTTTTAACATTGAGCTCAATGAAGTGACTTTTCATATGAGCTACCCAAACTTGTGGAAATTATGTCGGGAATGAAGGAAATGAGTACGTTTTTATATTTTTTATTCTAAGATCGGAAATTGGAAAAGCCATTTTACACATTTTTTTCTTTAATTTTATGGCACTCGCTAGATTACAGCGTCTTTTTATTATTGCTAATGGTATTAGTTTAGAACCAGTCGTTTATTTACGTTAAACAATTCTGAAATATGAATTTCTAATGATAGTATATGAAACATTCAATTTTCTGTTAAGCGTTCTCCACTGTTTTTTATTTAAATTAAATTAAATTGAATTTTTTGAATTAAATTGAAATATTTTTGCTAAAGAACCTCGTTACCTTATTTTGAAGTCAAATTACTTTATTTATTGTAAATCATCACTAATATATTTGGCAGTGTAATAAAAATTTAAAAAATACCCAATATAATCAAATACCCAATATAAATATATTGGTGAATATCATGAAAACATGGTATGTAGAATAATCGTTTTAGTTTTTCAACAACCCTTACGGAAGCTTTCGAAAACTCTGTTTTCCATAATTTGAGATATATTGGTTTTGGAAATAGGGGAACGAGAATATATTATTTTTGCAAATTATTCAGTATGTCTCTGTAGACATAAAGCTAAAATATATAATATTTATGAGACCCTTATAAACAGTCCTTTCTAACAATACCCCACAATCTCTATGGAGCTTTAAAAAAATGGATTAATTAATTTACTTATCATTAAAAAATTTTCTTTTTTGGGGAGGGGAAACTTCACTACAAATATTTTCAAATATTAGCTATTGAGATATGAGTGTTTTAACATACTTAATTGGTATGGCAAATATCATATTTCTAAATCAAGCAATTTCTTAGAAAAACCCGTCACGACAGACGGACAAATGAATGATCTTGAAAGGATTCTGTTTTATCTTTTGAAGGTGCAGAAACCTAAAAGAAGATAAAAGCTAATTAGCCTTAGTTTTCCGATTTTTAAACAAATAACTGTTTTCAAAAAATATTTGAGCTTTTGCAAACACGAAATTGTAATAAAACGAGCTATGTCGAGTTGTACTGACAGTACAGAGTTTTATAAAACGTTTGTATTATGTTTCGTTATTAAAGGTTTCAAAGATTCCAAAAATAATCTAGCATTTGCATAAAATTTAAGTGTAAATAATTGTAAAATATAAGATAAAAACAATTGAAATTTAAAAATCTAACTTTTCGTTGATGGATAAAAGCTTTAATACAGCTTTTTAAAAACGTAACTTTTGTAAAATTTATGAATAAATCTTCAATAAAGTTAGTTTTCATAAGTTCAATCGATATATTTTAAAAATCTCTTCTACAGCTTTACATATAACCTTATATTCCATAATATTTGTAATATGTAATCAAAATAAACTAAGGTATAATTTTTTGGAAAGAAATAAAACATTTTATTATTTTTTCCACTTAGCACATGAACGGCCCTGGCTCGTCTTGGACCTGGAGCGCTCGACCTAAAGAGCTCCACCTCACCCAGGCCCGACTCGGCGAGGGTTGCGTGAAGACTTCGACCCTCGCGAGGTCCGTCTCCGGAGACGCCACCAGCCGTGCCGCTCTCGTCACTACCCAACATGTCACCGAACTAAACGTAGAAGCTATCAAGGAGAAGCTGCTCGACAATCGAATTCCAGAATCATGCGTGTAGATAAAGATACAACGAGCAGTCTTATGTTTATCATGTACGTTTGTAATTATAGCTAACATAATTGAAGATATAAAAAATTGATATATTGTAAATGTTTGTCTATTCGTGTTAATGAGACATTGATTGCTATGAAATGATAATAAAATAAATTTAGTTAACAATTATGTAATTGATAAATTTTAATTAATAAGATAACTATTAATGCAATTGTAAATATTAAGTTTGCATTAATTTATTAGTCATCGCGTGGTTAAACAAGCCCGGCAAGTTTTTTTCGTCATTAGAAGCAAAAAGGAAAAAACTTTTATATACCTAGAAAATTTGTTAAAGTTTTACATGTTCTAAATCTAAAAAATATTTAAAATCTACGTAACTACTTTGCATTGTAACGATTATATTGTCATTTTGAAAAAAAAAACAGTTTTTTAATCTTAACTTGTTCAAAGCGTCCTGAAGATTGCACATGGAAAATCTAACAACATCTCTCGTATTTTGTGGAGATATGTCAATATGCTTTTCTTTGGACGACTTTAAGGAACATTCATTATATTATTTAAATTAAATTTATTAATGACATTAATTAAACACTAATGCTCTGACTGGTGAATGTATGAATAACATTTTTCTGAATAAGTTTATAATTTTCCGTGTATGTTATATAACATGATTATTTTAGTATTATTACATGTTCTTTAATGTACGGTTAATTTATTAGGGGAATACAGTTAAAATTTAAAAACATTGTTATTTCTTCGTGGTGGGTATTAATCGATAATAACGATTAAAAAATGTATTCCGATGGAATTGTTATGAAGTGAAATTTGTAGCAATTTATTTAGTCCCGTCTAACAAATAGTCGAACAGACGATGAATATGAATTTTAACTTTTTAAAAAAATACTCCAATATGCACTGTAATTTTTTCCGTATTTTCGAATTATGTTACCAAAGTCATGTTGGATGTTAACATATTTAGATGTTATTATTTTTCATGTAATGCAATAGTTGGCAAAGTTTAAAAGAATTTTATCCTACAGTAAAAATAATGTACAGAAGGTACTGTCCATTATTCATTAATGTCAATAATAAAACAATTATGTATAATAGGCACAATAAATAAAACTGTGAATTTTAACCGATGTGCTTCTTTCCGAGATAAAATGAAACCGTTTTACCATAAAAATCATTAAATACTGAATGTACAATCATTTTGTAATGTCTAATTTAAATATTTTCAATTTTTTTTTATATCAAATGATTTTGGAAATTCACTAAAATCGTACGCTTAAATGCTGCAAAGTGATCCTAACGAAATGTTTATTTCAAATTTTGTGTTGATAGTCAAATATTATGAATATTAGGGAGGGTAATTAAAATTTAAATGCATAGTTGACTAACGTTATTAATAAGATATGTTTGTGTAAATATATGTCTAATGCAATCGAAATTTTAATGTAAAAAAAAAACAGTTATACTGAAATTAAGTAGTAATAAATGTGATTGTCAAAAAAGCATACAAGTAACAAATAATTGTTTCTATATCAGAATTCCTGAGACTTAATTGTAATTTCATATCTTTAAGTAATTTAAAACTTTTACATCAGACTGATATAATTAATTTTACAGAACGTTAAATGATGTATTTTGATATGACTTGTGATGACAAAATATTCTATTTTGAAATCGACAATCTGCCGGAGACGATCGATCGTTGCTGGTCGTAAAAAAAACGAACGGAACATTTCAACATAAGTCATTTAGGATGAATATATTTCTATTTCATTAGTAATTACGCGAGGTATATAAATTATATAATATTTTGTGTAAAATTATTTGAAAAAAATGTATGCTTAAAATAATGAATTGGCGTATCTACTGTTAAAGACGTTTCTATCTGCCATCAGACAATTGTTTGCTTTTTTTTAATTTTTTGATTTTCATTAAAGCATTGTGTAATTTATTACATCCTACTAAACAGAAAGTAAAACGCAAAATAATGAAAAAAACAAGCCAAAATAAATTATATATTTTATTAGAAGTAGTCAACATTTTTAATATTAAAAATTAATGAAGAAAAGATATTCCGTTCATTATATTCATTTTATATACTATGTAATACGCAAGTAGTTATTGATAACTAAAATCAAAAAAGAAATGTTAAGATCATAAAAAAGAAATTGAAAAAAGATCAGTGAAGCAAATCATTAGTAATTATACGCGAGATCCTAAACTATTATTTTAAGCCAATGAACAAATTTGTAAAATTATTATTATGGCCTATTAAAAATATATACTTGTAATGTTAACTTAACTCATACGCTTTGTGTTTGTGTAAAAATCTTAATTGGAATATATGAGTCTAACGTTTAATTAATAATACGTTTATTTAATTATTAATTTATGTTTATTTAAATAATAATATCTTTTTCAATATACCATATATTTTATATATTTCAAGTCTAGTTGTTTTTTTCCTTTTTAGTAAAAGTGATCGATTTGCTGGTTAAACTTGCAGTCTAACTGCTAATTACCAGCTTTAACAACGCGTAATGTTTTTAATGACTGAAAAAAGTTAGTCTCTTGCTATACGGTTGATATACTAATTTATCTAAAAGTGTGAATTTCTTGATGAAAAGAAACTATTTGAAACTGTTTGCCTGCGACGACTCTATACTAATAAACAATTCCATATTCTAGTACTTAATGCAGTAAACCTTGGATTTTTAGGTATTTCATATTGTTTTTCAACCATTTAAAACGTGTATTACCGTTCAAAAGATTTATTTCTTGCTTTTGTATCTGCCGCAATAATTACTTAATTTCATTAGTAACATTACGTTAATACATATAATGTATGCAGCGAGAACATATCTGGGAAATATCATTTTGCTTCATAAAGGTGCCGCGTAAGCGGGCACTTGTCAAACGAAACGTGTAATTAACTTACAGAATATTCTATTATTATATCATAAATGTATGAAAATGTAACTGTTAATTAATTATTTGTAAGTGATTTTTCCAATGGAAATAAATTTTCAAAAATAAACGTGTTCTTGTGTTTTTAATTCCCAACTCTACTAAGAAAAAAAGTATGGTGAATCCTAAAAAAAATCATTTCAAATTTTTAAAGAAAAATTTATCCTACAATACCTGTATAGGAAACAAATTTTCAGTATGTAGAGCAAACTTATAAGTGTTCTTAGATGTTTTTGAATTTCTTTACTAAAAATTAAATTATATATAAAGATTAAACTCGATTTTCTTAACGATTGACTTTAAGGATTTTACTTAATTTCTCCCACATTAATGTTACTCACTTTATTTATAACAATGTTTTTTCATTGTATATTTAACAATACCATTATATGCTTATTTAATATGCACATATCAGTTAGGGAAAACGAGGAATATGGTTACACATTTAGGGATTTTTTTATAAAATATATCTATGTAAATAAAGTTTTGTGGGATTTTCCGCTAAAAACAATTCCCTTAGATATTTTTGCGCGATGCTATTTATAACATTTTTTAACATTGATGAAAAAAATGATGTTGAAGTTATTACTCATTAATTTATTGTTTATTTTATTGTATTATTTAATTTATTGTTTGTCTGCAACTTCGCTCACGTTTACTAGTCATATATATACTGATTTAAATAGTATTCCCTGATTTTACTTTTTCAAGAATGTTTTATATGTACGAACTTCCTAATTCTTAATGTTTTATTATATTTTGTACAGATGAAATTGAAACTCGTAATTTTTAGATCCTCTGTTAAAGATACCATTTTTAATTAGAATTGAATACAAAAGTAGAGATCACTCTTGCTGAAAATGAAACTTTTTTGAAAAGAAACTTATATTATTCTACGTTCATGAAGTCGCTCCCCTTAATGACATTTAAATTATGGACATTGTCCTCCCTTGACCATATGAATAAAATATTAGCGTTATTTATAAATTACATATTACTTTACTCGCTTTTCGTCCTAAAAGGAATTCACGAAGGAAGAGTTTCTCTCGTTAAATTCTTTTTTTTTTCTTAAAATTTTTCTTCGCTGAAACTAAATTGAACAACTGAAGCTGGACGAAGTATGCCGAAACTCATTTAAACAGCCAAACAGCCAAAACTCCGTTGAACCGAAGATGGAAGGCCGCGTTCATTATTTTCCTTATCAAATATATTCGAGGAGTATTTCTCGGTGGGATCACTCCGCAAATAAATTTAAATGGACATGCTCTTTAATTTTTTTTGCCTTGAGTATATTCTTTGACTTCCAACATTTCTCAATTTTTTTCTTTTGCATCGGTTTGAAAATTAAAACCGCGGAACATATTATAAATTATTGCGATATCTTATATTCTACAAACAAAGCTGGAAAACAAAAAAAAATATTTAACCGACTTCATTTTTACTTTGTTCATTGCATTTTAACTGCCTTTAGCAGTTAGAAAAAAAATTAAAAGCACTTTTCCACTTTCATCAAAATTATGAAAGTATTGCTTTAACATTTAGCAGGGGGTCAATGAAATGGAAGTAGAGTGTTTTCAAAAGTAATTTTAGCGGCGAAACAAGAATTATTTTGGATATAAATGCATATACATACATACGTATTTTTTTTTGCGTATGCTTTTAAAAGCTTATAAAATCTGAATGTGATTCAATATGGAATGTTCTTATTTGATAGTGCTTAGCAGAACAAGCAAAATGAGAAGTTTGTAAGCTCAAAAATCTGTTCCGCGCTTGATTTTTACCACTAAAAAATATTGGTTGTCTGTAAAGTCGGTTTACGGTTTTACATGATAACGTCATAAAGAAACATTGATGAAAAATTGCATACTTTTATGAATTAAATTGAATTATTATCACTGAATTATTATTATTTTGCATGAAACAAAGAAGGAATTAATTGAAAATTAAAATTTTTTCGATAAATTAACATTTATTTATACTCGTTAATTAAAATATTTTTTTCTTAAATTATACAGATTAATTACAAGTAACAATGTGCTATTAACAATTTATTTACAACTTATATACACGTGTTATATTTAAGATCTTCCGATTTGCTTTATTCTGTTAAGGATAGGACGATGATAGGAAAAGTACGAAATCAAGGGGAGTGCTTCAAGTGTAATGTGTCTTGAAATAAATTCCGACGCTTGAGCCGATCGTGCCTCTCTGCCACTTGTTCCGCGCTCTCGCTTGCACGCTCAGGCGGAACGTGACACTTCTTCATGCGTGCAGCCGGTGTTAATCGATTTGTAAGACGTTATCACGTCAAAAATTTAAACCTATGTTCTACAAAACTAAGAAAAACTAATTGGATTAAAACTAGACGCAAGGCAGACTGCACGTAAACATCACATAGAGATTTTTATTAAAATTGGTAGAGTATTTTCGAAGATTTTGCAAAGAAATTTTTTTTCGTATACCAGAAATTCCCTAAAATACTACGGGCGTGCAGCAGAGAAAGATTATAATCATTTGATGTCTTTGGTTATTGTAACTTTATTTAACAGCTCAAATTTCAGAAGTTACTTTTTTGCTGTTATGATTCAGGTAAGTGTAGCAGCATTTGAAAATCCTACAACCATATTTGTAACATAATACAAGATTGATAATTTAATATTCAGTTGTAATTGTCATCCTTTCATTATTTTAACTCAGTATTTTCGTTTAAGATTTTGCCTGGTTATACATCAAAGCGCTAGTCGTGTTAGTTAGAAATTACCAATGTAAAAAGAAATATTTTTAATTTGTTATTATTAGAAATACCTTCCTTAACAATTTCAAATAAAATAATTAGTCAGAGTGAACTAGTTCCATTACTGGTATATCTCGAGGTAGTGTTCTTACCCCACTTTTTTTAATTTTTATTTATTTAACTGTTTTTCATATTTTGATGATCTTCAAATTTGTTCTCGTTGCACGGTCGATGAATTTTTTTCGGCATCAATGTACAGAATGCAAACCTGTAATACAGAATGTAAACCTATAATGGGTTAATAAATAGGACCTTCTAATTAGCTCAATTAAATCATAGGCTATCATTATTGGTAGCAAGAATTTTCTGTCGAAAATATGCATAGCCGCTTTAACGGAGCTGTTTATTGCTAAATGACGTTAGTCATAAGATTTCCTTCAAAAAAAAACTTCTCAAACGCCTACCAAAGTTTCTTCCTTTTTAAACCAAAGTGTATATTTGTCAAATTTTACTTCTGCTTATCCTTGATTATGGATACGTGTTTTATTTAAATATTAATAGACATTAAGCCAATAAATTGGAACGACTTGGAATCCTGTGTATTCGATACATAATCCGTGTTTAAAAATTGGTCACGTGTCTGAATATTGATTCGTGATAAACTTAACCTCTATGTTATAAGTTCCTTTTATATAATATCCTTTACAGCCTGGTAACACCTGCTAACTTCATATCTAGATTCCAATATCTGACATCCCACGACCTTGAACTACTTTTTAAAAACAAGTACACCCTGCTAATCCCTCAGCATGAAAATGCATTCTATGGAGAATCATTTGACGTATATTCTACTAGATTATAGAATCACCTAAATACAAATATATAATGTGCGCCCTATATACAATGTGCGCCCTAATTTGCTGCCTTCAAAATTATTCTAAAATTATTACACTGTCATAATCGCCAGATTGAGATATCTTCTGTAACTTATACTTACCCTGTATTTTATTACCTATATCTAATAGTAACATTCATAAATTACTTACAGTGCTTATCATTCTAACTACATCCATTGTGATTGGCTGTAATTTATTACTGTTGTACGAGTACTCGTAGTAATAACTTCGCCACTCTAAACCTAGTTTTGTAAGCTGGCAATAAGTATATATCCCTTAAAATGATTGATGCTAAAACTTATTTTAACTTTCATTTCATTCGTTCTTTCAGTATTTATTTAATCAAATTAACCCAAGTTTTCCTTGGCAATCCATTTTTATCTGTTTAGTTGCTTTATGATAAACCATCAATATCAATTTGTTGAAATAGATAAACTACTATAGCATTATGAAGAAATATCGCTTTTCTAAATGACAATTGATTTCCTACTTATAATAATGAAGAAAAAATTTAAATACATTTTTATTTATTCTCTCCATGCAGAGGGTAGTAAATAATGCATATTATACCCATGATATTATTTTCAGACGAAAGCCATCCCTGTGCTCTAATATGCTCAAGGAAATAATTTCTAAAGAAGCCACCCATGTGATTGCATTGTAACGCGAGATAAAAGTCTACATACACGTCGGAAGTGAAGAATCTCTTTACAAAAAGTCTTTTCATGGAGAAAACATGTTGTAATGTAATGGAATTTTCCCGACAATGATTTTTAATTTCCACGTGAGGAAATTCAACCATCCGATACGAAAGATGAAGATAAATTAAAGTGTATTGAAAAGTTTTCTGTAAAATTCCGCCACCACCTCAGTCTGCTACGAGGAAAATGAAAAGCCCTAACGGCACGCAAAAGTATAAGAAATATTACCTAAGTAACTATATTATCTAAGTATGTTATTGTATGTTTTATTGTGTACATGGGAAGAAATTTGCAGTTCCTTATCTCGTGCTATAAATAAAACGAAATAGCCGTTTTCACGTTTGAGAGTCATTTAAATAGTAGAACTAAATTTATGAATACGCCGCTGGCTTCGGCTGTTCGAAGATATGCTGATTTCGCAACGTTTTTTTCAGCACGGAAGATGGTAGAGTCGGTTGTGATTCATTAGATTTATAACATCGTTTCAGCGCGTTGCGTGATAGCTTTATGTACTATCATTTCAGATTTATAACGATTGGTTGTTCAATTTCATGATTTGCAAACTTGTATGATACTGAATATTGTATTTCTCTTTAGACACGCAATTCTTTACAGGAAAAGTTACACATAGATTATTTGTATTTGAGTTGTAAATACAAATAGCGTTGATATTTATTGGCTATAAATTAATATTTGGGCATTGTCACATTTTAATAGTCTGATTATGAAATTTAAGTGAAAAGTTATTTGAAAATTAATTAGCCACGTCTTAATTTAACTATCCCTTACATATTTTTAATTTGCAATATTTATTTAATTAATTTTTTGTTTAATTACCGGTATGGTCAAGCACGCTTGTGGCAGGTTGGTGATTGGAATACTGCAATTTTATTAATTATTTCGCAACATTATTTTATTTTTTTTTTAAATTCTAGCCATAATTCTATATTAATAACGCAGAAAAAGATGTAATATTCAGAAAAGGAAGTAACATTTTTCGAATACTTCTTTTTTTTAAGAAACAACAGTATGAATAATGTAATATTAAAAAGAAATAAATAGAAATATAATTTTATTTTAAGTCAAGCTCTTTTTAATAATACATTAGAATTGTAATTGCAATTATTAAAAAAACATGTAATACAATTGTTTATAGAAAGAAAGGAGCGAAAGATGGATTTCGAACTCTAGACTAATAGTTTTTCAGTCCAATGGACAACTCCGCCATATTAGAAAACTGGTAAGCATTTTTTTGGACATATTTTTTAAAAATTTAGTTACAAAATAAGGGCCGAATCTGGGAATTTAATTATAATTTAGGACCATCTTTCGCCTGGTGATAGTGTACTTTAAGGAATAAATCTATGTAGGTTTTAAGGCATAATACACATCAAATGTTTTAAAAATAAAAATGAAATTAAAAAATGCAATTGTATTTTAAATTACGTTTTCGCTATTGTAATAAAATGATCAAATGAAAATACTAAAAAATACATTGTGGAACTGTTCAGAGATAATATTTAAAGATGGAATTTGAACCTTAGAGGTGGCAGTTCGATGCTTTACCGATTCAGTTATATTGTCGCTTAAGCGCATGTTTAATATATAAACTAATGAGAAGATCTGAGACGTATTTTTTAATATTAGCTGACAAGGAGCACGGTCTGAGAATTTTGTTTATGATTTTGAATCAGCTGTATTGTTTGTAAGAGCGCCCTATGAGAGCGTAAATTTATATAAATTTTAAGATGCATGGTCCGGTCAATTTTGAGAAATTGCATCTCATATTTTTCTTAGTAACTTATATTATTTAATATTTTTTTTAAATATAGTATAGCGGACATGTGGCTGAATCGGAAGAGATCCGGACTGGTTATATACTTGGACTAAGGACTTTGACTATATACTAGAACTAAAGTAGCATGTGAAAACAAAAAAATATATAAATAAGTTAATGAAACATTTTTGCGGACAGAAGAAAAGAAATTTGCAAAATATTTTATTGAATTATTTTTTCCCTATGATAATAAAACAAAATTTTAATTAAAATTACCAAAAACATTTGCTTTATGCTTACTTAGAGATAAAAAAGTCGACAAGGGCTGAATCGGTCTTGAGTCCAGCAGTTTACTAATTCGTCGCTTTATTAACTCGGACATATGCTACTTTAAATTAATTTTTTTTGGTATATAACATATTCAAAGAAAATTTTGGGATGAATTTTCTCAAAATTGTTTGACTTACGTATCTTAAAATTGTGTTTAAGCATATAAATATATGTATATATATAAAGTAGTTATAGTCAACTGCAGGATAATTAAACCACACATATTGGTGCCGTCTTGGAATAAATTGTTTGGTATCAGATATCTTGCTCAAATCTTACTCCTTCTTGGATCGTCATTTATGAGGTGCTTGTAATCTGGTCAGCCCAACAATCAATATTTCGGCCACTAGGCCTCGCCCGTCGATCCTACCCCGTAGGATATTTCTCTTCAAGTTCTCTAATCTAATCTGTTTTTTATTACAATAGGGCCGAAATGTTTGAGTTATCTTTGATGGTAGAATAATTTCTTTGATGGTAGAATAATTTATCCAATGAATAGAGTAAGACATCATTAACATGCGTTATCTGCATCATATCCCGAAGGTGTCAATGCATTTTTATCTGCTGCTTTTATAGCTCACCATAGAAAAAAATGTGGAATACCAAAGATAGCATTAGATTGGTTTTGATGTTCTGCCTTATGTTTCTGTCTCTCCATATCTTTGCTAATTACGACATACAGTGCTTTACAGTTGCGATGCATTGACGAATGTCCTTTTCACAATTCCCCGTTTTGATTATTAGGAACCTAGATGAATAAATACCCCAATCACTTCGAGGTCTCTCATACTCTATATATGAACATTTTTTTCATACTCTCTGAACATGACTTTAGTTTTGGTTCAGTATATGGAGAGTACAAATTCCTCACTAACGGTCTTAACCCGCCGCGATAATTCTGCCATCCCATTTAATATTCTTGCTAGAAATGTAGTATCGTCAGTATACTGAAGGTTAGATTCTCCTAAGTATTTATTCTTTGAGCATAGGGGGTTATTATTTACAAATTAATGTTACACTAGTACTTGCACTTAAGTTATGTCTCAAGCTCTGCAGATAATTGCTTCATCTTTCGTGACTTGGCTGAGTTCCAAGATTTGATTGCCTCACAATCATCTATAACCCCATTTTCGTGTTTAAATTTCCGAATGATTAAGTTCACCTTCTTAAATACCTAGCTCCCAAGAGATTAGTATTTCAAAGCAGTATTCTTAACGTGTCGGTTTGCTTTTAATGCGCAACAGTTACAAAGGTTTCTTTACACTATTCCTCAAAATCTCAATATAAAAGTACACAACAAGCCTTAATATTAAGTATTTGTTAAACCAAATTGTCCGTTAACCCAAAATGGAACTGAAATTGTAAAATTTGTGCATTTGAGCATCCACATGCTCTTCAAAATGTGTAAATAAGTTACGTAATAAAAAACGGTATCCAAATAATTAAGTTATTACCGAATCACATTCAAAGAAATGTGGTGAGTAACCATGGTATTGTGCCTTAGAATATTTTTGCATCTATATCATATTTCGTATACTACGTATAATAAGGACCATATTATTATTGAATTGTTAATATATCAAAATACAGATCAGCAGTAGCGACATCTATTGTCAACTATGAACACTCGGATATCACGAGGCGCCATCTACTGCCAACTATGTACTAATTTGTGTAAGTAACAAAATGAAATGTCAGTCTATTCATAACCGCGCACCCTGTTTTATTAATAATTACTAAATAATCTCATTTATATCCTATAATACATATTACTTACAATACGTTATTACGTAGGGGTGATTATTAAAATGTTACTGATATTATTAAATTCTTTCAAAGTTTTATAAATGTATCGATTACTAATTGGTAATTTATTTAATATTCTTTTGAATAGAAATTTTCCAATTTATTTTACGTTACTTCTAGCGTGAAAATATTTGTAATCTTAAGAAAAATATAAAATTAAACGAAAAATGACTAATAATACAGTAGGTGTAACACTACATACATCGCAAACGATACGATGAACTTGCATTTAATTTCTTTACATAAACTATACAAATTGATGTTTGCTCTCACACGATTATCTAAGCTTAATTAGTTTGGAGCGTCTCAATAATAATTTATCAGGGATATGATAACCATAAGTGGTATTAAAGAAAAAATTGGAAAACGAAAATTACTCATTTGACAATATGAAAACTTACATGATTTCCTCACCAAAACATCATTTGAATAAATAGCAAGGAATGTTAGTTAATGATTCCAGCTGTACCATATAATCGTGTGAAAAGTGAAAAAGATTCGAGATATTAAAAAAAAATAGAAAATAAATATGTTTGTTATGTGCTCCAACCGTCGTAAAATTGACGCACGCATAACGATAAGAAAATAATTAAAAGTGTCCGACTATAGATGAAAGAATATTTTGAAATTAATCACAACCGTTACTGAAAACTTGCAAGAAACATAGATGTTGCTACAATAACGTTCATAACAGCATGTTAGAATTGTTTGTTATGTATATATCAATATCAACCAATTTTTATTCTTGATAAATGAATGGAAATATAAAACACGACTTTCAATCAATACATATTGGCAGGCTACGAAAAAGCATACCTCAATAAGAAGTGAAAATATTTAAGGTAGACCATAAGGCATTCTCAATTAGAGATTATATTATCTGTTAAGTAACTGAATAAACAATAACGACCGTCAAGAACAATAGTAATTTTTTGATAACTAATTTTCAACCATAATAATTACCTGATTACACAATAAATTAGCACAATAAGTAAAGGAACAAGACAGTAAAGTGCCACTCACTGTTTTTCACTTGTTTTTGTTTAAAAGAAAACTAATACGATTACTTTGCATAGTAACAAATGACAGTAGAGTAACCAAAAGTTTATTAATCTATCCCTAAATAGTAATATCTCACAGGGTTCCTATTTAGATCGCTGGGACCATATTCACACTAGAGGGGCACCTCCGAAAAGGCGGAATTAGAGATGCCCCATGAGGCTCAGAAATATCTATATTCGGAGCTTTATGAGAATTCGATAGTCCAAGCACCAGTTTTCTGATGTAAATAATTTTCGAAATATCACTTCTACTAAAAAATAAAAGTAGACTGACTTTCAAAATTTGAGTAGATACTTTCATGCAATAGCATAGGAAAATGTAATTTAGCGCAACTTTTCTCGCACGAAAAGGAAAAAAAATGTAAGTAATCTTTCTTGCAGACTTATGACATTGAAATACTTTTGACATTATCATATATATATATATATATATATATATATATGTGTGTGTGTGTGTCAGTATGTACTGAATATATATACATATGCACTTCTAAAGAGTAATTTTAAATCCATACTTTATTTCCACATTTATCATCTCTCGGAATCAAGAGTTAGTAAATTGTTAGCCACCTAAAAACAGTTAAGGAAATTAAAATTCGTTTTATTTTTTAAAAAGCGTTTATTTATTTATTTTTATGGACAAATATAACCATAAAATACATTTTTCCATAGTAAGATTTATAAGTTAAATTTAACACTTTCACATACTTTTTTAACTTTATGCCTAAACATATAACCTAAAATTCTTTTAAACTTACAAAAAAGACTGCTCTTTTTTATTTATTTTATATTTACTAGTTAACAGAGATACAAAATATTACCAATTCTATGTATGTGTTTAAATAGTTAAGAGTTAAACATATGGATCAATTTTAGTTTTTAATATTTTCTAAGACCAATGGTCACAATTTTTCTGAAGGTTCAAGGGAAAATAAGTAATTCATTTTTCACTACATTCTTATTCACTTAGAGCTTTGAAAAACAATAACAGATTTAGAAAAAAAATATATGCGACCTGCAATAATAACACGATAATCTTGATATTAGTTTTACTAATCACCAACGAAATTTGCTAGCTTAAATTGATATCATTTTTCTTGAGAAATAAGGAGGCGAAGATAAAGGAGTAAGGACTGAGTTTTATTAAATTAAATTAATAAATGACTAGTTTAAAAATACATAATAGTCATAAGTGAATACATTTATAAAGAGACTTTTATACTTCTGTAGGTCACACGTACAGACCTATAGATTTGTAGATGTAAAATAACTATGTAAATATTTTTTTAAATAATAGTAGAAATGATTTTAAAGAGAAAATTTAGAAATCACGTTTGTTATTTGTAGAAATGTCTATATGTGGTAAATGACAAATATTTCCCTCCGGTCTCTTAAAGCATGAGCAATTTTAAAAAAATACTATTATGGATCTGTTAATTTTCATGTACCGATTCGTATGATAGTGATTTGCATTAAATATTATAGTACCCCTATGTTTGAAGAAGGTAAACAAACTAGAAAACAATTGCCTTTTATGTCACATTAAATTACATATATTGATGGGTCAGAAAATTATTTATTGAGAGTAATTTGAATCTGTATTTCTAGATGTAAGAATCATATTATAAATGTTACTCGAACTAATTTTGAGATAAGCATCCAAATTTAATTTCCAAATCGATACAAAATGAAAGTTAAATTTTATTTTTAAACATTTTAAAAAATTCACGTATTCTACTGACAGTTTTTATTTAGAAACTTGATATAAATTTATAACGCTGGAAATGACGTTATTTTAAGGAATGGCTAGAAAAAGTTTTCCACTAAGGAAACCACCTCAATTACCGTGTGAAATCATTTTAAATTCAAGACTAAAAATATAATAATATGCATGTTATTCGTTGACATTAAATATATTTTTATTTATAATTTTTTTTTAAAAGACGTAACCTTTAATTAATTCATCACTGGTTTTCTTTATTCACATAATACCTTTTCGAAAATTTCCTTGTTTTGGACTATACACTACGCAATATATATATATATATATATTTATATATATATATATATATATATATACCCATATAGTAAATGTGTGAGTGTGTGTGTAAATCTATGGGTCCAATGTTCATTTCATTCCATTTCTTCTAGTTTAAATTTTATAAACGATAAAAAGGGATAGACGAAGGTTTGCTCCCAACTAGATTGAAATTCGTTTATCCACCTAAGGTATCATTTAAATTCTTAATCAAATATAAATTATTCGTATTTCATTGTTTCACATAGGTAGTTATTGAATTATTAATTATTACTTTAGATTTATCTATGCTTATTATTAGGTGACAACAACAAGTATGTGGAAAGATTATTTAATAATAATTTCACTCGATATTTTTAAGATTAAATGTGTGAACAAACAAAATGACAAAAAGAAACAAAGAAAGTAGACGCTAACGGAAACGGAATGGAGGTGAAAACTTGTCTGACGTTTCAAAACGCTATCTTTTATTGTCGATTTTATTTTATGTGTATGCAAATTGCTTGTTGTATTTAGATAGAATTTCAGATGAAATCTTTGTCTATTTAGAAGTATATTGTTTATAATTTAGGTATCTAATTCACCTAAACTATTACTAAACATAAACAAATATATTTAGAAGATACTGTGTTAATACGGGAAGCGGTAATCAAAACCGTCAAAAGGGTTCTGTACATAATTTAATAATTTTCAATAAATGTAAATATATTTAATAAAAATGAGGAGAAAAATAGATCGTTATAATAATGCCACGTGAATTAATAATGAAAATGATTACTTATTTAATATTATTTAAATATACATATAGCGAAATATTGAAAACGTTTTGATGATATTAGTGGACACACCACCGCGTATGAGAAGAACACAAATGCATAGCGGTTAATTATAATACTCAATTAGATTGATAATTAGATGGAAAAAAATCCGAAATAGGATTTTAAAGCTACGATTGCAGAGTACGTTTTTCCTTTTTTCCGAAGGTCCT
Source organism: Druceiella hillmani (assembly GCA_039881145.1). NCBI lineage: Eukaryota > Metazoa > Arthropoda > Insecta > Lepidoptera > Hepialidae > Druceiella > Druceiella hillmani. Next base: position 36,427,492 of record JAYKKI010000008.1, read on the forward strand.
GCGGGCAATTTTATTGAGAGTTTTGATCTCTACATCTAGAGCTATTACATGGTTTACAAAAGGAACCATAAAGATACGGTATAAGCAGCGTGTAGGTGATGAGCCAACATGACAGTGTCTGTGATGAAGCAACGCTAAATGAAGCATTATATGGTCCAAGGAGTTTGCATCGGTGGAAGCCAGTTGCACAATTTACAAAAATACATTTTATTACACTAACATTTTTATTTTTATAAACGTTAACTCTCACGTATAAATGCTGATGATAAATTTTCTTTTGTCTTGTTAGTTTTACGTTTACTGTTTGGAAAATTAAAGAAATCTTCAATCTAAAATGTAGTTTCAGTTTTTATGTTGGTGTAAATTTTAATGAAAAAAACACGGGTGTATTTGAAATTTTATGTAACGTCATGTTTTTACAAAACCATCTATTCTTTTATGCTATGATCTCCTTGATCATTTTAAACTATTTTCATTTTAAATAAAATTTAACAATTCAATATAACCGTCTTATTAGAATCACTCTATTTTTAGTTTTCTACATTTTCATTTAAAAAGTCTAATTTAAGAAACGATTAAACAAGTTTTTTGCATCTATACGACTTATATCTAAATCCTACTTAGTTGCTAAAGCAAACAATAATCTATGTGTTGAATGTCTGGAAAATGACAAAAATATCTCACCAAAGTCAATGTTTTGCTTTTGAGAAAAGCACTTATTCAGTCTGGCTCTGTAACACATATGGTCGCCAGTAACACTTTTCTTTTTAAATACGCATTTACTTTAAACTATGGTTCTGTGACTAGGCACTTGAATTACTTTCCATGCATTATTTTTTCGAAAGGCCTGATTTAAACTTGTGAAGCACTCTTCCACTTCAAACTCTCTGAAAGCTGTAAAGCTTTATTAAGCGTTATTTCACCACAGTCATTATTTGATTCGTTTGTCACTACTATTACCCTACATACTACTGATACCGTAGCCATCTGGTTTCTTTCGTGTACGCTGTGATGTTTCTTGACTTTCTTTCACTTTTACGGATTCTCCATCAATGCTCCAATGCTGACTTAGTTCCTCGAGATACTGCCTCTTCGGTCTTTATACGTAGCTATTATACTGCAATTATCAACAATGGCAGGTGATGTTTGAATTCTCCCATGAATTTAGTTCCCATCAACCCACAATTATCCACATAAATTAATATATACAGACCCGAACAATCCATGGCTCCTATTAGCAATATGTGAGAATGGTAACTGCACTTGCTTTCCTTCAGAGTATACAATGCAATTTGTTTAACTGGCCTTGGATTCATCTATGTGTGACCTACTACTAGCAGCTTCATACTCAATTCTTTTAAAGTTGCTTTTATTTAACCCCTCTACAGTCCGGGTGCTAATTAACGAATCAACACAGACAGTCCTGAACAAATGAAATTCGCGACATCTGAACATCGCTACAAATCAACGGAATTTTATGAATGAAAATATTTTTTTTGTATATAAGTGTATTAGAAATACTTTAAAAAATTGTCAAATGTGGGAAGAACCATTTTCTCGCCCGAATTTTAATTATTTCATAATATTCCGTTAATTTCGCGCACGGAAAAAATATCGCTGCAGTGAAAATAATTATCTTTCCATTTTACAACTTTCTTTGATGAATTTGATATTATATTAAAAAAAAGTTACATATTTTCTGTATAAATGAAATTATAAATGGTTGAATGTATTGTATATATATATGTACATATATATATATATATATATATATATATATATATAAGAAAAAAATATTACGTTTATCTGATAAGTGAAAATATTTTAAAATTAATTACAAATTTGGCTCGTCAACAGCGCATTTTATGCAATCGAAAAATATCGTCCTTAGTTACAATTCTTTCATTTGAAATGTATTTTTTTATTACTTTATCACAAAATACATTATATACCAAGTATAGAAAATAATATTACCCCTTGTAAATATGTAACAATATATTATTGGACAGGAGTTCACGAAACCCACTTCATAATTCATGAATACACATAGTCTAAATTTTAAACATTATTTCACACATGTAGTAACATAAAACATATTTTTTATAATTTCATCATAAACTATATAATATATCAAAGCTACAAACATTTTTTCTTACTGTAGGTGTGTAATTTTATAATTTTAATAATTCGGAAACTAATAATAATGCTTACTCGAATCCCTGCACACGTCTCCAAGTTATTCAAGGTATTGAAATCGCACTATTTGTTAGATATTTAAAACACAAAGAAAATAGTCAGAATTCAAAATAAATTCCGAATATTTTAATACATATATTAATTTAGCATTTTATTCCACGTTAATTTTTTTATTTCGAACAGAGATCTCGCGACGCGCGAGGTACTCGCGAGGACTTATTTCAAATGTTTTATTTCACTCTTTTCAGTGACTTCTTTCAGTGTTAACATCATTTATTTTTTGTTATCTGACTGACAGTAAATTCCTAGCAAGATCTGATACCTGTAGCACTCCTGTAAAATTCTGAGTAGTTTTACCACTGTTGTAATTTGAATGTAACCACTTCATTTAAAATTAATTTTGGCGGTGTAGTGGAAGCTTGTTGGGCCCATAGCCTATTATTATTCGTTTAAAGGTTTCATTCGGACTGTTTTATTCAATTAAATCCTATTACATAGATGGCACGGCATGATATAAGATATTATAGATAGTAGTTAGTCACTAAGATCAATCTGAGTTTACGCACTATCACAGGCATGGTACTACATAATAGTATTTTGTTATATATAAGTCTAAATAATTATAAAGCAAAGCGTATTTTTCAATTTTCCGTAATCATTTCATTTTACCGTTGAATTATGCATTTTTACCGTTGTAATATATATTTATGCATAGAAACAAAGACCATATGCATATTCTTATGAAAAAGTTAATTAATCAAAAGTTAATTAATAAAAGTTAATAATCCGTTCAATAACACCTTTGGTTTCGCAAACTTTTCTTTACTCCTATTAAAACCGTTGTCATATGTTTCCATAAAATTATATTGCACATATTAGTATATGTAGCATGTACGTGTATAATAAACCATTAACGAAAACGTAGTTGTAATCTGTGACACGTGTGTTTATTAAAGTATGAATAAATATGTTAGTATTATGTATAAGATATTACAAAATTGCTAAAATATGTTAATTCCAAAATGTTTATGGCTTACTTCCAAATATTATTCCGCTGTTTTGATTCGTAGTCACAATAAAGGTGAGTACAAACAATAACTATGATATAGAATGACGTGGCGTTGCTACTTTGAATGGTTGAAATATTTTCCTCTTTGTGAATGGGTATTCGTAGGAAATTAAATCTTCTAACTTGACTGATGTAAAAGGATTTGATGTGGGCAAACGCCCATTTACGTTGGCTGAATTATTGATAGGGAAATATATGATATAGGTTTCAGGAAAACACGCGGACGATTGACATGTGTTTCTTGTGTCCTAAACTAGTCATAAATAAATTAGTTACATTAAAGGTTATATCATAAAAATATTAAATTATTTTGACTTTATTTCTAACTTTAAAATATTTTTTGAATAGCATTCAGTAGCATCTTTTGATCCTATATGTTGAACAAGAATTTTCGATGTTTTCGTATATTGCATTCTGAGGAAGTTAAATCATATATAAATTATTATAATATAATGAATAAAACATTTTTATATAATCTATTGAGATCAAATAAAATACTAGATGCTTCAAATATTATTTACAATGTTAATGTTTCATGAAATAATAAAATAAGCATGGGATTCAGAATTGTCAAGGTCACAGTATGGATGATGGTTGCAAAAATCGTAAATGGCTTTCAAGGTGGGTAAAATTGTAAATGGTATTATAATTGTAGGGTATGAACAGAATTATTGATTTTAAAACTTATATATGACTTACAAAGATTTAACGTTCCTCTGCGGCGATAGCACTTCACTACAGTATTGAACAAATAAGATGATTAATTGTAGGGGATTAACACTATCATTAATATTTAAAACTTAAGTACGGTTTACAAAAGTGTAGTTCTCCTCTGTAGTGTACTGTAGAATCAAATTAATAGCACATGAGCTAATAAAATAAATATCGGGTTCAGCATTTTTAAGGACACAAGATTGATGAAGGTTTGAAAAAGAGATTACAAGAATCATTGCTATAGTTTTCTGGTAAATTTTAGTAATGCCGTTTTTATATATCAAAAGCTCTTTTAAAAACTAATTAAAACTAATACGGTTTACGTTCACATAAATGTTAATTCATTAACGTGGAAACTGCAAAAACTTAGTACTAAAGTATTTTAACCTGCATATATAATTGGAACTTAAAAATATTCAAAAGTTTTCAAAACTTTACGTATCGTATAAAATTTTATATTGCGTAATAATCTGCATAATTTAAAGGGGGGGGGAATGACTTAATTTTTTTTAAATTTCATGTGTCACTTTTCATACAGCTGTATGTTAATAAAACAAGAGTGCTTTTCATGAAATTTAGAACCATTTTCTTTCACATAGAAATTTAGGTAAGATATGTTTACGGACGTTGTTGGAAATTTCCATGTCAATATTATGAAAACAGAAACTTACCGTCATTGTGAAAAAAACAGCTGTGAAAGATATACTAGGCTATATTAAATATACAAAGTGAAAACTAATATTAATATTTGTGAATAATTTAATGGAAATATTACACATCCTTCAATGTTTATTTACACCTAATAGCTTTAAACAGATATTTGCAATGAAATTGCATATACAGAAAATTTTAATTTTTTCTAAAGATTTTCCTGAATTATTTAGAATAATATACAGCGACTCGAACAAGTGGAATCACCAGCTCTGTATACGTATATTATCAAGACAATGTACGAAATGATTTTTATATATAAATAAATAGTAAGTATAATAGTATCAGAGATATCCATAAATAGTAATAAAAAGATGTACGATAAATACCAACATCTTGCGTATAGACATACGTATTTATACTTTTAAATTTCCTTTAATCTGGTAGATCATTTTAGAAAAATTTGTGATTTTAATTTCTACCTATGAATTACATTACTTATTCAAGTTTCTCTATGTTCTAATTTTTAAAATTCAACCAATTTTCATTATGTTTTAACACAAATGAAACTACGTGATGTAGTATTATTTCTACTTTCTTTAACTTCAGGTGGGCTATTAGCAACGATTCTCTTGTTAGCAATGATCTTAGCAAAGATCCTTGCTAATAGTTCACCTGAAAATGATATAATACAACGAAACCTAGGTCGTGGTAAAGAACTTAAAGAAAGTAGAAACAATACTACATCACGTAGTTTCATTTAATTGTGAATAATTAATTTCAACAAAATTAACGTCAAATATATTCAATATTAGGTTTTAAATTGTTATTTCATCTATCGGCTGCTATTATTGGTTAATAATATATTGATTCTGAAGCGAAACATAAATATTTTTTTGGTAAGAGCAGTGACATTAGCTCCTTGAATATTATTTAAATCTAAGCAATGAAGTTTAAAATAAAATATTTTTTATGAATGAAAAAAATTTAACCCAATTTAAAGTTTTCAAAAATAGTTCAAATTACCATGTGTTGTTATTTACATACAGTGAGCAATTGTATTGTACATCAAATCATTCCGTTTCTTGTGATATGTAAGTTATCTGTGTCTCAAAAGATTTTAGGAAAAGCTAGGTGAAAAATATTATTACAAGTTAACTTATTGAGAACGTAAAATAATTGGTATATTTATTCGAAATGTTACTCGTGGCAAATAAAAAATTAACTTTATTTGCCTCGAGTAACATTTTTGAATAAATATACAAATTATTATAAAAATGTCAGCTTTTATTAAAAATAACAATATATCAAAACGTTTCAGTATTACGAAAAAACTGCCATAAAGTCATTTTCTTAATATATTTGTTAAAATAAACACAAACTGCAAAAAATTATTACATAAAAAACAGAACTATAACTTTCTGAAGTATCAAAAAAGTGATGAAAGACTTAAATAAACTAACTGAATAAGGTTAAATAAACTAATTGAATCTGAAACAAAACAAAATAAGTAATTATGAAAAATTTGGCGATATTCATGAAATTCTAATACGGTTCAAAGGTTGTTTCATTGTGTTAATTCTTCGCTAACGAACATCTGAACAAAATAAGACAGTCGAGCAAAGTATTTTTTACGAAATATTCTAATCGGCAAAACGTATTCTGAATCGAATCTCAAGAATTGTTTTAATGATAATTCGATTCAAATCGGCTCAACAATTTTTCCTTGACGCTTAAGAAGCGGACAGATAGACTAATAGATAACCTTAAAAATGTCCTTACGTATTTCTTCGAAGGCTGAGTCCCTGCATTCTGGGAGTGTGGCTTTCTGCCATTACGACTATGTATTGCTGCACAGTTTTTTAAGTATATTTTGAATTTACAGTTTTTTTTTGGAATAACATAATTTAGAATACATTACATAGTTTAAAATGAGCCCTTATAATTAAAGAAGGCAAAACAAAAATTTCAACAACCATTTCATACGTTTCGTATGTTAATGTAACTTGATTCACGGCGTTACCATTAAATTTATTTTCACTATTAATTGTTGAAAATTGTTCGACTTTAGAAAAGGGAAGAAAATCAGCAGACGCTCCACAAAAAAAAGAAAATCAAGTAGAAGACGTTGAAGATGACGATCCAGTGGACTTGTGTCGTTATAATCTAATACAACCTTACGTAATATGGTATAACCACGGCCAGTGCATAATATGAAATAATAAAAATAAATTGAAAAGGCTCATCAAATCACCCAACCTAGTCAATTGCTTTTTCCCACTACTACAAAACTGTTACCATTTAACAGGCCATATTTTAGTTACAGTAACGACAGCTGAAAACTTCCACCACACATACAGACATCAGCGCGCGCGTTTGTATGTACATACATATATATATATATATATATATACACACATATATATGTACATATATATATATATATATATATATATATGTATATATATATATATATATATATATATATATATATATATATATATATACATGTTTAAAAACAACATTTCAATATCTTCATAACATCTTTAAACACCAAAATATGAAATGATTCACTGCACCTGTTCTGATTAAATCTTAATGAAAATTCAGAAAAAATATAATTGAACTGGGTTTTGCATTCCTTTTACAAGAATACCTAATGCGTCATATATATGTTATGAACTACATTCTGAAATTTAAGCCGCTTTGTCGTATAATTAGAATAAAAAACCAACTGGATCTTGGTATGAGAAATGCATAATTAATGTGGAATGAACTCATTTATTTATTTATTTGTCAGCTTTAATGCATAATGCGTAAGGCGGGCTTATTGCTATATGAGCAATCTCTTCCAATCAACCATAACAATTGGTATAGACATTTAGTTCGTATTTATGAGATTTTACAATAAAAAAAATTATAGTACATTAGAGAGAAAAAAAAACAAAACTATTAGTAATGAAAACTATTGACAGGATTTGGAATGGGGAAGAAACGAGAAGTACGACTTTTTCACTTGGCCTTTGAAAATATTTAGGGAAGACTTTAACGACTTCAGTCATTTGTGAATTGCTTGTATTAAGAGAAATATGATCATATTTTCTGAGCCCGAAAATGATCCGGTTCATTTTTGTGCATAAATTTTGAAGATGTTCCAACTTACATAAATATTCTTCATTAATATCAGAATAGCACACATTTTCGTAACCAATTAGTAGTAATAGGAATGTTTGAAAAAGATAGATTTTCATTTTAACCTGTAGAAAATTTTGATGTATCCCGTTGAAAACACGACTACTAACATAATTTACTTGAGGGCGTTAATTAAGGTTTTGATCGATCAGTAGGCCCAAGTTTTTAACAGTTGACGTAAATTGTTTGTACTATTTAGCACTAATTTGTTAAGGTTTACTTTAGAAATCAGTCACTACCAGTGGTGACAGCTCGAGATTTGCTTGGGTTAACCGAAAGACCCATCTCGTGAGCCCACTGACCAATTAAAACGAGATCTTGATTAAGGATATCAATGGTTTTTGTAGGTCATCAGCGTAGAGACGATAATTGCTGCAGATATTCTTAGCAGCATCATTAATAAATACTTAGAAAAGGAGAGGAGATAGAATTTCATCTTTCACACTAAGAGCAAAATTACATGTATTTAGCAAATTATTGATATAAATTATTTTATACTTATAGCATGAATTAGTCTCGTTTTCCCGTTACCTAAGTATATCTTATTAATTACTATGATACTATATAACTCCACCTTACACACTAAGAGCAAAATTACATTTATTTAGCAAATTATTGACATAAATTAATTTATACTTATAGCATGAATTAATTTCGTTTTCCCGTTACCTAAGTTTATCTTATTAATTACTATGCTACTATATAACTCCACCTTACACACTAAGAGCAAAATTACATTTATTTAGCAAATTATTGATATAAATTAATTTATACTTATAGGATGAATTAGTCTCGTTTTCCCGTTACCTAAGTTTATCTTCTTATTTAAATTACATCAATATTTACAACAGAAATTAAATGTATAAAAATATATATAGTTTTATTTTAGATTAGATATAGAGAAAAAATGAAACCAATTACATTAATAATAGCAATTTTTTATTACACTCGGCTATATTCTGCTAAACCATGTAATCGGTCATATGCTATATACCGGTATATAATATGTAAAATTGCTGAAATAAAATTCAATGTCCTTTCGCTACTTCTTCGTAATCAAAAGATAAAAGGATACATTTTTTTTATTCGTTTTATCTCTATTTGTGTCACTGGAACAAATGTTTCCCTTCCCTCGAATTAAGACGATTAATTGTTCATTAATTTTAATATAAAACAAAAACTTTTTGTATGTTGATCACTTTCTGTTTATAACTTATGAACACAAATTCTCCCCAACTCACCAACAATACTTTAACGGTAATTTTGCCTTGTTCTTATATTAGGGTGAATTTTAAGCCCGATCGAAAAGGAATATTTAATTTTTTTCATTAAAAAATTAATTGCAGAGCAGAGACTAGTTAAAATGTAATTAAGATTGAAAAATAAACATCTAAAGAAATTCTTCTATTCCAAAAATTGTTTAACACGCAATGTTCAATATATGTTACAGATATATTAATTTTAGAAAGTAGCTTTTAAAAATAATAATTATGGCCTGATTGGTAATAGAATCAATTAAGAGTATCAGCTCATTAATTGGTCAGATTTAGTCCATGTATTAAATGTGTTATATTTTGTGAACAAAATCTTTTTATTACGTCATTCACGACGATCCCATTATAATACCTGCAAAAGTGGAAAATTATTAGAAAAATGTTAGGAATAAAACTATTTTTGCACATTGGCGCAGCTAAGTACTAATGCGTTGAGTATGAGTCTTTTTAAATTATTAATTAAAACAATTAAACTAGAGCCGAAATATTATTTGACCTTAATAGAATTTTGTTAAAATAAGGGAAAGTGGCCAAAATTAGATACCCTGCACAAAGCGAGTGAGCATTATTATATCTTTTTGTAAATTATTAGTGTCAATATACGGGTATACAGGGATTATCCAAGCGTCAACGATTTCTATCTGTCTCGCTAGGTCACTGCAGTCACGTAATGTGAGGACAGAAAAAAATGGAATTTTTCCATTGATTTTGTTAAAAAAATTGACGGTAATTCCTGTTGGATTAGTCAAAACATTTTATTGCAGCATAGTTTCTAAAATTACATATGATTTCATCTTTATTTTGCTTTTCCACCATTGTTTTCGAAGATATTTTTTGTAGTAACAACGTATTCATTTAGGCAAAGCGGGTAAGAAATTATTTTAACAAATACTTGACAGGAGTCACTGAACAACTAATGGCTATTATTTATTTATTAAATAAATAAAAATAAATAAAAATACTTAAAAATTATGCCATGTAGTTACATTTAATAATTGTAAATATATTAATACGATTAATCTCAAATGTAAATTTTTGAAATAACCAGTCTAATTAAATGGTACCGAAGCAAACATTTTGAAGATAATGAAAGATGATAATTATTTACATTTGTAACTTGTGTTGAATATTATAAAATTTGTAATATTCATTTTATCACAATTGATAATATCTCGAAATATTTGAATGTACCCACTTTGCCCGTACAGCTTACTTGGTTTAGATTACCCATGCGTTCACAGTAAGCACTTTCGGATATTTCATATTTTTTTATATTTTAAAAAAGATAATAAAATATGACTATTTTAAATATATTACATACTTAACATAATCGTATTTTATTCAAAATTACAATAAATATCCCATATAACATAATGTAAATGTTACCAATATATTAATACAAAAGTATAAAAATTATTTTTGAGCCTTCAACCACAAGTTACCAGCTATGTGTGAAGAAAATAATGAAGAAAGATTTAACCAATAATCGAATCAAGAATTGTTGTCTCTAGACTTTGTTATTTTTCTATTATTTATTAAAATTGTATTAACTGCAATTTTAATGAATGCTACTCCAAAGAATTTTTTTTTGCATTCACTCTTATCTATGAGTAATATACTTCATGGTTTTTAGTCTATTTTTATATATTGGAAGATCTATCCTATTTTTGGGATAAAGTATCAGAAAAGGAGAAACAGAAGACAGTTTATAAGAAAACTCAAGAATCCGCCCGGCTATCTGTAAGAGTCGCTTTACTTGGGAACCTTTTGACGTACAAACTTGAAATTTATTACAGTGATAAAACAATTTAACATAAAAATAATTGACATCGAAATTTTAAATGAGGCAACTGAAAATCTCTAATATTTATTGGCACTTATAGGATATTATTTGAAAAGGGGAGTTATACTGATTACAAACTTATTTTTTCTAATTTTATTTGGAAACTTTGACGTACCAACTGGAAATTTGTTACAGTGATAACGCAATTTTATTGGCATCTAAATTTTCAATAGAAAAAATATTAACATCGATATTTTAAACGGAGCAATTGAAACACTAGAATATTTTTTTTCACTTGTGGGGCCTTTTATTCAAAGATATATTATATTTCAAATTTATACTGATTCCAAAATTATTCTTTCATAATTTTATATAAAGATATTATTGAAAAAAAAAAAATTAAAAACATGTTTTATCTCTTCTCCGAAAAGACTGGGATTCCATTTGAGCTGATGGAGTTTTCTATTGAGTTAAGAATCCATGGATTATGTTGGATTTCCTTTTAATTTTTATTTGCATGCAATTTGATTGGAATCCGACGTCAATTTTGTAGCAAGTAATTTAATTTTTGGTCGATTTATTTTGTTTGTCTTGAATTGAAATTTTCTTTCATCTATATTAAATTTGACTTCCTTTGTAACACGGAAATACTTAAATTGGAGCATTCTTTGATACACCACCTACTGTCAATTTAGAGATATTAACATTTTAAACTAATAGCCGAAATCGATCTGAAATCACAGTCCAATAAAAAAGAAACGTAAATATTATATAATATATATATATATATATATATATATATGTATATATATATATATATATATATATATATTTATAATTATGTAATTGTTTTAAAGGAATTGGAAAATAGTACAAAACAATTTTCTCAATCCGAGCCGAATTTGAACCCCCGCAAACTTCATCACAAAAAATAAGTAGACTGTTGCGACTACAATGTGATTATATTTTGTCCGGTTGAGTCGAGACCAATAGAGTTGAGTTGTTTTCGTTATCACTTCATTCGAGTTAAATTTAATTTCGTTTTTCATCTAACTTTATTGCCATTAAATTTAGTTTAAATCTATATAAATTGGTTTCTTTAATATATAGGTTGTAAGCTGTTGGAATATTGATATATTAATATTATTGAAACAAACATAGGTTGAACATAAATATTATTTGATTCTATTTCAACAAATTTTAATTGGGCAGAGATAGATTCATATCAAATTAAGAAATAAATTGAATTTTCATAAATTCTCTAAAGATACTTTTCACTCGAAAGTCAAAAACTTTATAAAGTAAACTCACCTGTAATCATTACTTATGATAATTCTCAATATCTATATTATAATTATAAACTCTATATACAACGACTAAAGTAAACTTCCTTTTTGTTCTACACTTCCGTTGCGATCAGAATACAGAGGTATTAAATCTTTTTGTTTTTTCGTTTATAACATATTTTTCTGTCTCTTTGTTTCATAAAATTTGAGTTCGTTTTCCTTCAAATTAAAATGTTTTATTATTCACTAATTTTGATGTAAAGTAAAAACATTTTACATGTTGATTACTTTCTGTTTACAATTTATGATCGCAAATTGCTCACCAACAATGCTTTAACGCTAAAACCCGTTAATGGAAACAATTATTCCTCATTTTGTTTCATTTGTATTGGAGTGTATTTTAGGCTAGGACGGAAAGGAAAGTTAAAAATTTGTCAGTCAACATTTATCGCCGAGAAGAGATTAATTAAAATGTTCGTTACGGTTGGAAAATAAAATTCAAATATTTTTTTCAATTAAATTGTTTTCAAACTAAAAATGTAAAATGAAACTATAATAGAGTAAATTCTATACAGAGAAAATATTTTAAAAAGGATGTTTGATTTTATAGAATTTTTGTTTATCTGTATGTTATTTTTGCGTCAATCACGCAAAATCTACTGTACGAATCTTGATGAAATTTGGTACCGTAATAGTTTATAAAGAAGAGCAACACATGAAAAAAAAACTTTTCTTATTCCGCAATTAAGGCGAGTGAAACCGTGGTGTATAGTTAGCATATTGTAATTATATTAGTTTTTGAGAGAAGCGACATTATCGTTAACTATTTCAAGCCAAAATTTAATTGAAATTTACACATATGCAAATATTTAAGGATATATAGTAATTCTCTTAACCAGCCCTAATGATAATAGGTAAATAATATAAATTGAACGAGAAAAGTTGACCTTTAGGTCATCACATAAACATTTAAGTATATATAGTATTTCTGTTAACTAGAACTAATAATAAAAAGCAAATAATATAATCTGTACATTTAGGCATGTATAAACAATTAGGATATATAGTATTTCTCTTAAGTGGTTATTATAATAAAAAACAAATAATATGAATTGAAAAAATGGAAAGGACGGCATGTACTAACATTTAAGGATATATAGTATTTCTGTTAACTAGCCCTAATAAAAAAAGGCAAATAATATATACTGAAGGAGAGATATTGACATTTAGGCATATATAAACATTTAAGGATATACAGTATTTCTGTTAACTAGCCCTAATATTAAAAAGCAAATAATATAATCTGAATGAGAAATAGCGATATTAAGGCGTTTATAAAAATTTAAGGGCACGTAGGTATAGTATTTCCGCTATTTTTACCATGTAAATATATTGCCGAAAATACAATTCATAAACCAAAAATATCATGAATATCTCATAAATTGTGAAAATAAGGATCAACCCTATAGTATTCTAGTAAATTTTAAATAAGTTTCTAGTAACGTTGTTTTTTTTTTGACAAATTTTACTTTGGCAGTTTCACAGTTAGGAGAAGAGGAAAACATTTTATGGATATTTACGAAAATATCTAAAGAAGTTATGTAAAATTCTAAAAAAAAAGTTTTGCAATCCATATAATTTACACCTTCAATTGAAATCTTATACAATATAGGAAATGAAAAAATCTGTATTTTCTTTCTCCAAATTTTATTATAAAGCACCTAAAGGCCAGTCGCGTTAAAAAAAAATATATGGCATATTTATTATTTTTATTTTCTAAAATCTGCATCAAACCTAACCACTGTTTTATTAGAAAACCAAAAAAAACATAAAAATGCTATTTTTATGGAAATCATTCCAATAGTGAAATGTTTTTCAAAGTATCTAAATGTTGCGCATACTCTAAATTCTAATCATAGTTTAAATTTAGCTATTAGGAAATAAAATAAGATACTGGGACTATCTTTTTTCGGTAAACTTAATTAAAATCATATCCTTACAAATAGATATTTTTGTTCAGGTGAAAATTTGTCGATTTACAAAATTTATGTATAAAAGTAACTAGAAAAAAGGAAAACAAATTCCAGAGTATTATAAAGTTATTGACTTTACATTCACTGGACCTCGTTAGCTCTACGTTATTATATACGCTGCTAATTTTGTAAAATACAAGACATAAGAAAAATGGAAAATTTATTTAAATTATTAAAAAAAGGTTCAAATAACATATGGGTAATTATATGTTGCAATGAAAATAAAAGTGGATCATCGCCAACAAGATAGCATAAGCAACATGTGGCCGCAAGATAATATAAGCAACATGTGGTTTATGACTGCTAAATTTCAAGTTTCGACGTGAAACGGTTTAAAAAAAATTACTGTGAGAAACGGCAGGTGGAAGAATACGTGAGTAGTCTTGCAAAAATTCCGTTCTTTTTTCGTTTTTGTGGCATGAACCTGTATAAAGTGTTGAAGTAAATTTTTTGCAGAAAATACTACAGACAGAATCAAGGAGGGAAGAGCCATAAGAACTCATGATTCACAATTCGAAAACAGTCTGTTTCTAGTACGTGTGTTTTTAATGTGAGACTGATTTATTTTTACTTTAAAGTACATAACGTGCTCAAGTTCGGAATTAACATAAATGGAAATTTATTCATAAATAAATCTAGTGATTTCAATTGTTCTATATCTACATTTTAAGTTCATAAAGAAAATAAAAAACCAATTAAAATTATAAGAAGCTGTAGCTTATTTATAATATTTGGCTAGGAAGTTACGGAAATATGAGTAAGACGGTTCTCTACTTTTGCATGTTTTTTAGGTTCTGTACCTCAAAAAACAAAGGAATCCTTACGGGACCATTTCGTTTTCCGTCTGTCAGTCTGTCAAAATGCTTTTTCTCAGGAACGCGTGGAGGTATCAAGTTGATATTAATACAAATAATTTAGTTGTACAGTCCCTTAGAGCTGCGAATCAAGCTTCCAGGTCAATAAAATCAAGAAGAACCCTAATAATATGGCAATTTATGCCACATACTTTGACACCCGTAAATAAATCAAAACCTATAGAGTACTTCCGTTGATCTGGAATCATCAAATTTGATAAGAAGCTAGGTCTCACAACACAAGTAAAAGAAAAATTCAAAAATAAATAATTGATAGTTATATTAGATACACAAAAATAGATTCTTTTTAAATACTGTCTGTGAAAAATATAGCAATCAAAGCATATATATATATATATATATATATATATATATATATATATATATATATATAGTTATTTTCGTTCTAAAAAATTAAAATATAGTTTAATAGGAATATTATGTACCATTAAATGTTTATAAATGCCTAAATGTGTACAAAACTTTTATATTCCAAGTTCCACGCTCTTTAAAGTAACGAAAAAAATTAGCTTTTTCAAAAATTAGCTTTTTGGTAAAACATTATTTAATGAATTTATAAATATGTTTAAAAAGTTGGCTAATACAAAATGTGTGGTTTAATAAAATAAAATTTCACATTTGTATGTTGCATGATTTCTGAGAGATTTGGCTGTGAATATAAAAGAACATGGGACAGACCGGGGATGGTTGGCTAAATTTTTGAATATTCTTTCTTTTAATAAATATCGTTTAGAGGTTATCAAAAACTACAGTAAACTGTTAAAAAAAATTATCGGCATTAAAATAAAAAGAGATGAAAAGACTTATTAAAAACTTAAGCATTTTTGAGACTTTCAAAAACTCTTTATGGTGATCAACATATCAAGGGTAAGTCGCAGCCGCCTTGGGGTAAATAGACTTAAAATAGTGCCAATAAAATTATATACCTTGGGATAAATAGACTCAAAATAGTGCCAATATTGTACAACTGGATGTTTAATAAAAGCTAAATGAAATTTTTGAATAACTAAATTAATATTAATTAAATATTATCAACATTTAATTACATAAATCCAAATTTTAGCGAAAATTATTTAAAAATTGAGTAACTTTTTTAAAAATAAAATAAAGAATAATCAACTATCATTACACAAACAATACAAATTAATTTAAACATTAGTTAGCAAGCAAATTTTAAGTAGTAAATAAATACCCATTCTTAATTAAATATTGAATGTTTTACCTTATATTAATCACACAGAAATTATCACAAATAATCATTGTAAAACATGAAATATCACATCAAATAAAATTATTATATCAATAGTTTGCGTTCATAAAATAATGAATTTCCTTTGTTACATCTAGCATGAGCCCACATTTTGCAAGAAATATATTTCACCCATTTCTCACCAGGTGAGGTGCCTTTATCATCAGATGAGTTGTCCGAATTTTTAAGTCTCCTTTTTTTTCATTCAACCTCTTTTGACATTTTTATTTTCCCGTGCATAACTTTACGATTTTCTTCTTACTTTTTTCCTGTTTCTTTTTCTTCTGCAAAACTATTTTATTTTTGGTTTGCATGAGATTTTGTTTTGCATGAGATCTAGTATATCGGTATATATAACGCTTTTTCTTTTCGGCTGTTTTTTTGGTTCTTTTCGCAATCCTACTTTTAGGAATGCCATTTGTCCGGTTGGCCTAAAGGATGTTTGTTATATTTTTTTAAATTACACATAATTGGAAAATTTTACAACCCGGTACCAGCTTGCGCTTCTCTGATTGTTTTTTTTTACGGATATAATATGATCAAGTGCTGCACTTGGTGTAAACAAATTAAATCATACTCGAATATTGGCTTGTTCATAACTATTGGGTTGAATATTCTCAGGAATGTCAGAAAATGGATTTGGTCGGTCTGTTGCATATATTCCACTAAATCCTGATTCTGGGAATATATTTCCATTTAATGCAAAAATACTTCAGCATCGATAGTCAGCTTGCATGTTTTCAACCCTTGCAGCTAGTGGAAGGTCTGTTTTAATTAATTTAGGAATGTCATATATGGTAATGGTCTTATCTGAATGCGAGACTAATCAGTTATCAGTTGCTCAATTATATTATTTTTTAAGGGCCCATAGACTGAGCTATCCAGAGGCTGCAGTTTATGACTGTAATGTGGTGGAAATGATAAGACTGTGACGCTTTTTTCCTTGAAGTAATCTAGAGCATTGATAGACAAATGTGAGTTGTGATTATGTAACAATAATACAACAGATCTTTCTTCCGAGGGTTTGGCGAGTTTGACAAAATGTTTTGCAAGCATTACGGCTTTTTTCCTTCATCTAATCTTATAGATTTGCATGGCTATCAGAACGCACTGGCCCTCCTCTGACAAAATGTTCTTTATAATATACCTACTGAATGGAATGGAATACCTATGAAAAATGGAAGTGCCGAATACCTGAGTGCTGAAACTGCTATCGCAATAGTCACCATAGTTCCATATTCACCAGATGTCATTTTCCTCAATCCTTTGGCACACTGATGTGCAATTATTTTATTGGAGAGTGCACGGTCGATACTCTGGACTCATCAATAATCCATACGTCACCAGGAGGGAGAGTTAAACACAAATAAACAGCTCCTACAATATCGAAAAAAAGGAAACATTTTATTTCTTAAACGACGTTGCACGAAAAAATCTTGTACCTTGTGGTAATTGTCTGGATAACGTATTGTTTCGTTTCCAGAACGGGCTAAATCAGTCTTTGCAAGTCATTTTTAAGTATTTTTTTATAATATGGAGCACATGTTAAAGATTACCACATCTCGAATCATCGTTGTAGTTTCCCAGCAATCTTGGCATGCGCTGCTAAAACCTCTATTTTTTTGTAATTTTATCATATTCTTTAATTTTCTCGGAAGAAAGGGGGTGTTATATTTTTTTATTTTTCTTCAGTGTTTCTCTTAAGAAAAATTAAGAAAAATTATATAAGGAATAAAAAAAAAAATCGAGTTCTTCTTTTACCACTATACATCCCCTAAATATGTTTTAAGTGTAAATTATTGAAATACATGTGAGTGAATTATTTTAATACTGTACCAAATTAAGTTTATAGATCTGAAAAAAAAGAACTGTGGCAGAGGAGCCTACAGACGCGTAAGTTATTTTATAAAAGTTCCATTTACCCTTTGAGGTAAGGAATCCTAAAAAAATTTATATATTATAAAAGATTTCTTTTCCTTGACATATATAAATCACTATCTGGCGAATTATCAATCAATTGATTTGTAAATATCGTGGAAAAGTTAAGAAGGTTCCAGCAAAATAAATCTATAAACCAATTTATTGAGGGAAATAATTGTATTGGTAAATGGTTTCGTATAAAAAATAAATTAAAATTAAAAAAAATGTTAAACTATCTTTCCATAAAATCTATTGAATTTCCACGAAACTGCTTTGATAATAAATCAATTTTATGCAAAAATAAGTCAAAGATTAACATTCAACAAATAAATACTTTTTCTCAATTTATATTATTATTGAAGCACATAATGGCATAGAAATCAATTCCACCGAAAAGCCCTTTCCAATTTTAGAGACAACCAATATATTTAAAGTGCTTTTCACTGTACATTTTTTTATCAATAAATTGAGCCCGACTCTGAGAAGCACAAAGATTGACAGACGCCCATTTACAGCAAAGCTGTCACTTAGCAATATCTTGGGATGTGTTATTATATATAATATTTCATGACTCAGATGAAGCTATTGCGAAAGCGTTTTAGCTTGTCTCTTTATATATGTTTTTGTAAAATATTAATCTCATTTGAAAACGATCAATAGTAGAAAATTTTATTTTGTGCAAAAATATACACAGTTTGTAAGATGTAAGTCATATTCAAAATTACTTCTCGGACACTGTGAATATAATTTTCTTTTGCGTCATCTAGTAGTTGCTTTGCGAACAATTTACATATACTTGCTTATAGGTAAATAAAAATGAACTTATAATAGATAACTTATATATTTTACTAGATACTGCGATATACATTCTTTTCTTTATACGCTTGACAGTATTAATCATATTCGAAAACATATTCGACGTTAAAATTGCATTCCTGACTTTTTTCACACTCTCAATCAAATTATGATACCTCAAAGCTAAAAACCTTGTCTTGAACCGCCCACTGTTGACGTTTTTATGCTATGCGTTAACAAGTATTATACTGTTAAATAAAATTAGAAATACTCTCAATGCAGACAATTATTTATAAAAACTTGCAGATTGAACTTTGAAGAGTTCACTTTTTACAGTAATAGCAATTGGAAACTGTTTACCATACAAGGGCATGATCATGTTTGATATCACACAGTTGTTTGCGGAAATTAAATTACACCAAAATTCTATTTGCTTTACTGAATTAATTAAAGAAGTAACCTAGTTAAGAAAGTCAATTTAGCACCAAAGGCATTTGGCCATGATAGTGTAAACTAAATTCGACTTGTCAAAACTGAGAATTTTCCAATAAATTTAGTAAAAAGTCAAAATATTTCATTGTATTGTACGTTCATTGGCGTAATATAATTGAATCCGATGAGTGACTAATAAGCTTAGACAAAGGTTGCAACAAAATTTCCTTTTCATTAGGTATTTGGGTAGCCAAAAATGGAATTATTTATAAAACATTAGATTAGTAAAACAATATTTTGCAATTATTTCCAGTTTTAAATACATTTATGTTTAGGTAAGTCTTACATTATTTTTAATTAATTATAGTGGTTTCAATTTTCTAAATTTTACAAAAGCCTCAACTTGTATGTAAATCAGTCACTAAAGATCTTTGGAGGTACTAACAAGTCCAGTCGAAGATAACAGAAGAAGAGACATTAAAATTCTTGAATTAGATATTTAAGTCAAAGAACGAACTAATTAAAAAAATTTTCTAAAATAATAAAACATTTTTTTTTAATTTTAAATAATTTCACAGTTCACTGGGCTATATTTGTTTATAGACAACTTGTAACAATATTGTTTTCAATCAATCATATACTGGATGTTCAGAATTATAATAAAAATGCAAACTTTCTACACAATCTGTATTTTTATTTAATTTACTAAACAAATGTATTCGTTAAAAACCACATTTAGAATAACTTGTTAGGACCTAAAAGAGATGATTGGAATAATTTCTCTTAAATTTATACTATATTATTATTATAAAAAATAATGTCCCCATTTTTGTTTATCTTTCATAATTTTTTTTTCAAATTAACCATAACATCGTATAAATGTTAACCATGAAACGCTAAAAGCTTTTGCAGCTTTTAGCGGATTCTTAAGTTTACGCCATAAAAATTAGCTTCAACCAGCCAGGCAATATCAACCACACACTGTTATGCTTTACGTAGTAAATATATATATCATACTAATCAAACTGCGCATTCTCCTTTTTAAATGTTGCTTAATAAGGGAAATCACTTGCAGAAGACTCATAGTGGTTTTTTTTAATTGAATTGTATTTTCTCTAAATTTGTCATTCGATTTACTCTCAAATTCAATAAATACACTTAACTAATAAAATCTCCTTAGTAATCATAATCAAACCAAAATAACTGCGTATTTGTTACAAAATATTATTAGTTTGCCATTAGTCGACAATTACATACAAAAGGAAACTTAATAAAAGAATGACGCAAAATTGATTTTCTAGTGCAAGTTTCGTTGGTTCGGCATAAATTTCCTAAGTGGCATTATTAAGCAATATATTAAACATACAATGCAAAATGAGAAACAAATCAAATTTATGCAATAATATCCATATAATTACGTGTTTGAACCATTACGTTCACAAGGAGTGATACCTTCAATTCTGGTTTGGCGTTATAAATTTAAAAACACTTTTTATAAAGTAATAAACTAACTTTAGTGCAATTCTTCAACCTTTACCTTTGTGAAAATATGAAAATAGTTAAATTAATTAAATACAAATTTAACATTAGTGTCAAAATTACGACGTTAGATTTTTAAAGGCCAAATTTATAAAAGAAAGAATGTTCTGGAACAGTTCGTGATTTCAATAATCCTTATAATTGAAATAATATTTAAACCATTGTCAAGAGATATAGTTATGTAAATAAATAAAATAATATGGTATAAAAATAGATACCAAAATATGACTTACTCAAGTCAGAAGCAATTTTAAAAAAATGTTATTTTTTGGAATAAAATGAAAAAAAATTTTAATAATCTTAAAAATTGACCGAGTTTTAAAAGTTTAAATTTAAACTTTAGAGAAGGACGGCAATACTGTATTGTGAGGTCATTTTTAATATTGCACATGATATTCTACGAGAGGAAAAGAGACAGGGATATACACAACTCTATCCGTATCTTCAAATTTCGAAGCCTACAATTGGCTTATTTTTCAATAAATTTATGAATTTTTTTCAAGACTGGTTTTTAATTAACTTAAATTTCCCAATTAAATGAAACTAAGTGATGTAGTATTATTTCTACTTTCTTTAAGTTCTTTATCACGACCTAAGCAAAGCAAAGATTAACTTTTAGGAACATCCAACAGCTTTTATATGTTTTAAGTACAATAGCGGAAACCTGGTTTGTGTGGGTTTTCTCACTGCTTATGTTAGTGAGATTATTGTAGGGGAGCGATGTAGGTTTTATTATATTTCTGAGAGTTATACGATATACCAGTATTTTAGTGAGGGTAATACATTCAATTGTTGTTATTATGTGAGGTTGTACAATGCAAATTTTCTGGTGTATGTAATAAAATTAAATGGAAGTCATTCTCGGTAATATGTTTATACAAAAGCAAGGGTATCTGGAAGTTAGAACAGGGTTATACCACTAATTCAACAATCTCCGGTTTTATTTATTCATATATTTATTTATATGTATACATATATATATATATATATATATATATATATATATATATATATATACATATATATATATATATATATATATATATATATATATATATTTATTAAATTTATTCGTATTTTTTTTATGTACTTATATTTTATGTGTACTTCGGCTGAAACAATTTGAAGAGTACTGTGGAATCGATGTTGTCTTATTATATTATGCCTAGAAGATATTAAGTATGGGTGATGATATTATATTTAGTTGTTCATTTAGTATATTAACCTTAGTGTCTTTTGTCTACACTGAGTCATGTGAACATCAAGACTAGTGGAACAACTCGAGCAGCCCACAAAGCAACAGCAAAAGCCGTCACCACCTGGCTGAAGGAAGAAATTCGGGAAGCAATCATCAAGCGAGACGACATAAACCTCTGTCTAAAGGTCATACACTCTTCTTTAACATATCTCTTTCACCCTATACAATTTGATACTTTAGACTATAAAATTAGAAATGATGTCAGTGCCTTAATAAAAAACATAACACAAAAACAATTAAACAAAATTAAAGAACTATAAGCCAAAACCCAGAAACCAAAAGTCACACCCCAACAAACGTTTTATCCTAAAACAGTAAACCTTTCAAAATCAACATTTAATAATAAAGAACTAAAACTTATAAATAAAGGATTCAAATATGATATTTCCACCGCACCCTCACGAAAAAATATAGAATTACTAGTAGTATATACCACGATTTCATTGAGTAACCAGGACGCGCTTACTAAATACAAAGCTGCTGATATAATATGTAAAGAATACTCCAAAACCAAAACACACATTAATGACGAAATTTTAACATAACGTAATTTACAAATTAAAATTAATGAATATAAACTCGTCCTATCTAAAGCAGATAAAGGCAACACTATAGTTATTCTAGACCAAAGTGAATATAAAAATAAAGTGTCCGATTTCTTTAAACCAGAAGACTTCATAAAGCTACAAAGGCCATTTGCATACCAGAACATTTGCAGATAACTTAAAACAAATAATTAAAACCAGTAATATATTTCCTAACGAATTCGCAAAACGTAAAGTTACAGAAATGAACCCAAGACCCCCAATACTCTATGGACAACCTAAACTTCATAAACTAAATATACCCATACGACCTGTTGTCTCATACACAAACGCACCCTCAAAAAATTAGCTTTTCACCTTAATAAGATATTTCTAACAAAACTCTCATGATCTCTGTAACAAAATTAAAAATATACACTTAATACCCAATAGTAAATGAGTATCACTCGACGTAGTAAACTTATTTTCTAATATACCACCAAAAGATTGCCTAAATATTATTTCAGATATCTTAGAAAAGAAACATTTAAACCCCATTGAAGCATGGGAAATCAGAGACTTCTTTAAATTATGCATGGACAAAAATTATTTCTTATTCGATAAACATTTTTTTCAACAAGACAATGGCCTTGCCCATGGGTCCCCCCTCAGTCCCCTTTGGCCGAGTTATTTGTGAACAATCTAAAAACCAGCCTCTTAAACAGTAAATTAGCGACCAATATATTATACTATTATAGATACGTTGATGACATCCTTATCTCTTAGAAAGGTACACAGCGACAGTTAGACCAGTTTGTTAACTTTGCCAACTCCCTACACAACAATACCAAATTCACTTTAGAAGTAGAATCCGATAATAAACTAAACTTTTTGGATATTACAATAGAACGAAAAAATAATAAACATAAATTTAGTATATTTAGAAAATATACATTTGCAGACAGAGAGAGAATGACCATAATTAATGTTCATTCTCAACACCCTCATTTATACCATGCACTCAAAAGTATCATTTGTCCAATATTATGTATTCGTATAGGTGCACATTTTTCTCCAGTTCCTAGCCGCTGGCGTTTACGTTAAAACTTAACATAAGCTACCCACTTCGTAACCAGATATTTAGTCTCTCGTTGGTACGATATGAATTCAATAGATCCACATTAGCACACAGTAGCTCTGATCTGAAGTTGAAATGGTGTTAGGTTATGTGGTATCTAAACGGAATATTTCCACGTCTTTCTAAAAAGGTGAATTTATTTTTCCATTGCAGTATAAGCATGAAAATAGCTCTGCCAAAAACGCAAACTCAATTTAGGATCTGTTTCAAAAAGTCTTTTAAATTTTCCTAATTCACTTCTAGAAGGTCGCTTGGTTCAGGTTTATCGGGCAGGTCAAAATTCCCTTCTTTGAGTCTTTGGAACCAGTGGTTAGCTGTGTCATAAGAGAGCATACTTTTACCCCTCTTTGTATATATATTTCGTGATCTTTGCTGATTTTTCACCTTAAACGACATTCATGAAAAGAGAGGCTGTTTTCTTTGTTTTAGAATTTTAAGTAAGATATTTCTAAGGTTATTGTTGAAAAGGTCTATTTCAATGTTATGGAAATAAGAGATTATAAATATTATGAAAAAAAACAGCTGAAAAAGTACAGTATACTATATTATGCATACAAAGTAAAAAATAATATATATATTTGCAAATAGTTTAATAGAAATATTACAAATCCTTAAATGTTTATTTGCACCTAAGTGTATACGGGACTTTTACAGGTCAAGTTTGACTCATATATAACTATTTTTGTCGTTTTTTATAGAAGGATTTTTAAATTTCATTGTAATAAATAGGAATTTCTAGTTTTTGACAGTGCAAAACAAAATAAAGTAAACTTCCTGAAAATCTTTATTTTATAATCAGAGAAAAACCATTTTCAAGCGGTTATCTAGTCGGACTTGGCCTGTTACCTTTAATCTATATTTATACTATTCCGTATGAAATATTGACAGTTTGTATTAAAAATAAATCGCTTTAAATAAATACTTTAGGGAAAAAGTGCATTTAGAACTTATTTTACTTTTTGAGAAAGTTTTCCCTATTCTATATAAAGTAATATAAAGTGACCCGACCATATCGAAACTTCAGCTCGATATACACATGTTAGCAATACAGTTCACGGAATGATGTTTTCTGTTTCATCCTGTTTTTAATATATTAAATATACGTAGTAAAAGCATTTAGAGATTTTCATAAATAGTAATAAAAAATATGTACCAATATATCAATATTTTGCGTACACAGATACATCTTTACCTTTTCAAAGTGAGTTTTAAATTGTCTTTAATCTGGCAGATTTTTTTAGAAATATTTGTAATTTTAATTCCCGTCTTCGAATCTGTTTATATTTCTATAGATACAAAATTTTTAAAATACAGCTAATTTTCTTTACGTTTAAAATCATTATTTGGTGAGCATAGTCCTATTATCTGCATGAATTTTATATATATCTAAGATATAAAACGTAAAACTAAATATTTGTTATGAATGAGAACATTTTAAGCAAATTTAAAGTTTTCAAAAACAATTTCAATTACCAGGTGTTGTTACTTACATGCAGTCATAATCAAATCATACCTTTTCTTGTGAAATATAATTTATCTGCGTGTTAGAAAATCAAATGAAAACCTTGGTGAAACATTTTATTATAAACTTACACAGAATCTTTAATCTTACTCAACTTAAAAAAATTGGTTTATAGATTTTAAAATAACACTTGTGATAAAAAACATTATCAGTATAGGCTAGTTTTAGCTTGGGTTTAAATAATTAAATTATTGCATAAATAATTATATCGATACTCTATGAATAACACAGAAAACCAAAACACTTAAAACTGTACAATAAGAAAAATTTGTAAATAAAAAGGTTGAAAAGCACGATACTTGGAATTAGAAGGATAATATTGAAGGCCAACTTAAAGGCTTCGATACATAGTGAACGGTAGGTTGTAGGGGCATCTCATTAGCATATCGGTAGCACAGTGTCATTGTCATACTAACAGATAAACGTCACATCACAGAGTCGCTCACACCGCGGTATTTCACATGTTTCAGGCACTCACAGTGAATCGTGTACCAACAACACGCTATCACCGCATCTCGATAACGCTACGCCCCACCACGCTCATTGTGAGCCAAAGGTTTGCCATTGGATAGGCGTGACGACAAACATCGAGCGCACCGGTGCGGCGTGGCGCGACTGGCTTTCACTGACAATCACGCCACACTACCGACATGCCAGCCAAATAAACTAACATCAACCTGGGCACTGTTAGGCGAATTATATTTTCCGAAAAATTAGTATTATAATCGGGTTGCACCGCAGTGAAATGTTAGTCGTAAGTAATAGTCGTTTAATTAAACCAAATAATAAAAAGAAAACGAAACAATTATGACAAATAATTTGAGTTACTACCGATAACAACCTGGCTATAGTTTTAAGGACTGAAATAAATTGTATATTTATACATGTATTTAATATGAATTGTCTTCTATTTGAATTGATTTCTATTTGAATCGGGTTTACAGTCTAATTGTGTTAGAATTGAGCGCCATTTGATTTGAATTATCGATTAAATGGTTAAGTATCGGTAGACAAAATTTAATTTGGTTGTATTTCCATTTGCACTTAAATTGATTCAAACCTCATTCAAAATTTGTTTTAAAGGATTAAAAATGATATACGTCAGATTTTCTTTGAATTTAAGCGTTCCATATTTAGGGTTCAGTACCTCAAAAAGATAAACGGAAAAAGATACCCCTTATAATATCGCACAAAATATGTCCGTCTATATATCACAGCCTTTTTTCTGAAAAACCGCTTGACGCAAAACATATCAACCTGCATATATGAATTAATAAATTAATTAAATGATTTAATACGGACATTAATCAATGGCAAACGAAATTTAAATCATTAATATCTTTCGATTTCGATACAAGCTTTTTCTTTCTCTGTTGGTCTCCCTGTTTAATTTTTAATTTTTTTTAAATAAGTGAGAATATACATTAAAAGGTAACTATTAAAGACAATTATTCATAAGTGGAAATATTAATAATTCACTGTAGATTTACATAGAGTTGTAACGTAAATATATAAAATAGCTGTACATAAAAAAACATGCGTTTATGTTGATATTTTATATTATTTACATAAAAGTAATTTTTTTAAACATATCATTTTGGTAATACGCTCATCTCTGTACCAAAATTCGAAAAATGTATAAAGATGATATAATGGTTTTTTCTTACTAAATGTTAATTTTATCATAATTTTTATTTACAAAAAAAATGTTAATTTTACCATAATTATCATTGACAACGAGCGTAGTGGGGCGTAGCTTTAGCAAGATGCGGTAATAATTTAGTTAATTAATAACGATACACATTTAATCAATAACACTTTTTTGTTCTGCTTTTTAAGTTGCAGCAGTTTCCGGATGCAGCCAGGCATAAACTAGCGCTGGCACTCACGTTTTCACCAATTAAATTATATCAACTATGTTACCCGTATGTGTATCAGTCTATCATTGCCTTTTAATTGGTCAAGAGGTTTCTAAACAAACTTTTGACTAGTAACAAACGCTAAATTTTATAAAAAAAATGACAAAAGGGTCGATTGCTAGTTTTCCTGACAAAAAAGGCAAAAGTAAAGGACCGAAAGTACTTTTACATTGCTGGTTTGATGCAAATGACAAGATATATTACAAACTCCAAATGAAGGAGAAATCATCATTACTAAAATACACGTCAACTAGCTTAACTATTCAAATGTACAAAGAACAAAGTCAAGGTTACATTCGTTACAGAAAACGCTCAATTTTTGCAACTGTAGTTCAATTTTTCTGACCATTTAGTATTAAGAAAGCTAGATTGTGCTGTATACATAGCAAAATCTATTCACATCCAAATGGTAAAGTATGCAGACATAGTTTCTCTCGACACTAGGCGCCTTTTGTTTAACTTTTTTCAATTTTTTTATTTACTTGATTACGATAACCTTAAAAACATCCTCCACAATTCTTAGAAGGCCCATGCATTTTAGGAGTGCGATGATCTGCGGTCGATTTTTGTTAAATATTTTGTTAATTGACAGTTTTATTTGTCTATAAAATAACTTCGAACACATTACATAGTTTAAAGTGAGCTTTTAATAATAAACAAAAATTCATACAAGCACTTTATACCTTTCATTTGCTAATCTAACTTGACTTAATTCGCTACTGTACAATTTTGTTGGATGGGAGTTATTAAGATCTTCGAAAATAGTTTTCACCACGGATTTGTTTTCTTATTGAAAATTGTTCGGCTTTTAAAAATAACTAACAAAACTTATTTTTTTTAATAATTCTCAAAATAGAAGATTA
The DNA here is from genome assembly GCA_039881145.1 of Druceiella hillmani. Classification (NCBI taxonomy): domain Eukaryota; kingdom Metazoa; phylum Arthropoda; class Insecta; order Lepidoptera; family Hepialidae; genus Druceiella; species Druceiella hillmani. The sequence goes on from JAYKKI010000008.1 coordinate 36,455,724, forward strand.
ACTATAAGACGTTGATGATGACGATCGGATAGACTTGTGTCGTTATTATCTGCTATAACCTTGTATAATCTAATATGATTACAATCATTGTATAATGTGAAACATTGAAAATAACATTGGAAAGATTTATCATATTACAAAAACAAGTCTAGTCAACTACTCTTAACAACTGCAACAAAACTGCAATCACATAACGGGCTATCTTTGAGTTGCAATAGCTCAGCTGAAAATCTTCCACCATGCATGCATACACAGATGCACAAAATGCTTGTGTGTTTACACACGCGCGCGTTTGTTTGTGTGCGTGCGGGCGTGCGTGTGTGTGTGAGTATTTATGTGTGTGTATGCGTGTGTGTGTGTGCGTGTGTGTGCGTGGGTTTGTGTATGTGTGTGTGTGTGCATATATATACATTAAGAGCAACATTTTAAAATCTCCATAGCATCCCGGAACAGCGAAAATTGAAATGGTTAACTTCTCCTTTTCTGATTCAAACTTAATAAAATTCCAAAAAAATATGACTGAACTGATTTTTGTATTGCCTTTACAAGAAGGCCTAAAGCGTCTTGTATATTTTCTTTATTTTAAAATTATTTTGTCATATAATTACAGCAAAAATTAGATTTTGGTAAAGGAACACATGAATCGTCTCGTTTTCTATATATATGTGTATATATATAGACGAGACTATGGATTAGTCTCGTTCTTAATTCATCATCATCTATATATATATATATATATATATATATATATATATATATATATATATATGTGTGTTTCGATCACATCGATTTCATTTAATTAATTATGAAACCGAAGTGACCTTATGCCCGGTGCCTTACGTCGATTTTTACAATAGATATTTGATTTCTAAAGAAATTCTAGATTTTTCAAACTTTTATTAAGATACATTATAAAAAAAAATTACATCAATAACCGTGATATAGAGTGAATATTTTTTAATTACACTTAATCGTATTCACCTCAGCTAATATCCCCGTTGAAAAGCTATGTGTGTACAATAGCTAAAATCAAATTCCATTTTTTTCGTTACTCCTTCACAATCGAAATGTAAAATGATTAAATCACTTATTCTTTTCCTTTTTATAATTTCCTCTCTATTTGCTTCACCAAAGCTGACATTCGACAGAACGTTTCGTCATATTAAAAAGCGTAATTGTTCACTAATTTAATAAAACACAAAAACATTTTTTATGTTGATCACTTTCTGTTGACAATTTATGAATGCAAATTACTCAGCAACAATGCTTTAACGGTAAAACTCGTTAATAAAAATATTAATTTTGCCTCGTTCCATATTATTTGTATTGGGGTGGATTTTAAGCGCGGGCGAAAAGGAATATTTTAATTTTTTCATTAAAAATTAATTGCGGAGCAGTGACTAATTAAAATGTCGGTTAAGATTAAAAAATAAACCTCTAAAGAAATATAGAAGCATTCAATAAATTTTTAGCACATGGCATTAAATATATGTTACAGATATATTAGTTTTAGAGAGTAGCTTCTCCTAATAATAACAATTTATCGTAATAGTAATAAGATTTATTCCATGTATTATTTTTTTGTTGGCGAGAATAAAATATTTTTTATTATCTCTTTTCACGACGATTCATTGAAAATGCCTGAAAAAGTAGTAAATTACTAGGAAAATATTACAAATAAAGCTACTTTATATTACGCGGCAAATAGGCGTAAACACGAACATAAAGAAACTCAATGTGAAATTTTGAATGTAATGTATAATTTGAAATGTGAAGTATAAATTACTTTTATAATAATTATTTTCATAGTTCAAAGTATGAAGGTATCGAATGGTGGAGGCGCGCCCGCGCTGATGTGCGAAAACGCGCTGTGCTTTGATTGGCTGGATTGATCGTTGTCTACGCCTGCGTGGTGGGCCTCCTTCATGGTGGCACGAATAACTACTTTTCTACTTTCGCACATTGGTGCAGCTAAGATCTAAAGCGTTAAGTACGAGTCTCTCTAAAGTATTAATTAAAAGAATTAAAACGGAGCCCAAATATTATTTCAACTTAAAACTATTAGGAATACAGCAACATTTACCGCAGTTAAGTATTAACACATTGAGTATTAGTTAAAACAATTAATCTAAAGCCCACATATTATTTAATAATATTTAGGACAGAGTGCTTAATTTTGACTATTTTCTCTATTAAAATAGGGAAAATAGTCAAAATTAAGCACCCTCTCCAAAGTGAGTAAACGTTTTTATATCGATGTGTGAATTATAGGTGTCAATGCACAGATATACAGGGATTACCCAAGCGTCAACGAATTTCTATCTGACGCGCTAGGTCGTTGCAATCACGTAATGTGAGAACAGAATGAAATAGATATTTTCCATTGATTTTGTTACAAATATTGACGGCAATTCCCGTTGGATTAGTCAAAAATTTTTTATTGCTATACAGTTTTAATATTACCGTATGATTTCATCATTATTTATCTTTCCCAGTACTGTTTTTAAAGCTAAAAATAAGATATTATTTAAATTCTTAATTAAATAAGAAATTATTTTAACAAATATTTGACAGAAATCACGGAAGTATTAGAATATGAAATAAAGGCAATTATTAATTCATTAAATAAATAAAAGTACATAAAATTATGACATACAGTTTAGTGAGTGCAAATGTGTTAATACAGTTAATCTCAAATGTAAATTTTCAAATTGATAAGTCTAATTAAATGATACCGAAGCAGATATTTGAATGATTATGAAAGATGATAATTATTTACAATTGTAACTTTTGTTGAATATTATAAAGTTTTTACTATCCTTTCTATAAATTTTGATTATATCTCTAAATATTTGAATACACTCACTTTGCACAAACAGTTTACTCTGAGTTACCCATACATACCCATATCCATGCACAGTGAGTATTTCCAGATATTTCATATTTTTTGTATATTGTAAGAAAGGGATATACTTAAAATAGTCGTATTTCATTTAAAAATTTAATAAGTATCTTATACAATAATGTAAATATTACCAATATATTTAGGTAAGAATGCAAAGTTTTAACCCTTCAACCGCAATTCAACTGATCTGGGATGAACGTAATAATGAAGAAAAATTTTGCCAATAATTGCATCAAGAATTATGGTTTTGACTTTGGTATTTTTCTACAATTTATGAAACTATTATTCACTGCATTTATAATGAACACTACTTCAGTAATTTTTTTAGCATCCACTCTTACCTTTGAGTAATGTACTCCAAGGTTTTGATGGATGAAATATTTTAGTCTCTTTTATATATTTCCTACTTTTGGGACAACGTAACATAAAAGGAAAAACAAAAGGTTTATAAGACAATTCATTAATTCGCCCGGCTATCTGTTAAAGTCGTTCAACTCGTGAGATTATTTTCACTTATGGGACATTATTTGTAAGAGGTAGTTGTACCGATTAAAAAAGAAATTGTAATAACTTCATACAAAGAAATAATTGAAAATTAAAAAAGAATAAAAACATATATTATCTCTCTTCCGGAATGGCATATGCGCCGATGGAGTCTTTTAGGTAGTTAAATTTCCATGGATTAAGTTGGATTTTCTCTTAATTAGCATTTGCATAGAGTTTGATTGAAATTCGACTTAAATTGTGTTGCAAATAATTTACGGTGCGTTCAGTTGTTTGTTTTTAGTTCAAATTGTTTTTCATCTAAATTAATTTTGAGTTCATTTTGATATGACTTTTATACATCAATAACAAATAGTGCTAATCCAGTATTAGTACTATATATTGAATATTCTATAAGTAATATATCGTAAAACAGAAATATTCAAGTCGAAGTATTTTTTGATGCACAAATGATGTTTCAAATTCAACATTTTCATTTTACGATCTACTGGCGAAAATCGATCTGAAATCGCAGTCTAATAAAAAGTAAATATTGTAAAATAATTTATTTCCATCCTAGTAGAATTCGAACCCAAGCTAATTTCGTCATGGTTTGAGTGATTATATATTATAATTAGCCTATTGCGACTACAATTTGGCTACATTTTTGTCAGGTTGAGTTGAGTTCGAAAGAGTTGAATTGTTTTCTTTATGACTTCGTTCGAATTAAATTTGATTTCGTTTGTCATCTAAATTTATTATAATTTAATATAATTCAATATAAATTGGTTTGTTTAATATTATGTTGAAATTTTAGCCTATTAGTATTGGTTAACATTAAAATAAACATTGGTTTAACTTAAATTTTATTTCATTCGATTTCGATAGATTATATTTTGATCGAGATATTTAGATAGAGTTTATTTTATAGATTTATTTAGATAGAGTATATTTATATAAATTAAGGAATAAATCCATTTTATGAGTTCACTAAAGGCATTTTTACAATATAATTAAACAAAATAAATTGGTGATAATACCTTGAAAATTAATTTTTTTACAAAATAAATTCAGCTATAATCATTTGTGCTGATAATTGTCAATATCTGTATTGTAATTATAAACACTATATACTACGACTAAAGTGAACTTCCTTTCTGTAATACACTTCCGTTGCAATTAGTATACAGAGGCATTAATTTTTTTTTTTTTCGTTTATGGCTTCTATTTTTCCCTCTATTTGTTTCACAAAATTCGAAATTAAAATGTTTTATTATTCTCTAATTTTAATGAATCGTGAAAACATTTCAAATGTTGATTACTTTCTGTTCACAATTTATGAATGCAAATTGCTCACCAACAATGCTTTAACGGTAAAACCCGTTAATGGAAACAATTATTCCTCATTTTATTTCATTTGTATCGGAGTGGATTTTAGGCGAGGGCGGAAAGGAAAGTCGAAAATTTTTCACTTAAAATTTATCACCGAGAAGAGATTAATTAAAATGTTCGTTATGTTTGGAAAGTAAACTTCAAACATTTTTTTAATTAAATTACTTTCAAACTAAAAATGCATTGCGTTCAGTATCCTTACCTGTAATAAAACTGTAAGAAAATAAATTCTGTACGGGGAATATATTTTAAAAATAGTGATTTATTTAGCATATAGAATGATAATAGAAGCCGGAAAACCTATTTTTAGAATTGTTGTCTGTCAGTCTGTATATTATTTTGTCCGTCAATCACGCTAGATATTCTGGACTTGATAAAATTTGGTATGGTAATAGTTCATAAGCGAGAGCAACATATGAGAGAAAAATTTTCTTATACCGAATTTCACTCGAGTCAAACCGTGGTGCACCGCTAGTATATTATAATTTTTTTAATTTAATTTTATTTTAATCTTCGAGAGATGCGATATTATCGACAAATAGTTCATATCTAGTCTTAATTGATTAATGAGATATATAATATTATAAATATCCCATAAAATATGAAGCTTGGTTAACTAGTCAAAAAAAAAATATTGACACCGTTAGGTATATATTATCATTTAAGTATATATAGTATTTCTGTTAACTAGCCTTAATAATATAAAGCAAATAATATAAGTTGAACGAGAAATATTGATATTTAGGCATATATGAATATATAAGGATATAGTATGTCACTTAACTAGCCCTAGTAATAACAAGAAATCATATGAATTGAAACAGAAATATTGACATTTAGACATATGTAAATATTTAAGGATATATATTTTTTCTGTTAACTAGCCCTAATAATAAAAAGCAAATAATATAAGCTGAACGAGAAATATTGATACTTAAGCGTATATTAACAATTAAGGATATACATTATTTCTGTTAACTAGACCAAATAATAAAAAAGCAAGTAATGGAAATTGAAGGAGACATATTGATATTTAAGCACATATAAACATTTTAGGATACATAGGTACAGCATTCCTGTTATTTTTTACCAAGCGAATATGTTGCCTAATATATCATTCACAGACATAAAATATCATGAATATCTCATAAAATAAGAAATTAAGGATCATCCCTAGACTTTTTTGGTAAATTTGAAGTAAGCTTCTAGTAACGTTGTTTTTTTCACAAAGTTGATTTTAGAAGTTTCACCGTAAGGAGAATAATTTGTGGACATTTCCAATAATATATCCAGAAGCTACGCAAAATTATAAAAAAAATGACTTTAATTCTTTATAATTTACTCCTCCAATTAATATTCCAAACAACATAGGAAATGAAAAAAATTATATTTGCATTCTCTACATTTTTTATAAGGTACCTATGACATCAATTGCCAGCCGCATTAAAAGCAAATATTCTGCAAGACTACCAATTTGGTTTTATAAAACCTATATTAAACCTACATATATGTAATATTCAAAGTAAATATCTTTTAAGTGTAAATTACTAAAAAATATACGGATTAATATATTTTATTTAATCATTACCATGCTAAATTTCAGATTTCTAAGTCATGCCGTATCTGAGAAATTCCATTTTTCCTTTGTGGTATTAAAACCTAAGAAGGTTTAAATATTTCAAGATATTTTTTTACTTGATATAAATAAATCACGACCTCGCGAGTTGACAATTTATCGATTAGCAAATACCGCGAAAAAGTTAATAAAGTTCCAACAAAATAAACGTACAAGCCTTTTTATTGAGGGAAAAAATTTTACTAGGAAATGATTTCGTTTAAAAAAGGGAGTCTAAATAAGAAAAAAATTTCGACATACTTCTCGGTAAAATCTATTGATTACAAAACTTCCATGAAGTTGCTTCGACAATGAAGAGATTTCATGGAAAGAGAAGTCGAATATTAATATTCAGCCTAAAAATACTGTTTCTCAAATTATATTATGATTGAAGCACATAATGGCTTAGAAATCAATTTCACTAAAAAGCTCTTTCAAATTTTACATACAACCGATATATTTAAAGTGCTTTTCACTGTACATTTTTTTATAAATAAATTGAGCGCGACTCTGAGAAGCACAAAGATTGACAGAGACCCATTTACAGCAAAGCTGTCACTTAGCGATATCTTGGGATGTGCTATATAAATAATATTTCACGACTCAGATGAAGCTATTCCGAAAGCGTTTTAGCTTGTCTCTTAATATATTGTTTTTATAAAATTTTAATCTTATTTGAAAATGATCAATACTGGAACATTAGTTTTATGCAAAGACATATACAGTTTATGACATATCATTTTCGAAATTCATTTTGGGGTAAAGTGAATATATATTTTTTTGTTCAATCTAATATTATGCTGTGCGAAAAGTTAACATCTACTCATTTACAGGCAAATATAATAAACGGATAATGGAAAACTAGGAACTTTCCTGGACACTGCGATCTACAATACTTTCATTATACGCTTGACAGTATGAATAATATTCGAGAACATATTCTAGGTTCAAATCGCATTTCTGACTTTTTTCCCACTCTCAATCAAATTATCATAAGTCACAGCTAAAAACGTCGTCTTGAACCGCCCACTGTTGATATTTTTACAATATATGTTGACAAGTATTTTATTGTTAAATTAAATTAAAAATACTCTTGATAAAGATAATTATATATATAAAGGACAAATAAAGATAAATTTTGAATCTAATGTTAGAATTCATTCTAAATTGTAGTTTTAAGAGTACACTTTTAACGGTAATAGCAATTGGAAATTGTCTACCATACGATGGTATGGCGATGTTTGGTATCACGCAGTTGTTTGCGAAAATTAAATTAATTTAAATCATTTTTTCAGAGTTTACTGGGTTATATTTGTATACGTGCCTGTAAACAAAACAATTTTATTTTCAACCAATTATCTAATATATATTCGTGTTTGTAACAAAAATGTTTATTTTCTATCCAATCTGTATCTTTATTTAACTCACTATACAACTGTATTCGTTCAAACCCTTATTTAGAATTACTTGTTAAGACATACAAGGGATAATCAGAATTATTTCTTGTAATATACTAAAAAGTGCAAGAAATATGCGAATTTATTTTTGTGGAATATAATTTCTGTAATTTTTATTTATATTTTATTATTTTTTTCAAATTAACCATAACGAGGCTAGGGTATAAATGTTATCCATGAAACGCCAAAAGATACATATGTATCTTATCTTATCTTAGCGTTTAGTAGAAGTAGTTAGTGCATCCTCTTTTTTTAAAATTACGTAATAAGAAAAATCACTCGCAGAAAACTTATGGCTTTCTTTTATTCGAATCGTATTTTCTTTCAATTCTTGATTCGATCTTCCCTTCAATTCAATAAATACATTTTACCGATACTTGTTTGAACCAGTACGTCCACAAGGGATGCCTCCAATTCGAGCTTTGCGTTACAAATTTTATAAACCATTTTTATATCGTAATAACTAACTTTAGTATAATTCGTCAAGGTATGTAACTTTGTAAAAATATGCATGAGTTGTTACTTATATTAATTGATTAAAAATTTAATATTATTACCAAGATTGCGGCGTTATATTTTTAAAGGCCAAATTTATAAAAGCAAGTATGTTCTGAAATATGATTTAAACAATCCTTTCAATTTAAATTATATTTTAAATTTCGTAAACTAATACTAATAATTATTTAATTAAATAAAACAATGGGGAATTAAAATAAGTCCGATATATGATTTACTCAAGTTAAAAGGAATTTAAAATATTTTTATTTTTTGAAATAAATTTATATGAGATAACTGATTTTTTTATATAATTGTTGTAAGCTATGAAAACAAGAGAGTTTTTGGCAACAAACATTTCGGTAATATTTAGTATAGTACCCTCGATATATTTTTCATTTAAAACTTATTTTTTTTATTCCAAATACAATATTTAGACACTGCAATATTTTGAAAATTTTCTATAAAGCAAAGTAAAATTGGTCTATTTTCATGTTCATAAGAATGTTATTATCAGTTAGTAAATCTTTTTTTTTTGTAGAAATAAAAAAAATACCCTACTTCTGATCCATCTTAGCTAAAATGAGAAACAAAACACAAAAAATGTATCATAATAATCATTATTCACTCTTTTAACTATTTTCTTCTACCACTTTTTTCTTTTGCAAACTGTTTTCTTTATGCTAAAAAGTACGCGCAGATGAAAATATGCTTACAAGAAGCAAAACTTTCTAATTGCAAAATTATAAGGTATAGCGGATGTCAATTCACCATAATGGTAACACTGGATTTTTGAATAGGATCTTGAAATAGATTTTTTTATTTCTTTGATTAGGAACATGCAAGCCTTATATTTTTAAAAATTTACTTCGGAATGAAGCCAAGACTTAATGTTGAATTTAATTTCATTATTTACCACTCCTTATAATAGCCTTTAACAACATTTACTATTTGTAAGTTAATGTAAGGTAAAAGTTAATGGTGGGCCATTACCTTTAGCCTGGCCTTAAAACTAATAATAATAAGTTATTCTCAATTTTCAGGTAAATCGATTTGCCTATCGATAACACAGGCATGCAAATTTGCTTTGTTTTCATCTCTAAGGTTTCATTACTGATTTTGGGTTATTTTGAGATTTTAATCAGTTTTTCCCCAACACGTATGAATTTTTCAGAAACAGGACTATACAAATAGACAAACAAGATACCTTCATGTAGTAAAAATTGTATATTTCAAAATATTTATACACATCAGTTAAATACAATTAAAATACATAGTTAATACATCTCTTAACATATTTACATAACAAAAATTTCAGTGGTATCTTGCCCTTTTCTCCTCGAAGCTTCTATTCAGAAATTTTTTTCTTAAAATCGTTGTTCGGATTGTCTCGCTTCAGCAATCAACAGTAGTCCGCCACCATGCATTTATTTCACTTTCCTTGATATCTACGTTCTATTTCTTTCAAGTATAGATAATATTTTTCAACTCGCTCTTCACTAATAGCTCCTTGATTTTCTGGAGAGTAGTCAATGTGCAAATTCAGGAAGTGAAGCTCAGTGAGCTTAATGTTCAATGAGCTTAATGTTGTTCTCTAGAAAGTACTTAACCACTTCCTTAATAGAAGTCCATGCTTGTAACTCGGTTTCACTGAGTTTTATATCATATTCTGTGTCCTTTATCAATTTTCTTTTTATCGCGGTCGACAAAAATACCTTCTTTCAATTTGGCATCTGATAACGATGCAAAAATGTTTTTAGGCATTTGAAACCTTCTCCTTCTTTGTCCATAGCCTTGACAAACTGTTTCATCATGCCCAGTTTTACATGCAAAGGAGCCAGTTACACTTTTTCTCAGGAACCAGTTCCAGGTATTAGTTTAGATCTAGAAGGCAATTCTTTTTGAGTCCAATATTGTCCTGTATATGCGAATGACGCAGAGGAAGCATGGATATTTGGTATAACCATCCTGTTTTACAAGTAGCATTCTTATAATTTTTAAATCTCCACACAGGACTCATCCATGCTGTTCATATTTTATTTTAGTCAAAACACTGAAAATTTTCGTAGCATTCTTTTAAATGTACATAATGTACTACAGGCAATGGAGTATGCATTTGCATCGTAGTCAACATCAAACATGTTCACTAAACCAGGATTATCCTCGCACTAAACTAAATCTCCATCCTAAAGTATATAGTGAATAAAATCTATTTCTCTGTTACGGTACCATGAGAATGAGAAACCAGGAGCAAGCATGTTTCTTTCTTGCAACCTTGAACTAAGGAGGTCAGCTGCATCTTTAGGCGGATTTATGGCTCTTATTAAGTCATTTAATTCTGTCGGTGAAAATAATTTCGGCTCAAGATCAGGTTCAAAGTCAGGGTCAGACTGAAATGGATCTTCGACATCACTGCTCGACACTGATTCTGAATAAGAGGGTAATGACTGTGCAGCTTCCGCATCACGTAATATTACATCCATTATCAATTGCACGTTTCGGTAACTTATTTGCTTTTTGGTTTTTGAACTGTGACCAGCCACACTATACCAACAAAAGTACACAAAGACATCTATATTGTGAAAGTATTATTTTGCCCTTTCGATCACTTGCAAAGTTCGAGCCCACGTTGCACAAACTTTGTGAGGTGTCCACAACTTTTCATGGTTACTGATAGGTAGGTAAAATTACATGTTGTAAACATTTTTTACAAAGTCTGTTATAGTCCTTTGTCGTTTTGTCAACATGAATTTCCCATAAGTGTAACAAAAACTGTCCGTTGAGGTTAAACAACTTTGTGACCACATTTTTAAGTTAACATATTAAATTGTACACTGTAACTGAAGTACTTTAAAATTGGTTTAAGTATTTATATGATTTTTTTTATTATTTCTGACCTTTATTAACTCTCTTCTATTGAATCAGATTGTAGAAAGATTGTAATAGAGATTTAATCACCAATTAGTGGTATCATTTCGAATTGAGTTTTTCTGGCGTGTATATCATGCATTAATCGTTTACCAATCAGTTAATAAGGTAGTAATTAGCAAATTATGAAGTAGAATGTTTTCTTTTGTACTAATAAAAACTATGTACATAACATTTAAGCCGATAGATCACTTTCATTATGTATTATCGAGCTTGACAGCGAACGCTGAGGATAATTTTGGGTAAAATCAATGTTGCAATATGTAAAAAAATGTGATGTTTCAGATTTTTTTCCTTATTTTTGCCGTAATCAGTACCTCTAAAACTATCGGAACACATATTCAAACTTAGAGAGGAAAACAATTGTGGCCTGCAATAATTAATACACCATACGCTCAGAAGGGAACAAGTTTAAATCTCCAATCAGGGTTTGCAACTCTTAAGGAAACAGGAAACATAATAGTCCGAAGCCGGTCTTGCAGCGGACTTCCCTAACGAAAAGGAAAAGCATTGGCAATAGCTAGGGTGAAATAATTCGTGATACACTGGACCGATTAGCGTAACAAAGCTCCTGGTAGCGAAGATTTTGAATGGCCTATGCCCCACTAAAGGGACTTAAGATATGACATCATTAATAATACTGAAAGAAAATCTCAGGTGCATTTCTATGAACATGAATCAAAAATTTATTAACGTTTTGGTTCAAATAAGATTAAAAAAATTACATACCCAAGATTTAACAGTATCGCCAAATATTTTTATCGTGATCTAATATTATCTTCAAGAACTTCTGGAACAGTAAATGGTCAAATTTTATTCCAATATTCGTTCTTCTGTATCTATGAACACCAATATAACAACATATAAACCCAACCTGCCCAAGTTACAAACAGTAAAATTTTTGAACGACATACTCTATACTCTTTTTGCACAACAATAACTTAGTCATTAGACTTAAAAATGTCATATGACAATTGAAACCTATTTCAATATTTGATGATTGTACCACAGCATGGTTTGTTATTAATTTTTTGAATATATATATTTTTAAGAGAATAAGGTATATAATTTCCGTTAACAACCAAAACAGATATAAACGGTAACAGATTTACAGTTTAAATTAACCGAATGCAAAGCGAAGTGAACAACCAATATATTCTCCAATCAGGAAAAATAGTGAAATGAAAATGATTAAAAAGAAAACACAAAAATTGTGATACAATCTTAACATAAGTAGTTTCGAATATTGAATAAATTTTGGCGTTAATTTTGTAGAAATTCATTATCACTGAAGATGTTGTAATACAACGAAACCTAGGTCGTGGTAAAGAAATTAAAGAAAGTAGAAATAATACTACACCACGTAGTTTCATTTAACTGTGAATAAGTAGTTTTGTTCAAAAGTTTTGTTAAAAATCCTTTCAATAAGTTTTTAAAGTTTTGTGATAAGAATCGTTAATATTTTTTCATTTTCTTTTGTTTTCCTTATTTTATTTGCTTATAATTTTGTTTTAAATAACTAAATATTTTCAAAGGTATATTTTTTATTTCGTCAGTCAGTCTGGAGGATACTTTTGCGGATTTGATATGTTAGTGAAAAAATAACGTTACTTAGAGAAAAGAAAATAATTGTGAAGAAAATAAAACAAAACATGTTCAGTTTTGCTTGTATCCTGCATAGATGTATAAACTTTTTGAAGTGTTTCTTTCACTTCAAAAAGTTTATAAATTACATAATCTTTCGATTGCAAAATTATGACGCATATTGTTCATTATTTTATTACAAACTGCCCCAAATACTCTCATACTAAATTATTATTTCATAAAAATGTATATAGAGGAAAATTTTGTTTGATGTTTGTTTGTTCACGCTAATTTCTCCAATTACCCTCTTTATTTTAACAATGTTCTTTTATTACAAAGATCATACTTTGGTTAGTATTATAGACTATGTAACGTCATTTCGTAACTTGAATATATGAAGTTCTTATCAAAAATGCAACAGAAGTTAGGGAACACTCTTTAAATGCTGGTGGATAAATGTACACTGGCTTATTTATTGATTGATCATTGCAATGAGATACACACAGTTAGTAATTTATACAGTCTATAACAAAAAATTACCGATGTTACTTTAATAACTAATATCTCAGCCCGTTCTACTTCTAAAGTGAAAGATAATATAAAGGAATATTACATGCCTATATTCATATTCTGATCTTAATATGTAAATTATGTCTTAATAGACTACCAACAAGGTTGAAATTCATATAGTAACTTTAAGTAAACATAGAAACATAATAAACATAGAAACATAGAAACTTGACTTTGCTGGCGGCAACACGTGTCTAAATTACGTTCGGATATTGTAATGCCTAATAAAAAGTTAGAATACTATGTGAAAAAAGTTTAATAGAGTTTAATATAACTTAAATAAAAATAACTTTCCTAAATATTGAATATATTTGGCGTTCATTTTGTAGAAATTCATTACATTTTCAGGTGGGCTATTAGCAAAGATCTTTGCTAATAGCAAACCTGAAGATGTTGTAATACAACGAAACCTAGATCGTGGTAAAGAACTTAAAGAAAGTAGAAATAATACTACATCACATAGTTTCATTTAATTATGAATAACTTTCCTCTAAATGTTTCTGACTGACAATAAAATTACAATGTGAAAATGTCAGTTTGAGATTTTAAAATTAATCTTTTCATTAAACATTCTTAACGACGTCACTGTGTCACGTGTGAAAATGGATTTGCTTGTTTATTATCTTTGATTTTGTATTGTACATGAATATTAATTCATGATGCCTGAGGCGTGAAATATAATCGTTCCGAAGGACTTTAGTGTTGGCAACTTTGAATTTAAGTTGATTTATTTATAATGACAAAATTTGCGTAATGTTATCCAAACAATTATTTGTTAACCATATCTAGTGAAAATATTATGATAGAATGTTTTATTCAATTTATATTTTTACTATACATTGAATAAAACATAAAACTCGACTACTTAATATTTTTAATCGATTAGTGTTCCTTAGTGTTCCTCACTTAGTGTTCCTTCCATAAACGGAAAAGTATAAAAAAGTGTGTCGGCTTTCTATCGGCATAAACATAATTTTTTTTTCATTATTATTTAGACGGAACTAGAAACATGATATTTTGAAAAAAGATATCTAGAAACATGATTCTTCTCTTAAATATTTTGGAAAATCTTCTCTAGGATATAATTTCTTTTAGGATAATATACCTTGACAAAAATTTTAAAAATGTCTTTCCACTCTACTTTCAGTAAGATGTTTTGAAAAGTTGGAATGCGATTCTGGCTATGCATTCATTAACGTAAAATTGAAACAAATTTTATACATATAGGTAGTTTTCGTAGTATAAATATGTAGAGATGTAATCGACGGACGAACGGAAAATTAAAACTTTTCAGATATGGGACTTTAAAAAGCATTCAATCTAACCTGTGTACTTCAATATAATTACAATTTTTGATACACTAAAAACGTCATCAATTCAAAGTAATTCAGTCCCTTGAACTCACAATTATTCGGGATGATAATTGCGTTCATTCATAACATTAGTCAAAAATAATAAAGCAAGTATCATGAGACCTTATAAGTCACTATAAGAAAATACTATGTCATTAATTTGCTAGAATTTCCAAGGAAATCTCCTTTTAAAATACTTTATAGAAAAGAAGGAAATCAATTGAGTACTATTGAATCTTAAATATCCTGACTAATTCAATCTACCAACTCAGTGAATCACAGAGTTTCTATATAAATATATATATATATATATATATATATATATATATATATATAATATTTTTATTGGATTCTGTTTCGAACTTGTTGAAATAAAGACGTAACTGCGTTTCTGTGGATAAAAGATTTATTTACTTGTAAAAAGTTCCTTCTACAATTTGCTAGTAACATTATCTTATAAACTAAACATTTACTCACCTGTGGATAAAAGAAACAACATTTAAAGCCCTTATTTCGGGTTTATCATCTGAATTCGACAGGTAAGCTTTTTACAATAAAATACTGAATCAAAAACAAATCTAACCTCTCAAAATCTTTTGACGTTTGATACGAAAGCTAACAGCGACCTCTATGGAACTTATCATAGATAATGCGGCAGAGTTTAAATGAAAGGATACCAATAGGTTTTCTTTACATCTCCCCGCCGAGAGCAGAACAATTGCAAGTGTGATTGCACGTAATTGTTCTTTTCTCAATCGACAATGGAGTAAGTTTTGTAACATGAAACAAATTTGATTCTTCCTTCTTGTGACCGGCATCTACTTCATAAATTGTATTAGATATTTTTTTCAAGATCTCGTAGGGTCCAATTCTCAGTTCATCTGTTTTCTTCTTATTTAGTCGATTACCGTTCTCCACATAGACTCTATCTCCTTTTTTAAAGTCATATTCTCTCCATGATAGGTCATATCTCTTCTTATTATACTCATGAGATTTAATTGCATTTATATATGCTAATTTTCTATCTCTTCTCAGATCTTCATTAGAACATCTTGTTTTTAGTTCTGATGGAAGAATATTTACATTTTCTCCTTCCAATAGGTATTTTGGTGCAAATTTGGTAACAGTGTGTTCTGTTTCATTATATTTCTTTACACAATTCTGTGCTATTGTTGTCCATGCAATCTTTTTTTGGCTTTCATTTATTTGGCATCTTATTTTATTAACTAAAGTTTGGTTCAATCTTTCGTTAAGCCCATTTGAAAAAGGAGTGTCCACCGCAGTAAAAATTATTCTTATACTGTTATCTTTCAGAAATCCCTTAAATTCTTTAGAATTTATACCAGGATATTGGTCCGTTAATATCATATCAATTTTATGACTTTGTGTCACTCGTTGAATAAGTTTAATAAAATCGTTAGAGCTTTGGTTTTTTGACGTCAAGATATAAGCATACCTAGTGAAATGATCAACTAAAAGATGCAGGTACTTTTTTGTTGACCGAGATCCCCCAAAGCCACCAATTGTATCAATTGATACAATTTCAAATGGGTGTCTTGCTGGTCCTAAATGTTACAATAATCCATATTTCGGCTTTCTCCTTGTTTTATTTTTAATGCATATTTCACATTCTTTGCAAGTCTGTTTAATTTTTGCTATGATATTCTTCGCTGAATAGTATGGTGTTAATTTATTTATCATTTGTGTTGTTCCTAGGTGGCAATAAGTAATGTGTACTGTTTTTATCAATGTTTTGCTTAATCCTTCTGATAGTATAATTTTGTTTCTTCCTTTATTTTTCTTGTAGTATATTTCATCTCTTAGTATAAGTCCATTTTTATCTTTTGGTATTTCTTGATTTGAATTTTGATCTATTTCTATTTCTTCTATAGTTATTAAATTTACCACTTTCAAAGCATCATCATCATTATTTTCACTGGGATCTAGGACTGGATTTCTGCTCAAACAATCTGCCTCTATATTTGTTTTTCCAGGATTATATTTAATTTTGAAATTGTATTGGGATAAATAATATGTTAGGTCTCCGAGCTCCTCATCAGTTCTTGCTTTAATATTCAAGTTTTCTAGTGGTTTATGATCAGAATACACCGTAAACTCCTTTCCCATAAGCAAATGCTGCCAGTATTTTATAGCTTCTTTTATTGCTAAACATTCTAGGTATATTGCTTTCTTCTTTTTTTGTGTATCTGTTAATTTTTTTGAAAAATAAGCAACTGGTTTATTGTCTCCATTTTTATCAGGTTGTTTTAACACTGCGCCTGTTCCTTTTGCACTTGCGTCTGTATAAATGTTTATTGATAATTCTGGATCATAAATTTTCACAATTGGTACAGAGCACAGTAGTGTTTTCATTTTATCAAATGATTTTTGACATTCTTCAGTCCACACGAATTTCACATCTTTCTTTAACAAATTGTGTAACGGGTCCAAGATGATAGCACTGTGTGGCACAAACTTGTGATGAAAATTTACTTTTCCTAGGAATTGTCGTACATTTTTCCTTGTTTCTGGTATTGGAAAATCTTTTACTGCTACCAAATAATCTTTTAGAGGCCTCACTGAATTGTTTTCTATTATGTGGCCTAAATACTTGGCATAACTACTTGCAAATATGCACTTGGTAAGTTTTAGTCTAAACCCTTCCGTTTGTATTGCCTCCAGTAACCGTGATATATGTGATATATGTTCTTCAAAGGTTTTTGAATAAATGAGTATATCATCTATGAAACTTACTGCAAAATCAGAGAGCTTATTCTTTCTTATGATGTTAGTCATTATCCTTTGAAAAATGGCTGGAGCAGTTTTTAGTCCAAATGGTAAGCATGTCCATTGAAAATGACCTTCCTGAGTAACAAAGGCCGTTTTGTACCTATCCTGTACTTTCAATGGAATTGACCAAAACGCTGAATTAATATCAAACGTTGAGAAATACTTACAGTTTACTGTTTTTGTCATTAGATCTTCAATCAATGGAAATGGCTTTGATTGTGGGACGATTATCTTGTTCAATTCCCTGAAATCTATACAAAGTCTTATTTTTCGTTCATCTTCCTTTTTATAAGCCAGAGTTACTGGGGCAGCAAACGGGCTATATGATTCCTCAATCAAATTTTTCTCTAATAATTTTGATATTTGTTTTTCTATCTCTCTTCTATCTTCAGCTATACATCTGTATGGACGTTTGCAGCAGTATTTATCCACCATCAGGTCAATATGAGCTTCATAATCTCGTACAGTGCCGACATCATATTTATCCTTAGCAAAGACAGTCTTAAATTTGTCTATGAGCTCGTAAATCTCTAATTTTTGTTGTTTATCTAGATGATTAACAATCTTTTCAAATTTATCAGTTTTAATATGTTCATTGAAGTTTATTTCGTGTTTCACCTTCTCCATTCTAGGGCTTCCTAATCTTGGTTCAGTTTTGTCTCCTAGTACATCAGGAATGTTGACATTTGTATCGTTTTTTATATTAAGCTCTTCTTTCTGACCTTTTTGTGTTATTTGTAAGTCTTCATTTTGAATAAGCTTGAATTTTCTTATACAATCTAAACCAATTAGGAAATCATATTTAAAATTTTCTTTGTCTATGACAAAAATATCCATGTTTTGTTCTACATTATATATTTTAATTTTTAATGTAACCATATCTTTTGTTTTTTTCTCACCATTAATAGTCTTTAAATTTACTATTTGTGTATTATCTGTACTTTTTTCTTCGAGTAATTTTTCTAACAGTTTTTCCAAAGAGTTGTTTGAGCCACTAGATTTAGACTCTGGATCACATTCAGTTTCTATTATTTCTTCTAGATAAACATCATTAAACTGCAAGTTTTGAGCCTCATCCACATTTGCTTCCGATATCTCATCTGTCAAAGTAATCCAAATTTTCCTTGTTTGGTGTCTCCTTTGCAATGTTTTTTTTATTTTGGCATAGTTTGTAGTACTCATAATTGCGTTGTGTGGATTCACTGGTTGATATTCCGGTGGTATTCCATAGATGTGACCACTAGTTGTGGCAATTGAGGTTATGCATAAAATGTTGGTTTTTCCATCGGATGCTGTCTTCACAGCAAAATCAAATCTTAACTTATCCATTATTCTTTCGAAATATATGCAGAAAATGTTGTTTTATAATGTTTTTATTGGATTCTGTTTCGAACTTGTTGAAATAAAGACGTAACTGCGTTTCTGTGGATAAAAGATTTATTTACTTGTAAAAAGTTCCTTCTACAATTTGCTAGTAACATTATCTTATAAACTAAACATTTACTCACCTGTGGATAAAAGAAACAACATTTAAAGCCCTTATTTCGGGTTTATCATCTGAATTCGACAGGTAAGCTTTTTACAATAAAATACTGAATCAAAAACAAATCTAACCTCTCAAAATCTTTTGACGTTTGATACGAAAGCTAACAGCGACCTCTATGGAACTTATCATAGATAATGCGGCAGAGTTTAAATGAAAGGATACCTATAGGTTTTCTTTACATATATATATATATATATATCCAAAGTAAGATTTTGTTAAGAATAGTTATTAGAAACAGAACATCAAATATGCGTTAAAATAAACGTTAGAGTTTTTTTATTTTGACTACAGAATGGAAATAAAGATAAGATTTTGAGAACCTTGCAGTTCGTAGTAGAACGCCGTAATTAAATTTTTATTTGTGTCTCAATAAGGAGTTAAATTATTAATTTGATATTATTTCACTTCAATTACATGGATATAAATTTTAATGACCACTCAGTTTCAAATACTTAGATTTTCAGATCATATTCCTCATTCAAATATACATTTACACGCTATTAGTTCCAGTGTATAGATCTTATGTATATGACATTTCTTATAAACTATAAAAACATTAAGAAAGTTGTATAGCAGTTTCTTCAGTTTTCTTTTTATTCTAGCTGACAAATAGATTTTTATAAAAACGTAGAGAAAGGTTTTTACATTTAGTACAGTTGTTATTTTCACTAAAAATAAGCCCCTATCTTTATTATTAAAACGAAATACATTCGGTGGTATTTATTTTTCTAAACGCGAGATGTTTATAAATGTTATTTAAAAATAAAGAGAAATCACTTCGCAAAAGAATGAAGTGTTTTTAAATGGAGAAACGATGTTGGTCCACTTCATCTCATTAAAATTTAATATGGAGATGCATCGGAAATTATACAAGGCATATAATATCCTTCTTCTCGTATAAGAGAAATTAAATAAACAAACGTATTGAATCTAATATATAGAGATTGCTATTTGTGTAGGGTTTCTTTATATCTCTCGTCAATGCATCTAATTTTTTTATACGTCGAATTGTAAGTTGGCCTTAAATATTTTTCTGTATTGATTGTATATTTTCATTTATAAGTTTTGTAATACAATAGGCATAAAATATTTTACATTATTCCCTATCATTAAATGTTCAAATTTAGATATTGTGATTAGATGAAAGAGACGCTTAAATAGAATTACATCTTTTATTAATTTTTCTCGACTAAATAAAACTAGATGATTTAGTATTATTTCTACTTTATTTAAATTCTTTACCACGACCAATTTATAAAGATTGTTTACAAATCCCACCTGAAGATATCACACAACGAAACCTAGGTCGTGGTAAAGAATTTAAATAAAGCAGAAGTAGTACGTACATCACGTAGTTTTATTTAATTGAGAAAAATGTAATTATGATTATTTTCTACAAAATTAACGTCAAATATATTCAAGAATTACTTCTGCTAAATTATTAAAATATATTTTAATTATTTATATGCACATCAAATTTGGGAAATAAGTATATAAATGTTCAACGAAACTAGAGTAATTACTTGTAAAACTGTATAAATTGTCGTCTTATCAGGTGTTATTTTTCAGAAATAAGATAATTATATAAACCTCGGTATAAATCAAAATTAATAATATAAAATATAAAGTTCCATACATTATGTACAATTAAGATTAACTCAATTTTATGCAAAATATATTACTATTAAATACCACAAAAATAAATTTTTGTTGTTTTTACTATTTCCAGTATTATATAAGTTTATGCAAATAGAATTCAATTCCATTAGCATGGAATTCTATTATATTTTCCAATGTTTACAAGAAATTTGTAACAGGTTGGGCAATTGTAACAGGCGGTTGTTAAACTGTAACATAAATTATTTAATAATAATTATAATAATTATTGTCAATGAGGAAAGCAAAAGAGATTTCTCCTAATGAACTCATGTTTTTCCTAACTCGCTCTTTATTCACAAACAAAATAATTAAATCTACCCTTAATTATTATTACTAAATATAAATCTGTATTCAGCTAAAACTAAATAAAACAAATGATAATAGGGTACTTGCTAATTTTCCGAACTCCTATTGTAGAAACGACAGTTCCACAGCCGTTTGAATCCATAATTTAGATTACAATTGGATTTCAGAGTTTTTCCATCCCTCAACCCATTTCTTTTCATATGATAATGCGCTTTATTTGGGTTTCTCATCTCGAGTTTTCTATTGTGGCCGCAGCTGTTATTCGATTTATTCAAATAATATTTTGCCAGGAAATACGTGCAAGAAACTAGTGCTGTTGCATGTCCATAATAAAATGTTTTTGTATTTCAGTGTCAATGAATATTTTCTGATTCCGTGATATTAGCAGGTTGTTGGATGCTCAAAACGATTATATTGAATAATATGTTACATACAAAATCTGTCTTGCGCACCACGGCGATTTCGTATCACGGATATTATACATTTGTTACAGTATGTATCAAGATCCGTATGCTGGTAATTATTATTCAATTAATGAGTCTAATAATATATTCGTATTACAAATATATTTTAATTATATAAAATTTAGAAGAAAAATTAAACGAAATGAAACAAAAGGCATTTATATATTTATTTAGGTTTTCCTGGGGAAAAGTCTTTATTTTTTTGGTATTGATATTATTAAATGAATAATAACAAACTTTCTGAATTATCTTATTTCTCGCTTCACTTTATTGTTTTTATCAAAGATCTTAAAATCTGGTTCTTATCTATTTCCTCGTCAATATTTATTTATTACTTTCAGTTCACCAAAAATTATATTTTATAAGTTTTCATTTTATTCGAGTTTCAAATACAAAGCTTATCACAATTTTCCTCTATATGATTATTAATTGTAGTAATGAGATCATCTGGTGTATTGCATTGAATACTGATAAGTAGTTAAATAAATAAATAAACACCGACTAAGTGAAGTAATTTTTCAAAATTAATTCTTATCGTCTCAAGGTATAATTTAAAATACTGATAGTTGTGATTAAACAAGAACGGTATACTACAAATTATCTTAAATGATATTACTTTAATGAATTCTACAACAAAATAAGTAATAAGTGTACCTTAAATTATTAACTCAATTTTTACCCGTTATTTTACAAATTTACGAAACTAAAGCAATCTTTAAAAAATGTAGTAACTTAAACATTTTTGTTACAGCAGGCTGTAATATTTTTATTAATTACTACTTAAAAAATATAGTAACTAATAAAAATATTATAGCCTGCTGTAATAAAAAGGTTTAAGTCAGTTTTAAATTGTAAGTTTTTATTCTTGTTATACATTAAATTAATTTCATGTATAACAAGAATAGTCTTAAACGCCAGAACAAAAGTTAATCCTAAAGGTCGTAACTCTATACACAGAGTGCCATAGCGTCAAACTTTTATATGTCTAGTTTACACAAACAATATCTGAGTTACACAACGACGTGTCGTTGCTACTTTAAACGATCTCCCTGTTATTTGGTATTTGTCTGTTCAAAGGAAACGAAATTTATAACTTGTTTGACGTTAAAGGATTTGATACGGGCCGGACATCAAATTTAAATTAGCTGAATTTGTGTCTTAGTTTGCTATAGACGTTTCGATGTTATGTTCACTATTGGGCAATTTTGATAACTGATTATTATTTACGTACGTTTTTGTATTATGTGCCGATTGAATAAAACATTATTATTCATAAATTTTTTTTATTTTATTACATTCTTTAAGCGAGATTTAATTTATCAGCAAGTAGTATTAAGGTTGTTTCGAATGTTTTAGATTTACATTTTCATATTTTTTTGCTCATTGTCTCTCTGAAAACTCTTAAAAGTAAGTTGAATGAAACTACGTCGAGCGAAAAAAATCTTATAATTTCTTTAGATTAACACAGCTGCTGCTAAAAACTCGTCATAGTTTTATTTTGGTAAATAACTATTTAAAACGTTTCTTCATTAAAAATTTTGCTATTAAATATTTTCTTATTTACCAAAAATATATACGTTTTTTCTGAAATATTCCCCCCTTGCAATAAATGTCTTATAATTAAATCAGTATTAATACTCCGTGCGGGTCAGATCAAAATACACGAGTTCTTACGTCACAATAATATACTGTGCACACTTTAGGGGTTAAGTCACATTTTTTATTGATTGTCTACTTTTATTTAATCGTAATTAATTATTTTTGGTCTATTTCTTTTTTTTTATTTGAATGCAACATTTCATGCTATTGGATGTCGAAATAAAAATTGTATGTCCGATTTTATGACATTTCGATTTTTTTAAATCTAGCCTATAGTAAGCCTGTGTCATTCTATGAAATTGGTTGAGTAGTTCTTGAGTTACGATTAAACATACATACATACTTGTATACATACACACATACACACACACACACACATAAACACACATATTTAAATATATATCCTTTTAAGGTACAAATAAGCGTAGAAAACCAAAACATTTAAGTTCGTACAATTTAAAAACTACTAGGAAATTTTATTAATTTGCAAAATGATTATTTGGAAAAAACCTTTTTCTCAAAATTATCTAATTAATTTTTTAAAGACATAATGTACTTATTAATTGATCCAATAATAAAAATCAGTGTTTTTATGCACAAAACTTCTTCCATGTAGACAAGTATAAAACATAGACATATAGGTTAAATTACAAATATTACTTTCTTAAATTTGCCATTGATTTTATTCGTCAAAAATAAATAAACTATTTGTCGATTGAGTAGTCCTTGAGTTACGATTAAACATACATACATACATACATATTTGTACACACACAGACACACACACACACACACACATTTAGATATATATCCTTTTAAGGTGCAGATAAACGTAGAAAACCAAAACATTTAAGCTCGTACGTAAGTTACATGCTTTTTTCAGAATTGAAAATTATTTTAAAATATTTACATATTTTGGTTATTAAGAAAAAGTATGCGAGTTTCAATGAAATTTTCATAATTTATCTTTCTCTGTGACGAAATATTTACTTTGAAAATAATATCTCTAATATTATAGGCTAAATACGAAACGGCGGAAGGATTAGTAGTATTGCTATAAATTTTATTGATGACGATTGCGAATATTCATCTCTATAAAATCGAACAACAGAATTGTCGTCAAATTTTTTGGGATGCATCTCAAATTGCTCGTATTATTGAAAAATCCAAAAACGTGAAATTTCTGCATTTTCGATCGGAAAAGTTTGATGAGATTAAAATCTAACTGCAGTAAACAGTAATAAGTAGGTATTTTTTTAATTTCTGCAAGTATGGAATTATAACTAAGGGAAACTTTGACAATAATATATGTATATATATATATATATATATATATATATATATATACTTGCACATAAACACACACACAAACATCAGAAATTGATTATGATGTCATTCCAAATACCAGTCATTTTAGTGGTTAAATCGAATTGTTGTAAAACTCGTCGCTCTTTCTTTTTGATTAACTACGTATATCTATATTGTGTACGTATGAATTTATTTCAACAATTGCACATACGAATTTCGTCAAACAATTTACTGGTGCTATTCAGACGACTGTTATTGTGTGCGTACATTAAATATGATTGTTTTTATATCTGTTGGAATGGGTCTTTTGTTTGCTAATTAGCCAATTCCGAATGTATTGTTAAATAACAAATGAGCGACATTAGAATTTTTTACCTGAATAAAAACAAAAACGTGATATCGAGTCGTCATTACCGAGATGGTTCCCTAAAATTCTTAACATCTACAGCTCTCAGATTGCAATTTTCCGCTATACAATGTGGACGTATTCTTATGTTACGTATTGTGAAAACGGTATGTGAAAGGAAATAAAGGCAAAATCGCGGTATTGAAGTATAAAGTGAATAAATTGGAAAACAATCAAGATATTCTGTTATTATAATTAAATACAAAATAGCAATTGCCCCTAGATATGGAAGCTTACATTTATAAATACCAAATAATATTGATTGTCTTACTCACGGACACAAAACGATAGAGAGTACGAAATGATCTATTTTGTGTGGTATGTGTTTCCATTGAAAATAATAACGCAAATAATACAATATTTAAACATAATCGCAAAGCCTGGTGCAGTTTTTAAAAAATATTTTTTCCTAGCAAACAGAACAAGCGAGACCTCAATATAATTAGTCGACTGTTTTCAATTGGCGATTGCAAAATATATTAACTCATGGTCCAATGCATTGTGATACACAAAGCAATAAAATTGTGAAATAGCAATGTAAAGGACTTGTATGTATATGAATGGGTAATATGACTTTGAATGGCATTCTTCTTGATAAAATGAATTGCAATGTGTGTCATATTGCCAAAGTAGTAAGTACGGAATGTGATCTTTCACAACTAAAAGAAATAACTTAGGTCATTCTGCTTGTATTTGTAAATATTCAAGCCCGTGTGAATCATATAGACTCCATTTGGCAGCGGAAGAAGAAAGGTGTTTAGCAAGAGAAGAATCACGTATTAGTTGTCATTTTACCCCTTTCGTAAATATGATAGCAGATGATCATTGAGGGTAAAGAATCCACCAAAAAATATTTTCTTGGTTCTGTGCAACAATCATGCTTGTCAGAAAAACAAATATTATTTTTCAAGTACGAAATAATTTTTTTTCATACAAACTTAAGCAGAATCTGAAGAAAAATTAGTAATAGAACGTAAGTACTGCAGAATTAACACAGATACTTTTTTTGTTTTAGATGTGTTCTTAATTAATATGGTATTTGAACTTTCATGCACACGCTTATTAATTAATGAAGTATTAATTATGTGTATGAAAGCGCTAATGCTTATTTTATTAATTAATTACGGCATTTCCCTTATACATAATTCTAGGCGCGTAGTATTGTATATCTTAGCCTCTCAGCAAAATTTGGAAATAATTCAATTTGACATCATTTCAACGTTAAAGACGTCATATGTGTAAGAGTAAAATAGATCATATGTATATATCATATATGACATCACCTGAAGCACTGGAATGAAAACTTATGTAGTGTGTAAACTGAATTAATCACTATACATATTAAAATAAGGATGCATTATGATGAATTTCGTAATAGAACGTAAGTGCTGGAATACGAAATTTAATTTAGTCTTAAACTGATTCGTCTTTACCAGAAATAAGACAGACTATTAGATTTAGGTAGGATGAGTCAATGGAATCAAATGCTATCTCCGTCTCTATGTTGATGATATACTGCTACTTTTAAAGGAAACAGACGGTCTAAATTGGGTAATCAATAAAATGTAATGAGATAATTAAAGTATGTCCTGCTTCTAATATTGTGGGTATACAAACAGAGAAACGCGACAGTTCCTTTTTTATTCACCAACCAAAGTATATTGAACACCTATTAAATAGATTCATTATAAGTGACACTCATTGGAAAAAAATTGCAAAAAAAGGGAAGGTCCACTGGAATAAGATTATCCACACAGAGGAACAGTGGGATTACTAGATTATGCAGTAACTGTGAGTAGACCCGATAATGAATTCTCTGTAGTTAAGTGAGAAGATACTTACACCGCTAATCGCGCTCAATTAGTTGACCCTACCCGGGTAAGTTGCGAGAAAAGACATCGATTTATTTTATTTTGTTTCCAATTATACAAAATAAGTTTAAATAAATATTTGCAAAGTTTTCCAGAACATTTAATTTAAAAACGATCCCACTAGATGCTTGAGTGTGACTTTTTTCGGCTAGAGTTACAGCCAACGTTATTTTGATCACGTACTCTGTGTGCTCAGTAAGAGATGCAATCGGGCTCCTTCGAGATATTGTCACACATGTGCATTCATACATTTTATATAAATCAACAATGTTTGTTTACTTGTGGTGATATTAGATACTACTAAAGTAATTTTAATGGAATTTTCATCAACAAAGGTTTTTGGGTTTTAATCCAATACAATGAACATTCAAACGGGTTTCAGCGACAGCTGAGGTTGCCTCGGATAACTAAGTAAATAGTCTACTTTTTAAAAATATTAGTATAATATATTTATTAAAATATAGTATGCTACATATATTATAGTATCTACATCGAAACTATTTCCACATTCTTAGACTTTCACAACTTACGTCTGTTTTTCTTTTATTTTCTTGCCTTAAAATTTTAAATAATTCCCAAGGACTATGTATATTTATAAATATATGTATATATATATATATATATATATATATATATATATATATATATATATATATATTTAAATATTCTACATATATTTTCTTACAAAAGTTTGTACTATGGCAAATATTTACTAGTATGAAAAAACATAACCTTGTAAATAATAAAAAAAAAATATTAATTTGCAAGGTTAATTTCAAGTATAACAGACAAACAAATAATTGTCCGTTTATTTTTTTATTTTTAATTTTCCTTTATATATATTGTCCGTTCATTTTTAATTTTCCAAAAATTATGTTTTTATGTTAAAATGTCATATGCAGTATTATATTTTATACGTCTAACTTTTTTGGCCTCACAGGATCACCTACGCAAGTACTGCAGAGAGATGAAAGGATTAAAATAGTTAGAATTAAGATCATTCTGATGGGGCAGATTAAATTTATTGCCGTTTCTTTGCTGCGCCCTAGTCGGGTAAAATACCATTCAAACACTTTTTGCGCGATTTATTCTTTATTTCAAATCAAAATATTTTTTTGAGAAATTGCAAGCGTGCGTATTTATTAGTTTCATCAATCATATATACACAAATAAAACAAGATTTCGCAGGAATACACCTATAGCAAATTTTCATTCTAGTACAAGAAACTAGTCTAGTTTCTTATATTTACATACATGATAATTATAGAAACTCTGGAATTTGTAGAATTGTAGAAACTCTGAAAGTCACATTGATTAAAATGAAAGTTGGATCACAATTACTTTAGCACTAGGTTATGTCAGTAGAATTAGGCTAGATTATGTCGGTTAAATTGTTCTAGTAGTTTTAAAATGGCACCAGTTCTAAGTTTTAATGAAATCATCATAGACTAAAAACACACAAAGAGTAAGGCCGCTAAACAATTTTTTTTCAATACTAATACTTGTTCCCAGAGCGTTTTAAGTGACAATATTTAAAAAAAAATAATAAAGTTCTTTTCGAGAAATGGTTTTCGTATATCAATGACGTCAATTCGGAAATGAATTTTTGGAATAATTAAAAACAAAATACTGCTTTCTCATCAACTATTTGTATAATAATTTTCCCTTTACCGCATAAACAGCACAAAATTTTTAAAAAATGTAAAATTTTCCTTTTTTAACTTGCGCCTGCATCCATTACTTACATAAATTATTCTTTTAATATCAATAGTTATTACTAATAAATAAGTCCAAAATAGTCAAAATATTCTAACTTACAATATCATTCATTGACAAATGGTTTATCCTATAGACAAGAAGTTGCTTTAACAAATGTACTAGGGATGTTTTCCTTTCACTTTGCAAACTGGCGTTATTTAGGAAGTTTATTTTAGACTAATGTAATTTGGTAAAACATAATTTCAAGGATCACTTGTAATGGAAATTTTAGTAAAATTACAAATGGATTAATTCATTAGTTGAACTCAGAATGAATTGTAAATACTTAAATAAAACTTGAGACTCTTTCGTGAAATTTTTGTGGATTCCTCCAAAACTTCACACAACCAATTATTATTATATATTATGTAGTAATAATTCTTTATGATTTTGTATATTTATTACCACAGATGAGAATTTGTTTGTTTTCTATTGAATACACCAAATGTATTGTATTCGTCAGGGCTTTTTTATTTGAAAATAGGGAAATTTATTTCTGACATAGAACAAATTATATACTTTTCTAGTCCGTTACAAAACAATATTAGATTTCACTTCCTCAGAATTCTATATTTTATGAGAAAAGGTTGGATAGAAATATAAATGTAAGCATCACTAGATGTTAAAAAAGAAAATGTTATAAAAAAATTAAGTTGCTTAAAACTGTTGTTTTTATTTCTCGTCATTACTTTTTAATAATACGGTAAAAAAATGTAAATTTTAATAGTTGCACGACCAAATCTATATAACTCTAAGTAATTGTTTTTCTTTTAGAATCCATTCAAATCTTAACTTTCACAAGTTTTAATGTAGAGATTCCTGGAAAAGAAGGTATGCATGAATTTATAATTCCAATCACATTCTATGCACAAAACCGTTTAACGGTATATGTTCTGTGCGTAATTTGAAATAATTCCATTAGATATATTCAAGTCCACATGAAAGAAATTCCGTACCATGTTATGGTATTAATTACGTTCATTGACATGTTTTCTTGGGACTTATTTAGACAACTTCTTCGTAAATTGCATACACGTCATTTTATCACGTGCATATAATACGGTATTGGTAGCCACATAACATATTGCAGAATGTGCTTTACTTGCGTCTCTCACGAACGTAATTGTAGCAAATACTTTTAGTATTGAATAAAATTTTACTGGTTGAATTAAGTCAATTATCAGTTAGAAAATTCTCTTCTTTGGCATTCACTGCTAAAATATTTCCTCTGAAGCGCAATTAGTAATTTTATAATTTGACCATGTTCAACCGCTAACTATTTATATAATTATGTGATTCGATAAGAATCGATGAAAAGAAAAACGGTTGAGACTACACAGCAGCTTTGTAGTTAGAAACCACTTCTGGCTCACTAAACTCTGCCTAAACAAACAGATATAATTCACAATGCTGAACATCAGACATTCTCCTCAGCCAGTATGAAAAAATTCTCATTCAGATTATGTAAAGCTATGGTTGCTTTAAAAGTATTACGGACATGTCTGTATCAGTTGTTTACTCATCGTCCGGTGGGCTTCGACGAAAATGCCAGCGCAGACCTGATGGCTCTGATGCGAGCATTACTTACTGGTTAGTAAGAGTTTGAGAGCTAGAATTTTCTTGTCCGCCTTAGTTATTAATTTCACTACTCATTTTTTTTATTTTCGTATTTCCTCTAGCGCTTATTTCCACACATTTGTTAACTTGCTTGCCAGTCGTTACGTTTCGTAGATGATTACTTCTTTCATAGAAATAATCACTAACTTTTCTCACTTTGTTGGTACAGTTTGTAAGAATTTTAACGAGACCAAACATCTTAATTCGTTATCTTGGATACGCAAAAAATATTGTACGAAACAATACATCTAAATTATTCGGTAAAAGCGACAAAATTTTTTAATTTTATCTCGATCAAAAAGCTGAATGTTTATAAGCCTCAAAGTATGGATTTATTTGTGAATTCAATATTTAATTAATATATGAAAACTTGTATAAATAAGATTTGGTGAAGTTGGATTATATTCTAGTTCTTTTTTTCTCATCAACCTAATATGTGGATTATTTTATTTTATTTGTTCCAGTTTTGAATTATTTAAATAAAATGAGCAATTTATCCGATAAATTAAAAGAATATTGAGGAAACAAAATATTTTAATTCGTAATTTTCGGTCACAAAAAATTAAAATGTACGAAATAAATATTTGGTGAATCGACACAGTTTATTATCTCATTTTAACAACGATATGTTTGTATGACCTAAGTTTTTAATAATTTGTATATTTATTTGGAAATTCAGCGCTCATTTAATAACTTGTTTAATAAATGTTTGATGAAGTTAGATTATAAGTTAGTTTTTCTCTTACCGACATACTAAGCAGTTTATTTTATTTTTTCTTTTCTCTTTTTGTATTTTTTGAATAACATGAGTACTTTATCTTGACCTATAATAGAAATATTGAAGATACAAAATATATCAATTTGTTACCTTGGTTACAAAAAAATTCTAGCGCCCAGAATTATAATGTCTATACCGTATAAACACATACTATATATGCATGTATGTATATGTGTATATATACATATACACTTACGTGTATATATATATATATATATATATATATATATATATATATATACATATACACATATACATATATATGTGTGTGTCTGTGAGGACGTATTATGTAATTCTTATTCAATGTAGTTAATCGCATTTTTATTATGGTAGGCTTTGTTACTTTTAGATTATTTATTGGCGTTTTATTTTTTTAAATCACATTTATTGAAATCATTTAGAAAGATAATATGATGCATGTAAGAACATTCTCTTTTTAGGTCTATGAATCTATAGGAGGAATACTTATAAGATCACTTACTAATCCGTGGTTTTATTTATCAAAGTCACTTTACTCAAAATCCATTTGATATATAAATTTCAAATTTGATACATGATGAAGTATAAATATGATAGTTCTTATTAAAACTTAGTTATATGACAATTTTATTGTCTTTTTATACCTCAATAACCTGCTTCTCCGGTAACGACACTATATATTGAATAGTTCAAAATTAAATCGATATTCGTCAATCGGGACTCTCTTTGATACACCATATAATAATTTTTGAATTGTATTTATTTCGGAAATAATTTTTTTACTTGGACTTACAAAAAGAAGTAATTGATTTGAGATTTTCATTAACCTATTGTAAAAAAAGGTAATGTCTAATAGAAGTGGATTGTGTGCCATCTACTTCTACTTGACTTTTTGTTTTAGATATATAGATTTGAAAGCTATCGAAACAAATATTATAAACAGACAAATTTTCTTTGAATGATAGTTAAAAAGGTACGTTTACCGTAATAATAATAATAATTTATTGTTGGCGTAAACAATTATGACAAGTGAAAAAAATGGAAACTGCTGTATGTATATGTAAACTGTGCTTCAAACAAAAACATACATTTATTATAAAAATAATTTTATACAGAATGTATTTTCTTTTTGACATTTAATTTTAATAACACGTGAAAACCATTTAACATTGAAATTCTTAAACTGAAAAATTAATATTCCACTATCAATGTAATTAACATTTTATATGTAGAGTTAGCTAATAGGTAATGACTCACTAATTAAAAGTCACTGCAACTGACACTATTTGGTTTTGAGTTGATTTAGTAAAATATTTTGCATCTGACTTGTAGGTCTTATTTCTTACTACAATTTGTTAAATTTGAAAGCAAGCACCAGTGATTACCTATTATCACTATTTTTTATGTTGTTTTTTTCAATAATGGTTTAACGGTAAAACTCGTTAATAAAAATATTAATTTTCCCTCGTTGCATTTTATTTGAATTGAAGTGGATTTTAAGCGCGGGTGAAAAGGAATGTTTTAATTTTTCCATTAAAAATTAATTGCGGAAGAGAGACTAATTAAAATGTTGGTTCAGATTGAAAAATAAACTTCTAAATAAATTCTTCTTACTCAATAATTTTTTTGCACATAGCACTAAATATATGTTACGAATATATTAATTTTAGAGTGTAACTTCCATTAATTGTAATAATTATAGACTCAGTGGTAATAGAATCAATTAAGGATCAGCTCTAGGGTGGTCAGATTTATTCCACGTATTAAATGTGTTATTTTTTGTTAGCGAGAACAAAACATTTTTTTATAATCGTGAGTAGCATGACGATTCACTTATAATGCTTAAAAAACTGGTAAATAACTAGGAACAAATTAGAAATAAAGCTACTATTCACGCCAAACAGAACACACAAACAAACATATATGGGAAAATAAAGAAACTCATTATAAAATGTTGAAATGTACAGTTTAAATGATTGTAAAAGTTCAAAGTTCAAAGTATGAAGATATTGAAATGTGGAGGAGTGCCCGCTCTGATGTTGTCTCCTTCAGAACGAAAAGTGCAGTTGTGTGTGCGCAGAAGAACTTCAATACGGTGAAAACGCGCTGTGCTTTGATTGGCTGGATTGATCGTTGTCCACCATATGGGAGGCCCACTACGCAGGCGCGAACATCGTCCGACCCTAGCAGCGCAGGAACAAAAAGGCAGACCCGATTAAGGATCCGTCGCTCGATGTCGCTGCTAGTCTTATAATCGGCCACTCTACAAAGACCATCCTGGCCGGGAAATAGCTTGACGGTCCATCCCATTTTCCATTTAAATGGAGACACGTTGTCCTCCTTTACGACTACCGGGTTGCTGACCAGGAGCAAAGGCTGCCGACGATACCATTTGCTGCAATGCTGCATTTCCGCCAGGAACTCGCTACTCCGTCTGAGCCTGAAATGTCATATTAATTCTTTAATGCGCTCGTACCTGATTGGATTCTTGGGAATTAGTGCCAATGGGAGTAAAATGAGAGGTCGATCAATTAAGAAGTACCCCGGAGTTAAGTCGTTAAGATCGGTCTATAAGGGAATTAGTGAACGGGAATTAAGGAGAGCCCCTATCTGCACGAACAATGTTTCTAATTAAATATAGGTCAAATTAGTATTGACCATAATACGTTTTAAATGATATTTTGTTGACTTATGCCCGCTTCCCATAAACAATCTGTTGTAGAGGAATACAAAGGAATAATAGCAAAATTAACGTCTTCTTCTAAAGTGAAAGTGTTTATCTCTAATTAAGAGGACTTGAGAATTCTACCCAGTTTTTTACTTGCTTCCACAAAATTACGTCCATTACCGCAACGAACAGTGTGAGGTTTACTTAGACATGATATTGATCTACGCAAACACAATATAAATGCATTTAAAGTGAGAACACTTACCAACTCCAAATGTAACGCTTTCGTTAAAAAATATATTAGTAAACTAAGATAATATTTTGATAATTTATTGCCTCGTATCTTCTTATTTGATATTTTAATAGAGCCTGATACCTGAAATGTAAAGCCTTGTCTAAACCCATCAGCTGGCAAGTTGCCCATTAACTGCCTTACCATGTAAGTACGTAGTGTTTTCTACTTTTGCGCTAGGATTTTACCTTTCAAAGACCAATATTTCTCACGTATAGAACCGAGAATCAATTGTGGACCGGTATGCTTCAGTCATATGCTTTCGTATTCCATTAATAACCGCGTGAAACGATTCTTATTATCAAAAAAGACTGGATGCCTTTTATTGTATTCATAGTATGTGAATAAGATGACCATCAACTCGGAGCAGGCCATTTCCGTCAATAAACAGTGAGAAAGGCAATAATGACGAATTTGAATTTAATTCTTTTTTATGTCCAAGTAACCTCAATTTACTTCGAATTAAATCTTGTTAGACTATTTTAATGATTTCTACAAACATGGTGAATCTCACGATCTCTTTAGTCTAATTGACTGATTAAAATATTTTAATTTAATATTTATATTTTCTATTCACAATTATTAATTAATGAATATTTACGTAAGAAATGAATTTAATGAATTTACATGGATTCGAACAGTTTTTCTATATTAAAGATTTCATTATTTAGCTGAATAAATTGTTACTTTCTCCTTTTTTCTAAAATGTTTATACTTATGTTTCCTCAAAATTTGGAATTCTAAATTTAGAATTACAATACGAATGTTCTAATGTTTTAGCGATTATTAAAGATACTGGTCCAACTACCTACCAATCTAGTTCCGAATTTTGTAAGGTTTTTTTTCAGGACTAATATGTTTGTAAAATACATCCGTTCTTAGAATGATGTTAATATCAGACGGCTTAAAGAATCAGAATCCGATAGTTTAGTCGGATTTGGTATTGGGAATGATGAAGATTTTGGCAAGTTACCTGTTATTTTAGGGACTACCAAAAATTTAAAGTTATATATATATATATATATATATATATATATATATATGTATATATATATATATATAAATATATATATACGCATATATATTTTTTTTTAAAGAACACGCGTCAATGTCAATGCTTTCTGAAACGTTAAGTTTAAAACCATCGATGCCTGAAATACAATCTGGTCCCGTATGAAGTGGAATAAACCTGCATTAAGCAAGATCCGAGCAATGTAAGGTTTATTATTTAATTTATCGTCTCGGCTTTAGTATTATTCTATAATTTATTAAAGTAATATTCGCAACCGTTTTAATGAGTACTATTTTAATAACATTTTTTTCATCCACTCATACATCTTATGATGTTTTCTAGCTAGTTCCATCGTCCATGGATTAAATTGGATTTTCTTTTTATTTAGTATTTGTATAGAGTTTGATTGAAATCCGACTTAAATTGGGTTGCAGATCATTTACTTTGGGGTCAATTTAACTTTGTCTTTAATTTAAATGGTTTTTCATCTAAATAAGATTTCAGTTCATTTTAATGACTTTTATACATCGATATTGCTAATCCGGTATTAGTACTATATATTGAATATTCTAAAAGTAATATACTGTGAAACGGAAATATTAAAATCGAAGTATTTTTTGATGCAACTGCTACTGTTAATTTGAAACATTATCATTTTAAACGATCTACTAACGGAAATCGTTCTGAAATCACAGTCTAATAAAAAGTAAATATAAATGTATCGGAATGGATTTTAGGCGAGGGCGGAAAGGAAAGTCGAAAATTTTAAGTTGAAAAAACAAACATTTTAGAGTACATAGGTACAGCTTTCTTGTTATTTTTTAAAATATAAGTATATTGCCTAATATATCATTCACAGACATAGAATATCATGAATATCTCATAAAATGAGAAATTAAGGATCATCCCTACACTTTTTCGGTAAAATTGAAGTACGCTACTAGTAACGTTGTTTTTTTTCACAAAGTTGATTTCAGAAGTTTCAACGTAAGGAAAATAATTTGTGGACATTTCCAACAATATATCCAGAAGTTACGCAAAATTATAAAAAAAATTACTTTAATTCTTTATAATTTACTCCTCCAATTAATATTCCAAATAACATAGGGAATGAAAAAAATTATATTTGCATTCTCTAAATTTTTTATAAGGTACCTATGGCATCAATTGCCAACCGCTTTAAAATCAAATATTTTGCAAGACTATCAATTTGGTTTTGGAAAACCTATATTAAACCTACATATATGTAATATTCATAGTAAATATCTTTCAAGTGTAAGTTACTGAAAAATGTACGGATCAACATGTTTTATTAAATCATTACCATGCTAAATTTCAGATTTCTAAGTCATGCCGTATCTGAAAAGTTCCATTTTTTCTTTGTGGTAGAAAAACCTAAGGTTTAAATATTTCAAGATATTTTTTACTTGATATAAATAAATCACGACCTCGCGAGATGACAATTTATCTATTAGTAAATACCGCGAAAAAGTTAATAAAGTTCCAACAAAATAAACGTACAAACCTTTTTATTGAGGGAAAAAATTTTACTGGGAAATGATTTCGTTTAATAAAGGGAGTCTAAATAAGAAAAAAATTTCGACATCCTTCTCAACAAAATCTATTGATTACAAAACTTCCATGAAGTTGCTTCGACAATGAAGAGATTTCATGGAAAAAGAAGTCGAATATTAATATTCAGCCTAAAAATACTGTTTCTCAAATTATATTATGATTGAAGCACATAATGGCTTAGAAATCAATTTCACTAAAAAGCTCTTTCAAATTTTACACATAACCGATATATTTAAAGTGCTTTTCACTGTACATTTTTTATAAATAAATCGAGCCCGACTCTGAGAAGCATAAAGATTGACAGAAACCCATTTACAGCAAAGCTGTCACTTAGCGATATCTTGGGATG
This sequence comes from Druceiella hillmani, assembly GCA_039881145.1. Classification (NCBI taxonomy): domain Eukaryota; kingdom Metazoa; phylum Arthropoda; class Insecta; order Lepidoptera; family Hepialidae; genus Druceiella; species Druceiella hillmani. The sequence goes on from JAYKKI010000008.1 coordinate 36,492,482, forward strand.
TGCTATATAAATAAAATTTCATGACTCAGATGAAGCTATTCCGAAAGCGTTTTAGCTTGTTTCTTAATATATTGTTTTTAAAAAATTTTAATCTTATTTGAAAATGATCAATACTGGAACATTAGTTTTATACAAAGACATATACAGTTTATGACATATCATTTTCGAAATTCATTTTGGGGTAAAGTGAATATATATTTTTTTGCTCCATCTAATATTATGCTGTGCGAAGTTTACGTATACTCATTTACAGGCAAATATAATAAACGGATAATGGAAAACTAGGAACTTTCCTGGACACTGCGATCTACAATACTTTCATTATACGCTTGACAGTATGAATAATATTCAAGAACATATTCTAGGTTCAAATTGCATTTCTGATTTTTTTGCCACTCTCAATCAAATTATCATAAGTCACAGCTAAAAACGTCGTCTTGAACCGCCCACTGTTGACATTTTTAGAATATATGTTAACAAGTATTTTATGGTTAAATTAAATTAAAAATACTCTTGATGAAGACCATTATATATAAAAAAGACAAATGAAGATAACTTTTGAATCTAATGTTAGAATTCATTGTAAATTGTTTTAAGAGTACACTTTTAACGGTAATAGCAATTGGAAATTGTCTACCATACGTTGGTATGACGATTTTTGGTATTACGCAGTTGTTTGCAAAAATTAAATTAATTTAAATCATTTTTTCAGAGTTCACTGGGTTATATTTGTATACGTGCCTGTAAACAACGCAATTTTATTTTCAACCAATTATCTAATATATATTCATGTTTGTAACAAAAATGTTTATTTTCTATACAATCTGTATCTTTATTTAACTCACTATACAACTGTATTCGTTCAAACCCTTATTTAGAATTACTTGTTAAGACATACAAGGGATAATCAGAATTATTTCTTGTAATGTACTAAAAAGTGCAGGAAATATGCGAATTTATTTTTGTGGAATGTAATTTCTGTAATTTTTATTTATATTTTATTATTTTTTTCAAATTAACCATAACGAGGCCAGGGTATAAATGTTATCCATAAAACGCCAAAAGATACATATGTATCTTATCTTATCTTATCTTAGCGTTTAGTAGAAGTAGTTAGGGCATCCTCTTTTTTTAAAATTACGTAATAAGAAAAATCACTCGCAGAAAACTTATGGCTTTCTTTTATTCGAATCGTATTTTCTTTCAATTCTTGATTCGATCTTCCCTTTAATTCAATAAATACATTTTACCGATGCTTGTTTGAACCAGTACGTCCACAAGGGATGCCTCCAATTCGAGCTTTGCGTTACAAGTTTTATAAACCATTTTTATATCGTAATAACGAACTTTAGTATAATTCGTCAAGGTACGTAACTTTGTAAAAATATGCATGAGTTTTTATTTATATTAATTGATAAAAAATTTAATATTATTACCAAGATTGCGGCGTTATATTTTTAAAGGCCAAATTTATAAAAGCAAGTATGTTCTGAAATATGATTTAAATAATCCTTTTAATTTAAATTATATTTTATATATCGTAAACTAATACCAATAATTATTTAATTAAATAAAACAATGGGGAATTAAAATAAGTCCGATATATGATTTACTCAAGTCAAAAGGAATTTAAAATATTTTTATTTTTTGAAATAAATTTATATGAGATAACTGATTTTTTTAAATAATTTTTGCTATGAAAACAAGAGAGTTTTTGGCGACAAACATTTCGGTAATGTTTAGTATAGTACCCTCGATATATTTTTCATTTGAAACTTATTTTTTTTATTCCAAATACAATATTTAGACACTGCAATATTTTGAAAATTTTCTGTAAAGCAAAGTAAAATAGGTCTATTTTCATGTTCATAAGAATGTTATTATCAGTTTGTAAATCTTTTTTTTTGTAGAAATAAAAAAATACCCTACTTCTGATCGACTTTAGCTAAAATGAGAAACAAAACACAAAAAATGTATCATAATAATCATTATTCACTCTTTTGACTATTTCCTTCTATCACTTTTTTCTTTTACAAACTGTTTTCTTTATGCTAAAAAGTACGCGCAGACGAAAATATGCTTACAAGAAGCAAAACTTTCTAATTGCAAAATTATAAGGTATAGCGGATGTCAATTCGTTGTAATGGTAACACTGGATTTTTGAACAAGATCTTGAAATAGATTTTTTTATTTCTTTTATTAGGAACATGCAAGCCTTATATTTTTAAAAATTTACTTCGGAATGAAGCCAAGACTTAATGTTGAATTTCATTTCATTATTTACTACTCCTTATAATAGCCTTTAACAACATTTACTATTTGTAAGTTAATGTAAGGTAAAAGGTAATGGTGGGCCATTACCTTTAGCCTGGCCTTAAAACTAATAATAATAAGTTATTCTCAATTTTCAGGTAAATCGATTTGCCTATCGATAACACAGGCATGCAAATTTGCTTTTTTTCATCTCTAAGGTTTCATGACTGATTTTGGGTTATTTTGAGATTTTAATCAGTTTTTCTCCAACACGTATGAATTTTTCAGAAACAGGACTATACAAATAGACAAACAAGATACCTTCATGTAGTAAAAATTGTATATTTCAAAATATTTATACACATCAGTTAAATACAATTAAAATACATAGTTAATACATCTCTTAACATATTTACATAACAAAAATTTCAGTGGTATCTTGCCCTTTTCTCCTCGAAGCTTCTATTCAGAAATTTTTTCTTAAAATCGTTGTTCGGATTGTCTCGCTTCAGCAATCAACAGGAGTCCGCCACCATGCTTTTATTCCACTTTCCTTGATATCTACGTTCTATTTCTTTCAAGTATAGATAATATTTTTCAACTCGCTCTTCACTAATAGCTCCTTGATTTTCTGGAGAGTAGTCAATGTGCAAATTCAGGAAGTGAAGCTCAGTGAGCTTAATGTTCACTGAGCTTAATGTTGTTCTCTAGAAATTATTTAACCACTTCCTTAATAGAAGTCCATGCTTGTAACTCGGTTTCACTGAGTTTTATATCATATTCTGTGTCCTTTATCAATTTTCTTTTTATCGCGGTCGACAAAAATACCTTCTTTCAATTTGGCATCTGATAACGATGCAAAAATGTTTTTAGGTATTTGAAACCTTCTCCTTCTTTGTCCATAGCCTTGACAAACTGTTTCATCATGCCCAGTTTTACATGCAAAGGAGTCAGTTACACTTTTTCTCAGGAACCAGTTCCAGGTATTAGTTTAGATCTAGAAGGCAATTCTTTTTGAGTCCAATATTGTCCTGTATGTGCGAATGACGCAGAGGAAGCATGGGTACTTGGTATAACCATCCTGTTTTCCAAGTAGCATTCTTATAATTTTTAAATCTCCACACAGGTCTCATCCATGCTGTTCATATTTTATTTTAGTCAAAACACTGAAAATTTTCGTAGCATTCTTTTAAATGTACATAATGTACTACAGGCAATGGAGTATGCATTTGCATCGTAGTCAACATCAAACATGTTCACTAAACCAGGATTGTCCTCGCACTAAACTAAATCTCCATCCTAAAGTATATAGTGAATAAAATCTATTTCTCTGTTACGGTACCATGAGAATGAGAAACCAGGAGCAAGCATGTTTCTTTCTTGCAACCTTGAACTAAGGAGGTCAGCTGCATCTTTAGGCGGATTTATGGCTCTTATTAAGTCATTTAATTCTGTCGGTGAAAATAATTTCGGCTCAAGATCAAGTTCAAAGTCAGGATCAGACTGAAATGGATCTTCGACATCACTGCTCGACACTGATTCTGAATAAGAGGTAATGACTGTGCAGCTTCCGCATCACGTAATATTACATGCATTATCGATTGCACGTTTCGGTAATTTATTTGCTTTTTGGTTTTTGAACTGTGACCAGCCACACTATAGCAACAAAAGTACACAAAGACATCTTTATTGTGAAAGTATTATTTTGCCCTTTCGACACTTGCAAAGTTCGAGCCCACTTTGCACAAACTTTGTGGGGTGTCCACAACTTTTCATGGTTACTGATAGGTAGGTAAAATTACATGTTGTAAACATTTTTTACAAAATCTGTTATAGTCCTTTGTCGTTTTGTCAACATGAATTTCCCATAAGTGTAACAAAAACTGTCCGTTGAGGTTAAACAATTTTGTGACGACATTTTTAAGTTAACATATTAAATTGTACACTGTAACTGAAGTACTTTAAAATTGGTTTAAGTATTTATATGTTTTTTTTATTATTTCTGACCTTCATTAACTCTCTTCTAATGAATCATAGTGTAGAAATATTTTAATAGAGATTGAAACACCAATTAGTGGTATCATTTCAAATTGAGTTTTTCTGACATGTATATAATGCATTAATCGTTTACCAATCAGTTAATAAGGTAGTAATTAGCAAATTATGAAGTAGAATGTTTTTTTTTATACTAATAAAAACTATGTACATAACATTTAAGCCGATAGATCACTTTCATTATGTATTATCGAGCTTGAAAGCGAACGCAGAGGATAATTTTGGGTAAAACCAATGTTGCAATATGTAAAAAAATGTGATGTTTCAGATTTTTTTCATTATTTTTGCCGTAATCAGTACCTCTAAAACTATCGGAACATATATTCAAACTTAGAGAGGAAAACCGTAGGCCTGTAATAATTAATACGCCACACACTCAGAAGGGAACAAGTTTAAATCTCCAATCAGAGTTTGCAACTCTTAAGGAAACAGGACACATAACCGTCCGAAGCCGGTCTTGCAGCGGACTACTCTAACGAAAAGGAAAAGCATTGGCAATAGCTGGAGCGAAACAATTCGTGATACACTGGCCGATTAGCGTGACGAAGCTCCTGGTAGCGAAGCTTTTGAATGGCCTATGCCCCACTAAAGAGACATAAGATATGACATCATTAATAATACCGAAAGAAAATCTCAGGTGCATTTCTATGAACATGTATCAAAAATTGATAACGTTTTGGTTCAAATAAGATTAAAAATATTACATACCTAAGATTTAACAGTATCGCCAAATATTTTTATCGGGATCTAATATTATCTTCAAGAACTTCTGGATCAGTAAACGGTCCCATTTTATTCCAATATTCGTTCTTCTGTATCTATGAACACCAATATAACAACATATACACCCAACCTGCCCAAGTTACAAACAGTGAAATTTTTGAGCGACATACTTTATACTCTTTTTGCACGAAAATAACTTAGTCATTAGACTTAAAAATGTCATATGACAATTGAAACCTATTTCAACATTTGATGATTGTACCACAGCATGGTTTGTTATTATTTTTTTGAATATATATATATTTTTAAGAGAATAAGGTATATAATTTCCGTTAACAACCAAAACAGATATGAACAGTAAGATATTTACAGTTTAAATTAACCGAATGCAAAGCGAAGTGAACAACCAATATATTCTCCAGTCAGGAAAAATAGTGAAATGAAAATGATTAAAAAGAAAACACAAAAATTGTGATACGATCTAATATAAGTAGTTTCGAATATTGAATATATTTGGCGTTAATTTTGTAGAAATTCATTATCACTGAAGATGTTGTAATACAACGAAACCTAGGTCGTGGTAAAGAAATTAAAGAAAGTAGAAATAATACTACACCACGCAGTTTCATTTAACTGTGAATAAGAAGTTTTGTTCAAAAGTTTTGTTAAAAATCCTTTCAATAAGTTTTTAAAGTTTTGTGATAAGAATCGTTAATATTTTTCATTTTCTTTTGTTTTCCTTATTTTATTTGCTTATAATTTTGTTTTAAATAATTAATATTTTCAAAGGTATATTTTTTATTTTGTCAGTCAGTCTGGAGGATACTTTGGCGGATTTGATATGTTAGTGAAAAAATAACGTTACTTAGAGAAAAGAAAATAATTGTGAAGAAAATAAAACAAAACATGTTCAGTTTTGCTCGTATCCTGTATAGATGTATGTAACTTTTTGAAGTGAAAGAAAATCTTTCGATTGCAAAATTATGACGCATATTGTTCACTATTTTATTACAAACTGTCCCAAATACTCTCATACTAAATTATTATTTCATAAACATGTATATAGAGGAAAATTTTGTTTGATGTTTGTTTGTTCACGCTAATTTCTTCAATTACCCTCTTTATTTTAACAATGTTCTTTTATTACAAAGACCATACTTTGGTTAGTATTATAGACTATGTAACGTCATTTCGTAATTTGAATATATGAAGTTCTTATCAAAAATGCAACAGAAGTTAGAGAACATTCTTTAAATGCTGGTGGATAAATGTACACTGGCTTGTTTAATGACTGATCATTGCAAGTATTTATGAAATATACTATCATCCTGATGACTGATATCCTTAGACCAACGAAGCAGAAGCCTTTAGTAATCGAGGAGGGAAAATAGCATAAATAAGATAATCCTACGCGAGTGAAACCGAGGTACACACAGTTAGTAATTTATACAGTTTATAATAATAAATTACCGATGTTACTTTAATAACTAATATCTCAGCCCGTTCTACTTCTAAAGTGAAAGATAATATTAAGGAATATTACATACCTATGTTCATATTCTGATCTTAATATATAAATTAAGTCTTAATAGACTACCAACAAGGTTGAAATTCGTACAGTGACTTTAAGTAAACATAGAAACATAATAAACATAGAAACATAGAAACTTGACTTTGCTGGCGGCAGCACGTGTCTAAATTACGTTCGGATATTGTAATGCCTAATAAAAAGTTAGAACACTATGTGAAAAAAGTTTAATAAAGTTTAATATAACTTAAATAAGAATAACTTTCTTAAATATTGAATATATTTGGCGTTAATTTTGTAGAAATTCATTACAACATCTTCAGGTGGGCTATTAGCAAAGATCTATGCTGATAACCCACCTGAAGATGTTGTAATACAACGAAACCTTGGTCGTGGTAAAGAACTTACAGAAAGTAGAAATAATACTACTTCACGTAGTTTCATTTAATTGTGAATAACTTTCCTCTAAATGTTTCTGACTGACAATAAAATTACAATGTGAAAATGTCAGTTTGAGATTTTAAAATTAATCTTTTCATTTAACATTCTTAACGACGTCACTGTGTCACGTGTGAAAATGGATTTGCTTGTTTATTATCTTTGATTTTGTATTGTATATGAATACAAAATCATGATGCCTGAGGCGTGAAATATAATCGTTCCGAAGGACTTTAGTGTTGGCAATTTTGAAGTTGATTTATTTATAATGACAAAATTTGCGTAATGACATCTAAACAATTATTTGTTAACCATATCTGGTGCAAATATTATGATATAATGTTTTATTCAATTTATCAAGGAAAGATAAAAGCTAAAAATTATGCAAACCATTGATTCTCAAATATTTAGACTTCTAAGACTATATACTCCTTAATATTTTTAATCGATTAGTGTCACTTACTGTTCCTTCCATAAATGGAAAAGTATAAAAAAGCGTGTTGGCTTTCTATCGGCATAAACGTAATTTTTTTTTCATTATTATTTAGATAGAACTAGAAACATGATATTTTGAAAAAAGATATCTAGAAACATGATTTTTCTTTTAAATATTTTGGAAAATCTTCTCTAGGATATAATTTCGTTTAGGATAATATATTTTGACAAACATTTTAAAAATGTCTTCCCACTCTACTTTCAGTAAGATGTTTGTCAAGTTGGAATACGATTCTGGCTATGCATTAATTAATGTAAAATTTATGCAAATTTTATACAAATAGGTAGTTTTCATAGTATAAATATATAGAGATATAATCGACGGACGAACGGAAAATGAAAACTTTTCAGATATGGGACTTTAAAAAGCATTCAATCTAACCTGTGTACCTCAATATACTTACAATTTTTGATCCACTAAAAACTTCATCAATTCAAAGTAATTCAGTACCCGGAACTCATAATTATTCGGGATGAAAATTGCGTTAATTCATAACATTAGTCAAAAATAATAAAGCAAGTATCATGAGACATTATAAGTCACTATAAGAAAATACTATGTTATTAATTTGCTTGAAATTCCAAGGAAATCTTCTTTTAGAATACTTTATGGAAAAGAAGGAAATCAATTGAGTACTATTGAATCTTAAATAGCCTAATTCAATCTACCAACTCAGTGAATCGCAGAGTTTCTATGTATATGTATATATATATATATATATATATATATATATATACATATATATATATATATATATATATATATATATATACATATATATATATATATATATATATATATATATATATATATATATAAAATATCCAAAGTAACATTTTGTTAAGAATAGTTATTAGAAACAGAACATCAAATATGCGTTAAAATAAACGTTAGTTTTTTTATTTTGAAAGCAAACATATCTATGTATATGAAGATTGCGAGCTGAAGCTGTATGAAACAAAATATCCCGTCAATTTAACTTCTATATCGTACGACAAGTAACAACTTTAAAAAAATGTGGCTTATTTATAATTTCCACTTTAAATTATTTCTTGCTGTATTGCAATATTTTCTTTCACTACTACAGAATGGAAATAAAGATAAGACTTTGAAAACCTTGCAGTTCATATTAGAACGCCGTAATTAAATTGTTATTTGTGTCTCAATAACGAGTTACATTATTAATTTGATATTATTTGACTTCAATTACATGGATATAAATTTTAATGACCACTCAGTTTCAAATACTTCGATTTTCAGATCATATTCCACATTCAAATATATATTTACACGCTATTAGTTCCAGTATATATTCCATATCTTATGTATGGGGCATTTTACGCCAAGCGGACAACGAAAAAAAGTCAGGTCGTGAAATTTGTTCATATTCTGTTTGATTATACTTCTAGTGATCATGAATGTGCACACCCTTTTTTTTCGTGTGGTGCTTTATTGTCGAGTTACGAGCTTTTGAAAATTAACAATGTATGAGGAATGCATTTTTTGGATGCTTATTTTTTTAATCCAACAATTTGTGACAAAACTTTATAAACATTGTTTCTTGAAATTAAAAGTATGCAGTTTTTAATTTTTACATGGTATTCGAAATTCTAATTATTTTTACTCGTCGTAAACCGGAAGTGAAAATTCAAATCGACATTCGAGTAACTTCGACATATTTTTTTTTCAAAATTTTTTGTTAGAATTATAGCGTTATAAATACTAATACTCCAATAAAAAAATTAAAACGTGATCTCTAATAGTTTAAGATACAGAGCATGTAAAGTACATACACATCGCGCCCGGTTTCTAAGAAGTCGGGGTTATTTGTTAATACTTCGCTATTTACACTTCATTCGGTTATGTTAACATGCAAAATAAATCAAAATCAACTGAATTAAATTTTTAAGAGTAAAATATATGTAATTGATAACATAAATATTTCTCATTAACGAATTCATACAAAACAATGACAATGTTGTGATATACGACCAGTAACGCCATCTCGTAGTGAGTGATGAAAGCTATTACTAACCCAGAATAATATCGTCGTTACTTGCTAGAAAGAGACAGCTATATGACGCGTAACTGTCCCGCTCGTAGTTCGAATTAACCGTTATTGTTAGTTGAAGCTTTGACCGCTCATCGGCTAGACGCGTTACTATTTTCTATTTGATTTAAAATGGATTCTTACGGTGATCGGTGTTTTAATCCGTTTCTCATGGCTCGTCATAAGAAGCGTGTGAAAGTTAGAAAAATGTCTAACGCATTAAGTGGACAATTTCGCCCAATGTTTATGTATGTGAATCGTGCAGGAAACGACTGTTATGTGAATCACCACCTGAAATAAACATTGTCCAGTCACACTCTAGTCAGGCATCAAGTGATTATTCACAACCAAACCAAGACGAAAGCTTTATTCCTGAAGATAAATACCAACACATCGCAACACAGACAGATATGTTAACAGAAAACAAAGACATTTTGAACCAGCTCAAAGAAAAGTTTAATAATCCTCCACTTCTACTTCCGTTAAGACCATGATACTCACTATTACACCGATGTCCTGGAGTGAGAATAAATTATCTCAAGAATTCGGAACATCCGGACGCCAAGCAAGAAAAGCTAAGAAACTAGTTGAACAGTTTGGCATCTTGACTTCGCCGAACCCTCGCGATGGTCGCAAATTATCTACCGAAACTGAAAGCTTGGTAAAAAGTTATTATCTTCGTGAAGATATTAGCAGAGTGATGCCAGGTAAAAAAGATTTCGTATCCATTAAATTAGACGATGGAAAAAGGACACATGTGCAAATACAACTGCTTATTTGCAATATAGATGAGCTTTATCAAAAGTTTAAAATAGAGCATCCAAATGTAAAAGTCGGCTAACAAAATTTTTTACCTTAAGACCAAAACCATGTGTTTTCGCGGGAGACTCTGGGACACATATGGTATGTGTCTGTATATACCATCAAAATGTTAAGCTAATGTTGAGAGGATGGGATGTTGCCAACGTAACATCTGGTACCATGCATCTTTCATCTTATAAAGAATGTCTTAAAATGCAGGAATGTCAACAATTTAATGACAACAAAGACAGTAAAATCTCCAAACAAAAGTTGCTCTTCCTGTCCTGGCTTAAGTGGAATACGTGATCATTTAAAAAAGGTATTCGATGAAAATGATGTGACAAACATTCAGTTTGAAAAATGGGAAGGTACAAACCGCTTCACGATAGCCACCCAAGTGTCTTCTGCTGATGACTTTGTTGATTGCTTGTGTATCGCTTTAGATTTATTAAAGCCACATACATACATCGCTGATCAACAAGCTCTTTATTTTAAAACTCTTAAAGAAACTATCTTTGAAGGTGAAATTCTCGTGCAATGTGATTTCGCCAAAAACTACAGTTTTGTCGTTCAAGATGCTGCCCAATCGTTCCATTGGAACAATGACCAAGCGACGCTTTTGACATCTGTGTTTTTTTATAAAGATGGAAATGAGATAAAACATGGGAGCATCGTCATGATTTCCGACGATTTCAAACACGATACTGCCACGTTCTATGCTTTTCAAAAAATACTTCACCAGCACCTAGCTGACCATGGGATTGCGGTTTATATCTTAAAATACATCACAGACGGAGCTCCTCAACAATTCAAGAATAGGTTCAATTTCGTAAATTTATTTTGTTATAGACAAGATTTTAACATAAGCGCAGAATTACACTTTCATGCTACATCGCATGGAAAAGGACCATGTGATGGTCTTGGGGGAAACCTTAAACGTCTGGCAACCCGCTCCAGTTTACAGTCTACGAATAATGCAATAACTACACCTTTCAGATTGTATGAGTGGGCAAAATCATCGTTGACTGAAACGTCTGTATACTACTGTTCAAAGGAAAGTTTTCAAGAAGAACGACATTTTCTACAAGTTCGTTTTGCTTCTACCATTACTGTTCCTGGAACAAAGAAACTTCATGATATTTTTCCAACCACCAAAGGTCTATTGGTTAAAAGAATCAGTCAAAGTGCAACTGGGAAAATTTAAAAATTACAAAATATCTCTCAATAAAAACTTACCTGTCCTACAAAATTGACTAAATAGTTTGATTTCAATCACCTACATTTATACACCTAGGTCCAAACAGTGCTATTTTCCGTTTAACCAACATACAAAATAGCTGTTCCGATTTAGGTGTGCGAATATTATATTTTATTCATATAATTACTGCTTTAATTCGACAGTGGCTCATTTCAAGCAGCGATATGTGTTTCACTCACTTCGAGGCGGATGTACTTTACATGCTCTGTATCCTAAACTATTAGAGATCACGTTTTAATTTTTTTATTGGAGTATTAGTATTTATAACGCTATAATTCTAATAAAAAATATTGAAAAAAAAATATGTCGAAGTTACTCGAATGTCGATTTGAATCTTCACTTCCGGTTTACGACGAGAAAAAAAAAATGGAATTTCGAACTCTATGGAAAAATTAGAAACTGCATACTTTTAACTTCAAGAAAAAATGTTTATAAAGTTTTGTCACAAATTGTTTGATTAAAAAAATTAGCATCCAAAAAATGCATTCCTCATTCATTGTTAATTTTCAAAAGCTCGTAACTCGACAATAAAGCACCACACAAAAAAAAAATGGGTGTGCACATCCATGTTCACTAGAAGTATAATCAAACAGAATATGAACAAATTTCACGACCTGACTTTTTTTTCGTTGTCCGCTTGGCGTGAAATGCCCCGTATATGACATTTCTTATAAACTATAAAAACATTGAGAAAGTTGTATAGCAGTTTCTTCAGTTTTCTTTTTATTCTAGCTGACAAATAGATTTTTATAAAAACGTGGAAAAAGGTTTTTACACTCACTACAGTTGTTATTTTCACTAAAAATAAGCCCCTATATTTATGATTTAAACGAAATACATTCGGTGGTGTATATTTTTCTAAACGCGAGATGTTTATAAATGTTATTTAAAAATAAAGAGAAATCACTTCAAAAAAGAATGAAGTGTTTTTAAATGGAGAAACGATGAATACGAACGAGAAGATGAACGAATGAGACTTCATCTCATTAAAATTTGATATGGAGATGCATTGGAAATTATACAAGGTAATTACAATATATTTCTTCTCGTATAAAAGAAATTAAATAAACAAACGTGTTGAATCTAATATACAGAGTATATTAGATTCACTATTTGTGTAGGGTTTCTTTATATCTCTCGTCAATGCATCTAATTTTTTTATACGTCAAATTGTAAGTTGATCTTAAATATTTTTCTGTATTGATTGTATATTTTCATTTCTAAGTTTTGTAATACGATAGGCATCAAATCTTTTACATCATTCCCTATCATTAAATGTTCAAATTTAGCTATTGTGATTGGATGAGAGACTGCTTAAATAGAATTAAATCTTTTATTAATTTTTCTCGACTAAATGAAACTAAGTGATCTAATATTATTTCTACTTTATTTAAATTCTTTACCACGACCAATGTGTAAAGATTGTTTACAAATCCCACCTAAAGATATCACACAACTAAACCTAGGTCGTGGTAAAGAATTTAAATAAAGCAGAAGTAGTACGTACATCACGTAGTTTCATTTAATTGAGAAAAATTTAAATATGATTATTTTCTACAAAATTAACGTCAAATATATTCAAGAATTACTTCTGCTAAATTATTAAAATATATTTTAATTATTTATATGCACATCAAATTTGGGAAATAAGTATATAAATGTTCAATGAAACTTGAGTAATTATTTGTAAAACTGTATAAATTGTCGTCTTATCAGATGTTATTTTCCAGAAATAAGATAATTATATAAACCTCGGTATAAATCAAAATTAATAATATAAAATATAAAGTTCCATATATTATGTACAATTAAGATTAACTCAATTTTATGCAAAATATATTACTATTAAATACCACAAAAATAATTTTTTGTTGTTTTTACTATTTCCAGTATTATATAAGTTTATGCAAATAGAATTCAATTCCATTAGCATGGAATTCTATTATATTTTCCCGTGTTTATAAGAAATTTTTAACAGGTTGGGCAATTGTAACAGGCGGTTGTTAAACTGTAACATAAATTATTTAATAATGTCAATGAGGAAAGCAAAAGAGATTTCTCCTAATGAACTCATGTTTTTCCTAACTCGCTCTTTATTCACAAACAAAACAATTAAATCTACCCTTAATTATTATTACTAAATATAAATCTGTATTCAGCTAAAACTAAACAAGACATAATAGGGTACTTGCTAATTTTCCGAACTCCTATTGTAGAAACGACAGTTTCACAGCCGTTTGAGCCCATAATTTAGATTACAATTGGATTTCAGAGTTTTCCCATCCCTCAACCCATTTCTTTTCATATGATAATGCGCTTTATTTGGGTTTCTCATCTCGAGTTTTCTATTGTGGCCGCAGTTGTTATTCGATTTATTCAAATAATATTTTGCCAGGAAATACGTGGAAGAAAGCAGTGCGGTTGCATGTCCATAATTAAATGTTTTTCTATTTCAGTGTCAATGAATATTTTCTGATTCCGTGATATTAACAGGTTGTTGGATGCTCAAAACGATTGTATTGAATAATATGTTACATACAAAATCTGTCTTGCGCTGAAATTCGTATTACGGATATTATACATTTGTTACCGTATGTATCAAGATCCGTATGCTAGTAATTATTATTCAATTAATGAGTCTAATATTAAAAAAATAATAATTCGTATTACAAATATATTTTAATTGTATAAAATTTAGGAGAAAAATTAAACGAAATGATACAAAAGGCATTTATATATTTATTTAGGTTTACCTGGGGAAAAGTCTTTATTTTTTTGGTATTAATATTAATAAATGAATAATAACAAACTTTCTGCATTATCTTATTTCTACTGCATTATATTATTATCTACTGCATTTTTATTATCTTATTTCTTCTGCATTATCTTATTTCACATTATTGTTTTTATCAAAGGTCTTAAAATCCGGTTCTTATCTATTTCCTCGTCAATATTTATTTATTTCTTTCAGTTCACCTAAAATTATATTTTATAAGTTTATTCGAGTTTCAAATACAAAGCTTATCACAATTTTCCTCTATTTGATTATTAATTGTAGTAATGAGATCATCTGGTGTATTTTATTGAATACTGATAAGTAGTTAAATAAATAAATAAACATCGATTAAGTGAAGTAATTTTCCAAAATTAATTCTTATCGTCTCAAGATGTAATTTAAAATACTGATAGTAGTGATTAAACAAGAACGCTATACTACAAATTATCTTAAATAATATTACTTTAATAAGTGATACAACAAAATAAGTAATAAGTTAAGTTAAATTAAATTATTAACTTAATTTTTACCTGTTATTTTACAAATTTACGAAACTAAAGCAATCTTTAAAAAATGTAGTAACTTAAACATTTTTATTACAGCAGGCTGTAATAAAAATATTTAAGTCAGTTTTAAATTGTAAGATTCAACTAAATTTAATTTCATGTCTAACAATTATAGTCTTAAACGCCAGAACAAAAGTTAATCCTAAAGGTCGTAACTCTATACACAGAGTGCCATAGCGTCAAACTTTTGTTTGTCTAGTTTACACAAACAATATCCGAGTTACACAACGACGTGTCGTTGCTACTTTAAACGATCTCCCTGTTATTTGGTATTTGTCTGTTCAAAGGAAATGAAATTTATAACTTGTTTGACGTTAAAGGATTTGATACGGGCCGGACATCAAATTTAAATTAGCTGAATTTGTGTCTTAGTTTGCTATAGACGTTTCGATGTTATGTTCACTATTGGTCAGTTTTGATAACTGATTATTATTTACGTACGTTTTTGTATTATGTGCCAACTTAATAAAACATTATTATTCCTAAATTGTTTTTATTTTATTACACTTTTTAAGTGAAATTTAATTTATCAGCAAGTAATATTACGGTTGTTTCCAATGTTTTAGATTTACATTTTCATATTTTTTTGCGCATTTTCTCTCGGAAAACTTAAAAGTAAGTTGAATGAAACTTCGTCGAGCGAAAAAATTCTTACAATTTCTTTAGCTTAACACAGCTGCTGCTCAAAACTCGTCATAGTTATATTTTAGTAATTAACTATTTAAAACATTTTTTCATTAAACATTTTGCTATTAAATATTTCCTTATTTACCAAAAATATATATGTTTTCTCTGAAATTTTTCCTCCTTGCGATAAATGTCTTATAATTAAATCAGTATTGATACTCCGTGCGCGTCAGATAAAAATACACGATAATATACTGTGTACACTTTAGGGGTTAAGTCACATTTTTCAATGATTGTCTACTTTTATTTAATCATAATTAATTATTTTTGGTCTATTTTTTTTTTATTTGAATGCAACATCTCATTCTATTGGATGCCCAAATAAAAATTGTATGTTCGATTTTATGTGACATTACGGCTGCCATTTCGATTTTTTTAAATCTAGCCTATGACACCAATATAGTAAGCCTGTGCTGTCATTGCATGAAATTGGTTGAGTAGTTATTGAGTTACGATTAAACATACATACATACATACATACATACTTGTATTCACACACACAGACACACACACATATACGCAAATATTTAAATGCATATCCTTTTAAGGTGCAGATAAGCGTAGAAAACCAAAAATTTAAGCTCGTACATTTTAAAAACTACTAGGAAATTTTATTAATTTGCAAAATGATTATTTGGAAAAAACCTTTTTCTGAAAATTATCTCATTAATTTTTTAAAGATATAATGTACTTATTTATTGATCCAATAATAAAAATCAGTGTTTTTATGGCCAAAACTTCTTCCAGGTTAACAAGTATAAAATATAGACAATTAGGTTAAATTACAAATATTATTTTCTTACATTTGCCATTGATTTTATTCGTCAAAAATAAATAAAACTATTTGTCCGTTGAGTAGTCCTTGAGTTACGTTTAAACATGCATACATACATACATACATATTTGCACACACACATAAAGACACACACACACATATTTAGATATATATCCTTTTAAGGTGCAGATAAACATAGAAAACCAAAACATTTAAGCTCGTATGTAAGTTACATGCTTTTTTCAGAATTGAAAATTATTTTAAAATATTTACATATTTTGGTTATTAAGAAAAAGTATTCGAGTTTCAATGAAATTTTCATAATTTATCTTTCTCTGTGACAAAATATTTACTTTGAAAATAATATCTCTAATATTATAGGTTAAATACGAAACGGCGGAAGGATTAGTAACATTGCTATTAATTTTATTGTTGGCGATTGCGAATATTCATCTCTATAAAATCGAACAACAGAATTGTCGTAAATTTTTTTGGCATGTATCTCAAATTGCTCGTATTATTGAAAAATCTACGTGCGAAAAAAAACGTGAATTTTCTGCATTTTCGATCGGAAAAGTTTGATGTGATTAAAATCTAACTGCAGTAAACAGTAATAAGTAGATATTTTTTTAATTTCTGCAAGTATGGAATTATAACTAAGGGAAACTTTGAGAATAATAAATGTGTATATATATATATATATATACTTGCACACACACACACACAAACATCAGAAATTGATTATGTCATTCCAAATACCAGTCATTTTAGTGGTTAAATCAAATTGTTGTAAAACTCGTCGCTCTTTCTTTTTGATTAACTACGTATATCTATATTGTGTACGTATGAATTTATTTCAACAATTGCACATACGAATTTCGTCAAATAATTTACTGGTGCTATTCAGACGACTGTTATTGTGTGCGTACATTAAATATGATTGTTTTTATATCTGTTGGAATGGGTCTTTTGTTTGCTAATTAGCCAATTCCGAATGTATTGTTAAATAAAAAATGAGCGACATTAGAATTTTTTACCTGAATAAAAACAAAAACGTGATATCGAGTCGTCATTACCGAGATGGTTCCCTAAAATTCTTAACATCTACAGCTCTCAGATTGCAATTTTCCGCTATACAATGTGGACGTATTCTTATGTTACGTATTGTGAAAATGGTACGTGAAAGGAAATAAAGGCAAAATCGCGGTATTGAAGTATAAAGTGAATAAATTGGAAAACAATCAAGATAATCTGTTATTATAATTAAATACAAAATAGCAGTTGCCCCTAGATATGGAAGCTTACATTTATAAATACCAAATAATATTGATTGTCTTACTCACGGACACAAAACGATAGAGAGTACGAAATGATCTATTTTGTGTGGTATGTGTTTCCATTGAAAATAATAACGCAAATAATACAATATTTAAACATAATCGCAAAGCCTGGTGCGGTTTTTAAAAAATATTTTTTCCTAGCAAACAGAACAAGCGAGACCTCAATATAATTAGTCGACTGTTTTCAATTGGCGATTGCAAAATATATTAACTCATGGTCCAATGCATTGTGATACACAAAGCAATAAAATTGTAAAATAGCCATGTAAAATGGCTAATATGATTATTGATGGCATTCTTCTTGATAAAATGAATTGCAATGTGTGTGATATTGCCAGAGTAGTAAGTGCAGAATGCGGTCTTTCACCACTAAAATAATTAACTTAGGATATTCCACTTGTACCTGAAAATATTTAACACCCGTATGAATAAAATAAACTCGATTTGGCAGCGGAAGAAGAAAGACGTTTAGCAAGAGAAGAATTACGTATTAGTTGTCATTTTACCCCTTTCGTAAATATTATAGCAGATGATCATTGAGGGTAAAGAATCCACCAAAAAATATTTTCTTGGTCCTGTGCAACAATCATGCTTGTCAGAAAAACAAATATTATTTTTCAAGTACGAAATAATTTTTTTTCATACAAACTTAAGCAGAATCTGAAGAAAAATTAGTAATAAAACGTAAGTACTGCAGAATTAACACAGATACTTTTTTTGTTTTAGATGTGTTCTTATTTAATATGGTATTTGAACTTTCATGCACACGCTTATTAATTAACGAAGTATTAATTATGTGTATGAAAGCGCTAATGTTTATTTTATTAATTGATTACGGCATTTCCCTTATACATAATTCTAGGCGCTTAGTATTGTATATCTTAGCCTCTCAGCAAAATTTGGAAATAATTCAATTTGACATCATTTCAACGTTAAAGACGTCATATGTGTAAGAGTAAAATAGGTCATATGTATATATCATATATGACATCACCTGAAGCACTGGAATGAAAACTTATGTAGTGTGTAAAGTGAATTAATCACTATACATATTAAAATAAGGACGCATTATGATGAATTTCGTAATAGAACGTAAGTGCTGGAATACGAAATTTAATTTAGTCTTAAACTGATTCGTCTTTACCAGAAATAAGACAGACTATTAGATTTAGGTAGGATGAGTCAATGGAATCAAATGCTATCTCCGTCTCTATGTTGATGATATACTGCTACTTTTAAAGAAAACAGAAGGTCTAAATTGGGTAACCAATAAAATGTAATGAGATAATTAAAGTATGTCCTGCTACTAATATTGTGGGCACGCAAACACAGAGACGCAACAATTCCTTTTTATTCACCAAACAAAGTATATTGAATGCCTATTAAATATATTTATTATGAGTGACACCCATTCACAAAAAATTGCAAAAGAGGAACAGTCTACCAGAAAAAGATTATCCACACAGAGGAACAGTGGAATTACTAGATTATGTAGCGACGTTGAGTAGACCCGATATCGAGTATTCTGTGTAAGTTAAGTGAGAAGATACTTACACCGCTAATCGCGCTCAATTAGTTGACCCTACCCGGGTAAGTTGTGAGAAAAGACATCGATTTACTTTATTTTGTTTCCAATTATACAAAATAAGTTTAAATAAATATTTGCAAAGTTTTCCAGAACATTTAATTTAAAAACGATCTCACTAGATGCTTGAGTGTGACTTTTTTCGACTAGAGTTACAGCCAACGTTATTTTGATCACGTACTCTGTGTGCTCAGTAAATGACGCAATCGGGCTCCTTCGAGATATTGTCACACATGTGCATTCATAAATTTAATATAAATCAACAATGTTTGTTTACTTGTGGTGATATTAAATACTACTAAAGTAATTTTAATGGCATTTTCATCAACAAAGGTTTTTGGGTTTTAATCCAATACAATGAACATTCAAACGGGTTTCAGGTTGCCTCGGATAACTAAGTAAATAGTCTACTTTTTAAAAATATTAGTATAATATATTTATTAAAATATAGTATGCTACATATATTATAGTATCTACATCGAAACTATTTCCACATTCTTAGACTTTCACAACTTACGTATGTTTTTCTTTTATTTTCTTGTCTTAAAATTTTAAATAATTCCCAAGGACTATGTATATTTATAAATATATATGTATATATATATATATATATATATATATATATATATATATATATATATTTAAATATTCTACATATATTTTCTTACCAAAGTTTGTACTATGGCAAATATTTACTAGTATGAAAAAACATAACCTTGTAAATAATAAAAAAGTAATAATAATTTGCAAGGTTAATTTCAAGTATAACAGACAAACAAATAATTGTCCGTTTATTTTTTTATTTTTAATTTTCCTGTATATATTGTCCGTTCATTTTTAATTTTCTTAAAATTATGTTTTTATGGTAAAATGTCATATGCAGTATTATATTTTATACGTCTAACTTTTTCGGCAAGATTGCCTCACACGATCACCTACGCAACTACTGTAGAGAGATGAAAGGATTAAAATAGTTAGACTTAAGATCATTCTGATGGGGCAGATTAAATTTATTACCGTTTCTTTGCTGCGCCCTAGTCGGGTAAAATACCATTCAAACACTTTTTGCGCGATTTATTCTTTATTTCAAATCAAAATATTTTTTTGACAAATTGCAAGCGTGCGTATTTATTACTTTCATCAATCATATATACACAAATAAAACAAGATTTCGCAGGAATGCACCTATAGCAAATTTTCATTCTAGTACAAGAAACTAGTCTAGTTTCTTATATTTACATACATGATAATTATAGAAACTCTGGAATTTGTAGAATTGTAGAAACTCTGAAAGTCACATTGATTAAAATGAAAGTTGGATCAAAATTACTTTAGCACTAGGTTATGTCAGTAGAATTAGGCTAGATTATGTCGGTTAAATTGTTCTAGTAGTTTTAAAATGGCACCAGTTCTAAGTTTTAATGAAATCATCATAGACCAAAAACACACAAAGAGTAAGGCCGCTAAACAAATTTTTTTAAATACTAATACTTGTTCCCAGATAGTTTTACTACATTAGATGACAATATTCAAAAAAAAAAAAATAAAGTTCTTTTCGAGAAATTGTTTTCGTATATCAATGACGACAATTTGGAAATTAATTTTTGGAATAATTAAAAACGAAATACTGCTTTATTATCAACTATTTGTACAATAATTTTCCCTGTACCGCATAAACAGCACAAAATTAAAAAAAATGTAAAATTTTCCTTTTTTAACTTGCGCCTGCATCGATTTCTTATCTAAATTAATCTCTTAATATCAATAGTTATTACTGATAAATAAGTCCAAAATAGTCACAATATTCTAACTTACAATATCATTCATCGCCCTCAATTTTCGGGATGACCAATGGTTTATCTTATAGACAAGAAGTTCCTTTAATAAATGTACTAGGGATGTTTTCCTTTCACTTTGCAAACTGACATTATTTACGAAGTTTATTTTAGACTAATGTAATTTGGTAAAACATCATTTCAAGGATCACTTGTAATGGAAATTTTAGTAAAATTACAAATGGATTAATAGACTATTCATTAGTTGAACTCAGAATTAATTGTAAATATTTAAATAAAACTTGAGACTCTTTCGTGAAATTTTTGTAGATTCCTCCAAAACTTCACACAACCAATTATTATTATATATTATGTAGTAATAATTCTTATGATTTTGTATACTTATTACCACAGATGAGAATTTGTTTGTTTTCTATTGAATACACCAAATGTATTGCATTCGTCAGGGCTTTTTTTTTTAAAATAGAGAAATTTATTTCTGACATAGAACAAATTATATACTTTTCTAGTCCGTTACAAAACACTTATTAGATTTCACTTCCTCAGAATTCTATATTTTATAAGAAAATGTTGGATAGAAATATAAATGTAAGTATCACTAGATCTTAAAAAAGAAAATTTTATTAAAAAAGAAACTTGCTTAAAACTGTTGTTTTTATTTCTCGTTATTACTTTTTAATAATACGGTAAAAAAACGTAAATTTTAATAGTTGCACTACAAAATCTAAATTACTCTTAGTAATTGTTTTTCTTTCAGAATCTATTAAAATCTTAACTTTCACAAGTTTTAATGTAGATATTCCTGAAAAAGGAATATTTTGGTTTGGAATTATAAATTCATCCATACCTTATGTATGAATTTATAATTCCAATCACATTATATGCACCAAAGTGTTTAACGACTTATATTCTGTGCGTAACTTAAAATAATTCCGTTAGATATTTTCAAGTCCACATGAAAAAAATTTCGTACCATGTTATGGTATCAATTACGTTCATTGACATATTTTCTTGGGACTTATTTAGTTCTTTTCTTCGTAAATTGCAGACACGTCATTTTATCACGTGCATATAATACGGTATTGGTAGCCACGTAGCATATTGCAGAATGTGCTTTACTAGCATCTCTGATGAACGGTATTGTAGCAAGTCCTTTTAATAATGAATAAAATTTTACTGGTTAAAATAAGTTAATTATCAGTTAGAAAATTATCTTCTTTGGCATTCATTGCTAAAATATTTCCTCTGCAGCGCAAGTAGTAATTTTATAATTTGACCATGTTCAACCGCCAACTATTTATATAATTATGTGATTCGATAAGAATCAATGAAAAGAAAAACGATTGAGACTACACAGCAGCTTTGTAGTTAGAAACCATTTCTGGCTCACTAAACTCTGCTTAAACAAACATATATGATTCACAATGCTGAACATCAGACTTTCTCCTTAGCCAGTTTGGCAAAAATTCTCATTCAGATTATGTAAAGCTACAATTGCTTTAAAATTATTACGGATATGTCTGTATCAGTTGTTTACTCATTGTTCGGTGGGCTTCGACGAAAATGCCTGATGGCTCTGATGTGATTCATTCATGACTGGTTAGTAAGAGTTTTGAGATCTAAACTTATTTTGTCCGCCTAACTTATTAATTTCTCTACTCATTTTTTTTTAGTTTCGTATGTCCTCTAGCGCTTATTTCTACATATTTGTTAACTTGCTCGCCAGTTGTTACGTTTCTTTGATGATTAGTTCTTTCATAGAAATAATCACTAAATATATTAGTTAGTTACCCATTGATATTAATCTAAATGATTGAACATTCATGAGATTGATCATGAATATTTACTGACGATATATAACGTACCGAAAATGTTAGGTAGTTTGAAAACATTTCATTCAGCTTTGCTTCGAAATCACTTAAAATAATTGAAATAAATGAATTCCAAAACGACTTTTTTCACAATTTTATGGAAGATAATTCTGGAGGTGTCATGAAAAAAGGTCCGATCCTCCATTTAAAATATCATCCTAATCCACCCAACCCATCCATTTTAATAAAGTTTATAATAACAAAGTAACTAAGTTACTAGAAATTTACCTAGTGTTTACAGAAAAACTATAATAATAATACTTTATTACGTAGTTATTCGTGATGTATTTAAGCCATTGATAAATAAAGTAGGCAATATGTTACTGCACAGTACAAAATAGCTAAAGCATTCCGCCATTTTAAAATTTAATTTTCGTTATTTATCTGTTTTACTCGGTGAACTATAATCAATCCAATAACATAGTATACATAAAAGTACATAGAATTGTTTATGCCAAAAGGTTATATAAACGATCACACATAAACGGTACACAAGTTGTAAGTAGAAACTTCTACATATATGTATATATTTGTGTACACACATACATACACACACACGCACACCCGGACGCACATGCACACGCGCAAGCACACGCGTACGCGCACGCGCACACGCAATCGCACGCGCACGCACACGCAACGCACCCGCACAGACACATGGATTTTCAAGTTATTCACAGCTAGAAGTAAAAGCCGTTTCTTTTAGAATCTCAATTTCCAGTTTACAAACAAAAGCCGTCCTATTAACAAAAAAAAACAAATTGTGTGAAACTCCTCATTGTAAGCATTTATCAACTGTAAGTCAAAAAACTTTTTCTGAAGACCATTAAAATTTTAAAGGTGCGCATGTATTTTGAACGTCTAAAGAAAATAATAGTTCAAAATGAGCACTACAAATTTTGTTGCTATTAATCTTGTTTTTCTTTCAGTTCATTCTTTAAAAGGAAGTGTGAACTGATTTTCTTCTTTATCGGAAATTTTAATTTATATTAAAGGATACACTTCATGTAATGATTAATTTGTATCTACAACTCGTTATAAACTGATTACTGAAAGCAAAGAATTTGCTGAAAGCAAAGAAAACTCTAATTTTCGCTTGATATTATTCACTAATTTTAATTTGACTTGAAAATATTTTGTCTATTGATCACTTTTTTCCACAATGTACGAATGCAAATTGCCCACCAACAATGCTTTAACGGATAAACTCGTTAATGAAAATATTCACTTTGCCTCGTTCCATTTTATTTGTACTTAGGTGGATTTTAAGTGCGGGTGAAAAGGAATATTTAAATTTTTTCATTCTAAATAAATTGCTGAGCAGACTGATTAAAATGTTGGTTAAGATTGAAAAATAAACCTCTAAAGAAATTCTTCTAAGTCAATAAATATTTTGCATATAGCATTAAATATATGTTACGGATATATTAATTTTAGAGAGTAATTTCTCCTTATTGTAATAATTATAGACTCAGTGGTAATAGAATCAACTAAGGATCAGCTCATTGGGTGGTGGGATTTATTTCATGTGTTATTTTTTTCTTAGCAAGAATAAGATATTTTTTTATTGCCACGAGGATCCACTTATAATGCCTAAAATAGTAGTATATTACTAGGAAAACATTAGAAATAAAGCTACTGTTCGCGCCAAATTGGGATATTCGCGAACATTAAGAAACTTATTGTAAAATGTTGAAATGTAAAGTTTAAATGATTGTAAAAATTCAAAGTTCAAAGTATGAAGGTATTAAAAAGTGCAGGCCCGCCCGCGCTGATGTTGTCTCGTCCAGAGTCAAAAGTGCAGTTGTGTGGGTGTAGAAGAACTTCAATACGGTGAAAACGCGCTGTGATTTGATTGGCTGGATTGATTGTTGTCCACTGTGAGGGAGGCCCACCACGCAGGCGAAAACATCCTCCGACCCTAGCAGCACAGGAGAAAGAAGACAGAACCGATTGAGGATCCTTCGCTCGATGCCGCTGCTAGTCCCGTAATCGGTCACTCTGCAAAATCAATCCTGACCGGGAAATAGCTTGAAGGCCCGTCCCATTCTCTATTAGACTGCTGACACGGGGTAAAGACTGCCGACGACGCCACTTGCTGCAATGCTGCAGTTCGGCCTGGGACTCGCTACTCCACCTGAGCCACAAATGTCCTCTTAATTCTTTAATGTGCTCGTACCTGATTGGATGCTAGGGAATTTGTGCCGACGGGAGTAAAGTGAGAGGTCGACCAAGTAAGAAGTCTCACAGAGTTAAGGGAGGCAGGTCATTAGGATCGGTCGATAAGGAAATGAGTGGACGGAAATCTAGGACAACCTCTATCTAAATGATATTTTGTTGAATTATGCCTGCTTCCCACAAAACCTCCTATCGTAGGGGAATGCGGAGGAATAAAAGAAAAATTAATGCCTTCTTCCAAAGTGAAAATGTTTATCTCTGATTAAGAGAACTTGAGAATTCTACCCAATTCATTATTTGCTCCCACAAAATCACGTCCATTATCGGAATGAACGGTATTAAGTTTACCTAGACTTGATATGAATCTACGCAAACACAATATAAATGCATCTAAAGTGAAATCATTGACCAATTCCTAATTTATTGATTTCGTTAAAAACATATAAAGAAACTTAAGTAACATTTTGACAATTTATTGCCTCGTTTCTTCTTACTTGATATGTGAAACGAGCCTGCAAAGTCAACGCCACATACTTTAAATGTAAAGCCTTGCCTAAACCTATTACATGGCAAGTTTCTCATTAAGTACTTTACCACATGAACGCGTACACCGTACGCACTCTTTTTTTATCTTCGCGCTGGGATTCTACTCTTTAAAGGCCAACATTACTCACGCATAGAACTGAGAATCAGACGTGGATCAGCATGCTTCAGTCGTGTCTGTTCATGTTCCATTAACAGCCGAATAATCATGCTCATTATCAAGAAGGACTGGAGACCTTTAATGTATTCACAGTTTGTGTTGATAATACTACCGCCAACTCGAAACCCGTTCCCGTCAATAAACGATGACAACGGTAATGAAAAAAAAATAATTTTATTGTTTTTTTCATGTCCAAGTAACCTTAAGTCACTTTGAAATAAATCTGGGTAAACTATTTTAATGATTTCTACATGTATAATGAATCTCAAGATAAATATATCTTTAGTTTAATTGCGTGATAAAAATCTTTTAATTCAATATTGATATTTTCTATCCGCAATTATTAATTAATGAATATTTACATAAGAATTGAATTTTATGAATTAACATGAATTCGAACAGTTTTTCTATATTAAAGTTTAGATTATTATAATGATTTTTTTAGCTGAATCTATTGTAACTTTCCCCTTCTAAAATGATTATACTTGTATTTCCACTTCATGTACTTATCTTTCCTCAAAATTTGGAAATTTAAATTTAGAATTACAGTACGAATGTTCTAATGTTTTAGATGATTCACGCAACAGCAAACGAAGTGAAACTCTACCATTATTAAAGCAATTATTTTTATAATCAATGTTTTTCACATGTTTCATATTTAGGTGTGATGGGAATTTCAGGAAGTCTTTTACTTATTTCTTTACTAAAATTACTCTGAATATTTTTTGGATTAGCATCACCGCAGCCTACTGGTCCAACTTAAATACCAATCTAGTTTCGAATTTTGTAAGGTTATAGTTTTTTGTCAGGACAAATAAGTTTGTAAAATACATCAGTTCCTACAATGATATTAATATCAGATGGCTTAAAGAATTCAGGATCTGATAGTTTAGTGGAATTTGGTATTGGCAGTGATGAAGATTTTGGCAAGTTACATGTTATTTTAGGAACTCAAATATTTAATGAATATGTATGTGTATATTTATATATATATATATATATATATATATATATATATATACATGTATATAAATATATATATATATATATATATATATATATATATATATATATATATATATATATATATATATATATACACGCGTTATGTCAATGCTTTATGAAACCTTAAGTTTAAAACCATCGACGCCTGAAATACAATCTGGTCCCAAGTGGAATAAACCTACATCAAGTAAGTTTCAAGCAATGTAAGGTTTATTATTTAATTAATCGTGTATTTTAACTAACACTGTACTAAGAAATACTTGTTTATTGTGAAAAATTTAAGATGTAGCAGATAAACACTGTACTGGTACGTCATTTGTATTGTCCGACGTTTCATGCTTAGTATTGTTTAATTGTTTAAATGTTTAATGTGTACGTACATGTAAACATAAACAATGTCCACATGTTCGACAATGGCCGAGGAGACGACATTGTGATGATTTATGCGGCTTTTGAAGACAATTCAAACATAAATTTGATTTTGAAACTTTATTATTTATTTACAATAGAAAATTGTATGACCTTCCTTACAACATCGATAAACAGGTTTGTTGCGAGACACACATTGTCACTTGATGATATTGCAAAATATTTTAATGATTGTTATATTTGAATATTAATTTTATAATGATCCTGACGCGTCTTATTATTTTTAAAAAATACAACGTTTCAAGCATACCTGCGCGATTACGTAAAACATTCTGAAATAATTTAAGGGAAGTCATTCCTTCTTGTTATATTTTATTTCTTCCCACTTGGAAAGGGATACTAGTCGGTATTTTGACCCATTGAATTTAAAGAGCACCAATTTTTTGTAATATGATCTACAATAAAACGAAGGCTTCTATGAGATTCATGTTTTAATGTATCGATCTTAAATAATGATTTCATATTAGTACATTAACATTATTATGTCGTTGGCAAATGAGATCCCAAGCAATTTTATAATGATGGCTGTAAATTCAATGGATTGAATTATTTTTCTCACTTCTCCCTCCAATGAAGATCTTCAATAATGAAATTTATTTATTGCCGGCATTGAAGCATTTAAATGACATAATGAATCAAGTGAATATCTCAATTTCAACCATGTCAGATAATCACCATCAAATTTATGCAATTTAATTTCAGGTAAACGAATGCTAGTATCAAAATTTTTTGAACCTTGAATTTCAAGAGATACGTGGTCATTTTTAGGAATAACGTAAGGAGATATTTCAACAATTTTTGAACAATAAATAGATAATAAGTTATCAAAAAGCGTTTCAGTGAAATCTCGTTTCAAAATTTGTTCGTCATTATCAGAATCTAAGATATTAAATTCTCCGTACATTTTTTCCATACTAGTAATTTTTATCGTAAGGTCACCAATTTGCAACTACGATAAAGTTTGAGGAGAAATATATTCTTTGAAATGTACACTTTATATATTTTGTATGGGAGAAATGTACACTTTGTAGAGGAGAAATTTATTCTTTAAATTGATTTAATCGACCTTTTATTATATTGCCTTTTCTAATTAAATCTCTTAATAATCTTTTCCCTTCTTAATTTGTTGTCTAATTTAATCGTATTCATTGTTAAATTGGGATAAATATTGAGTTATATAAATAATGATAAATATAAAATCCTCGGTGAGCAATCGACTTCGCTGCTCAGTCAGGAACTCGCGCGCAAGTAGGTAGATCGACACAGCTTATCTGAAATAATTCGGCGGTATAAATTAGCAAAGAAAATTCTTAACTTTAATTGATTTTAAATTAATGAAGTAAATGAACAATAATCAAGGTAGGTATAATGATAAATTAATTGATTTTGTAAAAATTGTTGACGATAATTCCCATTAGATTAGCCAACAATTTTTATTGCTATACAGGTTTAATATAACCGTATTATATCATTATTATTACCTTTCCCAGTACTGTTTTTAAAGATGTATTTTTTGCTAAAAGTAACATATTCTTTTGGGCAAACTGGGTAAGAAATTATTTTAACAAATGCTTGATAGAAATCAATGTAGTATAAAACTATCAACTAATAAAATTTTTAATTTATCAAATAAATAAAAGTACTTAAAAATTATGACATACTGTTACATTTAATAAGTGTAAATATGTTAATACCATTAATCTTAAATGTAGATTTTCGAAATAATAAGTCTAATTAAATTATACTGAAGCAGACATTGTAATGATTATGAAAGATTATAATTATTTACAATTGTAATTTTTGTTGAATATTATAAAATTTGTACTCTTGTTCTATAAATTTTGATTATTTCCAAATATTTGAATATACTAACTCTGCCCAAACAGATTATTTGCTGTGAGTTACCCATACGTGCACCGTGAGTATTTCCAGATATTTAATATTTCTTATATATTGTAAGGAAGGGATATATTTAAAATAGTTGTATTTCATTTCAAAGTTTAATAAATATTCTATATAATAATGTAGATATCACCAATATTTTTAAGCCTTCAACCTCAATTCACCCACTCTAGATGGAGGTAATAATGAAGAAAGATTTTGCCAATAATTGCAAAAAATATTGTCTCAACTTTGGTATTTTTCTATAATTTATTACACTAATATTCACTATCATTTTAATTAATACTAATTCAATAAATTTTTTTGCATCCACTCTTACCACTTATGGTATCTTCTAGTTAGTACCATCGTCCATGGATTAAGTTTGATTTTCTTTTAATTAGTATTTGCATAGAGTTTGATTGAAATCCAACTTAAATTACGTACGGTGCGTTCAATTTATCTTTATTTGTCTTTAATTCAAATTGTTTTTCATCTAAATTAGTGTTGAGTTAATTTTGGCGAGGCTTTTATACATCAATAACAAATAATGCTAATCCAGTATTAGTACTATTTATTGAATATTCTGAAAGTAATATACCGTGAACTGCTACTGTTAATCTGAAACATTATCATTTTAAACGATCTACTAGTGGAAATCAATATGAATTCAATCAAATAAAAAGAAAATTGAATCAAATAAAAAGTAAATATAAATTCAGTTATGTAAATGTTTTAAAGAAATTGGAAAATATTGTAAAACAAATTTTTTCCATCAGAGTAGAATTCAAATCCAAGCTAACTTCGTCATGGTTCGAGTGATTATATATTATAATTAGACTATTGCGACTACAATTTGGCTATGTTTTTGTCAGGTAGATTTGAGTTGTTTTCTTTATGACTTCGTTCGAATTAGAATTGAATTCGTTTGTCACCGAAATTTATTATAATTTAATTTAGTTCAATATAAATTGGTTTGTTTAATATTATGTTGGAATTTTGGCCTATTAGTATTGGTTAACATTAAAATAAACATTGGTTTAACTTAAATTTTATTTGATTCGATATCGATAGATTTTAATTGGATAGAGATGAATTTATATGAAATTAAGAAATAAATCTAATTTTCATGAGTTCAAGAAAGGCACTTTTATGAAAGAATTTAACAAAATAAATTGGTGATTATCACGCAAAAATTAAAACCTTTACAAAATAATCTCAACTATAATCATTTCTCCTGATAATTCTCAATATCTGTATTAAAATGATAAACACTATATACAACGAATAAAGTGAACTTCCCTTCTGTTCTACACTTCCGTTGCGATCAGTATATAGAGGCCTTAAATCTTTTTGTTTTTTTCGTTTAAAACTTATATTTTTCCCTCTGTTTGTTTCACAAAATTAGATTTTTTTTCCTTCAAATCAAAATGTTTTATTATTCTCTAATTTTAATGTAACGCGAAAACATTTCAAATGTTGATTACTTTCTGTTCACAATTTATGAATGCAAATTGCTCACCAACAATGCTTTAACGGTAAAACCCGTTAATGGAAACAATTATTCCTCATTTTATTTCATTTGTATCGGAGTGGATTTTAGACGAGGGCGGAAAGGAAAGTCGAAAATTTTTCACTTAAAATTTATCGCCGAGAAGAGATTAATTAAAATGTTTGTTATGGTTGGAAAGTAAACTTCAAACATTTTTTTAATTAAATTATTTTCAAACTAAAAATGCATCACGTTCAGTATCCTTACCTGTAATAAAACTCAGATAGTCAAGTCTGCACAGGGAAAATATTTTATAAATAGTGATTGACTTAGCGTATAGAATGATAATAGAATTTAGCGTATAGAATGAAAACCTATTGTTAGGATTGTCTGTCAGTCTGTATATTATTTTGTGCCTCAATCTCTCGGAATATACTGGACGCATGTTGATAAAATTTGGTACGGCAATAGATCATAACCGAGAGCAATATGTGCTAGAAATTTTTTTTTATTCCGAATATCATATAAGTAGAACCGTAGCGCATAGCTAGTATATACTATAATTACTTAAATTTTCGAGAGAAGCGATATTATCGATAAATAGTTCATGATATATAAAATATTATAAATATCTAATAAAGTTTGAACATTGGTTAACCAGGCCTAATAATAGGAAATCAAATAATAAATATTGCAACAAAAATATTGATATTTCGGTGTAAATGTACATTTAAGGATGTACAGTATGTTTGTTAACTAGCCCCAATAATAAAAAGCAAGTAATATAAACTGAACGAAAAATATTGACATTTAGACGTATATAAATATCTAAGGATATATATCTTTTCTCTTAACTAGCCCCAAATAATATAAGTTGAACGAAAAATACTGACACAAAAAGCGAGTAATATAAAGTAAACGAGAAATATTGATATTTAAACACATATAAACATTTTAGGGTCCATAGGTACAGCATTCCTATTATTTTTTACTAAGTAAAAATATTGCCTAGCATATCATTCACAGACATAAAATATCATGAACGTTTAAAAAAATGTAAAATTAAGGAGCATCCCTATGCTAAATTTAAAGTCGTTTTTCGGTAACTTAAAGTCGTTTTTCGGTAAATTTAAAGTAAACTTATAATAATGTTGTTTTTTCACAAAGTGGTTTTGGAAGTATAACAGTAAGGGGAAGAGGGACACATTTTCTGGAAATTTCCAATAATATATCCAGAAATTACAAAATATTCTAAAAAGAAAATGACTTGGAATTCTTATAATTTATTCATTTAATTAATACTCCCAGCAATATATAAAATGAAAAAAAATTATATTTGCTTTCTCTACCTTTTTTATTAGGTACCTAAGACGTAAATTGCCAGTCGCATTAAAAGAAAATATTTTGCATTACTATCAATTTGGTTTTAGAAACCCTATATTAAACCTAAATAATATTTTATTAGGAAACAAAATATATATAAATATGCATTTTTTGGGAAAATCTCATTATTAAAATGTTTTTCTAAAAGAACATAGATATTACGTATATTCTAAACTGACATCAATATTTAGTATAGTTTAAAGTCAGCCATCTGGGTAACGAAATAAAATGATGCAGTTATATTTTCTTTAGTAAACTTAAATAAAATCATTGCCTATAAAATAAGTATTTCTTTAGTTTATTTCTGTTAAATTAAAAATTTTTCGATTAACGTATATTAGTTACAAAATAAAATAAAACTTTTAAAAATGTCCAGAGTACGTCAATTCACTGGACCTTGTTAGCCTTATGACTTTATCATATATGTCACTAATTTTGTAAAAGTACAGGATATATGATAACGGTGAAACAAATTTAAATTATGAAAGAAAAGGTTCAAATAAAATAAAATATTCGCAGCAAGCATGGAAAATAAAGGCAGCTCGCAGCTCGCTCAAGAAGGTACCATGAGCAACATGTGACCGATTTGCTACCATTATACTATCAAATGAGTGTTAAACGAATAACTTTTTTTTAATATTGAATATATTTGGCGTTAATTTTGTAGAAATTCATTATTCACAATTAAATGAAATTACGTGATGTAGTATTATTTCTACTTTCTTTAAGTTCTTTACCACGACCTAGGTTTCGTTGTATTACAACATCTTCTGGTGGGCTATTAGCAAAGATCTTTGAAAAGTACTTAAACAAAGTAGAAATAATACTACATCGCGTGGTTTCATTTAATTGTACATTATTTTAAATGGGATTTCTGTCTCACGCCTTATTACACGCCAAACCTTATTCGATGTCAGTATTTTATACATTTTCTGAGAAAAATAACTTTGAGAAACGAGCAGATGGATAAATAAGTGAGTAATCTTATAAGGATTCCGTTCTTTTTCGTTTTTAGGTAATGAACCGTATAAACAATTATAAAAATCTGTAAAAAGTAAGTATCGAAATAAATTTTTTGTGGGATACAACACACATTTATATTTTCGTCCCGGATAGAATGAACGAAAGAAGAGTAATAAGTCCATGTACTAGTGGATTTGCAATTTGCAAACAGAATTGGGACGCCTGTTTTTTATCAAGTCTCATTTAATTTATTACTGTGCTCTTCTACCTAGGTTTTTAATCCGTAGTTAAAATGAAATAACAATTAAATTTATACGAAAATTTTCAGCAGTTTCCCACTCAAAACAAAAGCTTTGGAGTATTGTAAACATTTTTATACATCATGTAATTTCATTTAGTTGTGAAAAATTTAATTAAAATTAAACTCTATAAAATTAACGCCAAACATATTCAATATTATTTTACATGATAAGCTACGTATCTTTTTTTAATTCAATTATTTATTATGAGGAAAAAATTGGAGAAACTATGGAGAAACGGAACATTTTATTTTATGGAGAAATGTTAGATGTAAAGCACTATTAAAATTCAAACTACGTGGGTTCCGTACACATTTAGGAGGTTATAAATATTAAAAGATGCCCAATATAACTTATAAACTGTTCACAAATATTACTTTTTCACAACGTAAATATATTGCCTCCTATATCTTTCTTAGGCGGAAACGCATGGCGGATATACCAAAAATTATTACATGTAATAAAATTGCTATAGTTTTTCTCTAAACTGGTAGACAACTTTTAGTACCTCCAGTTTTTAACGATTTTGCCCCGATAGGTTTAGAAACAAAGCTAAGGGATTTTAAGGAAATGCTCAGTTGAAAATAACAAAAAAAAAGTTTTTTGCCCGTAACAAGCTCTTATAAAAAATAATCCACATGAATTAATGCCTTATTTAACCCTTATTTAATTAATTTACGAATATTTTAAAGGGTTAGCTAGTGCAAAATATGTGGGGTAATAAAAAAAATTCAAGGTTTTACGTCGCAAGGTTTCCATATAACTTTCACAGGCCTAAAAACATGAGGCATATTTTAAATTAAATTATGACATCATGAATCGTTGCTGCAGTTTCCCAACAAGTTTTGGGTGCACTACTAAAACCTCCATTTTTAATAATTTTACATTCAGTATTCTCAGAAATATACGTTTTTTTGTATTTTTCTATATATCTCTGTAGACATAATATCCAAAATTATAAAAAAATTTAATTCTTTCAAACAATGCACCACAATATACAACATAATGAATTGAAAATGATTTCGGTATTTCTTTTGCCCCCACTCCCATCCAGTTCAAAAATTTCCATGTAAATATCTTTTAAGTGTAAATTATGGAAACATATACGATTTAATATCGAACTTCAGGTCATGACCATGTCGAATTTCAGGTTTCTACGTAATGCCGTATCTGAGGAAAAGGGCTGACGGGCGAACAGACACGTGAATGATCTTACAAGGGTTCCGTTTTTCCTTTGTAGTAGAAAAACCTAAGAAAGTTTAAATATTTCGAGAAATGTTTTTACTTGATATAAATAAATCACGAGCTGGCGAGATGACAGCAAGTCAATTAGTAAATACTACGAAAAAGTTAATAACGTTCCAGCAAAATAAATATATAAACCATTTTATTGAGCGAAAAAATTGTACTGGGAAATGATTTCGTTTAAAAAAAGGAGTCTAAATACGAAATAATTTTCGACATATTTCTCGATAAAATCTGTTGATTACTAAACTTCCATGAAGTTGCTTTGACAATGAATCGATTTCATGGAAAAAGAAGTCAAATATTAACATTCAGCCCAAAAATACTGTTTCTCAAATTATATTATTATTGAAGCAAATAATGGCTTAGAAATCAATTTCTCTAAAAAAATTCTCTTTTTCCAATTTTACACACAACCAATATATTTAAAGTGCTTTTCACTGTACATTTTTTTATAAATAAATTGAGACCGACTCTAAGAAGCCCAAAGATTGACGGAGACCCATTTACAGCAAAGCTGTCACTTAGCGATATCTTGGGATGTGCTATTATAAATAATATTTCATGACTCAGATGAAGCCATTCCGAAGGCGTTTTAGCTTGTCTCTTCATAAATTGTTTTTGTAAAATTTTAATCTTATTTAAAAACGATCAATACTGGAACATTGGTTTTGTACAAAGACATATACTGTTTATAAGATGAGTGTTTGTCATTTTCAAAATTCATTTTGGGGTAAAGTGAATGTATTTTTTTTGCTCCAGTTTATGCTTTGCAAAAAGTTTTGGTATACTCATTTACAGGCAAATATACTAAATGGGCAATGAGAAACTAGGTACTTTACTGGACACTGCGATCTGCATTACTTTCATTATACTCTTGATATTATCAATAATATTAATAGAACATATTCTAGGTTCAAATAGAATATCTGACTTTTTTCCCACTTTCAATCAAATTATGATAAGTCACAGCTAAAAACGTTTGACATTTTTAAACTATATGTTAACAAGTATTTTATTGTTAAATTTAATTTGAAATACTCTTCAGGCAGACAGTTATATATAAAATGCACATATAAAGATAAATTTTGAGTCTAATATTAGAATTCATTCCAAATTATAGTTTTAAGTGTACAAGAATTTAAATACTGCAAATTTACACTATCAAAACTGGCTTAAATCAGTCATACAATGAAAACCACATGCTATTGTACTTCACGTAATAAATATTTGTGTTATATCGTACGGATCAAAAGAGGATTCATTTTGTTAAATTACTTAATAAGGAAAATTACTTGCAGAAAACACATAGCTTCTTTTTTATTCGAATTGTATTTTCTTTTAATTTGTCATCCGATCTTCTCTTAAATTCAATACATACATCTTACTAATGCCACTAAATCCTGCTTAATAAACATAATAAAACCGAGACCTTTATCGTTATTCTGTGTATTCATTGCGAAATATTTAATTAGTATATCATTGTGTGACAATGACGATCATTGATGTGAAAAATGATTAGATAAAGTTCCACCGGTTCTGCATAAATGTGCGCAGTGACATTATTAAGCAAATATATTAAATACAATTAACCATTAAATATTCTATTTAAAATCAGAAACAAATCAAATTTAAGCAATAATATTCAAATAAGTAGGTGTTTGAACAAAGGATGATATATATAACAAAGGATGATGATACCTCCAATTCGAGCTTCGAGTTACAAATTTTTTAAACCATCCTTATATCGTCATAACTAACTTTACTATAATTCGTCAAGGTACTTAGCTTTGCAAAAATATGCATGAGTTGTTACTTAAATTAATTATACACAAATTTAATATTAGTGTTAAGATTGCGGCGTTATATTTTTAAAGGCCTAATTTATAAAAGCAAGTATGTTCCGGAAGAGTTTATGATTTAAATATTCCTTGCAATTTAAATTATATTTAAAATATCGTATGCCAAGACCTATGATTATTTAAGTCAATACCACAATGGGTCCAAAATATAAGTCACTCAAGTCAAAAGGAATTTAAACAATTATTGTCTTTTGAAATAAATTTCTATGCGAAAACATATTATTTTTTACAATTGCTGTAAGCTATGAAAACAAGAGAAATCTTTGCAACAAACATCTCAGTCCTATTTACTATAGTATCCTCGACATATTTTTCACTTGGAACTTATTTTCGTTATTTCTTTTATTTCAAGAATAATATTTAGAAATGGTAATTTTTGCAAATTTTCTGTAAAGCAAAGTAAAATGTGTCTACTTGTATGATCATAAGAAAATTACTTTCAATTTGGAATTCTTTTTTTTTGTAAAATTAAAAAAAAATTCTGTACTTCTGATTCATCTTATGGCGATTTAAATACATGTTTAAAGATTATCAGGAGCTTGATGTAATATTTAACTGCAATAAGATAAAAAATGCAAAGAATATATCATATTCATCAAGCATTTTATTTTATGTACTGTTTTATTCTTGTATAAATATAAGCGCAGATGAATATTTTGTCTTACAAGGAGCAAAACTCTCTTATTGCAAAATTATAAGGTATATCGGTATAAAAGTAATTTAAAGTGTAAAGGTATCTAGATATTTGAATAAGGTCTTGAAATTGTTTTTTTATTTCTTGGGTTAGAAACATGCATAAAATTCTCCAAAATTGAAATAAAATTCTCCAAATTGAGCATTAAAAGATTACATGTGAAAGTCATCAACATTAACTCTAGGTTTCGTTCCGAAGTGAATTTTTAAAAAATTTTGTTTGATGTTTGTTTGTTCACGCTAATTTATCCAATTACACTATTTATTTAAACAATATTATTTTGTAACAAAGCTCATACTTTGGTAAGTATTATAGACTATGAATTGTTATTTCATAATTTAAATATACGAATTACTAATAAAAAATGCAACAGAAGTTAGAGAACACTGTTTAAATGGTGGTGGATAAATGTAGACTGGCTTATTTTTTTACTGATCATCGCAAATATTTATGAAATATACTATTATCCTCATGACTCATATCGTTTCACCAACGGAGCAAAAGCCTTTAGCAACCGAGGAGGGAAAACAACATAAATAAGATAATCCTACGCGAGTGAAGCCGATGTAACCACAATTAGTAATTTATACAGTTTATAACAAAAAATTACCGATGTTACTTTAATAACTAATATCTTAGCCCGTTCTACTCGTAAAGTGAAAGATAATATAAAGGAATATTATATATCTATATCCATATTCTGATTTTATTATATAAATTATGTCTTAATAGACTACCAACAAGGTTGAAATTCATATAGTAACTTTAAGTAATCATAGAAACATAATAAACCTAACTGCTAATAGTGGAAAGAGAAATCCGAAGAAACTTGAATTTGCTGGCGGCGGCAACACGTGTCTAAATTATGTTCGGATATTGTAATTCCTAATTAAAAAGTTAGTAAATACAAAGAACGCTATGTAAAAAAAGTTTAATAGAGTTTACTATAACTGAAATAAGAATAACTTTCCTCTAAATGTTTTTGACTGACGGTGAACGCACAATGTGAAAAAGTCCGAGATTTTAAAATTAACATTTTCACTTAATATTCTTAACGACGTCATTGTGTCACGTGTAAAAAGGATTTGTTTGTTTATTATCTTGGGTTTTGTATTGTACATAACTATAAATTAATGATGCCTGAAGGGTGAAATATAATCGTTCTGAAAAACTTTAGCGTTGACAACTTTGAAATTTAGTAGATTTATTTTTATTGACAAAATTTGCGTAAAGACGGCCTAACAATTATTTGTTAACCATATCTAGTGAAAATATTATAATATATTTTATTAAATTTATTACAAAAGGTCTACTTAATGTTTTTAATTCATTAGCGTTTATTTCATAAGCGGAAAAGAATAAAAAAGCGTGACGGTTTCTATCGGCAAAAACATAATTTTATTTCATTATTATTTAGCCAGAACTAGAAACATGATATACATAGATTCCAAATTTTTTTTATATATTTTGGAAAATCTTTTCTATTTTAGGATACTACATTTTTATAAAAAAATTAAAAATATCGTCCCACTCTAATTTCAATAAGATTTTTTGTAAAATTGGAATGCGACCCTTGCTATCCATTCATTAAGGCAGCCTCCGTAATTCAAATATATAGAGATGTAAGCGCCGGACGGACGAAAAACGGAAACTTCAGATATGGATCTTTAAAAAGCATTTAATCTAACCTGCGTACTTCAGTATACTTGCAATTTTTGGGACACAAAAAACTTCATCAATTTAAAGTAATTCAGTCCCTTGAACTCATAATTATTCACAATGAAAATTGCATTAGACAGTATAAGCCAATATAAGAAAAAAGTTATGTCATTAATTTGCTTGAAGTTCCAAAGGAGTTTCCTTTTTGAAATAGTTTCTAAAAAAAAAAACAAATCAGTTAGGTACTTTATATTCTTAAATATATAATCTCGAAATATATATATGAATAAAATATATCCAAAGTAAGATTTAGTTAAGAATAGTTATTAGAAAGAAAACATCAAATATGCGTTAAAATAAATATTAAATTTTTTTTCAAACATATCTAGGTACATGAAGATTGGAAGCTGAAGCTGCATGAAACAAAGTATCCGGTCAATTTCGTTTCTAAATTTGGTGACAAGTAACCACTTTAAAAAATGTGGCTTGTTTGTAATATCGTCTTTAAGTTATTACTTGTCGACAATAATTCCTTTCACAACTACAGAATGACAACAAAGGTCAAGGATAATGCTTTTGAAACCTTCCCGTTCTTAGTAGACATGCATCATGCCGTATTTAAATTTTGATTGTATCACAATAAGGAGTTAAATTATTATTTTGATATAATCTGACTTCAATTATATGGATATCAATTTTTAAACACTATTAAGTTTCAAATACTTCGATTTTTTGATCATATTTCAAAGGTTTCAAGTATTTCATAAGGCCATTACTTATAAACTACAAAAACATCGAGAAATTTGCTTAGCAGTTTCTTCAGTTGTCTTTCTGTTCTAGCTGACAAATAGGTTTTTGACAAAAACCTGGAAAAAGGTTATCACATTTACTATAGTTTTTATTTTCACTAAAAATATTCGCATATCTTCATAAATAAAATGCAATACATTTGGTGGTGTATTTTTCCAAAAGCGAGGTGTATATAAATGTTATTTAAAAATAAACAGAAATCAGTTCGGAAAAGAATAACAGATCGCATTTATTTATCGAAGGGATTTTAAATGGAGAAACGATGTTGGTCCAAATCACCCCATTAAAATTTGATAACACTATTAAGATGCATTGGAAATGATACAAGGTAATTACATTGTACTTCTTCTCATATAAAACAAACTAAATAAACAAAAGGGTTGAACCTAACATATAGAGGTTGCCATTTGTGTAGGGTTTGTTTACCTCTCACTAATATATCTAATTTTTTATATGTTTAATTGTAAGTTA
This sequence comes from Druceiella hillmani, assembly GCA_039881145.1. Taxonomy (NCBI): domain Eukaryota; kingdom Metazoa; phylum Arthropoda; class Insecta; order Lepidoptera; family Hepialidae; genus Druceiella; species Druceiella hillmani. Next base: position 36,532,554 of record JAYKKI010000008.1, read on the forward strand.
ACTTTAAATTTTTTCCATATTTATTGTATATCTTTATTTGTAAGTTTTGTAATACTACTAATATTAATTTGTAAGTTTTGTAATAATTTGGATAGACGTAAAATATTTTTTACATTATTCCCTCTCATTAAATGTTAAAATTTAGCCATTGTGGTTGACTGAAAGAGACTGCTTAGGTAGAATTACACCTTTAATTATTTTTCTCTCAACTAAATGAAACTACATGATCTAGTATTATTTATACTTTATTTAAATTCTTTACCACAAATGACTTGCAAAGATTCTTTACAAATTGCTCACCTGAAGATGTCACATAGTTTCATTTAGTTGAGAAAAATTTGATCACAATGAATTTCTACAAAATTAACGCCAAATATATCAAAGAGTAATATCTGCTAAATATGAACTTTAATTATTTATATGTACATGAAATTTGGAAAATAAGTAAATAAATATTAAACGAAACTAGTACTCGAGTTTCGTTATTTATAAAGTCGTCTTATCAGGTGTTATTTTTCAGAAATAAGATAATTTTGTATTCCTCGGTATAAATAAAAATTTATAATATAACATTCCATACATTATGTAAAATTAAGTTTAACTCTATTTTATGCGAAATATATAACTATTAAATACTAATTCAATGTCATTAGCATTGAATTCTACTATATTTAGAGATTTTATTCTAATTAACTCATGTTTTTCCTAACTTGCTCTTTACTTACAAACAAGATAATTAAATCTGCCCTTAATTATTATGACTAAAACTAAATCTATATTCAACGAAAACTAAACAAAACAAATGACAATAGGGTGCTTACTAATTTTCCGAACTCCTATTGTACGAACGATGGTTTCACAGCCGTTTGAGCCCATAATTTAGATTACAATTGGATTTCTGACTTTTTCCATCCCTCAACCCGTCATTTCTTTTCATATGATAATGCGCTATATCTCGGTTTCTCATCTCGCGCTTTCTATTGTGGACGTGGTTGTTATTTGATTTATTTAAATGATATTTTGCTAGGCAAAATGCGAAAGAACCTAATGCCGTTACCTGTCTGTAATTAAATATTTATTTATTTCAGTGTAGATAAATATTTTCTAATTCTGTGAGACTGGCAGTATGTTGGATGCTCAAAACAATCCCCTTCAATATTACGTACAATCAATTTGTACTACTAAATTCTTATGTATTGAAATCAGTATGCTGGTAATTATTATTCAATAAGTGAGTTTAGTGATTTATACGAATTATAAATATGTTTTTAATTATATAAAATTTAGAAGAAAAATTAGACGAAATAACACAAAAAGTATTAATATATTTATTTACATTTTGCTAGGGAAAATTATTTCGATATTTTTAAATGAATGGTAACAAACTTTCTCCATTATCTCATTTCACTTTATTATTTTTATCAATGATTACTTGAAATCTGGTTCTTATTCGTTTCCTTATCGATATGTTTATTCTTTCTTCAGTTTACGTAAAATAATATTTTATCAGATCTCCTTTTGTTCGAATTTTAAACAGAAGGTTTGTCACAATTTTTCCTATGTGATTATTAGTTTCAACAATAAGTTCGCCTGGCGTTTTGTATTGAATATAGATAAGTGCATAAATAAATAAGTAAACACCGTTTAAGTGAAGTAATTTTTTCAAAATTAATTCTTATCGTCCCTAGGTGTAATTTAAAATACTGATGGTACTGATTAAAAAAAATTCTATAATATATATATAATTGTATAATATATATATATCCAAATTATCTTAAACGATATTACTTTACTTTGCAGCAGTTTAGACAAAAATATATTTAAATATGGAACAACAAAATAAGTAATAAGTGTACCTTAAATTATTAACTAAATTTTTATCTGGTATTTTTAAAATTTACGAAACTAAAGCAATCTTTAAAAAATGTAGTAACTGTTAATCTTGTTGTAATAAAAGCTTGTTGTAATAAAAATGTTTAAATCAGTTTTAATCTTTTAAGAATAAGGTAAAATATAATTTCATACATAACTTGATTAGAGTCTTAAATGTCAGTACAAAAGTTAATACAAAAGATCTTAACTCCATAACACAGCATGCCATAGCATCAAACTTTTGTTTGTCTAGTTTACACGAACAATATCCGAGTTACACAACGACGTGTCGTTGCTACTTTAAACGATCTCCCTGTTATTTGGTATTTGTCTGTTCAAAGGAAATGAAATTTATAACTTGTTTGACGTTAAAGGATTTGATACGGGCCGGACATCAAATTTAAATTAGCTGAATTTGTGTCTTAGTTTGTTATAGACGTTTCGATGTTATGTTAACTATTGGGCAGTTTTGATAACTGATTATTATTTACGTACGTTTTTGTATTATGTGCTAACTGAATAAAACATTACTATTTATAAATTTTCATTACTGTATTAAAATCTTTAAGCGAATTTTAATTTAGCAGCACATAGTATTAAGGTAGCTTCAAATATTTTGGATTTATTATTTTCATATTTTTTTGGGCATTTTCTCTTTGAAAAGTCTTAAAATTAAGTTGAGTGAAACTCCGTCGGGCGAAAAAAAGTCTTACAATTTCTTTAGCCTATCATAGCTGCTACTCAAAACTCGACATAATTTTATTTAGGCAAATAACTATTTCAAATGTTTTTTTTATTAAAAATTATGTGAATAATTATTTCCTTATTAACCAGAAAAACATTTTTTTTCTCTGAAATTTTCCCTCATTGTGATATTTGCCGTGTAATTAAATCAGTATTAATCCCTCGAGCGCGCCAGATTAAAATATATTAGTTCCTACGTCACAATAATATGTTGTGCACACTTTAGGGATTAAGACGTCAAATTTTACATGGATTGTCTAATTATATTTAATCGTAATTAATTATTTTTGTTCTATTTCATTTTAAATCTATATACCTCTTAAATTTTCAAAACTTCAGCATTATTTTAAAGACCTATAGAATGATATTACATATTATTGAATGACGAAATAAAAAAATGTTGCCAGATTTTATATGATATTACGACCAATATTTCGATTTTTTTAAACATAGCCTATAACACCTATACAGTGAGGCTGTGCCATCATTAAATGAAATTGGTTGTGTAGTTCCTGAGTTACGATTAAACATACAAACATTCATACAAACACACAATTTCGTAAATAATAAATTTACACAAACTTCTTCCAGGTTGACAAGTATAAAACATAGACAATTAGGTTTAATTAAAAATAATACTTCCCTATATTTACTTTTGACGTAAAGTATTATACATACATATACACACACATACACACACATACACACACACACATATATATATATATACAAATTCAAACCAAATTCTCTTTAAACTATAATTTTCAACAAAAAAGAAAGAAATATAAATCAATGTCGATATCATAATAGTGATTCTACACAAAACGTGAAAAATATGGTAAACAAAATTTAAAAAGAAATTAATCATATGAGCAGTTTTTGTTTCATTGCGGATGGTTTACGGAATATTTCATGGAAATAGTAAGTATGTAGCTTACGTGCTTTTTGAGAATTTTTTTCCATTACTTTGATTTGAAATATTTACATATTTTGGTTTTTAAGAAAAAAGTATGCAAATTTCGACGAAATTATCATAATCCATCTCTCTTTAAAGAAATATTTACCTTGAAAAGAATACCTCTAATATTAGAAAAAGAATTTATTTCGTACTAGAAAAATAATATTTCATTCTTTTCCTGCCAATTATGATTCCTTCTTCTCTTGCTAAACGTCTTTCTTCTTGAAATCTGTGAAATCGAGTCTACATTATTCATACGGATGTTGAATTTTTTTTTGCAGATACAAGTAGAATATCCTAAGTTGATAATAATTCCTTTAGTTTTGAAAGACCGCATTCAGTACTTACTATTCTGGCAACATCACATATATTGCAATTCATTTTATCAACAAGATTGTCATTAATAATCATATTACCCATTTATATAATAATTTGAATTCAGAAATAAGTCTTTTACGTTTTTAGTTAACAATTTTATTGCTTTGGGTACCACATTGCATTGGACCATGAGTTGATATATTTTTCAATCGCCAATTAGAAACAGTCGACATCTGAAGTTGCCCCGGATAACCGCGTAGTCTATTTTAAAAAAATATTACATATATATATATATATATATATATATATATTTATATATACATTATTATATATATATATATATATATATATATATATATATATATATCGTCTACGCAAATATCGTAGAGGTGCGGGGGATTACTGCAGGTTGACTCAAGATCATTCCGATGGGACAGATTAAAGTCATTACTCTGTCTTTGCTGCTCCCTATTCGGGTAAAATACCATTCAAACACTTTTTGCGCGATTTAATCTTTATAGCAGATACTCAAAATATTTATTACCTATTGGGAATCTTCATTTATGAACGGTCTAGTTCCTTGTATTTTCATACATGGATTACATTGGAATTTGTAGAAACTCTGAAAGTCACATTGATTAGAATGAAACTTGGATCAAAAATAACTTAGAACTAGGTTATGTTTGCAAATAGGCTAAATTGTTCCAGTAGTTTTAAAATGGCACCAGTTCAAAGTTTTAAAGAAATCATCATGCAGGAAAAATCCAGTTATGTCCCTAAAAAAATTTTTTTTAAATACTACGACTTTTTCCAGAAATTGTTTGCTATTTTTTGAACGGTCCCACACAATTAATGGTTTATAAAGTTTTTAAGCATTATTTTTTTTTAAATTTTCATATCATTGACGTCGACTCTGAAATGAATTTTTGGAATAATTAAAAACAAAATACTTCTTTCTCGTCAACTGTTCCTTACCATATTTTTTTCTTTACTGCATAAACAGCGCAAAATTTTTAATAAATGTAAAATTTTCCTTTTTCTACTTGCATCTGCATCGATTTCTTTTCTAAATTCGTTTTTTAATATCAATAGTTGTTACTGATAAATGAGTCCAAAATAGTCACAATATTCTGACGTACAATATCATTCATCGTCCTTAATTTTCGGGATGAAAAATGGTTTCTCTTACAGCCAAGAAGGTGCTTTAACAAATGTACTAGGAAAGTTTTCCTTTCACTTTGCGAACTGGCGTTGTTTAAGAAGTTTATTTTAGACTAATGTAATTTGGTAAAACATAATTTCAACGAAATTACAAATGGATTAATAGACTATTCATTAGTTGAACTCAGAATGAATAGTAAATATTTAAATAAAACTTGAGAGTATTACGTGAAATAATTGTCGATTGCTGCAAAAGTTCCCACAACCAATTCTTATTAAATATTATGTAGTAATACTATTTTATAACGTTGCGCATTTTTTGTCATAGATGATAATTTGTTTATTTCCTGTTTAATACACTAAATATACTTTATACATCAGGTTTTTTTTCAAAAAAAGAAATATTTTTCTGACGAAAAACAAATTATAAACTTTTCAAGTACGTCACAAAACACTTTTTAGATTTCACATCTTCAGAGTTCTATATTTTATAAGAAAATGTTGGATAGAAATATAAACATAAGCGTTACTAGATCTTGGAGAGAAAAATGTTATAAAAAAATTAACTTGCTTAAAAGTGTTGCTTTTATTTCTTGTCACTACATTTTATTAATACGGTACAAAAACGTAAATTTTAATAGTTGTACGAACAAATTGATATTCTTTTTAGTAATTGTATTTCTTTCAGAACCCATTAAAATCCACACACTCCACAAATTTTTAATGTAAAGATTCATGCACAAGAAGGCACGCATAAATTTATAATTCCAATCATATTATATGCACAAAACTTCTTAACGACATATGTTCTGTGCGTAATTTAAAATAATTCCATTAGATAATTTAAAGTCCATATGAAATCATGGTATTCATTACGTCGATTGACATATTTCCTTGGGTATTATTTAGACAACTGTTTCGTAAAGTGCATACGCGTCATGTCATCATGTGCATATAAACGGTATTGGTATCCACGTATGTATGTGAATAGGTGAATGTGCCTTACTAGCTTTTTTGACTAACTATATTTTATAGCTATCACGTTTATTTTTTTAAAATTATGAATAAAATTTTACTGGCTAAAATAAGTCAATTATCAGTTGGAAAATTCTCTTCTCAGGCATTCATTGCTAAAATATTTCCTCTGCAGCGCAAAAAGTAATTTTATAAATTGACGATGTCCAACCACCAATTATTTATATAAGTATGTGATTCAACAAGAATCAATGAAAAAAAAACAGTTGAGACTACACAGTAGCTTCGTGTGTAGAAAACCTTTTTGGCTCACTAAACTCTGTCTAAGCAAACAGATATGATTCACAATGCTGCCTATCAAATATTCTCTCAACCCAGTATGGCAGAAGTTCTCGTTCAGATTATGTAAAGCTACGATTGCTTTAAAATTATTACGGATATGTTTGTATCAGTTGTTTACTCATAGTCCGGTGGGCTTCAACGAAAAGGCGAGCACAGACCTGATAGCTCTGACGTGAGTTATTACTAATTGTCCAGTAAGACTTTTAAGAGCTAAAATTTTTTGTCCTCCTAAGTTATTAATTTCTCTCTTTTTTTATTTTCATATTTCCTTTAGCGCTTATTTCCTGTTAACTTACTCGCCAGACGTTATATTTCGTGAATGATTAGTTCTTCCATACAATTAATCACTAATTGTATTAGTTAGTTACCTACTGATGATCATCTAAAGGTTTGAGCATCAATCTCATGAATATTTACTATATTTATTATATAAGGTACCAGAAAATGTTAAATAGCCTAAAGAATTTTCATTCAGTCATATTTCGAAATCACGGCTATTTTCACAATTTTACAGGAGATAATTCTAGAGATATCATTAAAAAATCTTCAAACCCCCATTCCAAAACTACTAAAGTAACAAAATCATGGAGTTACTATATATTTACTTAGTGTTTAAAAGTAATAAAGTCACAGAGTTATTAGAAATTTACCTAGTGTTTATAGGAAAACAATGATAGTAATAATTTATTACGTAGTTTTCCAAAAAAATCCGTATGTATCTAAGCCATTGATAAATAAACCGGGTAATATATTTCTGCACGTAGCAAAATAGCTAAAGCATTCTGCCATTTTTAAATTCAATTATCGTCGTTTATCTGTTTTACTCGGAAAACTATGATCAATCCAATAACACTTTATACATCAAAATACATACAACTGTTTATGCAGCTGGAAGTAAAAGCCATTTGCATTATACGATTCTTTAAACGATTCCCAGTTTATCAACAAAAGCCGTACTATTAACAAAACAAAGCCACTTAAGTGAAATCCCTCATTATTAGCATTTATCAACTGCAAGTGAAAAAAACTTTTTCTGAAGGCCACTAATATTTTGAAGCTGCGCCTATTAATATTATTTTTCTTTCAGTTTTTTCTTAAAAAGGAAGGGTTTATTTATTTTTTCGTTTATCGGAAATTTAAATTAACGTTAATGGATACTCTCTATGTTATGATTCATTAGTATCTACAATTCGTGATAAACTGATATAATTATAAATTATATTTTTTCCTATGTAGATGTAATTTTTTTCTGCTTATGCTTTTATGAAATAACATGGACACTTTTTGGCCACAGTTAATTATAATTTTGATGAGATAAAATATCTCAATTCGTTGTCTTGGATACGAAAAAGTTAAGAGGTGTCGTGTGACACCCGGTTATAACGAAGTTCCTTTCGCTATATATTATATATATGTATATATATATATATATATATATATATATATATATATATATATATATATATATATATATGCATGTATTAAATTTATATTATATACAGAAATAAAAACATCTCGGCATAATAAAACATTAGCTATATCATTGTAATAATTTATAATTTATAATGCAAATAAATACATACCGAATTGGAAACTGTCTGGCTTGTTTTACAATAGAAAGCCAGTAGAGAAAAAAATATGGTCTGTGTGTTATATGGCAGACAAATGTCATTGCAAAATGATTTCATTGGACATTTATACTGTTGTACATATCAATAAAAATAAGTTTAAATAATATTTACACATGTTTAGAATTGAGATTATACAACTCACCGCACACAATGCTTACTCCTCGAATGAATACTCGTAACTGATACACGCACGAACACAGACACATACAACCGTATATGTGTGTGTGTTCGTGCGAGAGAGAGATACAGAGAGAAAGAGAGGGAAAGGTCGCCTGGAGGAGGCATAACCCTTTTTCCTTACGTGACGATTTGCCAATTTGCTCTACTGTAAGCCGCTTAAAAGAACTTTGTTCGAAAAAAATATTGTACGAGACAATACTCATGAAATATTCAGTGGAAGCGACATAATTTTTCAATTTTATCTCCTTCAAATATCTGAACGTTTATAATACTGAAAGTATTTATTTATTTGTGAATTCAACGTTTATTGAATATATGATAACTTGTATAAATAAAGTTTGGTGAAGTTGGATTATACCCTAGTTCTTTTTCTCTCATCGACCAAATTTGGAATTATTTTATATTGTTTCTTCAGTTTTTATATTATTCAAATAGAATGAGCACATCGTCCGATAGATTAGGAGAATATTGACGAAATGAAAAATTTTAATTCGTAATTATGGTTACAATAAATTAAAATGTACGAAAAAATATCCACAAAATACTCACTGAATCGACCCAGTTTGTTAATTTAATTTCATTCTAATAGCTACATGTTTGTAGGACCCAAGTACTTATTAATTTGTGTATTTATTTGGGAATTCACAGTTCATTGAATACATGTAAACTTGTTTAATAAATGTTCGATGAAATTAGATTATAAGTTTGTTTTCCTGTAGTCGACAGATTAAGTAGTTTATTTTATTTTTTCTTTTCTATTTTTGTATTTTTTAAATAACATGAGCACTTTATTTTAATCGATTACATACACAGACACAAGTACATATATGTGTGCATGTATATATATATATATATATATATATATATATATATATATATATACAAACATAGACACTAATCGTTGGCTATTAAGGAATAAATTGTCGTTGAAAAAAAACGTAAAATACAGCCTTTTTCTAATTGAGTGCAAAACACATAAATCTTTTTACATAATACTTGCCCGGAGTGCGGTGTTTACCCAAAGTGAAGAAGTCTTCTCAGCTGTTCGCGGGTTATTCCCCCCGAGCAGCACTGAATAATGTGTGGAATTATCGTGTGAAAGATGACAAATAATTATGAATATCATTTACAATTTTCTATTTATTGTTTTCTTTTTATATAATATTTTTAATATGTGGATATCGTATTTAAATTACAAAATAGTATAAAATAATTTTTTCTGAACGAGTAGAATTCGTATTCACGATACCTTAGTCAGGGTTCAAGTGTTTATTTAGTACAGTTGGACTGTTGCAGTAACAATAATCTGACTTTATTTATATTTTTCAGGTTGATTTGAGTCTATTAGAATAGTTTGGCGATGGTCAACATTTTGTTTAATTTAGATTTGATCACGATATTCATCTTATTTTGCAATTATTTTTTTATTTAATTTAAATCGAATTGTTTAACATTTAAGTCAGAGTCTGTTGGAGTTTTGTTCTTTTGGGTTTAAATTGAGTTTTCTTTGGATTTGAAGGAATTTGGATAGGATTTAATTATATATATATATATATATATATATATATATATATATATATATATATATATGAATTTATTTAGATTTTAATTAAGTTTGATTTTGGTTGAGATTATTTGTTCAAGTTTAATCTCAATCAATATCAATGCGAATTGAATTATGATGGATTCAACCGATACCAGAATTTGCTAGTTGAAATTCATTTTCTCGATGATTAAATTTATTTCGCGGTTTTTTCTAAAGTTGTTATTTATATTCGATTTTGTTATTTATATCCAGATTTAATTCCATCGAGTTGAATTGGTTTGGGTTTGTCTCACGTGTGAACCGGACTTGACATTAGGTAATAAATATTTATGCGCAATTATAGCATTTTTTAAATCTAAATGTACCTCATATTCTCATTAGTGAACCAGACTTGACATTAGGTAAGAACTCTTTATGTGCAAATATGGCAATGTTTTAATCAAAAGCTACCTTATATTCTCATTAGTATCGAAGTTATCGTTACTACCAACAACATTACCGTACAACCACCAAAGTTAAGTGATGCTTAGTATAGTTAGTACTAAATTTTGACACCGTATGAAAGTTTTTTATTCATCCGTTGGCATATAGCAATTGCTGTGTTATATTTATTTCTAAAATTGTTTTTTACTTGGACTTACTAAAAAAAACGTAGTATATAAATAGATAGTACATAGTCCAACGTTTTTATTCATTACTTTTTTTACCATAAATTAATGAATATCATAAATCATATGCTATTCATTAATCTATGGTAAAAATTAATGAATAATAACGTTGGATTGTGTACTATCTACTTCTCTTTATTTTTTTTTTCTTTGACGTATACGTTTTAAAACTATCGAAACAAATATTATAATCAGACAAATTTACTTTAAATCATAGTTTAAAAGATACGCTTCATAATTATAATAATAATTTATTGTTGGTGTTCACAGTTATAAAAAAAAATAAACTGCTATGTGTGTAAACAATGCTTGAAATAAAAACATATATTTATTGCGTTGATAAGTTTATTAGTAAGCAGCTACAAATTTATTATAATTATAATTTTACTATAACAATTATTAACAATTGAAAAACTCAATAACAAATATTATTCAAACAAACGAAACGTTATTTACTGTATACCTACTAATGTAATTCTTTTTAGAACGAGAATTCCTATTTATTTATCTACTGTATTGTACCTAATTGATACATATATGGCGGACTCATTGTTACGAGAGCCATCTCTTACAGCCAACCATAATACCAGTCCCGTTCGACGAACGGCCGGGAATCGAACCCAGGCTCCCGCAGTGCGCCCTAAAATGCCGTATGCCTTGTGAGCAACCCAACACACCACGGCGACGACGAGACTATTTCTTGATGGAAAATCCACTAAATGAAAAAAACAACAGTGACTTTTTTATTGATCCTCATTCTGATAAACTATCTCCAAACGGCATGGAACAAATTACAAGTGAACTTACTTCTGAGATTTTTACCGATTTACTTCTATGAAAGTACCTAGTAGGTCTCATATCTGTGACTGTTATTCCAAATTCTTTTATTATCATTTGCTCCTAAATCCGCAAGAAAATTTCTGAATGAACTGGGTTTGGGCATAAGACATTTTAAATTTTTTTTGGAAATTCTTTACATGTTTAAGAAAAAAATCACTATAATATTTCTGTAACAATAACTCAAAAGTCAAAATATTTAAACTATATTCATTATTTTTGACAATTCCTTATACCTAGTATTTATAATAAATATTAGACATCTATCTAAGTACACAACTGCTAATATAAGCTTCAGTTTTCTTCTGCTTTCTTCAAAAAATAAAGGAATTCCATCGTTTTTTGTTTCCTGCCGTATTTTTTTTTTCAATTTTTTTTTGTAAAATTAGAGATTTCTGTCCTTTCAAATTGAAATGTTTTGTTGTTCACTAATTTTAATTTAACTCGAAAATATTTTGTATGTTAATCACTTTTTAATACTTTGACGGTAAAACCCATTAATGAAAATAATTATTCCACGTTCTATTCCATTTGTATTGGAGTTGATTTTAGGCAAGGGTATAAAGAAAAGTTAAAAGTTGTTAAATCAAAATTAATTAAAATCACCATGGTGGTTGGAATATAACTTTCAAATAATTTTTAATTAAAGTATTTTTTTAATTTATGTAGAAGTTTCTTCCAATAACGAAAACTATTATGCACTTGTATGTGTGATTTTTTTAATATTTATATCACAATTATATCTTTAAATTTTCTTATAAGCTTAATCAAATGATTAGCTTAAAAATAGCTCTAAAATTCAGTTTTAATTTTAATTTGATTAAGAATTTCTCGAAAACTACGATTTTAAGAATCATGGTTTACTTTTCCAGTACACTTTTAAGTAAGTTATATAAGTTCCAATAATATCTTTAAAATTAACTTACGTAAAATTCTGAAAAAGCAAATAATTTTTGAATCCTTATAACTTGCAGGAACAAGTAATATTATGCACATGCGATGAAATTAGAAAAAAATTATTTCCACGTTTTCCATCTCTAAATTTCCTATAAAGTACCTGAGGAGAGTAATGCCACCCAAATTTGAAGTCAAATATTTTATAAAATTATCATTTTTAATTTAGAAAATCTATATAAACGTAAATTTTGTTTTATCAAAAAGTAATAAAAGTTTTCCGTAGCATCACACTGATATCATAATATTACGTTTAGCTTTAAATCGAATTGAATACGATTTCCCTATCTTTGGAAGCAGTATTCCAGATTAACCATAATCATTATAATTTCTTTACGTGCTAAGCTATTTATAATTACTTTTTAATTTAGTTATTTAACTTTATATAATAAAAGCATTAGTAAGTAAAACTAGACATTTAGTTTTATTAAAAGAAAAGTTTACCTGTTTCAATAAAAATTTTATTCTTTCGATATACTTAAAAAAAAAGGGAAAATTCAAACAAAGTAAACTTAAAAAATAAATGAATATTAAGGAAATTTAATTATCATGAAACCAATTCAACAATTAATGGATTTCCTGGAAAAATGGGTGAAAAATTAATAGTCGTCAAACAAATATTTTTTTCCGAAATTATACTATTATTGAAGCAAATATTTTTGCTTCAATAATAATATAATTTCCATGACCTCAACCTTTAACTTGGTTTCAAAAAGTTTTAAATGTATCTAGTGTTTATTGGAGTGTAATATCAATAGTTGCTCATTTATTTCCCCTTTTAAGACTATTAAAAAAAAACATTAAACCAATTGAAATAATATATCAGTATTCGAAACTTTTTTGAATAAGTAAAATATAACAAGACTATTGGAAAATCCCTTAGTTATGCTAATATAATAATTGCAAATTAATTTTTTAAGGCACCTTTTACAGTTGGGAATAGATTCTTCTCAAAAATGGCCAGCGAGATATAATGCTAAATTCATACATACAAAATTTGAATCAATAGCATTTTCCTAATGATAGTTTCATTAGTAAAAATGCTATTGATTATTTGCGATGTAATCAAAAAGAATACATAACAAAGAAGCAATTTTGAAATATCAAAAAATAATATATATACAGTGTGTACCATCACTAAATAACGCCACTTCGATCTGCCATAATCCTCCACCCCTACCAAATGCGTAGTTGTACATGCTAAGTACAAACTTTGGCTGGAGGGTATTAGTATTATTAAGCAATACATAGAAACGTATCGCAGAGCATAAAAAACCAAATTCCGAAGTAACTTTTTTAAATTTTGTTTTTGTCGCTAACGTGTCAAAACCTAAGAGATTATTTACAAAATCCCCAGTAAAGAAGCAAAGAGCAAAGCCGAGACGGGAAAATAAAACATAAGAAGAAAGAGGATAAATACTTACAAGAATTTGAGGAATAATCGTGAAATAAAACAAAATCAAAGTGAAGAAAAACATGAAAATATCCATATCAACTATCCGTTCCAAATTTATTTCGATATTTTTAAAATATCCATATCGAATAGATTAGAACTTTGGCGCGCGCATAATTCAAAAATGTTCCTAACTTGAAATTTGACATGTTACGTTTTGAAAATTTCGATTCACGAATATTCATAACACGAAATTCGGCATACGTGTATTAATAGTATTTTAAAAATGAACAGGAACGTGTCGAATAGAACAGAAAGTGAAAGTACAAAGAAAATATTAGTTTAATTATTTTTTTCATTTCTTTTTGTTATGTAGTTTTTGTTAGTGAAATTTCAAAATGTATTTATATAATCTTTATCAAAATCGTGAAAAGAAAAGATGGTACGGAGAAAAAAAAGGAAGAAGAAAAAAGAGACTCTTATACAAATCAAGAAACAATAAATCAAATAAAAGAAAATTAAAGTGAATAAATGTAATGCGAAAATACATTGGCATAAGTTGAAAAATAGGATGCGCTCAAATCTAAAACGAGAATCAGACGAACAATAACAATTACAAAACCAATGAAACAGAGAAAAAATTAAAAGCTATAAAGTTGCCGCCTTTCTAAAATCCAACAACGCTCAAAAGTTGCATTAGACACATTTAATCTACCAAACGCTCAATTAGCAAAATTTTATTTCAGCGGTGCTTTCGTATGTTCAGGCAATACACGATCAACTAATAATATCGGATACATACGACGTGACGTACATATTTCAAAAATTTATTGACATATTTATAAAAAATTAAATTAAAACAACACAACATCTGATATCTTGGGTATTTTCAAATATTTTTATCTGAATTTATTAGTAGCACTGGAATATTATTTCAAAAAGGGCGAAAGCCCTTATTTTCAAGAACAGCAATAGCAACATGTAACAGTACCTACAACTTTCTCATGCCCAATCTGATTCAGTTACAACCCTAAAAATATTCAACGACTTCCACGATACTTCCATTTATACCACATTGTGACAAGAATTCAATTGGACCTTAATGTAGCATCTGATGATTAAATAATTTCATGATTTATTAATGCTTCTTTGAACCATGAGTTTACATGTTTTTAAGAAAATAAGGCATACCATCTCTATGGAATCAGTGTGGTTATAAAACTACAAAAATAGGTTAATGACAACTAATTTACAGTTTAAATTAATCGCAAAAAGATCCAAAACGAAGTAAACAACAAAAATATTCCCAACGACAAAAATTATCATAACAAAAAAAACAATGCGTTTGGAAGCAATTAACGGTGAGCCGTTTTATCCAAAAATCGTTAGCGTTTTATCCATAAGTCGTTAGCTGCAGTAGTATTTTGCAAATTTATCTATGTTTGGAAACGATATTTTATCAAAAAACTAAACGTACCGGTATTTTCATTATATTACACTTTTCAACGCGCTTTGTATTTGATGGTTATTTGAAATCGGTTCAATTTGTATTAAAATAATTTTATTTTTCCATTATTAGTGCTTATATTATCCTATGTTACTCAAAATATTACGAAACTCCTATGAATTTATTGTCAATATATCTTATTTATGGAAATCGGAACAAATTTTTGGGACATCTCATGACTCTAGATATACTCGTACATATCTACATTACGAGTATATCTAGAGTCTATATGTTTATATGTATATGCTTATGCAGACATATATGTAGACAGATATATATGTATGGACAAATAACTCACATTTCTTCTTTTGGTTTCACAGTAGCCAATGCTTCCAGCCTGTTTTACTTGTACATAATATATACTTCATGTTTTGATTTATATTTTTACTTACTGCGCAAAAATATTTTCTTCATATCTTTTTATAAACCTGTATATATATACTTACAAATTTCAAACGTATCTATCTCTCATGATCTTACCCGAAAAAGCTGATTTTGTAAAAGGCAGAGGAACACGAGAGCAAATACTCATATATTCAGACCCCGTTGCTCTTCATCATCTACGCTGAATACATCAAGAGATTCATTTTAAAAGTTTACAACAAAAATTGTATGGCATGCTGATGATATTACTCCTCTTGCATGAACTTAGGAATAAATGGTGAATCTCCTCCGATAATTAGAAGACGATACGTCGGATTTTACCTCGCTATAAATCGTGAAAAAGCTAAATTGACTATTACAGACCGAGAAAACAACAACTGCTCTGTAATTAAAACTACAACTAAACGCAAAGACGCGCAGAGGTTCATTTATCTAGGCCCAACTTTAACAAACGCCTTTGATTGTGAAGAGGTGATTCGAAGACTTGGCGCCGTCACTAGATCTGCGGTAGAAAAACTTCGAAAGATTTAAAGGGATGGAAGGATGACAAACACACTGAAATTTATTTTATCTCATCAAGCAAACTTTACTTTCTTCAGCCTACTATTTTCAATCTTCCTATACGTAGCCGAGACATGGACATTGAGTCTCCAGTTTAGTGGAAAGATCTATGCTCTAGAGATATGGTGTTGGAGGTCTACTAAGAATCCTTTAAACTGCTCTTCGCACCACTATATCGATTCTCAAAGAAGTCAAAATAAAAAAGGTCATCATCAACTATACACATACGAGTCCTGAAGGTCTTTGGACTACCCGAAATGAAAACTCGTGGGAATGTTTGGAAGTTTAGGAAAAAATGGAGAGTAAAATATTGCAGGTACGCTATCACACATGATGGATAGAATACGTCACACACTTTGCTATCAACTTGTGTTTGCACAATGCCAAAAATAGGGATAAATGGAAATGCATATTGAGAATGTCGACCGAAACATGACCACGATCATACTATCAAGAGTGCACGACTAAGAAGATGGAATTTACTTACCCACCTATCTAAGAAATTGCTTACATATCTGTCTGTTCTAATATTTAGTCTGTATCTAGCTATTAATTTCTTAGTTCCTTTATGCCTTTATATGAACTTATATTACTTACCTACATATTAATTTTGTTATTTTCTTACTTACGTTAGACAAGTGAAAGATTATTGTCATCACCTTCCAGCCTCATCATTATACCCTGATTTTGAAAAAGACAGATTTATACCGCGCTTACTCGTGTAAACATTTTAGAGACTTTTTTATTACATTATCATGAGATCTATAACATCCTAACTCGATCAAGGCAGCTATGCTGTTTATTGTTTAGGAATACTATGATGGACCTTTAATTTCCATCGTCAAATAATAACCAATTTTTTTTGATGCTGTACTGAGGACATTCGAATAAAATATAATAATCCAAATTGGTCATCTGATGCCACAGATATGAGTTAACATACACAAAATAGCCCGTACGATTACAACATCAGGCTGAGGAATTGATATTCCGAAGTTCAATGACAAACTTTCTGCTTGAGACTCAAAATATTAATTTGAAAAATGCAGATTCTCAAGTGCGATTATAAAAGCAGGCAGTATCGGGACTCGAGAATTTGATCCCAGAGTTCAATGATGGAGTCTCTGCTTGATACCTAAAATACTCACTTTAAGACAGCAGCTTCTCAAATATCACTATATAAACAGGTTATATGCATGTTGTATTTAATTATTATAGGTATTTTAATTAATTACTAAATGTAGGTAAATACATTTAATGATTTAATTTATTTTAAATTATTTTTATTACTATTATATTGAGATAAACCCGAATCAGTTTCGAACGATTCGACAAACTGTATTTGTTTGCTGCAGCATTCTGCAATCATGAAACTGTTTGAAGAAGAAGACTGTATGAAGAAATTGAGATGTATGTAAGGGTTGTGTACAATCAATGTCAATATTTCCTTTTTTTGTTTAAATTTGAATTGCGATTTTTTAAATTATTTTTTTTTCTTTATTGGGTGTATATCTTAATATATAAATTTTATAATAGGGTAATCATCAAAATATTTTACATTGTTTCCTGTTATTGAAAGTTTAAATTTTCTAATATGTCCGCCAAACATATATATATATATATATATATATATTGTTAAGTTTGAAATTAATAAATATACGAAATTTGAAGAAAAAAAAATGTAACAAAACTATTACATTTTTTAATAATACCGACTTATCAGCTCTAATTTTTAGCAATAAAATGTGTAATCCTCAAGTTTTTACAAAATTGTTTATGTTATCAAGAACAACTCTCTACGTTTATTGCTAAATTTAACACATTTGTGTAAATTTTACTTTAATAATATTGAACTTAATTGTATTTTCAAAGCCAATAAGAAATGTTGGGTAATTGCTATTTTCATTATTCCATTTAGGGCCAACTCTATGTCTGTAGAACTTCACATTAAAAATCTGATAATCTAAAAGTATCGTATGAATTGATAATAATGTCATTAAGAGAAGCATAAGTCTTATTTTTAATTAATTCGTGTTTTTCCTAACTTGTTCCTTAATAACGGATATAAAAATTAAATCCACTCTTAATTATTAATACTGTCTCTCTGTCTTTCTCTCTCTACCAATGGATTTACTTGAAAATTTCTGAAGTTCTTTACATCACACATTAGTTTCCCTCGTAATATCGGTTTCAAAGTTATAATGATGGAAACATTACATAAAAAATAAACCAAATCTCCGTCACACGAATGGTGGGTAGCGGAAGGTTGTAAGAACAGAAAGGAGCATGCGAGGTGGTGGAAGGAAGCACAAGTTAGCCCTTGCCGAATTGTAATGAATAATTATTTAGGTAAAAAATAAAAAAGTGAAATAAATGCATTAAGCGGCTGCATTTATTTCATGGATTCGATGCGGATAAAGTCGCAAGATACCGTTAGTCTGAATAACATTAAATCTATATTCAGCCAAAAATAACAAAAGGAAACGAAAATAGAGTACTAACTCTCCGAACTCCTATTAAATGAAAGTTTCATAGTACTTTGAGTACATAATTTAAATCAAAATTGGACTTCTGAGTTTTTCGTCTTTCAACCCGGGAATTTTTTTTAAATAATAATGCGCTGGAACTTGTGTTTTCACCTTAAGTTTTCTATTGCAGCCGCGGTTCAAAAATTATTTATTGAAATTATATTTTGCCAGGAAGAACTGGGAAGGAAGGAATGCTGTGAACTAATTATATCTAATTAGTTTTGTACATCACCGTTGATGATTCGATGAAATTAACATAGTGTATATTTACTCGTATATTATGTGTATAATCAGTGTTTTTTGCTAATGTTAACTTACCTATATTAAACGTGTATTAAGCATAAAGAGTTAAAATAAGTGTGCCGGTATTAATGTGTCTAATAACTTATTCGAATTGCAAATAATTAAAGATATGTTTACCATAAAGGGTTGTTCTTTTCTATTCAGCTGTAACTTTAAATTTTCATTGATTTTAGTTTTATAAAATTTAGAAGAGAATTTAAACGAACTAGCTCAAAAATATTTACCTAATAACTTATTTTTTCCCAGGGAAAACGTTTTTTTGATATTGGTGTTATTAAATATACATCAAACAAAGTACTCTTATTCTTCATTATCTTCATTCTGACATCATTTCATTAACAATTCTTATATATATTTTTTGGAAATAATTTTCTTTATTTCCTTCGGGTCATACAAAATAATATTTTATTGGTCATTGTTTGAATTCTTATTTTCTGCGAATAGCGTGACGAATTATAAGACACCAATGAAATACAAATAAATTAACAAGTTAATCAAGATTAAATAGAATCGAGTGTGCACAACTTTTAAAAATTATTTTTAATATGATTTTTTGTAACTATCCCACAATATGTATCAAACTATAATTAATAAGAACAATTATAATTATGAAAAACGACTATAATAAATCCGAAATGATGTTGCTGTACTTCTCAGCCATTAAAACGGAAAATGTGTTTAAATGTACAACAAAAACGAAGTAGTTAGACTACTTATTATATTTTTTAAGGCACTCTTAAAATATTCAATAAGTACTTATCCTAAAAATTCATAAAAGTCTCAATTGGTGTGGTTTAATTTCTTTAAGAATTCAGATAAAATGTAATTTAATTATTATATTTATTTTATGCACAACATGAACAAAGCTTTCAACGCAAGTCCAAAATGTAATCAAAGATTTCAACTCCCTTGCACAGAGTGCCACAGCGTCAAACTTTTGTTCGACTAGTTTATGCAAACAACATTTTCGATGCAAAACGGCGTGACGTTGCTACTTTAAACAACTTCTATATTATTTGGTATTTGACTGTTCAAAGGAAATGAAACTTTTAACTTGTCCTACGTTAAATGATTTGATGGGGGCCGGATGTCTAAATTTTATACAAATGTTTCGATGTCATATTCACGGTTATGTAGTATTGATAATTGAATATTATACACACAAATATATTAACAAAGCAAGATATTTAATGTTCAAAAATGTAAAATATGTAAAAATTATACGTGTTTTTATATAATGAATGAAATATTAACATTTATATTTTCACTTAATTTTTATTAATAAGTAAATAAAACTACGTAGTGTAGTGTTATTTCTACTTTATTTAAATTCTTAACCACGACCTAGGTTTCGCTGTAGGACAACGTCTTCAGATTGGCTCTCTTGATTGGGATCTCTTCAAATTACCCACCTGAATAATATAGTACTACATCACGTAGTTTCATTTAGTAGCTAATAAAAATTAAGTGACAATGAGTTTCTGCAAACTTAACACCAAATATTTTCACCATTTAAATTTTTATTATTTTATTACAATCCTATTACAGCATTTAGTATTAATATAGCTAGAAAAATGTTGAGTTTAAAATAGGTTCTTGTATATTTCCTTTCTGGAAATTGTCGATAGTAAATCTATTGAAAATCCGATCGCGTGAAAAAATCTTGTAAGATTTTTAAAATGTTTTCTTGATAATTCTATAAGCACATATACAAAATATCTACCTCACATGGCTATTTGTGTCAATTGGTTCGGTCAGATATCTTTACAATTTTAATTAGGCAAAGTACAAATAAAAATGTACTTTATTCAATGCATAAAAACAAATATTCACTACTTTGCTTTTTAAATTTTTTTTAAATTTTTTTTTGTTCTGAAATAATTACTCCATAATTCAGTGAGTATTAAAAGTTTAAAAGAAATTTGTAATTTTTTGTATTGTAATTAAGTATTGTTTTTATTTTGAGGTTATGTATTTCTCAAATATTTTCAATGCCTTCAAAAGTATTGAGCAAAACTCGACTTTCTTTTAAGGACCTCTCGAATGAAATTCCACGCTATAAAAAAAACTTTTTCCGATTTTTTACGATGTTTGAGTCACTATCTTGATTTTGTTTAAAATTAAGCCCGTGATACATATAAAGTAAGCATGTGCCTCATGAACACAAGCGAATAACCCAATTGAATGAAACCTTATTTAATCTGATTGATTCCATAGTTCCTGAGTTACGATTACCACATATGTATAATATACTGTTAAATTAATTGCTGTGCTTTTGCTGTGCCATAGCAAAAATAAAATTCAAATACTTTTTACACAATTTTGCGTAATCAAAATTTGGGACTGTTTCAACATTTTTGTAGTCTTAAGAAAAATCCTTAAAAATTTCAGGACGAAACTTGGCTCCGAAATAAATTAGATCGAAGTTACATCGGTAAATGGGTAAATTGTGCTTATAGCTTTAAAAAGCCACCAGTTGTAAGCTCAAAAAAGTATAAAAATTCATCATAAAATAAAAATACGTTAAAAGAACATGTAAAATACTACAACTTTTGCATAGCAACTTTTTCTATAATTTTTCGGAAAGAAGAAAAACGCATAGAACTTTATTACAACTTATTTAAGATGATTTATTATTTTTTGTTCTTTGATCATAAAATTTATCACGGTACAATCTTATTTCATTTTGATAAATATATCTTTTACGAGTGGTACTACATTTTAAGCACATTCATAAACGAAAATCTCGCTAATTAATTATTGAAAATCTCGCTAATTAATATAAAATTAAATATAATATTTTGGTTTCAGAAAATAAATTTATAAGGGAAGATGGCGTTCAATTATATTGGAAGATTGCTGAATATCCATTTGATCCATCATGAAATTGTTTTCAATCCATGATGCCGATCCCAAAGGATAAATGAATTTAATAGAAAATATAACGATGTCATCAAAATATTCGGACTGTATAAATCAGAATACAGCTGTGATAATTTCTCTGTTCATTTCATTTCATTATGTATATATATATATATATATATATATGTATATATATATATATATATATATATATATATATATATATATAACTATTATGAAGGTTTGTAGGTAGTAGGGACTCGTAACTCTAACAAAAATGACCACTTTAAAGCCTAATATTCCGCAAACGGATAATTTATCCAAAAAGTATTCAACCACTCATCATATCGTATGCAAATAAAAAAAATACTTCTATTTTACTAGCGCAGGTTCTATATTGTTTTCCTAAAAGTTTTATTTCATAACATTGTAGGCATCATAAATATATTATATTCAACCGTACATCATAGCGTATACGTACATCATAGTGTAGGCGAATAAAAAAAATACTTCCGTTTGACTAGTGCGGGTTCTAAATTGTTTTCCTAAAAGTTTTATTTCATAACATTGTAGGAATCATAAATATATTATATTCAACCGTACATCATAGCGTATACGTACATCTTAGCGTAGGCGAATAAAAAAAATACTTCCATTTGACTAGTGCGGGTTCTAAATTGTTTTCCTAAAAGTTTTATATCATAACATTGTAGGCATCATAAATATATTATATTCAACCGTACATCATAGCGTATACATACATCATAGCGTAGGCGAATAAAAAAAAATACTTCCATTTGACTAGTGCGGGTTCTAAATTGTTTTCCTAAAAGTTTTATTTCATAACATTGTAGGCATCATAAATATATTTTAATCAATCAAACATCTTAGCGTATGCAAATAAATAAATCACCCCCATTTTGCGAGTGCAACGGGCTCATAAAAATTATTTTCTAAAACTTTTATTTCATTAAATTGTAGGCGTCATAAATACATATAATTATGCCATATATAATATTGTCTATATAAAATTTAAAATTTGCAAGAAAAACAGCCATCACATAAAGATTGATTTAAAATTTGGTTACGGAACCATAAAAACTGTGAAATGCACTTTTCTAACTTGCGCCTGCCGTCTGTTTTGGTCTGAAATAGTTTCCGATATCAATGGATACTGTTGATAAATGGGTTCAAAATAGTCTTCATATTCTATTTTGCAGTGCCATTTATCGCTGTCAATTTTCAGGATGACAAATGGCTCTTATGTCAAGAAATCCTTTAATAAATGTACTAAGAAAGTTTTCCTTTAACTTTACGAAAGTATTCACTGCCGTTACTTAAAAAGTTTATCTTGGACAGATGCGATTTTGTAAAAGATCTTTTTAAGGATCAGTGGTAATGGAGGGTTTAGTTAAACTACAAATAATGAATTATTCATCAATTGAAACCATATTTCAAAATAAATCTTTAAAGAAAACTTAAGACTATCACGCAGAAACTCTGTCGAATCCTGTAAGATATCACATAATCAATTTTAACTATTATGTAGAAATGATTGTTTATTATTTTGTAGATGTATTGATAATAATAATGATAGACGAGAAAATTATTTTAGGTTTAATGAACCAAACTGCACGCGTCCAGATTTACTTTTTAAAGAGAAAATATAATGTTGATCGAAAGCAAATTATAAATTTGTCATACCTCTTACAAAGTACTTTTAGTAAGTATTGCTATTTCGTATGAAATATGTATCATCATATATATTAATACGCTAAGGTTAAGATGTTATTCTCCCTTTTTAGAAAAAACCTCACAACTAATCCACATAAATTATATATCATTTTATAGATAATTGCTTGCTCTACCGGCATCCACAACTAAAAAATTTATTATTGCTATTGTTTTTGCAAATTAATTAATTATTAAAATTATATACACAAAACAGCAATGCTGCCATCTAACGGCTCAACGTCAATATGATTGACGGTCGGTAAAATTTTTGTTTAATTTCAAATCCACTCACGTATAAATAAAGTGGCGCTTTAGCTCAATGCTTTTGATACTTGCGCCTCTATATGTCAATTTTAGTAAAATATTTGTTTGATCTGTCATCTGAGCTTCATAATGGAATAAATAATGCGAAGACTTCGCACGGGTCACGCTAGTTGATATAAATTATAAGTACATGTTTTTACGCTTTTAATACATTGAAAAGCGATAAAAGATGCATAAAATATATATATAAATATATATATATATATATATATATATATATATATATATATATACATATATATATATGAACTAAAACTGCTTCAAATTGCTATGAATATATCTACAATCGCAGATTTTTCATCGTATGTCTTTTACAACCTAGTAGACTATCAAGAGGAAGCCTGCGTAGACTTGATGGCCTGACACAAATCTTAATTATTTGGTTAATAAGAGCTCAGAGAAACCAGAATTTTTTCTATGACTAGACTTATGGTGTCTGCATTTTACTGCTTTATGAAAGATAAGTATCAGGTTTTTTAAACTGAAAACATTTTTAGTTCACCTTGTCCAATCTTTTTTTGGGAATAAATTTCCGAGTTTGCGTCACGTCACAAGTGTGACGCGGTTCGATTAAATTTGGTAATAGGTTGAATACGGCCGAATGATTCAAAATGGTTCGAGTTTACTCGTTGGTAGGCTGCACATGACCGAAAGAGAGAAACGTTGAACGGCAGAATATATTGTTTGTTTGCAGTCGGGAAAATTTTGCGAGATGGCTTCACGCAGCATGACGTGCTTTGTGTATATTCAACGAGTAATATATGTATTACATGGTCCTTGTCTCTCACCCTCGAGGTATACTCATTATAAAAAGTCCACGTTTATTATGAAGACGTATATTTCCCCTTTAGACAAATATATTTATCTATTTTGTGGTGTACATAATTTCATTACTTTTATGAAATATTAATTGAGCATATTAGTATGAATTTATACATCATCTTAATTGCCAAAATCAGTTCAGTTTTACCGTACGATCTTAAGTATGCCTATTTTTTTTTAATATCCTTAATCTATTTTTTTTGTTTCAGGAATTTCCATCTATTAGTCAGCTTGATAGCGAACATTAATAACTTACTATCTAGCGAGATATTAACATACTTACTAATTAGCGTTGTACAAGAATTATACATGACATATAGAACTGACTTCAAATAATGAAAAATCCATATAACAGCTTATACACCCGCGAACCCTTGTTTACGTAGTGAATACGGGGTTAAAATGGCCTCTACGTATCCTTTCGTTTAATTTTATTGTCCTAGGTAGTATGTGTTGCATCACTATGTATTAGAGATATTGTGGCTAACTGGAGAGGTAGCACTCAAGACAGCCAGATGTTTCGTATGAGCCGGATACAGCAAAGATTGGAGAAGAAGAATTTAGAGGTAAGCTTCTTGGGGATTCAAGTTACGGATGATCTACTTGCCTTTATTCTACCTTTCGGAATCCCCCTAGCAAGAAAGAGGAGTCTTATAACTATAAGCATACACAAACGTGAAATGCGATGGAATGATGCTCCGGAGTATGGAAGTAACTATTTTGAATGTTTGCTACAAGGTTTTAAAGCAAATTTAGAAAACGTAAAAATTTACGAAGTGGCTTTGGCAGTTTTAGACAATATTGCCATATATATGAACGAAGATTTACTAGATGCTCCAAATCAAGATGTACCAGACGACACTACAGTGCAATCATTAAATATACCCATCGAGACAAACATTGTAACAGTAGACCTATTACAATATTTGTCACGAGGGCATTTTTATAAGTAACATTTTTAAGATCACCTTTAAAAAAAATTAAAAAGATAGTATTTATCAACATGGGATAGAAAACTAGAACTCTAATATTTGTCTTTCATAATGATTAAGAAATAAAAAAAAAGTTGAATCAAATAATATTTCATTTTTTTGAAATTTAATATGTACATTTATTCCTTATACTGCTCCTCTATAACTTCACTTCTACATTCTGGTTTTATTTCATGTTCCTCGTTCATTTGTTCTATGAAGAATCTATTCCTTTCTGCTGCTTCAATCTGTAGAAGAATATAAAATACAAATTAAGTACTGTTAATTAGAACAACTATTTATATTTCACATATATTGATATGGTCACTGTTATTTTACAACTTAAATTAATTTTGTTCAGAATTGTCATTCATAAATTCATTGAGTTAAGCTCCTATTTCCATAAAACTTTTAACGTGTTTTTGTTTCATAAAACGTTTCAATTATTTTTAAAAATATTAGAACGTTCAGTATAGGGTATTATTTACCTTGAAAACATATTTTTAATTCCCACAGTTGGTAAATATTTAAGAAATTTATATATTCTAAAATATGATATCTACTATCGAAATAAGTTAGTAATATGATGAAAATAAATTGCATAAATATGTGTTCAGAGTTACAGAACATGTACCATAGAATATTATTTAAAGTTAATCATCATGGTACTACAGAATATTATTTAAAGTTAAATTAATTATCATTTATGACAAATATTATAGGATGTAGCAAGGCCTACACTGTACACAATTCAGGCAATTTACATTATATTTGGCAATTTTTTCTACACATTTCTCTTCTCTTTGCTGATTGAGGTAATAACGGCTCAAAGTGTGTTGCATTTGTGGAAATGGACAATCTAACATTAGTTGGAGTTGTTGAAATGGATGGCCTAATATTTGCTGGTTCTGAGGAAGTGGACGGTCTATTCGTCGGATCAATGTCATCTTCTTCATCAATACCCAATATATATTCTTCCACCGCATATTTGTATTTTGGTATGCTCTGTAATAATAAAACCCTTTTATTATTTTACTACATGCTAAAAATATTATAAGACTTATACGATAGCATATCATTGAATATTAACAACGGTAGGTACTGTTTTTGATGGGCCGTCACAACCATCAATTTGAAAATACTCTTCAAATTTGTAAGGCAACATTTCCTTTATTTTGGTGGTTTCTAATACAGGCTTTAATGATCTAGGCCCGCTTTCGCGTATGGGCTTATACGTGACGATGCATAACTATATTCTTTTTCACCACCATTTTCATTGGTCGCTTTAGTACTTCTCTTCTTATCATTTAGTTTATCGAATCTGGACATAAAAATATTAAGTTATATTTAGGTACAACATTTCGTTGTATAGTGAAATATATTAACATGACTAGTATTTCGACTTACTTGTCACGCATTTTCCTCCAAGCTATTACTTTCGAATTGTTCGTATTTGCCTGAATTTTTATTCTAGATGACATCCATAAAGTCTTTAGCAACTTAATTAAGCAATGTTTGAAACAATAGTCATTATATATTAAAATAATCTGTACGTAATATAAAGAAGTTTTATTAAGATTATTGTAAAGTAGTAATAAGTAAATTCTTTTTCTTTCTTCTCCCAGTTTGATGCTCTCAATCTGTTAACACTCATTGTTATTGAAATCAAAACTTCTTTAGGCGCACCTTCACATTAAACTTTGAAGCGAAAACTTATTCTTAGGAGTGAACGAAGCTGAGGCGTTCGCGGGGTCGGCTACGTTCACTCGAATCGATAACGCTCAATCGGGTATACTCGGCTTTCTGCGGTATCGGCCAAGCGAGTTCACTATCCACTATGGAATGCATTCTTTCAACAATTTCGTTCTGTTTTTAAATAATATTTTATTTGAGTTTAGTTTAATATAATCTTTTTCCGACTAATTCCCCTTTCGGCCGGTTTCGTTGTATCATCGGCTCTTTCCGACCTAATTCGACTAGCTTGTTTATATGGGAGTGTTATATTAAACTGAGTTAATACGTTAGACGTTAAAATATTTACATAAATATAGTCTGGTTCGTTCGTGATTTGACCCCATACCATTCAGCAGATGTAGTGGTTTTCGAAAAAAATTATAAATACGTATTTTTTTAAAACAAAATTTTTTTAAGTATAAAATATTTTTGCAATCTTTATCGATAGATGGCGCTATACTGATTCATGGTAAAAACCTTTGCTTACGCTACGGTTTTGAACAGTATATAACACGCGAAAATTATGATATACAATCAATGTAATATTTCAAATGATACGGTAATAATTCACGTATCATAATTAGTGTTTAAGATTTTATTTTAAAAAAATAATCACGCCTTGATCCTGATTCATCAAAACAATTTCCATCATATAATATCAATGTAATTATATATATATATATATATATATATATATATATATATATATATATATATATATATATATATACACATATATATATATATATATATATATATATAAATATATATACATATATATATACATATATATATATATATATATATATATACATATATGTGTGTGTGTGTGTGTGTAATAAGTACATACGAATGCAATTATATTACGTTGCTTAAAAAAATTAAAGTTTTTCTCAATTTCAATGTTCAAAGTTCATTTAAGGCCAAATCTTGGAGTTAATTGTGCTTAATATCAATTAATGCATGTATTGAAATGTACCATTTTTTACATTTACTTAAATTGTTTTGCCACGTATAATCAAATGATTAATAAATATTTTGTACAATATAATAAATTAAGTAAATAATACTTTGTTATATCATTTATAATCGTTCTAATGCAAATATAATAGTTCGTTTCGAAATTATCTATTTTTGACCGCCCACTTTAGAACTGCATACCACCGTGCCCTGTAGCAAAAATATTCATTACATACTCGACTTTTTTAATTCATTACTTTGGAGGCATTATATACACACATACACATATACACACACACACACACGCACGCACGCACGCACGCTCGAACGAACGCAAGCATACACGCACTCACGCACGCACGCGCGCCCACGCGCACGCATGCACGCACGTACGCAAGTATTTTTAATGTCTAAACAATATTAAATCAACTACCAAAATGAGCACTTTTATCGCCTGTTCGTTGTGACAGTAAAAAGTTAAATATTTTTTCTGTTAATCTTTTATTTTTCCTTCAGTTTATTTTTTAAAGGGAAGGGATTATATATTTTTTTGTTTATCGAAAATTTTGATTAACATTCATGGAAACTCTTTTAGTAATTATTAAGACGTGGGTTATTTTTGTTTTCGTCGATCCTTGATTAGTAAGCTGTACTTAAATACTCAAATCTCAATTCGGCGCGTGTCTCAAGACTGTCTCCACATGTAATTATTTTTATCCAGAATTATCTTAGAACATTTTATTTGTTTATAACCTCAACGTTCAATTAACACGTGTAAACTAGAAAAGTTTTGTGGTCATTAAGTTTTTTTCCTCTTTCCAATTTTTTTCTCTCATCAACAGAATAAATTCTTTACTTTATTTTCTGTCTTCTTTTTTTGAATAACCTAAGCACAATTTTTCCGTATATCTTGAGAATATTGGGAATACATAACATTTTAATTCATTACCCGGGTTATAAAAAAGTTCTATACGAAACGAAATTCAGAAAGTACATTTTTCATAAAAATAAATATTGTGGATAACGACGATAAAAGAAAATTACAGTGTTTAGCCAATAAATAGTCATGGCTCCTGTCAACTTTTATTACGATGAGATTTAATTCGTAAAAATATACGAGTTTTGGTCATTAACATGAAAAAAGGAAAGCTTACCATAGAAAAAAAAATTAGGTTTTACAAAGGAAACGAAACCCATACATAAAAAAATACTTTTAATGTGTATAAATACTTTTAGTAATAAACAAGAAAAATAAAAGAATTCAAAAAGGTAAAGGAAAGGGTTAAAAACTTACATTAATTTCTGACAACCTTTGACTTTATCTACCGACAATGAATTTTGGATATAAGCATTTAATTTATTCCACAGTTTATAAGTATATAAATGGCGGAGAAACCATGAGAGTTTTTTTTGTGCGTGAGTGCGTGTATGCACAAGTGTTGTTTTTGCATGTGCGTATGCGCGTATGCGCGTATGCGTGTGCATGTATGAATGTATCTGCACGCCTGCGTAGGTGCGTGCGTGAGCACGAGTGCAACCATTCGTGCGTGTGTGTGCGTGCATGTATGCACCTATGCGTATAATTTTACAACTCAGGGCTTTGACATGGCTCATAATATAAAGTCTTCTACGAATGAGGCTACGCTACCAATATTTCTAATGTTAAATATAAGCTAGGCTCTTCAATGTGTAGATTTGGATACATCGAAAGAAGGACTTAAATAAATATTGTTTTATACAGTTTTCATTGTTCTGGTGAGTCCTTATATTTGGTTCCTTTTTGTCGTCTCGTCCTTCTCTGTTTCTTTTTTGTTTGACTAACAGAATATTTCAATTTAAAAATAAAATTATTTCTTCAAGTGTGATTTTAGTGTAAATTTTAATATATAAAAGAGTAAGTTATCAAAATATACCCATCTATCATAAGAAGTTAATTAAAAGCTTATGATCGAAGTTTACTACTAATCTAATAATAACTTTATTTAATAACTTACTTTATAAATTTATAAATGAAAAATGTAGACGTCATTGAAAAGGTTGCAATGAATTACTTCGTAGCGGGAATATCAAATAAATACTTTTTAGGTTTCCGAAGCTAAATAGCGAACTTGAAAGCTTGTCACATTCATAATAATAATTCACATGTTTGTCCATCCTTTTAGTTTAACAATTCACATGTTTGTCCATCCTTATCACAATAATAATTCACATGTTTGTCCATCCTTGTCACATTCATAATGACAATTTACATGTTTGTCCATCCTTTTAGTTTCTACGCTTTTCGAAATGTGTGCATATTTGGCAAGCTGACGCTTCTTATCTTAATTAACATGTTAAATCTTGAAAGACATTTTGTTGATCTATTTTCCTGTATCTGTAAAGGGAAGTTGATTGTTTTTTTTGTACATTTAGTGGAGTGGATATGTTTGGATAGGTCTTTTAAAATGATGTTAGGGTTCTCTTTACTATTTATATTTTTATATTTAAATTCTTTTCGGGAAATGTTGAGCTTCAAAATTATTAACTACGTTTCACTCTAATTGTTGAACCAGGTGCTCGAAAAATATGAAAAATTTCAAACTTTTCCATTTGATAAGAACTTTCAAATAAAATAATTTTTGAAACATGCGTTCAAAAAATATAAGAAAAAATCAAAAAATTACAGTTGGTAAGGACTTTGATATAACATTTTGTTTTTAAACTAGTTCGAAAAATGTCAAATAATTCAAGTTGATCGGAATTTTTCAATGAAATTATTTCAGTTTCTTTGCATTAACAATTTTAAGAAATGTAGACAACAACGGAATCCTATGTTGTGCATGCTACGCAATAGATCGGATTTTTAATCAAAACAACTAGAACATTTTAAGGAAGTATCACGCTTAGAATCAATCGTAAAAATATCGCTTATCACTCCAATTTTTGTTCATATTGATCTGTAACAAAATGAATTGATTTTTTTTATTAAATTTTGGTGATTATCCAGATAACATGGGTTCTTCAACATATGCACAGATAAAAGAACAGATGTTACAAACACTATATTTTTGTATTTAATTTTATTCTTTTCTTATTTTCCCATGTGAAATTTTTTCGTAATTATCTTCAAGGCACACACAAACTCTGTTAATTTTATTATATATATGGACATTAAAATACGTACTAATAAAATAGACACAATTATTACTAAACTTACAAAAGCATTTAAATTAAAAATATTAACAACAGATTCAAATTTTAAACGAATTGAGGAAACAAAGTAGGCTAGATGTACAGATTAAAATAAAGCAATACGAAATAGGATATTCTGGCTTTTTTTTCACATGCACGCTCACACGCACCCACCCATCCACACATACACACACACATATGTATGTGTATATATATATATATATATTTATATATATATATAAATTTATGTATATAGCTAAGGAGCCCGATCGATCAATGCTGATACATTTCACTTGCATATTTCACTGTAACATAAGTTTTTATACAAATTAATATTTTACGACTCTTCATTATTTCCTTTTATCGCCCTAAATATATTATATCGCGCTAAATATATTACTTCAATGTTTAATTTGAATAATATTAGCGGTAAAACAATTCTATATTCCACGAGTAGCAATTTGTCGAACATGTTAGCAATTTCTCAAATAATACTTGACAAGTTTTCAGAACAATTAGAATACATAAATTCTGAAATGCGGGTAGTAAATTTCATATTTGCTTAGTACTGAAATTAGTTTGTTTTCAATCTTCTTTGTTTAATTGTTATTACCAATTAAGGAGTATAAATTTTCTGAAACTACTCATTTCAAAGTGATATAAAATTTGAAGAGTTATTATGCAAAGACCTTATAGGTGGTAAATAATTTTAAATATTAATATGGAATTTACTTGATAATGCATCATGAACTATTTAAATAACATACATAATATGGTATCACATTTCCAGCTCTTTCAAATGTCCTACTGTAATACCAACTACTACGTACGTTTTAAGTCTGTGATAAAAAAATGTGACTAAATCTCATGTGATAACAGTTTGAAGACCTATTCCCTTGACAATAATTTTAATATCTATAATACATATATATATGTATATATATATATATACATATATATATATATATATATATATATATATATATATATATATATATATATAATTTTAATATCTTAACAATATAATAAACAGGCGGAAACTAAAAGTTCTCATCTGTTATCTGAATCGATATTATTGATCTCTGTCTAAAGCTCACGGTAAGCGTAGGAGGATATTGAAGGCAGAGCTACAGAAGATTAACCAGTACAACCTTTTCCTCATGTATTAATTTTGATGATTGTAGAATCATTAAGGTAGCTTAATTTATATATAATGAAATAACTTTCAATAAATCTATGATGAAACGTGTAACGAAAAAACTTTTAATTAGCGCGTGATAACACATTCTCATTCAAATAAAAATTAAAAACAATTTTATAGTCCACTTATATGCAAAGTGGACTGTAACGTTTCTTTTCATTAATGCAAGAAAGACGCCCTTAATTCGGTTCCCCAGGAATTTAATTAAAATGGATTAAGTAACTCATTGTCTTCTTGCCTTTTGATTCATTCATAATAAGCTTAATAAAGTTTGATTTTGAACCATACTAATCAAAACAATACATTTTAATCAAATTATGTGAAAACAAATTTCAGTATGAAAGATCGACTTAGTCGGATAAAAACTGGAATAAAATGAACATTGTGTGAAATATTTATAGAGTTCTAGCGTTTTCTTCGCTTTTCTTTTCAAATATTGATGTAGAATATTTAAAATATAATTCATTTTACAAAAAATGCCTTCATTTAAAACAAAAGATTAGCAATCATAACGTAACCTAGCTTTGTCTTCGTTTTTTTTAATATTAATGTAGAGTATTTAACATATATTTCATTTTACAAAAAAATCCTTCATTTAAAACAAAAGGTTAGCAATCATTACATAACATCCATTGTATTTCAAAACTGTTAATTTAAAGGAAAAAGAAAAATATAGCATAATTACTATATTTTTTACTCTTCTAATAAATTTTATTTTTCTGATCAATGATAAATATTTAATTATATTTTGATATTATTAATTTGTACTTTCTATATTTAACATTGAATGCATTTGTTTGAATACGGCTGAAAAATTAATGTCTTATTTCTGCTGTCGGACCGAAATTATCCCATATCTCAAAACATGTCTTATTAAAACAAATTTTCTTGAAAATTTATTTTCATTTCTGCTACCATAATATATTAAACCCATACGCCTATGCTGCACATTTTATTTCATCCCTCAGTTACATGTATGGAGTGCTACCCCTAATATTAGTTTTTCCATAATTCCACCACTCAAATTTCATCTATATAGTGCCAATAGTCTCCGAGTAAAATGGCTGCGATATACGGATAGACCGACGACAGACAGGGAGAGGGACATGACGAATTATGAGGGGTCGGTTTTTGTCATTTGGTGACGTAACCCTAAAACCAAATAAATTTTTTTCACATAAAACATAAATGTTAAAATATAACAATTTCGAACTAAAAAGAGAAATTATATATACATTTTTGAATATTGGTGTAAGTTTAGAAATTATTTTTAAATAAAACAAATTGTCAGCAAAGTATTCAATTATAATGAACACTTGATCATGACCAAGTACATACAATATATCATTACTGATAAATATAAATTTCAAGAGCGATCCATATGACATTCCTAAAGTGACACCTTGGGGGTAATTGAAAATCATAATTTTTCACGAATGAAAACCCTGGTAACCTCCTTTTCAATTTACTCTTTGAAAAATTATTCGACATCTCTTTTAACATATTTAAGTATCTAGGCTGTTTTAAATTACAAATTAAGTCGTATTTAATACAATGTCCTTTTCCGTGAAACAACAATAATTTAATAAATATTGGTTGGTATGTTGCGAAAAATAGCGGTAATCGACCAACCTAATCTTCTTGGTTATTAAGAACCTACAAACATATATTGGAAAATATCTCTGAAAGTGTTTTGAAGAAATGTTGGTAATAAGTGTTAAAGTATATTATGTAATGATCATAGTAGTTTTGGCCTACAATGTCTTTTAGTATATTTACGTAAATTCGTATTCTTTAAAGTAAATAGTGGCATTAATAAGATAGTAATATTATCAAAGTGCCTGCTATGCAATTTGTTTTATTAAGTTTCTTGAATCTCATTTGTCAAAGTTCCAGATTACAAGTTCATTAGAAATTTTTGATTAGTTTCATTATCAAGTCAATTCGATTTGATAGAAATGCGCTCTTTTTTCTCTTACTTTCGGGCATGACATTGAAATATTAAACTTTAAAAGCTTATTTCAAACAACAATTTCAATCTCTTGCTTATGTAGAAACCTTTCTATATAATTTAGACCGGAAGAATTTTCTATCTATACCAATATGGTTACAAATTTGTAAATCAGTATCTTCTTCGAAAACAAATTGTCAATATTTCATAAAGAAAATATTCGCATTCTGGTGATTATTTACATTATGATTGCATACACATTAAAACCTTAATTTGGCAATTAATAAATCCGAAAATTTTTCGAATTATTTCTGTAATATTTCAGAAACTTGTCGAACGTCTCTTATAGAGAATATAATTTGCTCCGCATTCTATCTTTTGTTGGCAACTAAGTTTTTGAGAATAAAGAACCAACTAAGTTTTCGTAATAAAAGAACCAACTGGGTTTTTGTGATAAAGAACTAATTGAGTTTTAGTGAATAAAAAACAGACAAAACATAAAAAATTCACAAAAGGAATTTAGAGTGATCTTGATTGAAGAATTTCAATATAAGGGGAAAAATGACGAATCAATACGCAATTTATCTACAACAGTGAATAAATAAAAGTTAAAATATTTTATCAAAGGTGATGAAAATTAGGCGATCAAGGTAATTTTTTCGCGTAAGTACTAATGACTAAGATCTAGAAAAAGAGGTGTACCTATTTCAATATATTTTATTTGCTAAAAGGTTTTCTGTATGTGTAGTGGGGTTTAAATTAAATTATTTACTTGAACCCTATTTGCACTAATAATATAATTAACATCAACATTTAATGGTGTAATTACTGTCAAAGCTACCGCTAAGCTTCAAACAAATTAAAGCAAAATATATATTTTACACAACAATGCTCGACCCCAAATAACATAAGTAACGGGAGAAAAAATATTTTCACTCGGTTCACTTGGTTTTGCTTCCTCATCCACCTTACTTTTGACTTTTTTTTCAAACTATAATTTGTTTCGTTTGCCAATTGTTTACGTTATAAAAATATAGACACAAAAAATTTTAAGGTTCCACTTACAAAATTGTTCGTCCAAAAGCGCAAAAGGTTCTACAAGTAAGCAATATTATATCTTCGTGGACGTTGATGACAAGTGGTAAATAACACTAATTTGTATATAATTCAAATTAATATATAAACTAATCATATAAAAAAAATTACTTTACGAACTGTGATGCCGAGTTTATTAATTGCCAATCTAATATAACACCGAACTAAAATATAAGAAGATATTGCAAATTTAATTATTTAAATGAATATTTATAATTATATAATAATATTATGGAAAAATTAGTCAGAATTTTAAACATATCTACCGTAAATGGAGACTGTCATTTATACTGTATATGACTGACTATTTTGTACACGTTTCAATATATGGAGACTATTATTTGTCATATTTTTTTTAAACGATCCAAACACACGGGTTCTGAATTATTCTCCCTACTCTCTTGCATCTAGGTCCATAGAAAAATAGATACGTGTTTCCGTTATACCAAAAATATGTAGATGGTGCAAATGAAAAGCCACATTTTCTAAGCAAAGTTGGAAAGATAAAAAGAATTAGAGATTACTATAATAGTTATATAAAACAAAATTTTTACTGAATATCAACGAATGAAAATCAAACGTACCCAGTAAAATACATGGAATAAACTCAATGATAATCGTTATATAAAAAAAACATTATTTGTGTACCATAAATACGCGTGTTAGAAATTATACTTCCATGGTTTAATATAAGAATTATATTTAGTAAAAAAGAAAAATATTTAGTATAATATATATTGAATGGAATAATAAATATTGAATGGAAGTAAAATAGTGAAAGGTCTGGACAGTGTTATAAATACGGTTGGTAAAATCTAAATTCAAATAATTAAATTTTAAAATTTACAATTTAAAATTTATTCGACAGATTAGTTTTATTTTTCTGCTGGCTTTCCATTATAAGCCTTCAACTTTATTATTTTCTCATGCAAAGTTGTTAATTTGATCTTGTTTTAAAATTAAATTAAATCATTCGTAAGAAATTAAATGAATCATTCAATTTAGTATAAACAAGTGTACATAATTAATTTTTAAATTTACTAAAATAATTTAAATAAAGTTTATTTAGTAATGAAGAGTAATCAATATGCTGAAAATATATTTTAAATTATTAATTTTAATTATTTTATAATTTATGATTTATAATGGTAATAAATATGTATCGAAATTAAAACCGTCTGGTAGATAATTGACTTAAAATAGAAAGCCAGCAGAAAAATGAAATGGCTGGCTATTTCTTTGTCAAACTATCTAAATATATGTTTAGTCAGCAACTTCATGGTGTCGATTTTTTGTTGCATTGTGCCAACTTCATTCGGAATATTTCAAATTTCACTCTCATAATTTTTACATAACGCGCCTAAAAAGAAATAGAACTTCAAACACTACGTGGTAAAAATCTTTTTCCACGCTTCAAAAATGTTTAATAATTGTTGACTAGTAATTCTAAACAATATATAAGGATGATATTA
The DNA here is from genome assembly GCA_039881145.1 of Druceiella hillmani. NCBI lineage: Eukaryota > Metazoa > Arthropoda > Insecta > Lepidoptera > Hepialidae > Druceiella > Druceiella hillmani. Next base: position 36,569,713 of record JAYKKI010000008.1, read on the forward strand.
TATATTTTAAGAATTTTTGTACATACGATATTCTTTTATTTAATTTAGTTTTAAATAACATTTAATTATAACTTCTACGGTATCTATTTTTTCGCATATTACATTTAACTTCTAAATATTTACAAGATAGAGTTACTGATTTTTATTATAACATTTAAACTTACGTTTAGTCCGCGCCGCTGTTTAAAGTTGACTTAAATTTCCAAGTCTATGAAATCATATTTGGAATAGAGTAGACAGTCTTCCAAAATTTCTCTTGAATATATTATATCGACAGAAGTACAGCATATAGAAATCGATTTGCGTAGTCCTCTCTTCCCTTATATGAGCCCGGTTATAAAAAAAAGACCCTTGATGAAAACTGTACAACGAATCAAAAACCTGGCATGAATATAACTGACACTACAAGAGCTCTGTATATGTTCCGCAACTTATAAACATTTAAGTGTACATATTGCATTAGACTGTTTACGATTATTAATTTTTCAAAACATAAATATGTTGCAACTATTATATATTATATATTATACCTTCCACAGGTGTAAAAACGTGCTATATTTTAAGAACATAGCATATTTATAAGATTTGGAATAATCGCAATGGTTTTCCAGTAGTCTTCTAGTCAGATTTTACCAAATCTTTTTTCATCATTTTTAGCTCAGTAGTTTCAGGAGTAGGGGCGAATTTTGCATTTTTCTACATTTTATTGGAATATTGATTTGAATATGAGTTTTATCATTGTTAAAAAGATATTTTTGTATTCCTCATATATTAAAAAAAATTAGAGACTGTCATTTATGGGGTAAATACATTAATTCATATATAATTAGTTTTAAAAAGGTACCTAGTGCCAAAAGTGTGAGTTAGTATTATTAAAATATCAAGTTTCAGCGCCGCAAGATTTCTAAAAAAATCAGCTGAGAATATAAGAAAACTTAATTATGTTACCTATTATATTTCATGGGTGTAAAAGCATATGGAACATTTGAAAAAATTATGACATTCAGAATCATTGCTAGGGTTCTCACACAATATTTGAGTGGGTTTATAGAAATACGATTTTTTCATAATTTTCGGTTAAGTAGGTTTGGAAAAAATGAAAACGGTGAACAAAATTTGTTTCATGTTTTTTAATAAATCTCTGAAGATATAATACCGAAAATTTGGAAAAAATGTTTCAGGCTCTTTAAAATTATTCTTGAACCCTTTCAAACGATATCCCACATCAGATATGGAAATAAAAAAGCTTTTTGCTGAAGACTTAATACGTCCCCCCAAAAATTTTCAAACAAATATTTTCGAGGTATGTGAATTAATAAAAACCCATGTAACGGATAGATGGAGAGACGTGAGTGGTCTTATAGAAGTTCCCTTTTTCCTATTGAGATACGGAACCCTAAAAATTAGTGAAGTTTACTATTTAGCCCTCTTCAAAACCAAGACGCATTTTTTTATAATTTTGTTCGCTTATCTGACTTCCCACTTGTCTATTTATTCAAGTGCCATACAAAAACTAGCGTATCAACTAAAATCTAAGTTCCATTAAAATAATCCATTAGGTTCAAATCAAGTTTGCAAGGGCCGAGAATCGTGAGCAAAACGACGCAGCGGCCCCTCCAGAGCAAACGGACGGTCCTCATCACCAACATAGATGTATCTAAAATGGTTAACATCGCAAAAACTTCCCCATATCATTATCCACACTATTCGCTTTGAAACTAGTCGTACCGTCATATAACTCTTTAAATTGCGCTGCAAAATAAATTTGTTATCAAAATGCCAGATATTGCAATATTAATTAAATTAAAAAAACAAAGGATAGTACTTAAAACAAAATTATCAGATATATCACAATGAAGGGAACCACAATAACCAAACAGAAATAAAATTATGTTTGAAAAATATAAGCAGTAAACTAGATCAATTTGAAGAAATCCAAACAAATATAGGCGAACTGACAAACGACACTTTGACAGACTTCCATGAATATGAAAATTTGTATTATGCAAAAATCAGTTATACCTGGGATATAATCGATAAAATTAATCTATCCATCCATCCAATGCTGTTCACATCAGCACAACATATCGCAAACTCGAATGAAACATATTATTGAAATACGACGCGACTGCACCGTATAAAACTGCCAAAAGTGGAACTTGTAACCTTTGACGGCTCTTATGAAAAATGAACACATTTCTACACAAGTTTAAACGATTCATTCACGATCAACCGTGGTATTCTGAATTAGAAAAATTCCAATATTTAAGATCTAGTTTGAGAGGCGACGTGGTAGGTATAATTGAAGCATTAGAATAATCCGAGGAAAATTATTTAGTTACATGGGAAGCGTTGAAAGCCTGTTTCGATAATGAACGCGTGATCATACAAAATCGCGTTTTTACATTACTAAAATTGCCAAGAGTGACAACAATACATACAAGCGATAGAAGTTGAGAGAAGTTGTACGAATTCATAGTGGTGATATGTTTATATACAAGTAATACGAGTACATACGAGTGAGAGCAGTACATAGAAGCAATAGAAGTAGAGAGAAGTGGTACGAGTATATAGTGGTGATTCATTTACATACAAGTAATATGAGTACATACGAGTGACAGCAGTACATACTAGCGATATAAGTAGAGAAAAGTGACACGAATACGAGTACATAATGGTGATACCTTTATAAGTGATAAGAGTACATATAAGTGACAGCAGTGTGATAACAGATTTAAGATCCGATCGCTCTGATAGGCCAGTAATAGTTTGTGTCAAAATACATATGCAAAAATTATAGCAATACAACGCTGGATGGGATTATTTATTACCATAAGACATATGGACCTCTTGGATGACGATTCAACAATTATCGATCCTACATAAAATCACATTTCCAAGAAAATTTGTAATAGCTCAGAGCGTTGAAATTCATGGATTCTGTGACGCTATTCAAAAGGCACACAGAGCATCATTTATATGAGATCCATAGACAACACCAGAGAAATGTTTACAAATCTATTGTGTTAAAAAAATCGAATTGCCCCACTAAAAACAATGTACCTAAGTTTAAACTATGTGCAGCATCATTAGTGTCACAATTCGTAAAAACTGTCCCGCCTTCAGTTTGTCGAACAATTGATGAAGTCTTTTTGTGATCTTATTCGGATTAATATGCAGCCATATTTACTCAAAACGTTTATTACCAGTTGAGTTTGAGAAATCGAGACTCAACAAAAACAATGCATTGGAGACATGTGCCATGTCAGGAAAATATCGAAGACGTTCTTTCACGTGGACAACTACCATTGGAATTTTAAAGTAATAATCGCTGGGAAATAGGTCCAGAATGTCTACTATAAGATCAAGGTAAATGGCTAAATATTTTCGTAGAAGTGGTACCATTAACGGAGTTAAAACCGATAATTATGGGGACCGTTACAGACTGAGATACATTTTTAATGAAATACTCATCAGTCGGTAAACTCAAACACGTTCTAGCTTATATATAGCGATTTAAAACAATACCATGAAATAAAAGCCGAAACCTGTTGGATGCCTCACAACGAAAGAGTTAGACTCAGCGTTAAATTTGATAGTAAAAATGACCTAACAAGTATGTTCTTCAGAACGAAATTAAACAATTCTCCACTACAGGGCTGCTTATATCTAATAGCAAAGTTCTGACATTAAATCTATTTTTAAACAAAGACTGACTCCTTTGTGTAGTCGGCAGATTAAAGAATTTAACATTTTCATACCCTTGTAAATTCCTAATTATCTTACGTAAGACACATCACGTTACTGACTTACATATACGCGAATAACACCTTATAAATTTACATAGTACAACACATTACGAATGCAGTGAGATTAAAATACTGGCTCATTAGCAGTAAAAATGCAATAACATCAATAATCGGAAAATGTAACTTATTTTAAGGTAAAACCAACTTCCGAGCAATAGAGTCACACAAATTGGATCATTTTTAAATCTTTGCGTCGACTATTGGGAGCCATTTCATATTATATAAAAAAAAGGGTACGTGTACTTCTACGCGCGTGAGAAGTTATACTTCTTTGGCATCATTAAAAAATAGTTTTTAATTGTATGCAAATAATAAATTACAATAAAATAATAAAAGGACTGGAAAAGGATAGTCAACACAGTGAATAAAGTTCAGTTTAAATTTGAAAAATTAAATAAATAAATATTTATTTTCTTACATTAAGGGAATATATAAATTCTAAAAGGGAATATATAAAATAGGAAAATATAAATTCTCTTATTATCAGAATGTTATTTTTAAATTATGTCCACTGCCATAGCATTTTCCAGTAATGATTGAATCGAATCTTCAGTTATCAGTGGCTTATGATAACTAAAATAATATACAAAAAGTCTTGTATTAACAGCGTTGAGATATCGTACAAATACAGCATCTATGGTAGTGCCATGTCGTGTTGTCGAAACCAGAGGATTATTAATCATGGCTAGATTCAAGTCATTTTGGAGGAAATCAATAAGTGGACGAGCATCTTCACGGGAAAAATTGACGTTGAAGTCCCCACTTAAAATTATCGGTAACTTGTTTTCTCCTCTACCAAGATATTCTCCTCCAGCTGTTGTATATGGCCATATTAATCTTTTCAAGAAATGAATGATGTAGTACATTTTTTTATTTGGAGTAAGGTAAATTACCATCAAAACAATTTTGTTGCAATCTTCCATTTTGCTTCAGCTGCACAAAACTCACCAACTGATATCACTGTTGAACTTGCCAATTCCGCCTGTCTTACAGTCTTATCAATGTTTGGAGTAATGATATTGATAGTGTCGTGCATATTCTGATAAATGTCAACTCCTCCAGCTCGAACGTTTGATCGTTTATATGTATACAATTTAGAGAATAATAAATATATAGGACATAATTTGTACTAAATTATTAAAAGATTCTTAATTTTAAATGTTTATTATTGATTATTTAATATTTTAAAAGTAAATGAATAAATTTAATAATTTCAAAAATTGAATTTAAGTTAATTCATTTTCTATAAATTTTATAAAACATTTAATAAAAAATTTGCGATAAAAATTAAAATTAAACATCAAATTAAAATATTAATTTTCAATATTTATTATCAAAATTGAATAAATGAAAATAATAAATATTTATAAAAATAAATGAACAAATTTAATGAAAACTTTTTGATAAAAATGAAAAGTGAATATTAAAGTAAGAAAATGATAACAATATTAAAAAATGAATAAATTTAAATTCAATGAATTCAAATTGAATTTATTATTAAATTTATTTATTTACTTTTAAAATATTGAATAACCAATAATAAATATTTAACATTAATAATTTAGTAATATTTAGTATTAATTATGTTAAATAATAATATTTTAATTTATATCAATAAATAATACATACGGATAGATAACCTCAATTATACTGGAGCACTTGAAAAAGTCTATAAACACAATTTTTTCACTAATATTTACGAATAGTAAATATATTAATCAAAATATTGAATTTAAATCACTACTGAATATAATTTATCAGCACATGTATAAATCGTACTTATATGAAACTAAAACACGTGTGTGAATGTAGACACTAGAAACATGTGGAAAATAAATACTATGAATATGAAAACAGCGGACAGAGGCGACGATGGTGCCAACTTGCGCGACTAATAGAGCTTCTATTTCTATTTTGTTGGCAGCTTTTGTTTCGAGACTGCAACCGCTGCAACTTCATACAGTAACTTTTGTGTGACGAATCTTAAAATTTCACTCTCATCATTTTTTCATAACGCGCCTAAAGAAGTATAACTTCAAAAAAATAGAGAAATTGTGGTAAAATAAAAGTTTATGCCTGCAAATTTATATGTTTTACAACTAAGGAGGTTCATATTTAATTAGTATCCGACTTAAGCACTGACACATTCATTGCTAGTTTGCGCAAATTTGTTGCTGGACAAGACGTGGAATTTCCAATTGCAACCAGTTTCGTTGGTGCATAAAAAGAAACAGTCAGATTAAAAAACTTAATATAATCAGACATTAAAAATGACAGTATCATACAATTTTAAATAACACAAGGAAAAATTAGCACTTCATACCTCCAAGATCACGAGAGGCCGCCGTAAAATCATTTCAGGCCATTTTATACGAACAACAGGAGACAAACTGTTCACCTGCGAAGATATATACATGTATTGTCTTCTCCTTTAGCCCTTACTCCCGCATGCTTCCTCTTAGGAAATACGTTCACAGGCATTCTCGATTCAAGTTTCACAATTCACGTAATTAATCGACTGTCAAGCTGACAATATATTCAATACATCAAACAATACTTTTGGAAAAGATAGTGCAAGGGGTACTTGAGTCAAATGATGGTCTGGAACAAATGGCAGGATAAAACACATAATTAAATAAAAACCGGTATGCTAGTTTTGCTGAAAGAAGACAACGTACCACCTGTACACTGACCACTTGGACTCATCATAGACGTTTATCCAGGAGATGATGGCGAAGTTCGTATTGTCACCATCAAGATACATTCAGGAACTTATAAACGATCTATTTCCCAAATCGCTTCTTTGCCGGTTACTTATGATTGATGAATATAATTAATCATTTTCAGAATATGTATAATTTAAGTATCAAAATTCAACCTTATATTATTTAATTCATTTATTAAACACAGTTCGTTCAAGGCGGGCGGAAATTGTATTATATCAAATATTTCAAATTTACAATGCGTACCTGCCACATTTTGTAAAACTCTCTCGGTAAACTGTATTTGTAAAGAAGTGGGAAAACTCTACTGCGTCTTATATGTGTATAGCTCGAAAGGCCACCATAAACATGCATTGTCTCCCATTATATATTGTCTTCCCCATTTTGCTGTTCATTAGGTGAAATAAAAAGATTTCAAAGAACTGAGCATCTCAAAGGCAGCCAAGTAGCCGCTCCACCACGATAATTTAAGAAACATTAGCCAATAAGATCATTTTACTCTAAGTGTTGATATTTTTTTTGTAAATCTAACAAAATTTTAAAATCATACTTCGATCTTTGTTGTCAAAGAGTTGATACCATTCTAATAAACATATATTCAAAATGTTAGTCTAATAATTCATTTTTTGTGAGCTTTAGTGTTGTAACAATCTAATAATAGTTAAGTATTTGTATTTCACCTATACGTACCATAACATATTAACTAACCTAGAAAATTAAATTAATCACACAAATCGTACTTATCAGAAAATTTGCCAAACAAGTAGCTTATTACTAAAAGTTTATTTTATTAGTGTACTAAATTAAAGAAGCAGAAAAGTTACCCCAATACAATATTACGATAAATATAATTTATTGTTAGTTTATTAAACATGAGAAAACTTCAAGTACTTAATCATCCTCTTTACGAATATATTTGGGTAGTTATCTAATTACCTGAGGGGTTGTTATCTAAATAGAATTTATTGGTCACGAGTTGAGAACTTTCTTACGAACAAGAAATGATTCGTCGTATCAGCTATAATTCACATGATTTTTTAAAAATTTACGGTATGAAGAACCGTTAGTGCAAATGGGCATTTCTAAAATATTATTCAGTGCTATCATCGCATGGGAGAATTATCGATCTTAAAAAGATAGAGAGAAAAGTTTAATAACATTTTATATTTTATGGATAAGCCATAGCAACAACTTAAAATATTATAGATTTTATTTAAACATCGACAAAAGAATTACAGTAAAGTTTATTTACATTTTTTAATGAGAGTTTTTTGTTAATACAAATGACTCTTTATACTTTATAACTTGTATCACCATTTTAAAAGAAATAAAAAGATTTGTTTAGTAAGTAAACAAAAAAGAAAAGCGCATTTTGATGAATATCAGTGGGATGGATTCGCGGCTTGGATGCGGGGATGGATAGATAAATAAACCTTTAGTAATTAATCAGAGAAATTAATGTATGTAAATTCAAAAGAAAAAGATTCCACAAATAAATAATTTTTATGTTATAATTTAATCTTTGAATTTAATGTCAGAGACAATTAAAATTTAAAATCGTTGTGCATAATATGTTATCATCCTTAAATTTGTCTGACTACTTCCACCTCCTGATAATTATAAGAAAAAATGTTCGACTCCTCAAATCAAATTTTTACGCTAATATTTAATGGCGCACTTTGTTATTCTGATTGAAAGAGATAATATTTATTTATTTATCACACACATTTATTGATACACGCGAGGTAACACATTCGTAATAAAATACATTCGTAGCAAAGAAAGAGAGAAAAAGAAAGTCTACACAATATTGCATAAACATTACATAAAAACTCATTATAAACAAATCACACTCTAGTGGGACTGTCGGTTGAGTTGTGGAATACTGCGCGAAACTGGAGAGTTGCAGTATAATTTATTTCTTGAAGGTGGTTTAGCATAAAGGTAAGGATTACTTAAGCCGAAAAATTATCGGTCACGAAAAATTAAAATTTTCTTAATAATGTACCCATGTAGAAATTCTCCTTTTAACAATTAGAAATTAAATGTTATGAGTGCAATGTTTCTTCTGAGTTACAAACAATAGAAACCTAGCATACTTAGTCGTAAATCGATAGGAAATAGAAAGCAAAAGTAACCACACTGTCTCATGTATAGTATGGTGGAAATGTCTTTTGTTGATGTTCAATCATGAAGTTGACTTCGCTTCCACAATTTACTAATCAACGTATCTAAATTAAAATATGTTATTGTAAAAGACGTCGAACAGCGCTGACAGTTTATTGTGCCAAGAAAAATTATTTTGTGTGAAGAATTTTGGTTTAATGGAACGTAAAATTCAATCAATGTCTCGCGACTTGATTGGGTTATACAACTAATTAAGTTAGAATATAAATTGCATATAGCTGAATTCTTCTTGATTCATCTTCTAATTTATATTAAGTTGCTAAAAAATTATAATATTAAGAAGTGTAATCGTGTTAAAAATAATTTAATCAAAAATTAAACATCTGTGTTAAACATCGTAAGTCTTTTTTTCATTCAATAGTGATATTTAATGAACGAACTAATATAGAAGATTATTTAAAATGTTCTCGGAAGGCGGCGAAGAAATAATCTCAACTTAGGTTTGAAATGTACCACCGACTGTGTAGTCAAAATTATTTGAATTCTTTCTTTGTACACTCAAACTCAATGGATCACGTCTGTTTATTACATATTTAAATAGGTTCAAAAGCGAAATACTTTAGTATTCAGGCTATATCTTTTGTTTAGTGGGACTACAAAGTCTAGATCGCTCACCTTGATAAATAATTAAAAGTTTTTTTTTAATATAGCATTTAGAAATCTTTCATTCTTATATAACGAAAATTCCAAAGGAAATAAATTAGCGACCTAGCGGAAATTTTTGCTTTGTTTTACTATTATTTTATTCTTCAGAACAAAATTCGTCTGGCTTTTATGAAATTCTTATCAAAACACATTCACGTCTTTCGTATTTTCTAAAAGAATGATGTCATGCTGAATTAAACTCGAAATTATAATTATTATACCGTCTTTCATATTTTATATCCTTTTGTATGGAATTAATATTATTCTTGATTGAAGTTTCCAATAATCTTTCTTTTAAATTTTTTTCGGACTTGTTTTTGAGAAAATATTTATTTCAATAACGAAAAAACCTAAATTCTCTAAAGTAATAACAAACAATTTAGTAAATGTCTAGTTGTTAGGCTTAAAAACCATATAGGTGACCTATTCACAGTGGTCCAACATTGTTTTTTGAGTAAAGAATATCGTGATAAGTCATATAAAAAAACAATTGTTACGCGAAAATCACTAGTTAAGAACACTTTTACACAAACAATTATTCCATTAAATTACATAAAATTTGGTATCGAGGTAGATTAGTCATATAGCAAGCGTGAAATGAGTTTTGTGTTTATTCTTAACTACTACTATTGTTTGAAAGTTCATATTGATTTTTTCTGTTTCAAAATAAAAACGTGTATTTAAAAACACTGTACTTGAGTATTGCTTATAATTTAAAAAAACTACCTTTAAGTATGGTGATGGCCTAGAAAAAAAATCGTAATGATGTAACTATTGCAAAATCTTCAGAAATTAAAATAATTTCACTAAGTTACTAAATATGAACTTTCTGGCATAATCGCAATTTTAGCAAAACTAAGTGCGTTTCTTTAAAAAAAAATTATAATTCAACTTTATTTTATCTAAATTATTTCCACATTAATGTTTATTAATCGTAACACGCACGAAATATGTTCAGGTAAAATGACTGCTAGACAGCAGACAGCATAACAATAGACTATCGCTCTCTTTCTGATACGTGTACAATATAAAAGCGCTCAGTCTAGCAGATCCATTTTACCTAAACACATTTTGTGTATTTTAAGACTAATAGACTATTTGCGAATACTTTAGTATATCTGAGTTGAATTAACACTTTTTTAAAAGAAGCACATCTAGTTTGGATAAAATTGGGATCATGGCAGAAATTTCGCATTTAGTGACTTGCTATGATATTAATTTCTGAAGCTGTTGTAATAGTGACATCACTATGACTTTCTGTTAAGATTACCATTATATCATAAGGTAGTTTTCAAGATCATAAACAAATCTTTATTTGTTCAGATTTTACTACAGTGATTTTTTTTAAATACTTGTTTTTTTTAAAACAGAAAAATTCAACGTAAAGTTTTAAACAATAGCAGAAGCTAAGAAAAAAATAAAAAATTACTATTCTATTTCCATACCAAAGTTTAAATGACTTAGTGGAATAATTTTTGAATAGTAGTAGTCTATGTAACTGGAGTAAATTTTTTTCAAAAAAAAGTGCAAATAAATCATAACTTCTAACCTATTGATTTCTAATTAACTAATTTTTTTTAAAAGACATCACAATTTTCTCTACTAGAAAAATTGTTAGATCATTGTAAATTGGAAACCTATATAACGTATACATACAAAATCTAGATCAATCCCTTCCACAATATTATAAAATAGGTATGAATCATGCAACTTCAATCTAAATAAATTATTATCTCTTATCGCAGATGCTTTCTTTATTTGTACGTATTGTTTTTATTAGTCTCTATGGTCAGTAACAATTTTCAAAAATGAAAAACAAATATTCATAAGCGTCCAAACTTTCGTATTTAGTTATATAAGTGTAATAATTTTGTGAACTCATGGCATAGCAGAAACTCTGAACGTGAGATTTGCTTAAAAACTTCTTTCCAGCGAAAATAAAATGGATCGTGTGAATTCAAAGTGCTGTTGCCATAATCTGTGAATAATAATAATAACATAGAAATATTACCGACGTAACATATATAATATATTCTCTCTTTTTCTATTAAGCCATTGCTGGTGTATGGAGTCATTTTTGTTAGTTTGAAACTAATGAGAAGAGACTACGTTACTCAGCGTATTGTGGAAAATATATGTTTATGAAGAGCTTTTATTTTAATACCAAATTTAAACCTCAAATACACACGGTCGAACACATTGTACAAATAGCTTAGGGTTCCAAACAACTTTTGATTGAACAGCATCTGTCTCTCCTAAGTAGTTTGATTGAACCTCTGGGGTTCTACAACAGATTCCCCAAGTGTCGATTTTTCTTGTTTTTGAGAAATAGCTCGGAGCTATGAATAACTTTTGTTTGTTAGTCTTATTTTTATCTTACTCGTTAATATTTTAGTTTTACCTCTAGTTTTCCACGTCAGTTTCGCTAGACGTGAGTTTTTGCCAATTTTCAGAAGTCGCCTAGGATTCTTCACCTCTCCTTTGGGCCCTTAGTTTGTATCTCCAGTAGTTTAGCAAGACTTATAGCGTCCCGTATTAGATTTACTAGGTTTGGATTTTTCTTTTATTTTTTGTACTGAAACAAGGTTTTCAAATTATTATAATATAATATTGAATGGATACCTTTAAATCGATCAAGGCTTTGTGATAGTTTAGGTAAGTATAATAATAAATGGCACAATAGCTAGTGTTTGGCGTATACATATATATGTACGCAGACGTATATATATGTATACGTCACGTCTGTATACATATATATGTACACAAACATGACGTATACATACATATGTGCACGCACGCACGCACGCACTCACGCACGTACGCACGCACGTATGCACGCACGCGCGAACGCATGTACGCACGCGCGCTCGCGCGCTTGCATGCACGCACGCATGCATAATTTTTTTACAAAACTTTTTAAAAGTGTTTGCAAATAAATTATGTACATATATGCAGCTTTTGCACTCTAAGTCTGAGATTTGCACGAGAACCTCCTTTTTAATCCACAACAAAGTATTTTGTGAAATACTCACAATGAAATATTCACCGGAATTCGAATTAAAGCTCCAAAAATTCATATCGGTTTTTGAATGACCAAAAAAATTTAGTACATATTTTTAAATATCTCTTTAATAATGTGTCATACGCTTACTTTAAAAAAAAATAAAACAAAATAGTGTCCCATAAAATCAGCCGCAAGCAATCTATTACAAGTATATTGGTTCGAATTATAACACTAGATGACGTTACGTGGGAATTGAAACGCGCTATGGTTTGACAATCCAAGAAAATATAATAAACCAGAACTAAGCTCAACATTGAACTTTTATCAATTAAATTTTAACTTTGCTATTATTTTATTACTGTTTTGTATATATTTACTGCTTTTTAATTTATTTATCAAATAAAAAGGCAAAAAGTCAATTGCTTAAATTAACCGACTTCATCCCAAGAGGAAAAAAATACGAAATCGCTAGCTAAAGATTTGCAAGTTTACAAAAATATACGGACTAGCGTTTTACGTGAAATTGCGTGCAACATTACTGCATTGTTGATTATATCTATTGCTGCATATTTACCACCATACACAGTATAATTTTACTAGAACTAATAAAATTATATCTCCATAAAATGCATATAAATAATTGCTTTCGTACAAAAGTAAGCGCAATGCACGTATATTGGCTGTGTTTAATTAATGAAAACAAATGTTTGTTACTATGAAACTGCTGATCTTATGTCTATCAATATTACATGCAGGGCTTGGAACCGGTTGTAAAAATACCGGTCAATAAAGGTTAACATATAAAATAAATTTTGCATTCCGAATGAAACCTATACGTGAGCCATTTCCAAGAACGCTATTAATTATTTATTATCGAACGCGAACTTGCAGTGATATGTTTTTCATTGATCCACGCTCCACGCAACCCCTCTCCTAGGATTTCCAGCTATACTTTTTAATAACATATCCTTATTTTTGATAAATATACTTTTTATAAAAACGAATTATTCAAAAATAATTTATTTGGAAACTTTACTTTGATACGCGAAACAAAACACTCTTATGCTTAATTTTCGAATGATTTTGCGATACCTACCTAAGATAAAAAAAAACATTAAGATTATTACACGCGATTAAAATTATTATTTGTTACTGATCGAAACGGTGATATCTGTCACATATGTCACTATCGTCGACATCAATTGTTAAAATGTTAATGATATTGTCTAGATCAATCTTGACTGCGGAAACATTTTTCTAGTTGGTACGGCCAGGGCCATTTAACAAAACAAATTATGTATATTCATTTCCCTTGTAATTTATATAAACCACCATTGTTTACGTTGTAACGATTGAGTGTTTATTTGAAGGAACAAAAGAATTGAAGCAAACATGTTTTGCATTGCCTAAAATTACAAGTAATCCTAATAGTGATACTGATATCTTAGTCACACCTGAAAAAACTAAAATAATCCAATCGAAAAAAAATACAACTGGATAAAATAAAAATGGCGCAATATGTATTCTCTGCACCATTGATTTTACAATCGGTTCAGCTGGCATTGGACAGTTTAGCTGGTATTGGATTATCCTAGGAAATATTTTTAGGTCTTCATTTCCTTTTTACGTATATTTACGTATATCTAACCCAATTAGTCATTTTTTAAATCTAAGTAAAAAGAAAAAAATTATAAAATTTGATATTGCATTTCAGCTATTCAAAAAATTCAGCTAAAAAAATTTTTGTAAATTTTTTTTTGTAAATTTTCTTCTGTAAAGTAGAATTGTGTATTACCCACTCGGATATTGCTCAAATATTCAGATTAATTTTTGTTTACAAGTGTTTTTCAAATATCTGTCAAATTGGTGCATGTAAATTAAAAACAAATTGTTTTATGTTCAGCCTTAAACTAGTGATTTATGAATTAATATTCAATAATTAATCCCGATTGTTTGGATGACAATCAATTTTCTAGTTTTCAGTTTTATGTACGGCCATTGGAAATTACTTTCAATATATTAAAACTGAGTTTTTAAATTTTCATTATAACTTTTAATATCAAAATATTAAAATAAAAAATTTAATTTAAATTTTTCTTTCCTGTCTGAATTGAAATAAAACGTTCATATTCTTAATCAATATATAGTATTTGAATAAATATGAATTCTTTAATTTGTAAGGCAAAATTTATTCGTAATTATAAACATTTAAAATTTAAAAAAAAAGTAAATTTTTTCAATTTATCCGTAATTATTTCAATAGGAAAATTGCTGAAAATTGTGATTTTGTGGTTTGGTGGTGAAAGTCTCTCTTTTCTTTTCTTCTTCAGATAGAGCAGCGTCAGTACACCTAAAAACACAAAATAAACGCTGAAGTAAAGAAAACATCCATTGGGCGTTACAAAATTTCCTTACATCAAATACTTTGTCAAGATTTTCACTGGTAACTACAATCGACGTGTTTTATTTCTATTGTTTTACGACCTAAATCGGTCTTTAATAAATTATTATTAAAATAAAAAAGTTTGGATGTTCACAAAAAAAAATTTTTTATTTCTTGAATATGTTCCGCAACAAAAAATAAAGAGAAACATTAAACAAATTAAACAGCTGGTGCGCTAAACACCCCACGCCAAAAAGCAAAATTTTAAATGTGTTAAGGTATTCTAATTCTAACGCATGAGTCGACCGAGTCAACGTTTTTGCGGGCCACCCCAGTTGAAAATTAACAATAGACTATAAGAAAGTGGTGTGAGGGCGTAGTGACACGTCAAGGAAAAACGTTAAGTTCAAAACTGGTTAATAAAGGTTAATACTGGTATAATGAACGTAACCGAAATTAACATAACCCATAAAAAACACCGGTTATTTACCGGTTACGGTGAACGTAAACAAAGTAAAAAGGTTTGAATGTACTTACGTAAAACCTGTTTTTAATGGTTTAAATATAAATGGCTATTGTGCCATTAAAATATAATATACGACAAACCTGTTGAATTTTAACTGGTTATCAATCACCGGTTATATAGAATTAATGTGAGATTTTTGCATGCCAAAAAAATATAACCCAAATATATATAAACAGTATACGAATACTATGTGCATGCTGGTAAAACGTGGTTAGTGGATTATTCCCGAAATGTTAATAAGGGCAATACATAAAATACAAGATATAGTGTATTTTTTGAAGTTTACCCATAAATCGATTTCAATTCTTCAAACAATTTTCGAAGTTTTTAGACCAAACATAAAATAATAAGTGAGTGTCGAATCACCATATTTTAATGAACTGAGCTTAAATTTTCCAATTATGATAAGAAAATGGCTGATATGGGTACACAGTTTTACGAAAAGCAAATTATATATTATAGCCCAAATATACGGACAACGTACGTTCCGTAACCTGTTATAAAATAAAACGTAGCTATGAATAATTAAGCAAACTTAAATAATCGTCGGCCCGCATAAAATCCTTTAAACTCAGTACAGTTAAAAGACTAGGTACTTTCCTTTAAGCAAGAATTCAATCTGCCTCACAAACGTTAACAAAGTACTAATATTACTTTAATCTTCATCAGTTTTATTATAGGGGTTAACAAAATTTTAAACGGTCAGAAAATTAATTAAACATCAGCAAACATTAAAATATAAATGTAATTTTGGCAAATATTACGAAATTATGAGATATTTTAATTTTTCTTCTTGTGTTTTTGGAAATTCACTTTAATATATTATGTTTCAATCTAAAAGCAAAGTCGTTTTGGCTGTAAAATTTCACGCATGCGTATTATATTTTAAGAACATTTTTTTTCTTTTCAGAATAGAGTGTCACTTTCGTATTATATGGCTTCATAGCCGAAGCTCTTGCATGAAAATGATGGTGAACGATTTCTTCAGCTTTCAATATTAAACGGAGCATTTGTTAGTTTAAGTGATTTAGAATGTATGCTAAAAATATTATTTTTTCACATACATATATATATATATATATATATATATATATATATATACACGACTATCTTATCCATAAAGATAATGGCAGTATTTATTACCCCAAAATTGCAGGTCAAATATAAAAATGAATCTACGAGTTGTATCCATTATACGAAAAATTCTATAAATAATTTTAAATACTATGTTTGTTATTCAAGGCATTACTTACAATATGTACACGGGATTTATTAATATGTTTTTTGACTTGGTTCTTGGAAATATTGGTGCCGTTTTATTCTGTATCGTTTCACCTTTTCTTGGGAAGAAATAATAACATTTATATTAAGATTTGTATCTTCCAAAATTAACTTTCGTGTTGTTATTGTTTTCATTACTACTCTATTGTGATTCTATATAAAGGAGTCTTGGCCTGTCGCTGTCTAGGACTGGATTGCATTTTCCTTCTAAAAAAAATAATTAATAACATTTGAAATTCTTCATAACTTATGCTCCAGATAAAAAAAATCTAATTATATATATGTAAAATGCCACAAATTTGTACACATGAAAAATACATGGCATATTAAAATATTTAAATACAAATGTGAATACTGTATACAAAAACAGATAGGTACCTCTAATTAACTATATATGCATATCTATAATATGTTGAATGACACTGTAAATATAGAAATTTACGACTTTAAATATAGAAATTTACGATTTAGACGCGGAATTAAAATAAGTAAATTCGATGGAAATCAGACGCTTAATGGCTTCTGCACCAATTCCGTTAAAATACCCAGCATAAATTCCCAGAAATATCAGAATTCTGGCGATATCGATTGATTTCAATAGTTTTATTACCATAGGCAGCAAGAAAAAAAAACGGATTTTTTTGTAAAGTAAGTTAATTTTAATCTTTTGAAAGTCAATGTGAAATAAATATGTGTATATATATATATATATGTATATATATATATATATATATATATATATATATATATATATGTACATATATATATACACACATTCTAGAAAACAAATTTGAAGGCAAAGATTGATGATTATGTTCAATATTATCCAATTTATATCGTGTATGTAGACTGCCAAGTTATTTATTTATGATTTTTTTAAAATTTAGAAGTGCTTTGATAATTTTTAAAATCCAAGATCGCTCTCAATTATTACATACAAAAAAGATAAACTAAAATCTAACCCTACTTGTATATCCTAGTAACTTATATGTAACATATATGTTAATGGGTAATAAGATAACCCTTTTGGTAAGCGAACTAATTAACACGATATGAAATATTCTAACTAAAATCTCATTTCGTATAAAATAAGTTAATAAATACGGCTTGCTAATATTTATATATATGTGTACATATATATATATATATATATATATATATATATTTCTATATATATATATATATATATATATATATATAAATATACACACAAGTATAATCCTCGCGTGAATTTAAATTCCTCTTGCATTATTGTTGTGGAATAAGCCTGCCAATTTGCGTTACGATCTGAAACTACTAAAGTGAATATATGCACACTTTATAGTTTCTTGCTTTCTGACGTTCGGATTTATGTATGTCTACCTCACTACGATATAACAACTTGAAAGCATCTCCAGACATTCACAGGCATTCAACTTAAACAAAGTAATTAAAAAATTAATATAAATATGCCCTTAAAATACTTACTTAGTAATTATTAGTCTTTTGACATGTTAAGTTAATTCATTTTCTCAAAAAAATTTATGCTTCAGTCTACTTTAAAAATAAAACGATTTCAATATATTTTGAAGTGCACTATATTACTTACTGGAAAATATATGGTGCATTTTACAGTATATTGCTATTGTACCAATAAGTTTTTTTGATATGTTCAAATGTTAAAACTACAATCAAATAATAGAAATTTATTTGCGTTAAAAATACCATTATCCACTTGACTTAATTTTACGTTGAATGCAACATTAGAAGTATATAATGCCACAAAAATATTTTAATCCACTCAGTTTTAATAACAATTTCTTTTTTATTCAAAATTATTTTCATTTTTAAATAGGAAATAAGCACAAAAAGGAAGTAATGGAAAGTCTTCATTCGTAGTTTCATTTATGTATTTCTTAATTACCTTTAAAGGCAGCCTACAAATGGATAGCCATTAAATTTCATACTCTTCAGCGTCGTACAAAATTTATTTACAATGTACTTCAATTTAGTCGTTTGAGAGCGAGGTAGCTTTTATTCAATTAATTCTTGCCCCTCTTTCTACGAATAGGCTTTCGTTATTTTGTATACACAGTTCACTGTGTTCAGACAAGTACACAATTTTTGAAACCACGCCACGTAGAAGAGAATTACGGAACATTTTCGTGAAAACAGCTGCTCAACCATCACACGATATCAATAAAAAGAACAATTATATGTATACACATAACACGATTGTATACGTATGTGTGTGTAAATATATATGTATTAGTCCATAAAATACTTTAGATTGCAAAAGATATGAGAAAATTCTCAGTTGAACTTGAGAAATGCTTCCCAAAAATATAATTTTTTTAAATATTCAATTGAAATTTTATGATGTGCATGCCCTGTTAATATTCTATTTTATTTATCTTTCAATCTTCATATTTTATACAATTTAAGGTTAAAGTTTAATTGTAATTGTGCTCAAAGTTTTATATTACAAATTCCATGAAGAAATTATATGTTTTTCCACAATTACTTCATTAAGATAAAACTAGCGTGACCCGTGCGAAGTCTTCGCATTATTTATTCCATTATGAAGCTCAGATGACAGATCAAACAAATATTTTACTAAAATTGACATATAGAGGCGCAAGTATCAAAAGCATTGAGCTAAAGCGCCACTTTATTTATACGTGAGTGGATTTGAAATTAAACAAAAAATTTACCGACCGTCAATCATATTGACGTTGAGCCGTTAGATGGCAGCATTGCTGTTTTGTGTATATAATTTTAATAATTAATTAATTTGCAAAAACAATAGCAATAATAAATTGTTTAGTTGTGGATGCCGGTAGAGCAAGCAATTATCTATAAAATGATATATAATTTATGTGGATTAGTTATGAGGTTTTTTTCTAAAAAGGGAGTGTAACATCTTAACCTTAGCGTATTAATATATATGATGATGATGATGATGATAGAAAAAACGGTATAAATAGCCTTGATCAACACTGCTAACTCATGTTAAAGTAATTCCTTATAATTGCCGTACCATTACACATACAAAATATTTCTTATTATTTTTGTATTATTTAATGACGTGAAACGACACTCATTTATATGACAGTCATGGTTTATCGTTTTTTCCCCTTCCTTTTAATATTCAATACATTGCTTAAATCTTCATAAGATAAAAATTTATAACAATTCAGAACATGGCGTTACTAAAACTATTCTTAAAATTTATCATTTACGAATAAATTAGCAAACAGGATAAATTTTAAAAGATTTACTGAAAATTCTGTAACGACTCGCAAATTATTTTCTTAAAGAAACAATGTACAATGTAACAAAATTTGTTTGATTTTTTATTTTTATATTCTTAAAAAATTTCATATACACTTCCTTAGTTATTTCAAATTAACTAAGAAAACCCTTTATATTCTAGTTTTATAATATAGAAATTATGGAGATAAAAAGAAGAAAAATATGTGATATTCATCGAAAATATAACATTCCAATTTAAAAAAAAAACCATTGTTCACTTATAATATTAATTTAAATAATAACACTAGAATGTTATTAAAACAGCTTTAAGGTATGTTCACATTTCAAGACTACATAAAAGCCCAGCGGGACTTTAAGGCTAGCATTCCTGCAAAAAAATTTTATTAGTAACTATTTATTATCGTCTATTATGATAAAAAAGCTATCTTTAATAAGAAAATCTTCATTACTGAATTTTTGTCAATGCGTGAAAGACAGTCACGTATCTATTTATTTATATACGTCAGATGGCTTCAAGTTGATAAGTCTGGAGGCGTTTATTAAATGTAACTGTAGTCTTTTACAATCACGGATAATTTAAATTGCTATGTAATTTTATAAATTAGTTTCTAATGAACGAAAAGAGAAAATGACCTAAAAATTTTCTCTGATCTTATCACAGATAATTTCAGAACGTTTCTCTCAATATCGTTAAAATTTTCTTGCTGTATCTTTGATTCCCATTTAAATAATTATTGTACCTAGTTACTATAATTACTTATGAACACTGGAATTTTTTTATGAACATTTTGTTTTTCAACACATTACCTTCAAAATTATAATTTTTAATTTTTGTAAAGTTCCGTACCACAAAAGTTAAACGGAAACTTTTTAAGATCACTCACGTGTCTGTAAAAGCCGTTTTCCTTAGAACAGTGCATTTTACGCAGAAACTTAAAATTTGGCATTTTAATAAATATAATATTCCGCACATACCTCAGTAACCAACATAGCAAAAAATATTTATAATGGAAATTTGAGGAAAGAGGCAATTTAAGTACTCAATTTTTCTTTTAAGTCCATGTATACTGTGAAAAAAGGCTGTCATAATTCCAAACAAAATTATAAATTAAGTACTTAAGTACTTATTCCTTCACTTGTACTATGAGGCCTCTCTTCTATTGAAATGTAATAGACATTTTAAGACTCCAGGATATTCGTAATTGTTTTTAGTAATTTGGATGAATGAGTGTGTACAAAATGCATAATATTTATACGACCGTAATATTATTACCGCCATAGATCTTTCAATATCTATTTGCAGCCATAGATTCAATTTCACCTCAATATTGCAACATGGTATCTCTGATAATTCCTGA
The DNA here is from genome assembly GCA_039881145.1 of Druceiella hillmani. Lineage (NCBI taxonomy): Eukaryota > Metazoa > Arthropoda > Insecta > Lepidoptera > Hepialidae > Druceiella > Druceiella hillmani. Next base: position 36,590,884 of record JAYKKI010000008.1, read on the forward strand.
AAAATATGATTTTAATTGAAAGATATACAGACAACAAATTAATCCAAAAGTTACGTGTTTTTTTCTGAGTTATGGAACTCTAATACCCTAAGGGCAAGTGATCATTTTTATTACGTATTTAGGAATAGTTAATAAACAATAAAATCAAATGTTACCCTATGACTTGATAAATTACTTTAAATTCGTGCGATATGTATTTACTCCAATTCCAGCAATGAATTAATCGCTCCATATTATCGAGGATTTTAAAATTTCTTTGCCACGCTATATCAAAGAACATATCTAAATAATGTGATGCATACTTCATACAAACCAACAGCCAATTATATACCTACAATATACCACCAATTCCATTTATTAGAAATAAATCCCTGTAAACGATGAGATGGATATTATTCCGTGAAATTTACATAAACATTATTTTATTTCTCGAAAATGCAAGAAACCATATCTTGCATTGAATGATATAAAGCAAGCATTTATATACTACGTACAAACGTAATCAAAGTTCCTTTTTTAAATTTTAAAATTGATGTTTTGGTCTGCTCATTTGTCCCATTTTGCTGTACTCTGTTCTAGTAACTTAAAACTTTCTGAAAAAGAGTTTAATGAAAGATTAAAGCCAACAAATACACGCTTAAATTGTCATTATTTTTTTTTTATATAAATACGTAAAACAGTATTTCATCTTAAATTAAATTCCGTTGTTTTTCTGATATGGTATTAATAGGTTTATAATTATATAAAAATTGAGCTTTATAACACTTGGTTTCCTCCCTTGCAACAAAAGAAGCGAATTAAATATATTTGGCGTTTATTTTATAGAAATACATTATTGAAAATTTTCACAATTAAATGAAACTACGTGATATAGTATTATTTCTACTTTCTTTAAGTTCTTCACCACGGCCTAAGTTTCGTTGTATTACAATATCTTCAGGTGGGCTATTAGCAAATGATCTTTGCTAATAGCCCACCTAAAGATGTTGTAATACAACGAAACCTAGGTCGTGGTAAAGAACTGAAAGAAGGTAGAAATAATATTACATCACGTAGTTTCATTTAATTGTGAAAAGCAGCGTAATTTAATAAATTATTTTCACTACGGTATATTAATTAAGAAACAGAAGCAATAAAAATTAGAAGGAAAAAAATTTAAAAAATGGTCAGGTATATTTTTAATTTATAATCTATTGAAAATTAAAATGGGAAAAGCTGTCTGCAGTACATCTATTTTAAAGTCGAATTAGGGATGTAATACATATCCAGGTGTTTAATAGAATATTTGATAAAAACATTTGATAATATACACATGAAAACTATTTGGGTTTTATGTACAAAATTTAATAAAATATTTAATTCTAAGTTATAATACCTTACTAGGTGCAACATAGTATATTTCATTATGTAGTTCCTAGTTATTACATTGTTAACCTACAATAATCTAAATTATGCTATTTATCCAAATAATTTTGAATATAATTGAACTCTACCATGTTACAAATCTATAAAATAAAAGTGCCTATACACTAAAAATACCTTATAAAGAATTAATTGATTTTCATGAAAACGTTGATGTAGGACGTTTATTTATGTTTTTATCGCAGAAAAACGACTAATATGGGAAAATTTTCAATGTTTTATTGCTTAAAGTTTATTACAGAAATAAAGATATACCTTACATTGAGGAGATGTCAAAAAGTGGAAAAATAAAGAAAAATATTAGCCCTCTTACGACTTTAACGATATGGTTATTCATTGTCTGACAATTTTATGTAAAACATAGAAAAACGGAAAAATCATGTTTCATAAAAATTCAAGTAAATGACAAATTAAATGTATAATAAAATTAGATCATAGAGATTCTCTGAAAATATTTTGTGTATGTCGTAAAAATTATGGTTTAAACTATCATTGTCTTAAAATAAACGATCCCAGTAATATCTGAGTTAGTCAAAACAACATACTTTTGTAAAGAATTAATCAAAATACCACTATTTTTATGGGAGTATGTTTTTAAATAGTTTTTTAAGAATTTCATTAGTAATTTTGTAATTTATGGCCCAATAAAAAATTTAATTATTTTAAGTTATGAAGCAAATAAAATTAAACGAATAAGAGAAATCTAACAAGGACATAGATCAATTCAAGGGAGATTAGAAATATTAATGGATCGTGTTTTTAAAACGTTTATTAGTAGATCGTGTTTTTAAAACGTTATATTATTTGGTTGAAAAATTTAAATTATTTCACGATTATTTATGAATTGGTTGCAAAAATTAGTAGCAGTAAAATTGATGATATGTAATATTTTTCTCAGATGTTTTCCATTTTCATATCACTACCCGCTCTCCATATCAATCCCTTCATGATGGAAAAATGAAAAGAAATTCAAATACTTTGACTAGCAACCACGATGAAGTTAAAGAAAAAGACTACGCTGCGTCACGAATCTATTTGAAATCTAATTTATGCTTCTCTTACTTCACCTAATGTTTAAAAATGTTTATGTCTTAATTTTTAATAAATTTTGTGCCTAGTAACCTTAACAAACCAAATTGAGTTTATACCTAAATTAATTGTCATATGACCGTAAGATCCAAAAATTATTATCATTTTTTTTTATTGAAAATTATTTCTTTTATTTCAGAATTGTTAATACCATTTCAACAGTTAATTGTATTTTCAAAATTTTCAATATTTGTTAAATGTATTTCTTTTGCGTTTTTCAAATAAGGCTTTGAATGATAATGATATTTGTACAATTTTTGAGAGCGACTTTATCCAAAGTAAAGGGTAAATATTTTTTCCAAAATTTTAATATAATATCATTTTAAATTAACTCAAAATTTTAATATGACATCATTTTAAACTAACTCTGAACTTACTACTTTTCCTTTAATGTTAATTGTACAATTTTTGGAGCGATTTCTACCAAAACTAAACGATAAATAATTTTTGTTTAAAATGTTAATTCAACATTATTTTATATTGACTTAGTTTTTTAGACCGCTAGACTCAACTTTTATTTTTCAAAAAAAATTAAAAATGTGATGAAATTATTACTTTTGTATGTAATGTTTACTACACAATTATCTACAGCGATTTTTACCACAACCAAACGATAAATCGTTTTTTTCAAAATCGTTTATATAACATCATTTGACATTGAATTTGTTTACAATAATTTACTCGACGAATTTTTATACAAGATTAAAAGTGAACGTGTAGTCGACAACATTCAACGAATGTCATTTAGAACGCGTTATACATGACAACGCGTTTTACACAACTACCACATTAAATTTTTAGCACGTTTTACGCGGTAGAAACTTATTTTTTATTGAGGATGAAATTGTTTTTAAAATTTTTTTCTTGAATTAAACTGGTTCATGTATTATCTAATTGACATTGGGTAGTAAATTCTTTTATCTTTTTCATTTATATTGATGTCTTCTTATTACTAACTATTCTTATTACTGACTATTCTTGTCAGTTAAAATTGTATTTATAAATAGAAGATGAAAAGTAATTAAATTTGCAACATTTTTTCAAACATTTTATTTAGAGCAAAATAAATATTTCTCTAAAAATAAAACAATTCCATGAATTGCGGTGTAAACGAAAAGAAAATCTAAACTCTACAAGAGAAATTGTTTAACGTTTTTGTCTTCCCGTCAAAACGCAAAAGAACAAAAGATTTTCTTTGTCCTACTTTAAAATATTTTAGGCGATACAAATATTAACCCGACTCTAATTCAAGCGATGTATTTTCCTTTCTATCGATTAGACCCATAATAGATAAGAGACTCCAGTTTAAAAAATTTGTTTTGTAAACAGTATGGCTTTGTTTGTAAACTGAAAATTGCTGAAATGTAATTATGCAGGTGGTTTTACTTCCGGCAATAAATAAGTTAAAGGTTTCTGGGTGAGAAGAAATTTCTATCTGCGAGCTTTAGATGTTCGTATTAGGTACACAATATCAATCGAATGAAAGGCAATATTACAAGCCAAGAAAGCCGTAAATTTTAATCGAATATGATATTTTCGCTTTGTATTGCAATATCTATACAAAATAAACTAAATTAAAAGTCTGTCAGTATTATGTCATATTATTAACCTCTAAATAATTTTCACCTTCATTTACCAGCTAAAGATCTTATCAAAAAAAAGCAAAAGAATCGGCGTGACCAAGAATCACGCCTGTCATTTGCTCTCAAAACTAAAACTAATGATGTACTTTAATTAACTTAAAAACTAATTGATTTTTTTTATTTTCATCACTCTACAAGTAAACTAAAGGATACATTTAGTTTTAGTTAAATTGTAACGTTTTTTGTTAAATTTTAATTAAAACTAAAGATAACTTCCAGTTTATGTTTAACCTTCAGTTTATGTGTAGAGTAAAAGTCATATGATGTAAATCAAAAATACAATTAATTTTTAAATGCGTAACTCGAAAGTAATTGTATTCTAACTCTTTATTTGTATGTTCCATAATATTCGTTGACTGTAAATACCTCTAGACCTATAAAAACAGATTTAAAAATTGATCATGTCTACGCTTATTTAAAAATATGTGAGGAATGGTAACGTTTAATTTTTAACTAAATACTTGTCAGGCAACTGATTAATTTGAATCCAAGAACATTTTGCTTTTCTGTTGGTAAAAAATTGTTGTTTTAAATTTAATTTCGCTGAGTAAATTTTAAAAATATGTCACATTCATCTGTCTTGATTAAATAGCTGCTGTTATTTTACCTAGACTCAAATATAATCTATATTAGGAACGTTTTGCCACGTCGCGATCTTGTGATATGCAAATACTTAAATTGAATATAAAAATATTTCACGTTGCACTAATAGAAAATGCTTATTTGAATATGAAAATATACATTTTCATTGCATTAAATGTGTTCTGAATATTCATGAAAAGCTACGACGTGGTGAAACTATATTAAAATATTTTTTCTTGGTAATTTGAAAAATATTCATCTTGTGAATTAATTTAATTTAGGAAAATAATGTTTAATTTAGGAGCTTCATCTCATTGTGCTATTTGTGGCCTTAAATCCTTCTTGCTCTCCTCGGCTAAAATTTCAGATAAATGTTTTCAAGAATGTGAGAAGTAAGTTGAAATATATTCTCCTTTTCTTGAAAAATATTTATGCTGTGAATTATACGTTATATTTAACCAAGGGGTATTTGATTATGAATTATACGTTATATTTAATCTACTCGTCGTTGGATGACTTGTGACCTCAACTCGTTATTGCTCTCTTTAGGTGAAATTTCCGATAATTGATCACAAAAATGTGAGATGTACGATCAAATATATTCTCCTTCTCTTGAAAAATATTGATGCCGTAAATTTTACGTTATGTTTAATTGAGGGACTATATATAATTAGGTGACTCACGACCTCTCTTTATTTCTTACTTCAGTTAAAATTTGCGATAAATGTTTATAAAATTGTCACACGCACATTGAAATAAGTTCTTCCTTCCCAGCAAAGTTTTAATGCTCAGAATTATACAATAGTTTAACTAAGGAGCTTCATCTACTTGGATGAGGTAACCTCAACTCGTCATTGCTCACTTCAGATTAAATTTACAAAAATATAAGACACACGTTAAAATAAATTATCCTTCTTCTGTGAACTATTTATGTGGTAAATTAATTATACATTGTGTTACCAAGGGGATTCGTCTAACAAGATAAAGTGTGATCTCAACTCGTTATTGCTCATCTCAGGTAAAATTTGCGACAAATGTTTACAAAATTTTCAGACGTAAATTGAAATAAAGTCTCCTTTCCCCGGCAAACTATTAATGCCGAGAATTATACAACATGTTTAACTTAGAGGCTTTATGTATGGCACCTGACCTGGCACCTCAAAAGAAAAAAATGAGACTTAATCTTTTGCGTAAAAAGAGACTTAATCTTTTGAGTTTCAAATTTATTTCAATTTATTTATAGGAATTTTTTATAGTCAGTGTCTTGAAAGTATTACCTCAAAACGTCCATACATGCAAATATTTAACTTTGTCAAAAACATGCTTTTATCACATATGCATTAAATAGACTTTTGGTATTTTGCGTAACAAAACTTTTATTCTATAAATCACAATAGCTCTTGACATCAACAAGTTTTATTACATTTATCCATTAAAAATGAAACAAAGAAAATGTACCATTAATTTAAATACTTGCATTTATTGAAAAAATTATAACAAATGCATTTTAGAACCCAACATGTAATGGCTTCCTTGTTTGATATTAGTCGTCATACCGCCACGTAATTGACTAATTGACTAATTAGAAGTGAATCTCGTTACAAAAAAGAGTTGACTTGTATCGTTGAATAAGATTTAAATAACTCTAAAAAATGTCTTACTACTGCTAACAGATTTAATTACTAAAATCCTTTGGAAATATTCAACAAATGTAATAGATATGTAATTTAAAATAAAGTATAATAAATCATTGAAATTCCTTTTGAGATAATTATGTAAAGTTATGTATTATGAATTTTATGTTATAACATTTTTAAACTAAGTTAAACCTTGAATTGTCCTGTTGGTGAGAGCATACCATTGGTTCAGTTGGTTGGAATAATGGTAATGAATTCTAAATCAGACGTCAAAACTATGGGGGTAAAGAGAATAAATTGTATTTTAATCCAAAGTTGGTTAAATCGTTTTCTCTCCCCTAAAATACAGATTAATCAATAGCGTTAAGCTCATTTTAAAAACAAAAATAATCGACTTTTGTCAGCAATTTTGCTTAAATTTATTGATCAAGTCTTAAACACCGTATTAAAACTTTTTATTACATTTTCAAATTTAAAATATAAGAGTAAAATGTAATCTCTAATATTTTGTTTACATTTTCGTTACACAAATTAAAATTAGGTATAACCACGCGTCTTTTCACCCGGCATTCTATCTTGCAATTAAAATTTGAGCACAAAGAATAACGATTAAAAGCGGGATAACACTCCATATCTTACGGTTTTCTCTTTCACTCACTTCGATATCACCCACGTAAGCACCACATTTGACTCAGCACCGCCTTCATCAATTTCTATCAATAGAAGTAAAGTTTTGAAAATTTCTTCATGTTCAAGAATTCCAACTAAGTACATATTTTCAGTATTTTATATTATTCAGTACGTTCTTTGTTCAGTAGTTGTTTAAAGTCGGTTAAATTTTGTGATAAAAAGTTTTATTTTCTTCAGTTTTAGTACTTATAACATCCTATCTCAATCAGAATGCCAGGAATTTACCAAGAATTTAATGATGCCTCATTTATTGGAATCGAGACACGCAACGCGTTCATATATACAGGTCGAAAATTATATATCTACCATTAAATATAATAGTTGCCTCATTCTGTTGCATGTACTGTATACACTTACCTGTTGATTTTTTTACTTTCTCGCTTACGTAAATACAAGTCAAACAAATCCAAACCCACTAAGTTTATTTCTTAAAACTGGGGGGTTGCTGTCACCAACCTCCGGCTTTATCATTAGACCCCGGCTAGCATTTGTGAGCAAAGGACTTTCCAGAAAATTAGCACGAGCCAAAAGTCAATGAATCTTGAACTGGACATAGCATGTGATTGAAGTGCTTATAGAGATATATCAAAAGTGAGTTCAAACTTGCTCTGAAATTACCTTTAGGGGCCTTATTCTCTTATCAGTTGAAGACTTCCTAAGGATATCTCCTGAATATATGATTAAGTCTTGCTCATAGTCATACCTACTCCTTTTTTGACGTCGGTTAACAAAATCGGTTTTATTAAAATTGTTTTCAGTTCATCTTCTTATGAGCAATACTTTTGTTTTCCATTCACATTAAATCCATTTTTCGCGCATTGTCGATTTTCTGCATATCGTCATCGGTTCTGGGAAATCGTAAAACATAAGTGGGAATGAATTTAGAACTTGCTCACTGAAGTAAAAATAATTGAAAAAATATATAAGAACAGAATTCAGTGCAGAAGGAATTTTCAATACTAATATGAAGATGCAATTGCAATAAATTGCTTTGTTGGAATAAATGCTGATTTTGGGAATCAAGATTCCTAGGAATACCCGCGAAGATTGTGTAGTCTTATAGAAATATGTGGGAAATTCTTTAATTCTATTCATATATCTTGATTCATTAATAGGTACAAACCTTGTACTTTATTGGTTTTTGTCACAACAACAATTTCTTATTTATGGAATAGGCAAGATTGTCACATTAATATTTTGATATTTCAAAATTATCATCGTCTTTTACAATATTTTTATCTTCGCTACACTTTTTACATTCCTGTATGTAACTTAGAAATAATTAATGCATTTTTAGACTGGATATTTGTAATATTTGTTTTGACTAGTTTAATTCACACTTAATTGAATTATCCTAAAATAATTTTTACTATACCTCAATAATCAAAAACCCGTGGTCAAAAAAAAAAATAAACCCGTGGTCATTACATAATTCATACAAGCACAGTAAGCAATCGGACTTGGGCTGATTGATGATATACAGAATGCTTTATCTACTACCATCGCACTTAACAATTCCATTCCATGTGAGTTCCATTTCATGCAAATTTATAATAATTTTTGTTTTATTCTTTAATTTAAATCATAGAAATAATTTATAAAGTGGCAAAGGGCACATAAACAACCACACCCTCTCCATGCCGCACCCAGACTGCGGACTGACTATATGGCGACAGTAAGAAGTGAATGTAAACATTGCTATGTTTCTCTAAATGAATATAATTAATGAATATAATAATGACGAATGATAAATAACAATATTACCTCAACAAATTCCGAAAAAAATGTTAAAGAGAAATACTGTAACCGTTTATTAATAAAATTTTATAAGGCGTTTAGACTAAATATTTCAATTAATTTCTTCAGACATGATTTTATTTGTGGACATTTCTTGTCATTACTTTATTATAAAGTTACACTGTGAAACAATTTTTACCTGTAACAATAGATTTACTAATGATGTTATTATACATGGTTGCTATACTGATATATACATAATTCAATTCAATTGACTTTGTTTTTAAAAATACCTTCAAAACTACCTTAAAATACTGCTGCTTATTGGCAATAAAAATACCTTCAAACCTAACTTAAAATACTGCTGCTTATTGCCTGCTTATTGGCAATAAATAACTAAGTTACTTGTTTTTGAAGTTGGTACCAGCCCTGTCGGCAAACTTAAAGAAATTTATAATTTAATTTAAATTATAATGTAAATTTGAAACCTTTTAATGTGTAACCTAATAATGTTAAATATGAAATAGATACCTGGATATATTTGGCGTTAATTTTGTGGAAATTCATTATTCATAATTAAATGAAACTACGTGATGTAGTGTTATTCCTACTTTCTTTAAATTATATAGAACTTAAAGAAAGTAGAAATAATACTATATCACGTAGTTTCATTTAAATGTGAATTTTAAATTTGTTTAAATAGATCGGCGGTAATGGCAGCGACTTCAAAAATAATTAACTTAGTACTTTATTGCTAATAAATAAACACCTATTTGGGTAATTTTTTTTATTTTTAGTACCTACTTTTTCAAAGATATTAATAATTATAGAGATTAATCATATTAATAATTCTACTGTAATTCACATTAGATTATATTTTTCTTAGAATAGTGTAGTCATTGGCAAAAGCTAATATATGGATAAGTTTCTCTATGTCTAAAGTTGATTATCAACAACTCACAGAAACAAAGCAAAAGTAATAGCCACGAGTGGTTAATGTTAGCCGTTGAGGAGTTCCGATCTCCATATCCGAAATGCAATAACAGATTTTGCAAAGTAACCAGTGCCGTTTGAAGATTTCCGTACTCTATGTCCGAAATCCAATATCAGATTTGACTTACTACCATCCGTTAAGAAATTGCTTTATTCATCTTCAGAACTCCTCATCAGAATCTGACCTGGTCGACGGTGCAGTTATTTTGTAAAATAACAACGACTAATAGCAAATATAGTTAATCACCGTTAATTTACTAACATCCGTTAAGGAGTTCCATTGTTCGTCCTCAGAACTCATCATTAGATCCTGATCTGGTAAGTAGTGTAATTATTTTGCAAAAGTTACAAATACCCGTAGCAAATATCTTGAATCATAGTTCATTTACTGTCACTTGTTAAGAAGTTTCATCGTTTATTTCTGGACCTCTCCATCAAATCTTCATCATATTTAAATGAGACTACCTCTAAAGTATCCTCTTTCCAATAAAAGATTCATCCAAATAGGTCCACTCGGTAAAGAATTATCGTTAAACATTTATATAAAAAGATTCCGATGAACTGAAAAGAAGTCGGTTACAAATTAATACAATTTTTGTAGACCGGCCTGGTAATAGGTTTAGAAGTAGGCAGCAGTTAATATTTTATTTTGAATTATGTCCGCCAAAATCTTATTTATGTATACATTTTTATTTACCTACTTTTGATGAATAATTGATATATATGGTGGACTTATTGCTACGAACGCAATCTCCTACAGCCAACGAGAAGACCAGACCAGACCTGCTCGATGAATATGACCTTTATAAATTTTGTACTTAAATCAAAATATATTTAAGATTTCTTTTGTGATTTCGGACGAACAGATTTAGAAGATAAATATAATTTTTAAGATGTATACTATGATTAAAGATAATATTGCGTACTCACTTTTGTAATAAAAAAGGTAAATTTGCTTTACGGAATAAAACTTTAATAAGAATGAGTCAAAAGTTAAATTTGCTTTATGGAATAAAACTTTAATTAAAGACAATATTGCGTACTCACTTTTGTAATAAAAAAGGTAAATTTGCTTTATAGAATAAAACTTTAATAAGAATGAGTCTGCACAAAAGATTAATAAAATAAAAAATACATTTTATAGTTTTTGTCCCATTGTTTACAGTTTCAAAATTATTTCTAGTTTAAAAAAAAGTTAAGAATTTTTCTCTCTTTTCTTTCTCAAAAATTATGACACAGGTTAAAAGAAAAGTTTTACTGATTGTCGGTTCTACGTAAAACAACTTGTAATTTTATCGTTCCGAGTAAAAAGGGGATAAAAATATTGACCCGTGTGTTTTTTATTAATTTATTACATCTTTAAATAAAAGTCAGCAAATATATTTTATTGAAATGTTTAGAAGTTGAATATAAAAGATAATATAAATAGAAAATAACCAAAGTAAATTTTATGATACTGCAATTTCAATAAATGTTCTAGTTAATGAAAATAATTTTCGTAAATTCAATTGCAAGTCCACCCTACTCGAGAAATACCTTGATTGAAAATCAATTCTCAGAAAACAATACAATAGAATTCCATGTAATATTATTTTATTTGTCTCTAAAATTTGCCACAACTTGTATTTATTACTGGAAGTTAAATAATTCGCGTAATTAGTCACCTTCCAGTATTTCACAGTTTATATCCAAACAAACCCATAGAGTTTCAATACGAAGACCTTTAGATGAAGCACTTATTTTGTTAAATCTTTAATCGATAGAAAGTCAAAGAGGCTGTGCCTTTCCCAGTTCAAAGTGGAGTAAATATTTTTAAAGGGTAAACAATGCCAAATTAGTACGAAGGGTATCCTTTTGTCTTTGCTTTGTGACAAAAAGTTAAAAGCATTAAATGCTTTCTTTTTTCAGCGTTATATTTTCCTTTCCGTTTTTCTTGCAAGTAAGGGATTTCTTTTTATATTCAAAGTTTTATTTCACACTAATTTAAATGTTTGAAGAAAACTCTTTGTAGACTCATTTCTTTTTGTCCGCAATTCATAAATACGTTATCCATCCAACAGCGGTGATGAACTCTTTTGTTTGTTATTCTTTTTCGTGGGGCTTTAAATTCATTATTTCTTGAGTAGTTATGTCTAATTAGAAAACAAGTTCCGAAAAGTATGTGATCCAAAAAGTAACCTGTTACAATTAACAAAATGTTCTTCCCGAACCATTCAATAACAAACTCAAAATAAATACATTAAATATTTAAAAAAGATTATCAGAAGTTGACCTTTCAATAATACCAACATCTTCATAATGGGAAATAAATGTCGATATAATAGAAGCCGGATTAAAATTAAAATAAATCTTTAAAAAAAAACACACAATTAACTATAATCAATAAAAAAACACAATTAATTTTGGTTCGTAATCACGCACGCACGCACACACTCACATATATACATGATCAAAGAATCGTCTACTTCTTCTGCGTTAATAGTAAATGGGATCGAAGTTTTTACAATGTTACTCTCTAGTAAAATTCGAAATTGTTGTCCTCTTTCAATTAGACAACCTTTTATGATAATAGCTCCATTTTTGTTACGATACATCTTATTTCGTATAAAACCAAATATTGTTGAAGATTCATTTCTAAGTTATATTCAGCATGTGATTTAATTAATTTAGATGTGAATATAGTTCAGAAAGTAGTTTTTGGTACTTAAATCTTTGACTCGTTGAGAAAAATGTTTTTAAATGAAGCAAAATTCAGAAGTGATAATTTATATAATTTAAGTAAAATCGTAAAAACATTCCTTTAATATTTAAAGTCACTTGAAACATCTGAATACACGGTCGTGCATTATGGCATGCAATATATTAGCTAAAAATAAAGTATAACGATAAGGACTCTAATCTCTTAAGCAGGTTAGTCAAGAAATAGATTTCCTGAAAAGAAATAACGACGCAGACAAACTGTATAGAGTAGAAGTTATGTCGAAGACGACATGTAAGAGAACCTCATTTGAAATACAAAATTTCCTTTTTGTGCGGAAAGTTTGGACTTATAGAAACAAACTAAAAATAAAACGCTGAAACACCAAAATGGTATAGAAAGAATTTAAGGATTTGTTATAATCCTAAATATCTTAATCCTAAAGTAATACCTGGCTAAACGAACTACAAAATCAGAGTAGACTTTTTATCCTGGAACAGATATATTTTTAGTAATTATAATGAAAATCACCTCATTAGAGATAAGATCGTGAATACAAAATATGCATATACATTAATATAGAAGGTGTATAATATCGTCTTGATTATACAAATAACTGTCTTGATTGAAGAATATTTTAGCCGGAATAATACCACCTTCTGTCCCTTTAAAGCGTGAGCGAAATTATTGTTCAAAGGTAATGCATAATTTGATATATCTCGTACGTAATGCAAATGTAATGAATAATATATACATGTATATATATATATATATATATATATATATATATATATATATATAAATTGTGTGATGATTTAGAAACATAGATTTTTTAATAATGGTTAATTTATTTTATATAGCCTGTCATATACCAAATGTTGTTTTGTACTGATCGTTTACCTCTGACATACGCATGACGTGCAGAAGATGCGAAAGTTCCTCGAAATAATTCTATTGGAAGACGTGATATCCCGATACCTGTGTCAAACTAAATTGGAGCCATCAATAATTTAATAAACTCAAATGGGCCAGTACTCATCCAGACCAGTACTGGTCCATACCAAATCCTTCAACGTCAATAAAGTTTGATAACTCCATTTAATATGCACTACATAATATTTGGTCATAAAGGAACCCTTAATAAATGTGAAATCGCATTATATGTTATCTATAAATTATATATGCATAGATGTATATATGCGAATTGTAATAAAAAAAGCGAACTATCTTAACGAAGTCATAAAAGTTTATCATAAAAGGAGCATTCGAATTTAAAATAAAGATTTCGTGTGATTTTTATTATTTAACTTGACCGTGATTAAAATTGTAGACTTTTTACGTCAGTTTTAAATTCCAAATATAACCTTACTTAAAACAAGAAGATTTAACCGTTACAATAATGTAAAAATTTTCTTTATAAATCGGCTTTAATAATAGTTTTCTCAACTAACGCGAAATAGATGCGAATTTAATGTTTCCTCCATTTTTAAATTTATAACATTGTTTTTGTAATCTAAATTTTTGTTGATATTAACTCCATTTTTCATACACCGTTAATAGAAAAAAACGTAGGAATTATCTGATATTTCCTCGTTTTTCATGGTCCACGAATTGAAGTGAAGAACACTGAATTGTAGTCAATGCATGAAAAACAGTCACGTTTCTATTTATTTATGTGCGTTAGGTGGCTTCAAGTACATAAATCTTGAGGGATTTATTAAATGTAACTCTAGTCTTTTGTAATTATGACTAATTTAAATTATTTAAATTGCTATATAATTTCATACATAAGTTTCTAATGAATTAAAAGTGAAAATGACGTAAAAATTTTCTCTAAAATTTTCACAGGTAATTTCAAAACGTCTTTCTCAATATCATTAAAATTTTCTTGCTGAATCTTTAACTCCCATTTAAGTAATTCTAGTACCTTGTGTGTAGAGTGGAATTTTTTTATAAACATTTTATTTTTAAGACCTTTTCTTTACGATTTACCTTCAAAATTATGATTTATAATTTTTTAAAGTTCCGTACCTCAAAAGGAAATTACCTCAAAAAGGAATTTCTAAGATCACTGACATGTCTCTCTCCGTCCATAATAGCCGTTTTCCTCAGAACAGTGAATTTGACGCTTGAAAATCGAAAACCGTATTTGACCTATGAAACTTAAAATTTGGCATATTAATAAATATAATATCCCGCATATATCTCAATAGCCAACACACATAAATATTTGTAATGGATATTTGAGGGAAGGAGCAATTTAAGTACTCTATCTTTTAATTCCATATATACTGTGAAGAAAGGATGTCACGCCATAATTCCAATCAGAATTATAAATTAATTCCTTTAGTATTTTTTCCTTTACTTCCTACTAAATTTCAAGACTCCAGGATATTTGTAATCGTTGTTGTTTGTTTTAGTAATTTTGATAAATGAATCTACACAGAAATGCATAATATTTATATCTACCTGTCGCCATAGACCTTTAAATTTCACCTCAGAGTTGCAAAAATAATTCAAGAGTTACGTATTTTTTTCCGAGTTACGGAGCCCTAAAAAGGGCAAGTGGTAATTTTCAGTATATATTTAGGGTTTGTTAATAAAAAATTCAGTCAATTATTACTCTATGACTTGATAAATTACATTAAATTATCAAGTCATAGAGTATTACTGATCACGAATTTATTATAATTTATCAAGTTATTCCAGCAATGAATTAATCGCTCTATATTATCGAGGATTTTTCAAATTTTCTGCCATACTATTTAAAATAACTAATAATAATCTAATGAAATAATGTGATGGATATTTCATATAAACCGGTGGATAATTATATACCTACAATATACCACAAATTCCATTTATTAAAAATAAATCCCTGTAAACTATGAGATGGACATTACGCCGTGAAATTTACATAAACATTATTTTATTTCTCAAAAATATAAGAAACAATATCTTGCATCGTACGATGTAAAATGTGTTAATACAATGTATAATCAAGCATTTATACACTACGTACGAACATGCAATTAAAGTTCCTCTCTTAGATTTTAAAATTGATGTTTTGGTCTGCCCATTTGTCCGATTTCACATCTAAAACAATTAAATATCTCAACAGAATATAGAGTTTATTATTAGCTTAACGTTTTCTGTACTCTGTTCTAGTAACTCAAAACTTTCTGGAAAAGAGTTTAATGAAAGCTCAAAGGAAATAAACGTAACGCATTTATATGTGCTTAAATTGATGATTTATTTTTTTTATATAATACGTTCATCTGGGATTAAATTCCGTTTTATGTGATGTGGTATTCGTAGGTTTATAATTATATAAAAAACGAACATTATAATACTTGATTTCCTCCTTTCTAAAAATATTGTGCTCTTTATTTGACGTAAATTCACAAAAAAGGAGCTCATTTAAATATAATATGTTTATAGTACATATATATATATATATATATATATATATATATATATATATATATATATATATATATATATATATATATATGTATATATATCAATAAATGTATATATATACTATTTGTGTTTTAAATACGACGTTGTAAAATAGTATATTTCATTGTTAAGTACATAATATTACATTGTTAACATGTTTAACCTACAATAATTTAGATTAGGCTATGTATCCAAAAAAATTTGAATATAATGGAACTCTACCATGTTATAAATCTATAAAATAAAAGCGCCTACACACTGAAAAATACCTAATAAAGAATTAGTTCATCTTTCATTAAAATGTTTATGTGTGAATCTTTCTTTATGTTTTTCCACATAAAAACAACTAACGTGGGAAAATTTTCAATGCTTTATTGCTTAAAGTTTATTACAGAAACAAAGGTATATCTTAGATTTAGATGATGTCGAAAAGTAGAACATTTTTAAAAAATATTAGCCCTCTTACTACGTTAACGACATGGTTGTTCATTGTCGCAGACAATCTTATGAAAAATAAAGAAAGAAAAACAGACAAATCATGTTTCATAAAAATTCAAGTAAATGGCAAATTAAATTTATACGAAATTAGATTAAATTTAAACATAGAGGTTCTTTGAAGATGTATCGTTATGTCGTGAAAATTATGGTTGAAATTATCAATATTTTAAAATAAAGGATCCCCGTAATATCTGAGTTAGTCAGAACAACATACTTTTGTGAAAGAATTAGTCAAAATATCAATAAAATTTTTAGCGAATTTGTTTTGAATAGTTTCGAAAATGTTAATAGAACTTCATTTTATATTATTAAAAATTACTTGTATTTTTTGTAACTTATCGCTGTAGTCAGATAGAAAAATTGAATCTTAGTTATGAAGCAGATAAAATTAAACGAATAAGAGGAAACTTATATACACATAAATCAATTCAAGAGAGTTTAGAAATACAACTGAATCGTACTTTTTAAATCCTTTCATTTTATTTGGTTGAAATATTTGAATTATTTCACGATTTCATTATTTATGCATTAGTTGCAAAAATTAGAAGCAGTAAAATTGTTGGTATGTAATATTTTTTTCCAGATTTTTTCCATGTTCATCTCACTACCCCCTCAATCCCCCAATCAAAACTCAATCCCTCCATGGTGGAAAAATTAAAATAAATTCAAATACCTTAACAAGCAACTGCGATGAAATTTAAAAAAAGACTATGCTGTGTCATAATTCTATTTGAAATCTAATTTATATTTCTCATACCTCCTTATTTTTTTAAAAATTTGCATCATTGTAATTTTCAATAAATTTTGTGGCTGTGTGTGTGTGGTCTGGGTATCTAGCCCAGTGACCTTAACAAACCGAATTGAGTTTACACTTTAGTTGTCGTGTGACCGTAAGATCCAAAAATTGTTAACAATTTTTTTAATAATAATTATTTTTTTATTTCCAAACCGTTAATATAACAGCATTTCAACAGTTTGTAAAGGAAAATAATTTAAAAAAATGAAAACACACCATCATTCTTGTCGCTTACAATTTTATTTATATATAGAAGATAAAGAGTAATTAAGTTTTAAAGATTTTTTTAAACACTTATTTTAGAGTAAAATAAATTATTTCCTAAAAATAAAATATATCCATGAGTTACGGTGTAATTGGAAAAAAAATCTAAACTCAACTAGACAAATTGTTTAACGTTTTAGTCTAAACTCGACTAGACAAATTGTATATCTTCCTGTCACAACGCAAAGACAAAAAGATTTTCTTTGTGCTACTTTAACATATTTTAGGCGACACAAATATTTACCCGACTCCGATAAAAGCGAAGTATTTTCCTTTGTATCGATTAGGTATCCATAATAGATAAGAGACTCCGGTTTAAGAGATTTGTTTTGTAAACAGTAGGTCTTTGTTTATAAACTGAAAATTGCTGAGATTTGATAAATTAAGTAGGTGGTTTTACTTCCGGCTAATAAATTTGTATTTGCGAGCTTTAGGTGGTCGTATTAGGTACAGAATATCAGTCGAATGAAATGCAAGGAAGCCATAAATTTTAATCGAAGGTAATATTTTCGCTTTATATTCTAACATCTGTACCCAATTTCTGAATAAAAGAAATTGAGTAACTCATATTCGGTTATATACTCGTAATTTGACAAGTACACCCAAGACGTATTAAAGTGTTTTTAAGTTATCATCTTTTACAATAAAAATAAACTACGTTAGAAGTCTGTCAATATTATATCGTGTTTTTAATCTCTAAATTATTTTCACTTTCATTTACTAACAAAAGGTCTTATCGAAAAAAAGCAAAGTAATAAGCGTGACCAAGAATCACGCCTGTTATTTTGCTCTTAAAATTAAACTAGTGATGCACATTAAATAAATTAAAAATTAGTTGTTTTTCTTTACATCAAATGAATTTAACTCTACATGTAAACTGAAGGATACAGTTTTAGTTAAAATATAACGTTTTTAGTTAAATTTTAATTAAAACTAAAGATAACTTTCGGTTTATAAAGAGAGAAAAATTCAATCAAGAAAAATATAATACATAAAAAATCAAGAAAAATACAATACATAAAAATAGCACATACAGTTAAATATTCTCCATAAAATTCAGTTCTATTCTAAGGAATTAGGAGTGTATTTTAGAATGTAATTCGATGTCATGGGATGACAGGTATTGGACTTTAGGTTTGAAGTATGAATATATAAAGGGATTATTAGTAAATTATGTGCAAAGTATAGAAAATTCGACATAATATGCAAAACATAGAAGATACAGGATCCGAGCACAAATTTATAAACAATTGAATCGTGACCGATGGTTAGATATATTATCAAATTTTTAAGCAGTAACATGTCTGGAAGACACAGGTTTTGAAGTTGTTCCAATTTATTTAGCACGTGTTCATTTAGATTAGAATAACACATTTCCGATATCAAGAATAGAAAGAAATAAAGTTTCACATTTTTCACAAGTTTAAATTTATACATTGCTTTAAAGTGTAATGAAGGTGTTTGAGAGAGTGTATCTTGAAGACAATCTGACGTCTAACAACATTGAGATATGGGTCAGTTAGTAGGTCAAAAGTTTTTACAGTTGAAGTAAGAGGGATAACATAGTCATTAAAGAATAGCTGTGGTAAATCAGCTATACATATTTTGGACAAAATTTGTGACTGCCAATAATGATAGTCTGTGATTTAATTGGGTTAATCAGAAGACGCCATAGATACTAGCTCACTTATTGATCAAATATAGGTCTGCACTTAGTTTAT
The DNA here is from genome assembly GCA_039881145.1 of Druceiella hillmani. Lineage (NCBI taxonomy): Eukaryota > Metazoa > Arthropoda > Insecta > Lepidoptera > Hepialidae > Druceiella > Druceiella hillmani. The sequence continues at coordinate 36,610,116 of JAYKKI010000008.1, forward strand.
CAATGCAAAAAAAAGTTATTGATACTAAAATGAGAGTATATTTGAAGATCTTCACTATAAGAATGATAGTTGAAGGAGAGTTGTTTGATTATAAGATATATAAAAAGAAGTGGAGAAACATACCAACTTTTCGTACACCAGCAACGAGACTAGTCTACTTTGAATCATTTTTAGAAATGTTAAATGTCTGTTTACAGTCACGAAGATAGGAGTTGAACCAATCAATACATGTTGTGACAGATTTAATGATTTAAGCCGATGTATGGAAACGTCAGTCTACGGAGTTGAATACGTTACTGTAATCTAGTAACATAAAATGAATAGTTTAGCATATTGTCATTGTAGAGCTTATTGTAAGTCACTTTTAGCAGTGCAGTCAAAGTATAATGCCCTGACTTAAAGCCAGATTGCAGAAAGTCTAGTAAATTTTGGTATTAAAAAAAATTAATAGCTGAGAATGTACAGCCCGCTCAAATACTTTTGGTAATACCTAGTAATAATAAAGATATAGGTTATAAGACTAAGAATGTACAGCCCTTTCAAATACTTTTGGTAATACTGATATATAATCTTTGGATTTACTTGTGGTAGACATGCGCTTCTTGCGTTCACGAAGAAAAGTAGAGGTTAATTTAAAAGTATTAGATAGGGCAGGAATGGTGGGTACTATAATGTAAATAATGGGAGCGAGAGCATCAATACTTGGAACACGATTTAATTTTGAGAAGATTATTTTTTGTTTTGATTACTGAAATTTTCAAAATGATAAATTGTCACTGAGCGGACAGGCATTAGCAAGCCCATTGCCACGTCTAAGACTGCAGAGGTAAATGCAAAGAAAATGTTGAGATCATTGATGTCGACAGCATATTGCGTTATCTCATGTTGTTTACCGATACCGAAAATACCTAGAAATTTTCAAATATTCGATGATGTACACTCGGTAATATTTTTCCTAATCCAATCCTTTTTTTAAATTTCTGCATATTGGCAATAATATATTTCTTAATATTCTATAGCTTTCTCAGCGAAGTGGAGCAGGGTCCATTTTATGATTATATTTGGGTCTACCTCGTTTCTGTATGAAATATTTTATGGAATTTTTGAGCCGGAGAGCAACTTTTTCTTAATTTTATTCCCCATGGTGATGCATGTTTGTTCATCAGGTTGAAAATTTCAGAGGTGAAATTCTGGACCATGTCATTCATTCACATTATTCTTACACGAAATCGCACCCCAATCCACAAATTATACATTTTCAAGTAAAGGCGACCTGTTTACTCGACTAAAATTATGGCCATATATTATTTTAGACTTTGGACTCTTTAATAGTTAAGAAGATATAAATGGGACCATGATAAGAAAAGCCTAGAGTAGCTAGTTGACCTTTGTTAGCACAAAAGTTGTTATTCGATATGGCAGGAAAATAATGACAAGATTCAGTGTGGTATATGGAAAAAAACTTTAAAAAGGTTTGCAGATGTCAATATATCACAAAACCGATTAGCTCTTAGGCCATATCTATACAAGAATTTATTAAAATTTGCCAATAATAAACAATTCGCATAAGACAGATTTAAGGTTTCAATAATTTCACGAAAATATTTTCTTCGCGGTAGCCAGCACAGGAGTAATTAAGATACAGTATATACATGATATTTGCATAAACAGAAATTAAATTTAGCCTCCCCTTTAAAGTTTTCTGTAACTGTTTACTTTCAATATTTACAAAAAATATCTATCCGGCAAGAAGCCCATTCGTTCATTCCTGATTTCATCAAAATATTTATTTTTAGACATTTGTTTTCTTTTTTTGGAAACTTTCAAATTCCTTTTTTAATTCTTCTTGCCGGTTTTGGTTTCTTGTTTAAAATTTGCTATTAAAAATATACCTTTTCTTTTTATATGAATAAATATGACATAAGGTTTATTTTGGGATTTACATGTAAATGATATTTCGACCAAACAGACGGACTTGGAAGTTAAATGTAATCCTTAATGTTTATACTGCCATTAAAGACAATATTGCTTACTCATTTTTGGAAAAAGAAAGTAAATCTGCTTTGTAGAATAAAACTTTAATAGGAATAAGTCTATACAAAAAATGATTAAAACAAAAATTATATTTTATAGATTTTGTCCTATTATTCATAATTTAAAATAAAAGTTAAGTATTGTTCTCTCTTTTCTTTCTCAAAAATTATAATTAGGGTTCAAAGGACACTTTTACTAAGTGTCGTTTCTACGTAAAGCAAGATCCATATATATTTATTAATTTATTACACTTTTAAATAAAAATCAGAAAATATATTTTATTAAAATTTTTAAAAGCATAATATAAAATATAATATAAACAGTGCGTATTATTTGACGTTATAAAAATACAGCTCAGTAAATATAATTCAAATTTAATAAACCACTGGATAATTAACTTCTCAGGTGATTAAAACTTAATTAAACTGCAAGGCTATTAATTATAAGATATCTGTAAAATTACCAAAGCACATTTTATGATACTTCATTTTCAATAAATTTTCTAGTAAACGAAAATCATTTTCGTAGTTCAGTTATATCTCCACCCTAACCGAAAAATACCTTGAGTGAGAGTGAATTCTATGAAAACAAAAGAATGAAATTCTATATAATAATATTTTATTTATTTTTAAAATTTGAATTTTACATGACTTATATTTATTACTGGAAGTGAAATAATTCGTGTAATTAGTCACCTTCCAGTATTTTACAGTTTATATGCAAACAAATCCATAGAGTTTCAATACGAAGACTTAGATGAAGCACCTATTCATTAATTTTTTAATCTATAGAAAGTAAAAAACGCTGTGCCTTTCTTATTTCAAAGTTGGGTAAATATTTTAAATAGGATAAACAATGCCAAATTAATACGACGAGAATCCTTTTGCCTTTGCTTTGTGACAAAAAGTTAAAATCATTAAATACTTTATTTTTTCAGCCTTATATTTTCCTTTCCGTTTTTCTTGCAAGTAAGGGATTTCTTTTTCATTCAAAGTTTTATTTCACGCTAATTTAAATATTTGAAGAAAACTCTTTGTAGACTCATTTCTTTTTGTCCACAATTCATAAATACGTAATCTATCTAACAGAAATGATGAACTGTTTTGCTTTTTATTTTTTTCGTGGGGTTTAAAATTATTTTATTGAGTGGTTATATTTAATTATAAAACAAGTTACAAATATGTAATCCAAAAATTTAAATAATTCTCTTTTACCTAACTGTGTTTTCTTCCGGAACCATTCAATAAGGAACTTAATTTCAGTCTATTAAATATTAAAAAATGTTATCAGAAGTTGACTTTTTAATCATACCATCATTTTTTAATGGGAAATAAATGTCGATATATTTAAAGTCAGATAAAAATTAAATAAAATTTTTAATAAAAAAAGCACAATTAACCATAATTGGGGTAGATAATTTTGGTTCATATCTAGGTTTAATCAATATATGTAATTGGGTTTGTCAGAAGCAGAATTATACTTGAATTAGCAATTTATTTTAATGCATGTTGGACTAAGACTATTAAGCAATTTTGTTGAGGTGCTATGTATCCAAATTAAGTGACTTAATACCAGTTCTCAGTGACAAAATTAGTAAACTTTCTTTTTAATATTCTGTTATAATTTTACTATTATCTGGAATTTATTCAAATCATATGAAGAAATAAACAACCGGTTACACCAGATCGACCGCTTCTTTGTATTACATATGAAACTCCTCGCACGCGACCGTACTGATACCTTATTTCATTTTAAACATCTCGTGGAAATAAATGTTCCAAGCTAATTTCAGGACTAACATTAAACGACTATTTATATATATATATATACATATATATATATATATATATATATATATATATATATATATATATACATGAGCGAAGGATCGTCTAATTTTCCTACCGCTTTATTAGTAAATGGGTTCAAAGTTTCTTCTATGTTCAACCCTGGTAAGAGTGAGAATGGTTGTCCTCTTTCCATTAAACACAACCGTTTACGATAATAGCTCTCACAATTAAATAAAACTACGTGATGTAGTATTATTTCTACTTTCTTTAAGTTCTTTACCACGACCTAGGTTTCGTTGTATTACAATATATTCATATTTTCTAATACAACGAAACCTAGGTCGTGGTAAAGAACTTAAAGAAAGTATAAATAATACTACATCACGTAGTTTTATTTAATTGTAAATAATTAATTTCTACAATATTAACGCCAAGTATATTCGATAATAGCTCTATTCTTGTTGTCTATTACCTGTGATTTACATATCTTACTTCGTAGAAAACCAAACATTGTGTATGATTCAATTAATGTAGGAGTGAATATAGTTAAAAAAGTAGTTATTTGAAGTATTTGTTAATAGTACTAAGTCTTGGACTCGTTGAGAAAAGAGCTTTTTAAATAAAGCAAGATTCATAATTTAAGTAAAATCATGAAAAATAGGTGTTTAAAATATAAAGTCACTTTTGAAAAAATCTCAATAGACGGTCATGCATTACGACAGCAATATATTAGTTAAAAATAAAGTATAAACATAAGGACTGTAATCTCTTAAGCAGATTAGTCAAGAAATAAATTTCCTGAAAAGAAATGACGATGCAGGCAAGCTATATAGAGTAAAGTTTATGTGCAAGTCGACATGTAAGTCATTTTAAAAAGTCATGTTTTTGAGCGGAAAGTTTGGACTTATAAAAAGAAACTAAAAGTAAAATATTAAAACACCAAAATGGTATAAAAAGATTTAAAGAAATTGTTATAATCTTAACTATCCTAAAGTAATAAATGGCTAAACAAACTCTAGAATTACAGTAGGTTTTTTATCTTGAAACAGATATATTTTTAGTAATTGTAAAGAAAATTGTGAATAAGATTGTGAACATAAATATCTACGTATATGAATAAGATCGTGAACATAAATAAGTATGTATATTAATAAAGAATGTGGGATAATATCGGTTATGTATCTGAATAATGTAGTGAATATGTATGTGAATAAGATCGTGAATATAAATATGTACGTATATTAATAAAGAATGTGGAATAATATCGTTTTAATTATATAAATAACGTCTTGTCTTCATTTTAAGAATGTTGTCGCCGCAATAATTTCACCATTTTTCCCTGTACCGCGCAGCGAAACTGATGTTCAAAGCTAATGCATAATTTGCTATATCTAATACGTAATGCAAATATAATGAATATTATGTGTATAAATTGTATACAAATTTTGTGTGATAATTGATAAATAGAGATTTTTTTATTTATTTTTAATTTGTTATGCCTTATCTAACAACTAATTTTGGACAACTAAAACTGTTGTATTTCATTACACGTTAGAAAATTGTAATATCGGTTAATTTATTTTATATAGTCAGTTATAAACGAAATGTTGTTTTGTACTGATAATTTACCTGTGACATACGCATGATGGTCTATTGAAAGACGTCATATCCCGAAACCTGAGTCAAACTAAATTGAAGCCATCAATAATTCAATAGACTTAAATAGGCCAGTACTCATAGACAGGCCCATATGAAACCCTTCAACGTCAATAAAGTTTAATGACTCCGTTTCCTATACCCTGCATAATATCTAGTCCTAAAAAAGCCCTTAATAAATATGAAATAGCATTACACGGTATCGATAAATTATATATTCATAGATGTATGTTTACGAATGAATTTCAAAAAAAGCTAACGACTTTAACAAAGTCTTAAAGTTATCATAAAACGAGGATACGAATTTAAAATAGGGATTTTCTCTAATTTTTTATTTAATTTGACTCTCCATTATAATGGCAGAATTTTTTACGTCAGTTTTAAATTCGAAATATAACGTTCCTTAAGACAAAAGGTTTAATCAATACAATAATATAAAAATTTTCATTTATAAATCGGCCTTAATAATGGTTTTCTCAACGGAAGCGAAATAGTTGCGAATTTAAGGTTTCTTGTAATCTTTAACTATGCAAGGTGCAATTGTAAACTTTTCTTGTAATCTTTAAGAAATTATCAACAAACTTTTTGTTGATAATTCCTTCATTTTCCATGTGCCGTTAATGGAAAAACGTAGGAATTATCTGATATTTCCTCGTTTTTCACGCTTCCGTAGTGAAACAACGAATCCTAATAATTTCTTCGTGTCTGTCTCCTACACATTTACAATTACGATAATTACTTCATTATTGTTCATGGGAAAATCGAAATATATAGTAAAATTTCTAAAAAAAAATGTAAAATGATAGGAAATTAATTTTTACGGTTCCGTTCCTCGAAAGAAAAAATGGAACCCTTATAAGATGACTTACTCGTCACAGAGGTTTTTCTCTGAAACCGACATAAAAATAAGATATATTTACTCGTATATACCTAGGTAACTATCAGAAATATTCATGTGAAAATTTTAGGAGAGACGAATTAAGTAATCAAATGATGGTTAGGACATATTAACATATCAGATTTAATCACAATCAACCACTCGTTTAAAAAAAAAATTTTTTAATATTTTCTACGGACAGAAATTACTTTTCTTACAATTTTATTATACGTAAATATAATTACATGTGTGCATCAAATTTCTTTTTTTCAATTGTTAATCTTTGTTTAAGCTAATTATATGATACTTAATGATACTTAATCATAAAAATTTTTTTTTTCATAATTTCAGATTACACATATATCAAATATATTCTAAAAAATATGTAAATATGTTTCCCATGGTTTCCAAAACTATTTAACATAAAATTAGGAAAAAATAAGGTTTTAGAAACCTACACAATGGTTGTAAAAATTGTGGCGATTATCTTAGACCTTTATTTTTTAAATAGAACAATTCTCTTAAATATTTACAGTGTACGACATCTTTGCAGGATGAATTTTACTCGTGCTTGACAGGTTTTTGGTGTTATTTTGAGAGAATGACAATACGATACAAATATTTGTCTATCAAAAAGTATTCTTTCTATGATTTTGTTTACTCTCTTTTACACAATCTCTTAAACTAAATTTAAAGTTACTAAAATAACTATGTAAGAAGTAGAAATATTCATTACTAGTAACGCCCACGGTTTCACTCGCCTGAAATTTGGAATAAAAAAATATTTCCCTCATATTTTGCTCTTGATTATAAACTATCAACATATCAAATTTCATCACAATCAACCACCCTTTTTAAAAAAAAAATTTAAATACTTTCTATCCACAGAATTTACTTTGCTACAATTTTATTACATTTATATATAAAAATATTTACGCATTTGTGAAACTTCGTATTAACTGATATCAGTATATTTGTTACTCATGTCTTTAAAATTATAAAATTGTACGCGCAAATTTTCAGACTGCAAAATCATAGAAATCTTATTATATGTAAATATAACTTCAGGTGCTTACGGAGTAACTCCTGAATTCCTCCTAATTCAACTATAAAATTAACAGGCAAATCTCAATTATTACTTTATAACTTTCGTTTCATATTTTCCTGAAACTGTCTGAATCGTAAATGGGTAGATTGGATCTAATTTCATGAAAATGTCTGAATCAAAAATGGGTATATTGGACCGAAATCATATTTTCCTGAAACTGCGTGAATCGCAAATGGGTATACTATATCTAAATAGGAGTGTGTACACTTTTAGCGAGACCATCATAATTTTTAGGGTTCGATATTTAAAAGGGAAAAAGGAACCCTTATAATATCAATCAGGTGCGGTCGGGCCGTTCATTTTCTCTCACCATTTTTTCTCAGAAATCGCTTGACATAAAAACGTGAAATTTTGTATAGTAATAAAACATATTACCCACACATATATCAATAGATAAAATGCACAAATTATATTTGGGAATTTTAAGGGTACAATTTTCAAGGCTATCGTTTGAAAGAATTTTAAGGGTCTTTATCTATATACATCATATAATATATAATCATATTTTGAATCTACAAAAGATACGGTTGGCAATAATTTCATCATTTTCCATAATCAGATACGATTTTCTCTGAAACCGTGTCACCTAGAGTCTTGAAATTTAGCATAATAATACATATTATTAACTAACCTCTTTTGCAACAACTAATATTTTAAAAATATTCATTTATGAATTAAAGAGAAGGTAAATAAAGGTCTTTATTTTTTAAATTTTTTGTATTAATAAAAAATGGAAAAATATATGTTTTAAATTCTTTGCTTTGGTAAAATCTAATTAGGAGATTGAGAAAAGATTGTAGTTATTACACCAGATCTTTAATTTTTTCTACTATCCATCATATTTTACGTCTGCGAAAATATAGTAAGCAATATTGGGTTACGAAAAATTAATATTTGTTAATAGTTTAATAGAAATATTATGTAGCCTTAAATGGTTAAAAGTGTGTAAAGTTGTACCGAAGTGCAAATTTTACTCGTGCTTGGCAGGTTACAATATAGTGTTTTTTGTTTATAATTACACAGAGATCGCGGATTGGTCGAGTAATAATATTACTACTATGTACAAAACGTCGTTTTATGGATGACTTTGTTTAACGCGTTTTATCTAAAATGAAGATCATTCATTAGAGCTTTTGGATAATTTTTTTTTATCATTTCCGCACTCCAAACATGATGTACGAAAGTCGAAAATATCTTAAATTAAGAATAATTCATACTAATTATATAAAATGGAAAATATATCTGGTGAAAATAGATCAAAGGATGTTAAAACCGGCTAAATAATTCATACGTACCTATTAATTATGATTTATAATGGTTCAAATACAGTCCCAAATTTTTCCGTAACTTATACAAAATAAAAGCTCAATAAATTTATTTTCTACGTTAATTGATTGGTAGCCATTTATTTTTATATTTTATAAAATCATGAGATGGAATATTGCAGAATTCCATTTGAGTCGATTTAAATATATTAAGCATCGTTTTGTGAGAATCAGTAGACGTTGTGCTGGATGAAACTCTGGTGTTAGTGTTTAACTTTTCCAATGTACTCTAAATAAGAGTTAAAAACATAGGTGAGCGGCGTGAACTAAATACTAGTATTTAGTTCATTGAATTTATACGTGAAGTAACTTTTAAATTAGTTACTTCGAAATTTGCAAAGTTTATATAGGCATTTAAGGTTTTGATTTAATTATTATTAAATATTCATGACGATAAGTGACATATGGAATTTATATCTAAAGTAGTATTTGAGAAATGATATTTGGAATATGTCAACCTAATTACATAATTGACATTTTGGTGTTCATTCAACCAATGGAAGCTACAAGAAATCAAGGCATCATTTGTATATGTTATTTACTACGAGTATATAGCTCTCTAAAGAAATTTTGAGACATAATGTAAGTAGTGAAAATAATATGTATTATAATATGTTTTGAGTTCCGCAAATTTGGACTTGATTTGATGATTATATGAAATGTCCAAAGTTTTTAAAAGGACCGTTCAAAACTACATCCTTTTATCATAAAAGATGTAATTTTGAACGGACTTTTTAAAAGATTTGGACAGTTATTTTAGTATTAAAGTTTACTCGTCGATTAAGTAAATAGTTTTAATTTTAAAATTTTTAAGATGTTCGTTACATAAACACAAAGTTATTAAACTACTAAAATAAGTTAATTAAAAATATAATTGTTATTAGCAATTTAATTATAATCTTTCATAACTAAAAAAATACGAAAGTAAATAAGAATCTTAAAAATTTAATTTTTATACATATTATTCTCAAAAAGGAAAAATCACGAATTACTGTTATTTATGAAAAAAAAACAGTGAGCCGTCACGGGACGCCTGGCAGATGTGAAACATCGTGTTCGTACAAGTAATATGCATAAAAGACAAGATTATTACAGGAACTAAATATAGCATAATGGAAAAATAAAGTATTACGAATATCTTACAGAAAATGGTGACTTTATTTAATAAACATTTATTTACAATAATACAAAAAAAAACAGTGAGCCGTCACGGGACGCCTAGCAGATGTGAAACATCGTGTTCGTACAAGTAATGCGCATAAAATACAAGATTATTACAGGAACTAAATATAGCATAATGAAAAAATAAAGTATTACGAATTTCTTACAGAAAATGGTGACTTTATTTAATAAACATTTATTTACAATTAATACAAAAATAATAAAGCACAGGTTATGTGTACCGTAGGAAACAACAGCGTCGAACTGAGTGAGGGGGGGGTCGCGTAGTCGGTTGCGCATGGCGACACGTCGCCATACCGTACACTCTACTACACATAGACTATATATATATACCTTAGTAAAACGTGGCGACCCGTCGCCACTGCAAGCGTTGCCACACCAACGATCCGGTTTATACCTGCGCCTATAGATGTTTCACGTAAAAAAAAACAAAGGAAGGAACCAAAACTTTCATTATTTATAGGGATGAAGTATAAGTCACTAAAAGATCATTAGTAAAAAGCCCCGGGCATAATGTATAATGATTTGGTTATTAATATTTTTCTCTTTGTAATTTATTATTTCAGTTTTTATTGAATAAAAATAAGTTAAAACATGAATCAATGCAAATGAACTTAAACTTATTTTAAGAATAAATTCGTGTCCGTCTATTTGCTTTTAACAATCGTTTTCTCAGAAATCGTTTAATGTAGAAACTTGAAAGGCATGATGATGAAGCATATAAACTGCCATACATTTCAGTACTTAATACTGAATCATATTCATTTCGAATTGAAGGGGCAAAAAGAATACTCAGTTTTTTTTTCTTATTTTGAGTATCATATCAATTAAAAGAGCAAAGTTAATGATTCCAAAAAAACATTTTTTTAATTTTTCTTGGTATTCTAAGAATATTAATAAAAATGTTCGCAAAAAAATATATCATTCCCTATATATTAAATGGACGAAATGAAAATAAAAAAACAGGGTTATTGGAAGTCAACCTGAAGGTTACCCAAAAACTATGGCGATGTTTCCATATTTTATAGCTTTTGAGATAATCTGATAGTTTTAAGCTTGCACAAGATATATTAGGTGATATTTTTTATGGAAATATATCACCTATATATTAATGAATAGCATTAATGTTAGAAAATAGATGGAAATACAGTAATATTTTCTTAGGATTTAAAACTATTTCATATTATCGGGCAAAAAAAACCTTATTTCAAACAGTCAACGAAGTAACTTTCTAAAAGAGTGTGTTACAACATATTTAATGCTCTGTTTTATTAAATTGAAAAAAAAATTATTTTAATTATGAATTTATATTTACCATAATTATCTTTCCCATTGATCGTCTATATAAATCCTAATTAATTAAATTGTTGTAGTTAATTTCCGCAGACCTTCATCCCAATATTTCAGTCACTTTTCAGTTTTTTCGAAACTGATTACAGTAGTAAATAGAATTACATTTTTAAATTTTAAAAATGTGATACCCATAACTGCGCAGAATTGTTAATGTGAAATTACTGTGCGAAAAGTTTTTATGTGGGTATTCTTTTCTTAAGGAGTAATTTTGAGCTTCTTAAAAGTACTGATCTGATATCTGAAAAAGACAAAAATATAAAACTTTAACAAAAGAGCTCAAGTATTGACGAAAGCAACTAGCAAAGGAATATAAAATTTTATCCAAAAATGAAAACCAAGTAACCAGTTTCTTATTTTTAAACTGTAAATTACAATTGAAAAAAAAGTACAATTGAAATTTCCAATTACTAAATACTTCCCCCTGCCTTTTGTTTATTTTGCGTGAAATAAAACCCTCAAATGACCTCGAGAAAGACCAAATAACAGTAAAATAGACTCGCAATTGAATGCTAGTTCTCTGCAATCAAGCCTCCTCACCTGCCATCCTCTCACTGTGCACACGACCGTTTCGCAGCCGTTCGAGCACATAATTTAGATTTCAATTGGATTTCTGATTTCTTTTTCAATCTCTCAATCCCACTTCCCTTTTCGTATGATAATTCGCCGCGGCAGGAATTTTCATCTCGTTCTTTCCACCATTGCCGCGTTCAGATTTGATTTATTTAAATTGCATGTTGACGTGGAAATGGTGAAAAAAGGCTTTATTCGCTATCTATCTATCAAACGCTTCAATATTTATTACTTTCAATTAATAAATATTGTTTTATAAAAGCGGCAGAGTGCCCAAAATAAATTATGTTCTAGTAGTGTATACGTTTCATTTTTTTTTCAGTAATTTCTTACTAATATTGTAAATATAAAATTTTTTTATCTGATTTTTTTATTTAATACTCTGTACTTTAATGTAATTACTCTGTACTTTTTGTAGACGTAGCGGAGTAACAAATTCATGAAAAGCACACCCTTAATTAAGCTATTTTTCATCACACTAATTTTCCACAAAAAGTCTTTCTCAGATCACTACTAAATGCCACTGTTACTGTTTTGCCTAAATTAACAATATTTTTATCGAATCATCGACTGTATATAATCTTCATACTTTTAATACACGATTTTAACCATTGAGAAATACCACATGCGCGATATAAAAATCAATCATAAATTCACAATTAAATGAAACTACGTGATGTAGTATTATTTCTATCTTACATTATTTACCATGACCTAGGTTTCATTGTGTAACAACATCTTTAGGTGGGCAATTAACAAAAATTTACTTTAGGAATTTCCAACAGCATTTAAATATTACACAAACTAATAGGAGAAGCGGGGTTTGTGCGGATTTTCTCGCTGCTTACGTTAGTGAGTTTACGATAGGGGAGAGGTGTAGTTATTATTATATTTTCGAAAATTATACAATATACAAATATTTTAGTGAGGGTAAAAAATTTAATTGATCGTATTCTATGAGGTTGTATAATAAAAATGTTCCGGTGTATGTAATAAAATTAAATGGAAGTTATTCTCCGTAATATATTTATGCAGTAGTAAGGGTATCTGATGGTTGGAACTAGGTTATTTAACTAATTATAATATCTGCCATTTTTTGTTTTCTTCTTTATTGTGTCTTTAGATGTGTAGCTGAGCTGAAACAATTTGAAGTGTACTGAAGTATCAATATTGTGTAACTATGTTATGTCCAGAAGTAAAAATACTAATCCAACAAATATACCCGGTCGTATCAAATAATAATAAAGTTTGCTATAAATCCATAACATATAGAGATAATGTATCAATGAAACTACGAAAACTCTTAACTAAAAATAACAATATAAAAAATACCACATATGCCTATAGCACCTTAAGCAACTTGGGTAAAACCTTTATTAATTATAAAAATTGCTGAAAAGGAAATAATTATAACAACGATAAAAATATCGAAATTCATATAAGATATTATTTTTTATAAAAATACTGAAATTGACATACTTAGCATTTTTGGCTGGTATAAAATAAACTTATATCGAAATAAAGTTATGTAAGATTTTCTCAGTATGCTGAAATTATTTTAGAAAATAAATGTCACTAGAGATATGGTATAAAACAAACTTTCCTTTTGTTCTTAAAAAACTTACTCTTATTTAAGTTTTATTGTTTCTTCAGATAGGCAAAATTATATTCAAACCAACTTTAAATACACCTAACTTTCGATATAAATTTTAATTGACTATGTCACCTGTATTACATAACAAATATTTTCACAAAGACTCATTTAATTCTAAGGCCATTATTCAATATTCACATTTACAAATAATTAACCCCAATATTATGATAACGTCATTATATGCCTAGAATAAGTAATGTGTGTTGCAAAGGTCGAGATTAGGTTTAAATTTTGTGTTTGGTCTTTAGAATTAATAAAGAAAATATTTAAGAAAAATTCAGATGTGTTTAAAAGTATTAAGAGTATTTCTCTCTTATAGTCGGAAGTATAGACAGAAGTAAAATATTTAGGGGTGGGTTTTGAAGATTGGGGGGGGGTGTTCCGAAGGTCGAAATTAAGTTTAAATTTTGTGTTATGGCTTTAGAATCAATAAAAAAATATTTAAGAAAAATTTAGATGGGTTTAAAAGTATTAAGAGTATTTATCACTCGCAGTCGTAAGTATAGGCAGAAGTAAAATATTTAGGGGTGGTTTCTGAAGGTTAGGAGGATGTTTCGTAAGGTCGAGAGTAAGTTTAAATTTTGTGTTTCGTCTTTAGATATAACATAAACATATTTAAGAAAAATGTAGATAGGTTTAAAAGTATTACAGGTACTTCTCCCCTGCACTCGGAAGTGTAGACGGTAACAGAAAAAATATATTACAGGGTGGGTGGGTTTAATATATACCGCATATATGGCAAATGCATTATATATTAAGCAGTAATTAATGAAGGTAAAATTTCAAATTGCAAGGTATTATTCACATTTCAGTCGATTATTGAATAAAACGTATACAAATAATCAGCTGCTCTTCTTTATGTTTAGATATTCATCAATGTGAGCGGATTTAAACAAAGATTTTGATTTAGTTAGGTGCCACAGAGAGTTCATTATGCATCGCTTCATTTGATGGAATCACTGTGAGTAACAGCTTCTTCGACCACCAGTCACCAATATTTCGATGTCCGGAAATTGAATTCTCCCCAATTGATCCTTTATTCTTGAAAATAAATAGAAATTCATAGTGCTATATAGTAGATAATCCACCATGTACTCAAATAATTGGTCGTTCATTTAGTTGAGTACGCAAAGGCGCTGTCGCGAGGAAGGATTCTACTGCAAGCGCATTGCTTGCAAACTCTTTCCAAAAAGCAACCCAAAAATGATTACTCCTTTACCAATCTGCAACAAGTGTTCTATGATTTTCCAGACTTATCTTTTCATAATATTCCGTTGATATGAAGAGCCGACATTCTTCTTCCCGGCATTTCGTCATTTATTCATTTTGTAGACAATTCTGCAATAGGAAATATACATTGCTAACACTGCCTGCTAATTTCTGACTCGTAACAGTATACTCAGCTTGCGTCGTTCAGCATTTGAATAGCTTTCGTCGAAGGTTGTTAAAAAGAGAGTAGAAGGTTTTTTCATCGGCTCTACAAAATCTGATTCAGACAAAGTACTTTTTGAGTTATACTTTAGAAAGCTCTTATTCTTACGTAACAAAACTACCAAATTAGATACATGAGTAACCTAGGGGGAACTTTTCCTTTGCCTCTGTATTAATTTGTTCTTTAGAACAAAATTCATCACCCCTTTGTCAGAATCTTATTCAAATAGACAGACATCTTTCGTACTTCGCAAAAGCAATGGCATAAAGTTGAAGTAAATTTGAAAGTTATCATAATCTAAGTTATCACAATCCACCATGTTTATGCTCCGTCATAGTTATCATAATCTCCGTCGTGTTTTATATTCTTACTAAAGGACAAATATTTTCCTTTGGTTAATTTAAGTCCTATTAATATTTTTTGGAAATTTTAATCAGGACGGAGTCAAATTCTCTGAAAGGATCAGCAAAAACTATGAACGAATTTCAAGTTTTTAGGCTTAAAGGCCATGTAATATATAAAAAAGAAGTCAACAATATCTTTTATTTATCTGTTTTAATGTATCTAATTGATATATATGGCGGATTTAATACTATAAGCGCAATATCTTACAGCTAACCATAACACCAGTCCAGCCCCGTTCGACGGGCGGCCGGGAATCGAACCCGGGTTCCCGCGAAAAGTCCATATGTCATGTGATCAACCGACTATACCACGGTGAGGATATCACTATCATTTCACTTCATTTTTATTTACATTTAAATCAAACTACGTGATGTAATATTATTTCTGCTTTATTTAAATATTGAATATAACTTTGCCACAATTTCGTAAGATATATATGTACCATACAAACTTCAAACAAAGTTAATAACCATCTCTTCGTACCGCTGAAACTTTTGAGACTATTTACTAATATAAGTTCTTTAATTCCCCTTGCCTTGATAAACAATAAGGACCGTCAAAAGTATAAATAAAATTATTCATTGAGTATCCCAGCTTTTCTATTATTAGAATATTATTTAGAACCAATAATTTTGTAAGATATTATTTAGCTGGAGCACTGAATGTTCCGATTACGTAAACGTAAAATGGACTATCTGGAAACAAACGTAAACGTAAAATAGACTATCTGGAATAGGAAATGTAAAAGGGACTACCTGGATTCAAAGCAGCATTTTTATAATCGTAAACGTAAAATGGACTATCTGGAATAGGAAACGTAAAATGGACTATCTGGAATCAAAGCAACATTGTTATAATCTGTATATTAATATAATTGACGTGGAAAATTACTTTACTTTTAAAAACGTCTTATTACTAGTAAATTTTGTCGTTTTCTAATCAAAAATTATTTTTTAAAATTGAGTTTCGCATAGCTCAAACTAAGGATATAAGTATACGTTTTTCACTATGTATTAGATTGGATGGTAGCTACATATTTCTGAATAGAACAGTACTTTTATTTGAACAGAAACTTTATATCACAAGAAATTTAATAGGACTTCTGGGGTTCCACATCAAATTCTTTAGACGTGTATTATTTTTTTTTATTTCCGGGAATGACCTATGATTCGTAATTGGATTTTCCAGTTGACAATTTCCACTTTTGAAAAATGACCCGGTGTACAATACAACTTTGGTTTGTATGTCTATCTTAGATAGTTTAGTTGTACCTCTAAGGTTCTACGTCATTTCCTCCATACGTCAATTTTTTGTCAATTTTCAAAAAGCACCTAGTTTTCTTCAAACCTTTTCAGAACCTTTATTTTGTATCTCGAATAACTCAGCAAGACCAACATAATCCTAAATTAGGTTTCTATTTCCCTTTGATTTTTAGTATCGGACTAGGTTTTTCAAAGTTTAAAATTGTAATATTAGGTGGTCACTAGGCTTAAGTAAATGTCAGATTTATACGACACATAAAAATTTAAATGACCATAATGATGGTGAAACTTCAATTTTAAAACTTGTTCATATAAAAAGTTAGTTACAAATTAAGCCACTAAAACGTTTAAAAATATTCGTCGATAGTGAGTAAATATTGAAATGTTAGTTTCCATTTTGTCTCGCTATGTCTTTATTGAACTAAGATAAATAAATCAGACGCAGACCGGAAAGGAAGCGCAAGATGAAAATTCGAACAGCTGCATATTATCGTATGAAAAAAGGCGAGATTGGAAAATAGAAAAAAATCGAGAAGTCCAATTCGAATTTAAATTATGCGCCCGAACGTCGATAACAGTTTTGCAGGATAGGTCAGAGCGTCAGATCACAAAGAACAGCAAATTTGGTGGGGTGATAAATTTTTAGTTATTATTTTATGCCGTTTCTCAATCTTGGGTTCAAATTTACTTTACGTAAAACAAATAACAACAATTTAATATAACTAGCGTGACCCGTGCGAAGTCTTCGCATTATTTATTCCATTATGAAGCTCAGATGACAGATCAAACAAATATTTTACTAAAATTGACATATAGAGGCGCAAGTATCAAAAGCATTGAGCTAAAGCGCCACTTTATTTATACGTGAGTGGATTTGAAATTGAACAAAAATTTTACCGACCGTCAATCATATTGACGTTGAGTCGTTAGATGGCAGCATTGCTGTTTTGTGTGTATAATTTTAATAATTAATTAATTTGCAAAAACAATAGCAATAATAATTTTTTTTAGTTTTGGATGCCGGTAGAGCAAGCAATTATCTATAAAATGATATATAATTTATGTGGATTAGTTGTGAGGCTTTTTCTAAAAAGGGAGTGTAACATCTTAACCTTAGTGTATTAATATATATGAATGATGATATCTTACCTAAACTTAATAGTCGTATATTTTCAGTTAAAATTAAAAATGAGGGTCAATTTGATACGAATGGTCCAATTAAAATTTACCATTTGCTTGTTCAATATTTTCAACAACGAGTGTAACAGTTATGTAGCATACATAATTCTAGTTTGCGAAAAAACATATTAACACATGAATCTGCCAGTTATTTTTAATATCCACAAGCACATAAATAGGAACTAAATGATCAAGGCTCATTATAATCAAAACGAGACGTTGATCAGTAATATGTGTTACGGTATCTGCTGGAGTGAAATAGATAGAAACTAAGACAGAGACAGGTGGCATAAATTAAAGGACTCTACACCTTAGTGGCCAAAAATAACTAAAGGAGAAAAAGAAGAAAGCGTCAGGTATGTGTCTGAGAATTCAACACCCTAATATTAATACTTCATAAATTATAAAAATATTGAATATTACTAGATTGAATATTTATATCTCGCTTCCACTACTATTCACATTAATAGTAGTAATTACCTTATTTTCCATTACTTGTAGATAGTTATTTACATTTTAAGGGCAATTAATTTCGAATGAAGAAAATACATATCACTTATCACTTAGAATTGCAAGTACATAATTATAACACAATTATAACACATATACATTTATCCGGTTTTACCTCAGAAGCAACAAAATGTCTTATAATACATGTATCTGACAGTTTTGAATTAATATTTGAATGATAATTGACACTACTGAATTAATTAATAATGAATCTTTAATTGATTATTCAGTATTTTTTATTTAATACTATATTTGGTTTTCTCTAAGGTGCCATTCGAGGTTAAATCTTAAATAAGAAGTTAGAATTATAATATTTCATTCCCTTCCTACTAGAAACATTTTGGTTTTCCTTTTGAAAAAACATTTCAACCAAGGTTTCCATTTATCAATAAAGATCCATTTCCAAAAAAAAAATTCTAATGAAAACATAAAGCCAAAAAAAGTTAATCGCCGCATGTACATGCGATTGAATTTAAGATTTAGTATTTTTCTATTAAAGACTTTTAATATTATTTCAGCTTCAACTAGGTTTGTTTTATCTAATATGCCATTAGTGAATTTAAACTTAAATAAAAAAAATCTTTGACGAAAATTTTCAGCCCGTTTTACTCGTTTTCGTTTAATTAAAAAAGCGTAATTTCAGAAAAAATCTTTGATGAAAACTTAAAATTGACAAAGGTTTTTTTGCGGTGTATATGTATGTAAATTGAAGATTGATTTTTTTCTGATAAATACATTAAATATTCAGCGTTAACTAGATTTTGTTTTATCTTATATGCCATTAGTAGTTTCATGAAATATGAGCATTATTAGAGTTCATTTCCTTTCTTTTTCCCTCTGAAGACGGTAGCGACATGATTACTCATTGAGCTTTAATCGTCGCCGACATTATAATTAATAAAAAGAAATTAATAAAAAAGTAGGTCGAAAAAAATTTAAAAGGATAAAAACAATTTTGTGTAACTTATACGACTTCAAAATTCAATGGCGATCATTTTTCAGTGAAATTATGATTACCTAACTTTTTTTTCTACTTTCCAGCTTTTTCCAATACAGTCGGGTTTTAGTTTTTATAGCTTCATTTTTATTTTACCTTTTATGGTACTTTATTTTTATACATATATTTCGATACCGAGTGCATATAGAACTTTGTGTTTTAATTATTTTTGCCAAACTTAGTTATTTTTTAGTTTTGAAAAAATGGTTAACGAAACTTCTTGTTATTTTTAAAGACCAACCGAATGAATCTTTTGGTTGAGATATGCGATTTTTTTCCAATTCTTTTTTTATTGTAAGTCTTCCATAACATTTTTGTCTTTGAATGACGCTTTTTGCATAAAAAAATGTTTCATTAATAATTATATAAATTTTGCCTATTCCTTTATGGTGAAAAACGGAAAAATAATTTCAAATACTTTTATCATGATGAGTATAAGAAAAAGGAACATGTTACGTCATAAATCTACCTTAAATCCATTTTCTATTTCCAACGTTTTGCTTGTTTTTTTATTAAATGGTACTGTTTTAGAAAAAAATATGTAAATTTAGTTTTGTGATATGATTTCGATGAGTCTTAAAGTTGCAGAATTAAGCGAGAAAGATTTATTTCAACTTTTATTGTAGAGTCAATTTTCTAATGCAAATGTATTTGAAAATTTATTTAACATGCCCCTTAAGTGACTACGTCAAGAAAAAATAAATCAAACAACCCATGACGCTTGTTGATTAGAAAACCATGTTTTTAAAATGGAGATAAAAAGTAATTATCTATAAATATTTTATTAGTACAAAATTAGTGTTTTTTTTCAAAATAACCATCCGAAATATTTAATGTCAGAAGGCAAGGGCTAAAACATTATCTTCGTTCTAATTTAACATATTTAATAGTTAGAAATATTTACCCAACCCCGAAACAAGCAAAGTATTGCGAGGACTCGCCTTTCTATCGATTAGAAACTCATAATAGATGAGAGACTCCAGTTTAAGGGATTTGTTGGGTAAACAGTATGGCTTTGTTTGTAAACTGAAAATTGCTGAAACGTGATAAATTATGCAGGTGGTTTTACTTTTGGCTCTAAATACTCGTATGTTAAGATGTCTGTGTGAGCAGAAATTTCTATCTACGAGGTGCCCCTATTAGATACACAAATATTACTCGAATGAAACGCAGTATTACAAATTAAGAATGGAATTTGTTATTTTATCTTTATATTGTGAGTAACGCGCGTAATACTCTTTGAATTTAAGAAAATCAGTAATTCATGTTTAGTCACATTATTTGAAATAGCAATCATACCGAAGACTATTTAAACAATTTTTAGTGTTATTACCTAGAGCAATAAAAATATACAAAACTGCAAGTCTATCAATATTCCTTTATGATATACGTACCAGCTAAAGGCAAAGTCGCATGACGTAAATAAGAAACTGAATTATTTTTGAAAAAATAATCCAAATATAATCGTGTTTTGAAGTTACATTAGAATATTCGATAATAAAATCAAAAAATTGTTGTAAATCAGTCGCTTTAAATTTTTTTGTGCATGTAAACCAAATTTAAAAATGTATCACATCTGCATTTATCTAACAATATGTGATGAATAATGAGGTTTAATTTTTAACTAAATACGTGGTAGGCGACTAATTAATTGTGTAGGAAGTTTGAAAAAACGTATGTTGTAAATTACACCCTATCTTTAATTAAAGACTTCATCTACTTAGATGACGTGTGATCTCACTTTGGTATTACGACCTCAGGTAACATTTTAAATAAATATTTGCAAAAATATGAATGTTAAAACAGATTCTCCTTGTTTTTACCATAATCTTAAAGGTAACTAGTTATGTAAACAACGTCAATATGTTAATGTATTATATAAGGGTGAAAAAATATCAAGTATTCTTTAATGAAACTTGATATTTTTACTATCACGTACTATATTACAAATAACAGTACCACAAAATGTGACATCGGACAAAAGGAAAGGTCCTTTTTAGTATGCGGCATATAAATTAAAAATGTCTTTTTTTGGTATGCAGTGGCACAAAACTGAATGTGGTGGATTAAGTTGTAAATGTAACTAAAATAGGGAATAATAAGTTCTAAACATATTTATTTCAGGCTTTAATCTTAGGCGAGACAATCAAATAATTAAAAGATGAAACTGTAAAGTAATCAGTACTAGTTAATGTTACGTTAAAATAACCGGATTCGCAAACAATTTAATATTCTCCACTAGGACAATCAGGCACACAGTAACGGTATTCAGTGGCGTGATGCTTTAATTCATTTATTGTGTTAATTTTATTAAATTCGTTTACGGAGTTGATAAAAAAACCGCTGTTACAAGCTATTGGATAATATTTAACTTTATTAATATTTATACTTTAATGCTATATGATCATTGAAAAAAATACCATTAGATGAAGAAAGTTAACAACCTCGTGAATTATATTATTTCGTTAATGCTCTTACTGAAAAGAACTGAATATGACAGAAGGAGTAAGTTCATATAATCTTCAGCTTTATTTAAAATTAATAAATCGGTAAACGAGAAGACACCTTGAGAAAATATAAATTATACCATATATAAAAATACTTAGATTTTTTGAATAATATATGTCAGGGATTTTGTGATTGAAAAAAATTAGTCGAGGTAATAATGCAACGCATTAATTGTAAACTGTAATAAAGTAGTTAAAGAAGCATATATTACGAATGAGATAAAAATGTAACAAAAAAAAATTTTGAAGTTATACTTCTTTAGGAACGTTATGAAAAAATGATGAAAGTGAAATTTTACGATGCGCGCGCACGATGCAACTAAAATAGACAGGATGAAGTTGCTTACAAAACACGCCTGTAGTGACTGATACTATATTCACGTTGGTAATTGATATATTTTTAAACACACAAAACGTGTTTTTCACACCAGGTATTTTTAAAAACAACTGAAATTTAACAGCGGTCCATATAGTCAGAAACATTTATTTATAAATGTATTTTATGTGTATTTAAAAATATAATTTAAGTGTATTTATTTTTAAAAAAATATTTTAAGTGTATTTATCTAAATGGGGTTAAGTCTCAGTATGTATTTGTTGGCTTTATAGATTATAAATTATTTAAAATTCAATTATTTTGTTGAATTTACATTTTAACGACCGTTTATGTAATCACACTCCAATCCTTTTGTTATATAATTTCCATTAATTATTTGCGTGCCAAATATAATTATTGTTGTATTACGACAAAGAAGTATAACTTCTAACGCGCGTGCATTAGTATACGCATTCTTTTTATTCTTCATTCATTGCTTTTTCAAATGTAATAAAATGTTACGTATTATTGAGAGCTTTACCTTATTTAAACAAAATAATGCAATTGCTTACATAAAACATATAGAAAGAAGCGGAGGAAAATGAGAAGATTCCTTGTTAAGTGAAATGTACAGCACTTTCCCAATATCAAGGAATTAAACAGCAGTAATACCGCGGCAGGGTCTTCCTGTGGTCGAAATTCGACCGTAATTCATTAAATTGTTAAGTTTGAACGTTATTCGTTTACGTAAAACTCATTCAGTCAATCCGAAATTTTAAAATTCTTTGGAGACGATTGGCTACTCCCTACGACTGCTTGACCATAGACCATTATGTGTTTAACATTGACATTATGAACCTAAACAATGAATCTTTTAATGTATTAGTAATAAATAATTTAATGCATTTGTAACGTATGTAAATTTTAGCGTTCTACACTCATTCTTCATATAAACTTTAACTATATCAAATGTCACACTCTACATACATTATTCATTCGGGTTTACATTTTACTCTTTACATATTAATATATATAAATGCAGATAAAACAATGTTTCTCCTCTGAAAATAGAAAAAATGAATAGAAAAAAAAATTGGTTTTCGTACTTTGCTAAAACAATTTTTATTTATGTTATAACCTTTTCACATACTCTTCGCTGAGACATAAATATCTTATGTTAACTTGAACTTTAAGCAGATTTGCTGTAACAGTCTCAACAACTACTACTATTCATATGTTTTTTCACCCACGCGCTAATAATTGTTTGATTGTAAATTTCCTTATGGAACATTTGATCAAAAGAAGTGCTGTACATAATAACCTCTATTAGAAGGTCCTCCTCTCTAAGCATTATCTCAATGAAAATTTAATTCATGTCGATTTAATACTATACGCACAATCAAGTAGAATACGTAAATAAGAATAGATTAAAAAAAATGTCCCTGAAATTGTAGTATTAGTTTTAATATAAGCTACAAATATTATTGCAGTGGAAATTAAATTCAAATCAGAATAATAGTTTTTATATGATACTCGAACAAAGAGACAGTCAGGTAGTAAAGTATTCTTAAAAATATATATCAGATTTAAAAGAGCAAAATATATTCAGTAATTTTTTCAAAAATATCTTAAACATTTCTCTAACTCCTCGCATAAATACAACCTCTAAATTTTGTGATAGTTATATGACAGTCAGGTATTTAATTATTTATTAACAGGATTTAATTAACAGGTACCAAACTTTACCTTCATATCTAGTATCAACGGTCATTACCTGGCTTTACCCTGGAGTGTTTCGTGAGACTAGGACTCATAAAGTATTTACGCAAACCAAACGCCACATAGGAAAGTTTTCGTATTCATTATATGCCCATTATAAATAAGTAAATTGTTTTTCATAAATTACTTTTTTTCAAAAGCGTAATTCACCGAATCAATTACAATAAAAATATAAACTATATTCTATAAATATGCAAAGCTATTATAGACGTTTTAAACTTTAAAATAACTGTGTAAAGTCTCATAAATTTAGTCACAACACTTTATCTGAATGTCTTAGTTTTTACACTATAATTTTTTTTCAATATACGCATGTTAAAGATACCCAGTTCCGTAACGATTTTGGATTACAAAAATACAATTATAATTTTAAACTTTAATAACATCTTATATAGATTCCGATGAAAGCAAGGAATGAAGGCAAACTTCAACAAATGGTTTGTTAAAAGTAAATACAAAATTCATCAGAAAATTACTGTTCACATCCTACAAGAAAATGTAACAGTAACATTGTCATATCTGCTGATTATTTAAAATTTCAGACAATTATTTCACCAATTTTTTGTGGTATTAGTTTATTCATAATAAATTTTAGAGCTCCGTACCACAGAAGCAAAATCGGAAACCTTTTAAGATGATTCACGTATGTATCTACCTTCTACCAAAACCCTTTCTCTTCGTACAATCTTGAAATTTGGTAAAACATTTATTAACCTGCACATATCACAGTCACTTAGACTCAAAAATATAATTTTGACATGGAAATTTTAGGAGAGCAAATTAAGTACTTAAATTTGTTTTCATAATTTTCAATAGTATGTTTTCAGCGATACACGGAGAAATATGCAAAAAATGTTCCCAAGCCCCCCTTATTTCCGAAATTATTTTACCAAATTTATGAAAAAATGTTTTAACGCCTACGAAATATTTAGTATAGGTAATATATTTGTGTCCCCATAGTGCAATTTTTACAGGTTTTTATAGTTACTTCATTGTAAGCACATTCTCACAGCAAACATAAAAAAAGAATCTGACTTGATAGTCAAATAATTTGATCTATTGAATTTTAAGTATTTTTAAAAACAAATCATTAATCAAATAAAATTATTTTCACCCATAACTATATATTACCATAATTGCTGTTAAGGTTACAAAAGAAAAGTATTGTGCACACTTTAGTATAACTCATAGTATATAATGGTTTAAAAAACTTTCATACACAATTACAGTGGCTCTTAGTGTCAACAAGTCATTTAATTTTTAATCATTCCAAAATAAATTATCAATTTTCTCTGTCAATATATTTATGTCGAAGAATGTCTTATTTACAGAACAAAATAAAGAATGCTATACACATTCTATACGTTAGTTAAAATCACTAAAAGAGATTAGGTAAAATCACTAAAGTATTTAGGTTAAATATAACTTTTAGAATTTTATCACGAAGCGACCGGATATTCTTGCCTTGAGTGAATTTCGAAAAGAAGCTTCCAAAAAATACAAGAAACAGGAAGACATTTTATTACATAGTGTACATGCTTCAATCTTGAAATTGTTTAGATCTAGATTCCTCCTTTTTTTGAACGAAGAACAAAAACAGAACATACTTACGTCACCGCTAACAATATATTTCAGAACTATGTCACTTTGTATTTTATCTTGGAACATAATCAGTCATGTAAAAAAACCTAAAAATATTATTTATTACTTGATTTACATTGAAATATTTTATATGGTCGGATTTTAATATTTACCAGAACAAACTTCCTGTCCTTGTTAATTTTCTTTCCTGTCTACAGCAAAGAAAATGAATTTTGTTTTAATCCAAACTTCATTAATTTAGTTTTCGTATTTTATTTAGGCATTTCCATTTTTTTTAGAAAACTAATTGACTTGCAAATATACAAAAATTCCCAGCACATTTTAATCTAACTTTTACTGAATACGATGTACGTATTTGAATATATTTTCGTTTAGAAAAAAAATTGTTTAAAAAATTAATGATTATTTAAGAAAATTGAATGGAGATTACTAGGCTCTTATAAATATTAAAAATGTATGAGCCTTATGTCACCTTATAAAATCTTCTTAGTTTACCTTAATTTATTAAGCACTAATTCTCAAAATTTAGCCTTGACCACTTTCGAAGAAGCAATTGATGATAATACAAACATAGAATTCAATACCCAAAGATAAATTTGGACTCGCAGTACGAATATTCAATAAAGTCCATAAGTTTTCTGAAGGTTAAAAGCGAAGTGTTTTGATAACTTATCTTTCTCTCTCTCGCTTTCTCTCTCTCTCTCTCTCTCTCTCTTTCTCTCTCTCTTTCTTTCTCGCTTTATTTCTCATGTAATTTACATAAAAGACATATTTGACTTAGCACAGATCTCAAAAATCTTTAAACAGTACCAGCATACAAATTTATTTATGTTTGGAAACGATATTTCACCGGAAAAATATCAACCGAATACTTTTGTTTTTGTTATTCTTTTATTTTTCAGTGCGATTCTCATTCAGTGTTTACAGTCGGTTAAATTGTTTTCATAAAAAGTTTTATATCTTTCACTTTTAGTTCTTATGGTATACGATCTTACTCAAAATTTTAGGAACTCGCGAAGAATTTAATGATTCCTTATTTATTCAAAACTAAACAGGCACTTGTGACATTTAATGGACATGAAAACATTCAATTATACCTAACTGCAACGTGTACGTATATACCTGCTCTTACTTATTTCTTTATCCTTGATGCTTCTTGCCTTTATAAGTACTTATACATATTTACATACCTTCCTACTAATGTTCTAGTTACTTCATATTATTATATGTACCTTTACATGCTTGCTGACTTTTTTACCTTCTTACTTACAGCAATACAAATCAAGCAAGTCTAAACTGAGAATGACTCGTAATGAATTTACTCCTCTCTACTAAAGAAGTCCTGTCATCAACCTCTAGCTGTATCAGTAG
The DNA here is from genome assembly GCA_039881145.1 of Druceiella hillmani. Lineage (NCBI taxonomy): Eukaryota > Metazoa > Arthropoda > Insecta > Lepidoptera > Hepialidae > Druceiella > Druceiella hillmani. Next base: position 36,637,025 of record JAYKKI010000008.1, read on the forward strand.
ACATTGGTGATCACTTCTGAACAAAGCACTAGTCAAAAAATTTAAACATGCCGGAAGTCAATGAATCTACTTCTCACAATTAGGTAGTTAGTTCTTTAACCGCCTTCAGGTGTCGATATCAGACACTGACCACCACTTGTGATTAAAGTATTTAAAAAGATCCATCAAATAAATTCACATTTGGTCTCAAATTTCCTAAAGGTAATTTTACTTTCATCAGTTGAGGAAGTTCTAAGAATACTATAAAATATATGATGAAGTCTTGCCCATATTTATAAGCGAATTATCAGAGATCATTTCTATTAAATAATACCAATAATGAAAATAAATTCATGTGTCTCCATGCTATGGCTAGACAACTTCTCTTTTTTTGAAGACTGTATTCATAATTTTATTGGTTTGCTTGTTATGACAAAATAGGTAAGTAATCAATTTGTTTTCGATAATGGCACATATGAGTGATAAAGTTAGTTAAAAGTAAAAAATACATTTTTTGAAAAACCTCTAAATCGCTGGCCGACTTCCTTAACAGAAATTTATTTTGTCACCGTTATCTATACAATAATTTCATTGTTCGAGAAATTTCATTTGGCGGTTGGTAAACGGTTTTTTTTAATACACATGATCGACCATATGATGAAGAGAAAAGAAATCTGGAGTAAAAACATTTGAAGAAATATGCTAGATCGGAATGCAATGCAGGGGACTTTTTGGCACTAGTATGAACATCTCACTCGAATAAATTACTTGTTAACATCAAAACTATCCTCTGACAACACGATTCTTAGAAATCAATACAAATATGGTGATCTCTTATAGAAAGATGGTGAACATTTTTCAAATTTATTCATACATTTAAATTCATTTACAAATGCCAGTCTTGCATTTAACTGGTACTCAAAATTATAACGTGCACTTGATTAAATATGATCAGGTTCGTAAAATTACTTTTAGGTTTCGTGTATGATTGTTTGTTATAGTAATAAATGTTTCGTCTTTTTAGGTATAGATAAGATGATGCAAATGTGTTAATTATCGATATTTTCATATTTATGAACCATTGTCGTATCCTCTTCTTTCTACTTCTATGTAATTTAGGAGAAATTACTACATTTTTGGACTAAATATTGTAATAGTTACTTTCAACTCGTTTAATCCACATTTCATTTAATGACCCTAAAGTAATAGTTACTATACATAAATAGTCATGTCATAATATAAATATACTAGAATAATCCGTACCAAGTGCAAGCGCTATAAGCAATCAAGCGGGTTTGAATCCCATTGATGAAAAAAATTATAAAAAGCTTTATTTACCTCCGCCAAACTTTTGTTGAGACAAATTTCGGGCATGGTCACATTTCGCGCAAATTTGTTTTTTCCGTTTTTATTTTTCTTTCTTTAATTTAAAATATAATATATACATTTCGATTTAGGCGTAAAATATGAAATTTAATATCGAATTCCATAAAAACAAAACACTCGTGATATGGCAAATTAAATCTCAGAAGAAATATTATATTTTACACCTTTATGAATATTTACATCACCATTTGGTTCAATGATGATATGGTAAAAAATATAAAAAATAGGTGATTTAATAATAAGTCCAATCCAAATAATTAATCCAACTTTTACGTTAGTGCTCAAATGAAGCATAAGGTCAATCATCTAATATATCTCTAACGTCAATTGAACTCTCTGCAGTGGGAGGTAGTTACTTAATAGTTAAATGACAAATAGGTAACGAATTAATTAACAACACTAACTACCTAATTATCAGTCATGAAACTTTACCTGTACGTAAACCAAAGCAGTTGATACCTCACGTTGTCCGGATCTACATATTCGTATGAGTATAACCCATAAAGCATTAATGCAAAATAGACACTATAAAGGGAAGTTTTCAAATTTATGGAGTACCCGAAATAAATAAGTAAATTAGGAAGACATAAGGTTTCATTGATTAAAATAAAATTTGTTTAAAATGAAGGTTAATTTTTAATGAAACCAAAAATAGCAAAAAGGTTTATTATTGCCGGCTATAAATATTTTATTCAGGTAAATATATTCCAACAAACATATTTTCAATGCTTATTATTATTTCATATTTTATCTTATAAATATTTTTGTAAGCTTTTTTGCTTAACAGATTTCAAATAATTATTTTCTTCTTCTGCCCTCTTTGTTTCCATTTTCATTAGTTAATCCACTTTTAATTGACCACAATTATCTATACTTTTAATTTCATTTCATGAAAGTATATGCTACATATCATTAAACAATTCATCTAGATTGTGTAATGTTTCTCTTATGTAATATACAATAAAACGATATATGAATAAAACATTTTATGATAGTTATAAATATAATACCGAATGCCCAGTGTGAACGTTAGAATAATAATTCGACAGCAAATACAAACCCCCAACACCCTCCTCGTGCCTCATCCACGCTGCAGGATATGTATGTAATTTAGTTAATGACTACTGAAACCAGAGTGTATACCTAGCGATATTGAACGTTTAAAAATAAGAACATCACATTCAATGTTTTTTTCAAACACTCCATTTAGTATCTCGTGAATGTAGAAATTAATGCGAAGGTCGCTATTTTTTATACGACTACGGCAATGGAAGGGTTATGAATGTCACAGGTGATATATGTACATGTGTGAGTTAGTTTTTTCCTTCATACATGGTTAAAACAAATGAGGTGTCCTTAGATTCTTCTTGATTCACGACGTGTCCTTAAGTGTACGTTGTGCATTCCACAGGCTATATATATATATATATATATATATATATATATATATATATATATATATATATATTTATATATATGAAATTTTCAAAACTTTAATACTAACGATAAAATAATCAGTGTATATTGTTGGATTTTGTTAAACAGTGGATCGGTAAAAATTTTGCAACTTTTCGTAACCACTATAAATTAACTAGTTTATTTAAAATAAAAGTTGGTGTTAATTGTTAGACATTTATCAAATAACTGAAATATATTTCACGAAACTGCAACTTCAAGAAACACACTAGCTATCAAAACCAATACCCGCCCTACCTGAGGAATGAGGATTACCGTGAGTGAAAGTGAATTCTGTTAAATAATTCCAACAATACATACAAACTGTGTCACGCTAAAGTTGTAATAATAAATAAAATAATACTTTAACATAAATATAAATTATGTTAAAGTATTATTTTATTTATTTTTACAACTTTAGCGTGACACACTTTGTATATATTGCTGGAAGTAAAATAATTCTGTAACATATCACTATTCAGTATTTTGTAGATTATAAACAAAGGAGTAGATTTTCAATACGAAAAACCTTTAGATGAAGCAGTTATGTTATTAAATTTTCTTCGATAAAAAGAGATAGACCCGTGTCATTTCTGTTTTAAAGTAGGATAAATATTTTTAAAGTATAAACAGTGTCAAATTATTACTAAGAGAATCCTTTTGCCCTTGCTTTTTGATGGAAAGATAAAAACATTAAATGTTTTTTTTGTCAAGCTTATATTTTCTTTTCCGCTTTTCTTATACGAAAAAGATTCGTTTTTTCATTTAAAAATTTTATTCGACGCCAAATGTTTAAAGAAAACTCTTTGTGTACTTTTTGTCTACAATTCATAAATACCTAATCCACCAAACAAGAGTGTCGGATTGTTTTATTACTATTTTTTACGTGAATATAAACGAATTTCTTTATGAGTGTTGATGGTTAATTAGAAAACAAGTTAAAAATATGTAATGCCAACAATTCTTTTGAGTAAAAGTTAAAATAAATCTTTCCATTAGTTTAAATATCCTTAACAATTTCCGAAACAAAAACTCAATTTAGGTCTATTATATATATATTTGAGACTTTTCACCAGGCATCTCGGTATTTTTCAATAAAACAATATTTTCCTAATCGAAAAGAAATATCAGTCTAACCAAAGTATTAAAAAATGAATTGAATTAGTATAGAAAAAGAGAGAGAGGAGCGGTGTTGGTCCTTTCTGTAATCAGGATACATCTCTGCTAGGAGTAAAATTGATCCAGAATAAGCCATTTTTTTTATTCACACATACCAAAAATATTCGACAAGTTATTCTAGGCTCTAGATATTCAAAATTCAATGATACGATATCAGTTCTCGTCAGCAAAATATTTGTAACATAAACACTGTAAATCAAATAAATTGAAATAATATGAAGAAACTAGCGAACGGTTGCAACAGATCGATTGTTATATTTTTATATAAATTTCATGTAACGACGACACACTGATACGAGTACCACGAGTACCGACTACTTGGAGTCGAATCCTTACGTGTACATGTATATATATATATACATGTTTACACATATATATATATATATATATATATATATATATATATATATATATATATATATCTCATAAGATTTTCTGTAGTTTTTTCTTCTAGGAGAGATCGGTATGATTTTTCTCACTCATAATTAGATTTGAAAATACAATAACTTTTCTACAATATCTACTTCAATAAATCTATTAATTCAGCTTATTCATGGAAAGAAAATATCGATGCATTTTACTGAAATAAAATGATATTTATGTTCAGTATATGGCTAAATTCATTAACAAGTGTATAGAATTTATAAAGTAGTTTTCTGAAAAAAATTATTTGTTGTGCTTTATACTATTGACTACATTAATCATGAAATTGGCTAAAAAGGAAGATCCAGAACCAGAAATCTACATAATTTACTTAAAATTATGAAAAACATACTGTGAAAAATAAAGTCACTTTTGGAAACATCTAAATTCACGATCATTTGTTACCTCTTATATGTTATGAGACAAGAATTGAGATAGATGACCAAAGCAAAACAAAATCGTGGTGGTATGATACCACGTATTCATGGAACTCTTACTTCTTAACCAGATTAATTTGTATATATCTACATACGGTAGCTAAGTAATGAGTTCTGTTTATTTCTGGACATAATAGTTAATTAATGAGTTTTATCTGTCTCTAGAGAGAATAACTAATTAATAGCTCATGTCTATTTCTGCACAAAATAACTAATTAATTGCTATATCCATATCTGCACTAAATAAGTAATTAATAGGTAATGTCTATTTCGGCACACAGTAACTAACTAATAGTTTATGTTTATTTCTGCACACAGCAACTTATTATTAGGTTATACCTATTTCTGCCCACAGTACCTAATTAATAAGTTACATCTATTTCTGCACAAAGTAACGAATTAATTGTTTATGTCTATCTCATTGCTCTAATTGCTCAATTCAGAGCAATTAAATTTTGATAAATTAATCTATAGTATCTTACCACGTGATAATAAATTTAAAACAATGGAAAATTTATTTTACATACTCCGTTACATACCAGACATTGTTTTGTACTGATAATTTACCTGTGATATACGTATGACACGCAGAAGATACGAAAGTGCCCCGAAATAATTCTAAATACGGACGTAATATCCCGATACCTGCGTCAAACTAAAGTGAAACCGTCAATAATTCAATAAACTTAAATGGAACAGTACGCTCAGACTGGCCCTTATCAAACCCTTCAACGTCAATAAAGTTACATGACTTCGTTTTCTATGCACTGCATAACATCCGTTCATAAAGGTGCCCGTGATAACTGTGAAATCGAGTCACACGATATCATTAAATTGTTTAGCATATGCATATGTATAAGCAACATTTCAATTCCAGAAGTTAAACAAAATTTAAAATATATCTGGCAAAAACTGCTAAACATGTGTTTAACCAGTCAAATAGTTCAATAATTATGTAAGACGGCTAATATTTTAAGAAACAAGTAAGTATGACTTAAAACATTTTTTCAAACACCACCGAACAAGTTTCTGTGATTTATATTAAATAAATAAATTGTTTAGCCGAAAACAAATAATTCGCAAGCTTTATCGTAGATTGACTAATTTTTCATCAGTTTTTGTGAGTTCTATATTTAAATCATATTTACGAATAAATAATATGATAGATTGGGTGTTGCTGTGTATTAACGTTAAATCAATTTAAATACGTTAAGGGTAATTTTGCTGGAAAATGTTTTGTTTTCCTGTGCTAATATTTATAAAAAATGTAGAATAGAGAATTCGAAAATTCTTTGTAATATTAGAACACCTTTTCTTGTACAATTTGCGATAACAAAGGTAAGCAGCATGAACTAAACCTAGTATTATGTTCAACGAAATTTGATATATTATGTAAATTTAAAAGAGATATTTTAATACTTAAAAAACTTTCCAAACCTGACATAAAGAAAAGGTTACCCTACTCCTATCATTGATATACATTAGAAAAAGGAAAAAAATACTTACGCATTAAAATTCATTTCCATATATAATTATGAACCAAGAGATATATATTACGCACATTATAATACGTATTTGGTCTCCATCAAATAAATCAAAACCTTAAAAAATCAAGGTATCCGTTATATTATTTGTGTTTTTGCTTCGTTTACGCAGCCCTATAATGAAATTGTATAACGTACTGGTACTGGTGGAATTTTGCAAACATGAATAAAAAAATGGAAGTTCTCGAAAATTCGGAGTGATATTTTAGACAGTCTTTTCCCTAAATACGTAAATATTTTGTCAGGAAATTCACTGCAGAATTTTAAAATTATTGAAAAATTTTACAATTTTCAAATATAATATTAGTAATTTTTAATAGCAGCATGCTCTTACATCTTTTTTAAAAAATAGGAAAATTAATAATTTTAAAAATTCAGTTTTTTATCCATATGCTCGAAACGATTAAGAAGTGAATTATTGTTATTTATTAAAATTAAAATAAAACATTAAAGAACAGAAAAGTATTAAAACAGTAATTACATAAATCTTCCATTCAAAATTGATAACTAAATTAACACTTGTCGGAAAATCAGTCACAACAACAGACACAGGCATAATCTATATATAACCATTGATCGGTTATCATTTTTTATTGTAAATTATTTTTTTAATTTTTATTGATTCAAAGGCATATTAGTAGCTAATGGGAGTGAAATTCCGGGAGGGAAAAAGTCGTTTCGGGAATAAATAGAATAGAAGAAAAGTGATACTCAGATTCCGTTTACAATGAATCGGTTATTGGGACTAGATTATATAATTATCTTGAAATAGAATATTTCTGTTCAATTTAATAACGTTTACATGAATTTGCTAGTTAAAGGAAAGGTTTTTAAATACATACAAATATTAAATATTTTAAATAACATGGAAGAAAAAAATCAAATCTCATATCGTTCGTACCATTTAGAATGGTGAGTATTTAAAATGCTATTTATTAAGTGTAAGTGTTGTTTCATGACGTCATATCCTAGCTGCTTTCTGGAGGCTAAGCGACAGGAACTAGAAGGTTAAAGATCAAATGATGGTCTTTTTAAAATAAATGCCATTATAGGTATAAACGGATGATTTCAAGGTTTTTATGGGTCGATACTACGAAAGGTAAAATAAGCGGAACCATTATAGGATCACTTTCATATCTATCTGTCTGTCCAATAAACCATCTCTCTGCCTATCTGTTAAAACCATTTCCTCTGAAAGAGCTTGTACTAAAAATATTTTAATTTGGCACGGTCATAAAGCATACAAATCCGCATATATTTGAATACTTAAAATATTAATTTAGTTATATAATTATAATATATTCCTATATATTTTTATCCAATATATTTTTCTTATTTCCGAATGTCATATCAATTGGAAGAACGACTTATATATTTTTTAAATTAATGTTAGTTTAAAATGTTTAAATGTTATTTAAAATGTTTTTAAAAATATACAAAAAGAAATATATTCCCCCCTCTAAATTATGACTCTAACCTTCATATTTACGATATTTTAATATAATATGTGTAACATGCCGTGGAAATGCTGTGTACATTACATTTAGTATCATTAGAACTTATTTTACGAGCGCCCCCAAATTTATTAACCATAAATATTTATCTATCTCTAAGCGCGTACAAAACATTGGGTAACTGAGTTATACACGTACTGTACTGGTTCATGAACTTTATTATAATTTTAATAACAACAATTTGTTCATCGTGTCAGATTTTAGAATTTATTCATAATTTCTCTTTAAAACCCCATTTTTTGCGTTTGTTTTTAATATTTTTTCAACGAGAATTTAAAATTTATTGATTTTGAAAAATGTTCGAAACGGTCGAATTAGTAAACATGTAAAAAATTAGAAATGGATTACAAAAGTAATAACACTTTTTAACTAAAATGTTATGTAATATCCAAGGCTTTGTTTTATTGTAACAATAAGAAATTGATTTTGAACACCAACAAATGTTTCATTTAACTATTTTGCTCGTCATTTGTCTGTCGTTTTTTGTTATTTAAAGCTGTTATATTTAATAATTATATTTTCTTTATCACTCCGTTAATATACACATTCTAAATAAGTAAATTGGTGCAATTAGTTTTTGTAGATCCTTCATGCAAATATTTCAGTTACTTTTCAATATTTAAATCATTTTCGACCAGTACTACTGCATCTATATAAATTATATATACGGATTTAAAAAACGCCCATACCAGTATAAAATATCTACCAGAGTACCATAATGTGAAGTTAAGGTGAAAAGCATGATATTTGAGTAAAAACCTTTCTGTTTTTATATGGGTTCCATTCAAAAAATTAATATAATGATTTTGACAATTATTTTGTTCATTTTATAACTATGCATTGATCTCAATTAAAGAAAAAATATGAGACATTACAAAACTGCCCATGAGAAATATCAATCAAACAATTTACAAATAAGTATATAAATTTATCCAAAAAGACGACCTAGCAACTAGCTTCTCTATTTTAAACTATAAAATACAATTGCAATATTCAGTTATTAAATGCTCCCTCCCCTACCTTTTGCTTACTTTGGGTGAACTAAAACCCTCACGTAACCTCGAGAAAGTGTAAATAACAGTAAAGACTCTCACAGTTGAGTGCTAGTTCTATGCAATCAAACCTCCTCACCTATCATCCTCTCACTGTGTACACGACAGTTTAACAGCCGTTCCAGAGCATAATTAAGATTTCAATTGAATTTCGGCTTTTTTTTCAATCTCTCAATCCCACTTTCCTTTTCATATGATAATTCGCCGCGGCAGAAATTTTCATCTCGCTCTTCCCGCCATGTCCGCGTTCAGATTCGATTTATTTCAATTGCGTGTTGGCGTGAAAATAGTGAAAAAAGGCTTTTGAGTTAGCTATCTATCAAACGTTTCAATATATATTACTTTCTATTGACAAATATTGTTTGATGAAAGCGACAGCGCAGTGAAAATAAATAATGTTCTAGTATCCGTTTTAATTTTTGTAACCAATCTTTCAAATTTAAAAGTTTTTTGAACATTTGTTTGCCATTTAACGTCTTTTTCAAAGTTTTGAAGAACAATAGTTTTCATCTCGGAAAAACAGTTGAATAACAGATTTAACAAAAAATATTTCTCAGGACTTCCGTAGGTAATATTCAGTAAATATATTGATTAAAATGTATTTACCGAATCGTCGATAGTTTATAATTTACAAAATATTCAATATACGATAGTAATCATTGCAAAATACCACTTACGTTATAAATTAATTTATATGGGGACAAAGTCGGGTGACAAAACGTATGCTGACTTTTGAAACCGACTCAGTGACCGTTTTATCAATATTTCAAACCGCTACTTAATAGGTTATGTCTATTTTGGCCCATTTAAGTAGAGATACTCGTCGTTATGATTGTCAGGACACTGAAAACCTGTCACACGGTCTACTGCTAATCCTGCATAAAATCATAACATTGATTTTTAATAGGGGTTGTTGTGTCCGCTGCTAAAATTTTTTTGCAATAAACTCATATATGTTTAAAAAATTAAAAGTGATAATATTCACGTTTCTTCCTCCTATTCCATTAAATTATAATTAAATCAAGATAAAAATATAATAAGTTCTATCAACATGTTAAATAGTTAAAAAAAATTAGATGTCATTAGGAAAATGGAAAAAAATAAAATTTACTGCATAACTACAGTAAATTTTGTTTTATTGCGATGATATTTACTCGTATATAAAATTTTTATGTATTATTCGGTATTATCATACTATTTTATTCAAATAATACAGCTTCACAAGTGGTATTTTAAAAAAATTTTGACTTCGTCTATTTTTCGAAATAATTAAATTTTAATTTATTACTTATGTTATGTGCATTGTATATATGTATATATATATATATATATATATATATATATATATACATAATTTATAATACTTATAAACAAAAAATAAAACAAAACTTTTATTTAAAAAAATTTTAATGAAGTTTTACGTGTCCGTATGTGCCGAAACTTAAATTATGCTCTTGTCTTAAACTTAAAGATAGCATTACTCGCGCTTGAGGTTAAAAAATTAAGAATCTTTCCATAATTACGACTCCCTTGTCAAAATTACCAAAAAATTTATAACAATTACGAGAACTCCAAAAATAATAACAGTGCTTTATTTAAAATACAAAATCGATCTTTCTATGTTTAAGTGTTCTTTCTATTCAGACTTTTCTATTCAAACTTATGTAATAAGAAAAGTCTACATACTTAATTCTTATTATTGGTTATATGGCAGTAAAGAGTTGATTTTAAATTTTTGTTGAATTGAAATACCCAAATTCGTTACAAGCGGATTTTTAGCTCTTGGACATAAGAATGCAAAAAAAGTTAAAATGGTATTCGAATTAAAAATGACACGGTTAAGAATATTAGTTATTTATTTTGAAAAAAATAAACTTTGCACACTGTTAACAAAAATGACATATTTCCGTATTAATTTACCTTTTTTTCTTTCTCTTAGAAAATCGTTCCAAATCTTAATATTTATTTACTAAATTCAAATACAAAACAAAAGTCGCTGTCAACCTGTTACTTTATTTAATGCAGCTTTTTTGTTGTTAAGAATAAAGAAAACTCTCCAAAGCCTTGTTATTTTAAGGTAGTCTTTGTATTTCCAGTAAACAAAATGTACAACCTGATAATCAAATTTCTTCGCTGTTGAAGCTGTTTAGGTATAAAAGTGAAGTGCAGACGTGAAGTTCTGAGATTGAGTGCAAAAAGAAAAAATCAAGTACCTTTGACTTCACTCGCCGTCATCTTTTTAAAAACGACATCAAGGTCAACCGTATTTTCCAGGTGAATATTTATGAGTATATTGCTGGGTAGTGTAATATTGCCTAGTATTACCAGGTGGTGTAATGTTAATATTTTGAAAATAATTTGTTACTCTATTCTGGTTTATACGTGTTATAGTCTAATATTTTAATTAATAACACATGTAAAATAGACAATTTTATAAGGGAATAATATAAATCTTCTTTCTATTTGTCGCGTCTTTATTACAGAAAATAGTGCTCATCTTAATATGACTTACTAAAAGAGCTGGCCATCTGCCACCACGCTGCTCTGTTTCCAACTTGTCTCACAGCGGCTATAATAAGGAGTACCGTGATGAACTTGAACAAACCAGACCGCTTTCGTTCTCGTTATTCTTTTTGAAACAATATTTTCATTTAATAATAGTAATGTAGTGATAAATTCAAATTCACTAATACTAGATATTGAGTATTACATATTACAGACACACGTAGTCGATACGTTTAAAAATATACATTAAAACTAATATGACGACGTTAGTCGAATCTCTATGAATGGTTACGCGTAAGCAATATTTTTGGCGTTTTGGTAGATTATAGACATTTGTAATGTCTATAATCTATCGAAACACCCGTAATGTATATAATCTATCGATTATAGACTTCGATAAATTATAGACACTCGTAATGTCTATAATCTATCGAAACACCCGTAATGTCTATAATCTATCGATTATGGACTTCGATAGATTATAGACACTCGTAATTTTTGGTGTTTCGGTAGATTATAGACATTCGTAATGTCCATAATATATCGAAACACCCGTAATGTCTATAATCTATCGATTATAGATTTCCATAATTTATAGACACTCGTAATTTTCAGTGTTTCGATAGATTATACACGCGTAAGCAATATTTTTGGTGTTTCGATAGATTATAGATACTTTGAGTAAACTTTTCGATGTTCTTGACAGCCATGTTATTAGGGCCGATTTCTTTGGTGATCGGATGCTTTTGACCTATATTTTTTCACAATTTTAACATCTCTTCAGGAAGTTTCTAAGAAATACAGCTATAAGAGAAAAACGGACGAATGGACAGGTAAGAATTTCATTTATTTTCCTTATGATACAAGAAACTTTAAAAATAAATAACTCAGACAGTAGTAATAAGAAATAGTCCCACCACTGCCCTACAGGATAAATGTATAAGGGAATTAATGAGAATTTAAAATTTCTGCTTAATTCTTTCTAATTTTATATCACTTAAATGTCTAAAGTTTAGAAACTATTTCATCATTTTGTTTGTACTAAACTGTGAGGATTTTAAAACTTGCTTTCCTTATTTCCAATTTGACGTCATTTCAGTGGCTGCAGTTGGTCACACTTCAGTGGCCAGAAGATTGTATAATTATCCCCAATGAAAATGCTTACGTACAAAATGAGTGAGGTTATACTGCACTTAGGAACAATTGTTTTTCTCTGTGATATTAGATTTATTATATACTTTGCTATGTTATCTGGTGCGTGTATAGTTCAATTGAATTGGCTTTGTTTATAAAAATAAAGATGCCTATAAAAATAAAAATTTCGTTGCTTGATATGAATTTTGGCGAAAAGGAAATGGTTGTATCGTTAAAAGTATGTAGCAATTGGTATTTTCTTTTGAATTACACCACCTGAAAATATTATTGTTTGTTTAATGTCTGACAAATTGACATTTTTGTAATTATTTTTTATTGAAAGTATCTATGATAAGACCATATATATGGTGCATTAAATTTTTTAATTAAGACAATGGAAATTTTCTGTAAATAGGTCTTACTAATAATCCCGATATATTTGATAAAATTAACCTACGGAAAAAAGAAGAAACAAAAAAAACTTTTGACAAGCTTAATACACTTTTATTTAAAAAAAACTAGGAAATAAAAAAACCAGGAATAAAACTAAAAAATCAACCCAAAAAATTTAGATAGTCGAAAGTTTTCAATTTTGGAATATCTGTATAACGGACGAAAGTTACGAGTACCAAGGATAGTGGAACCGCCACATGATGGCTGTATTATGTTGAACCAAACATAGAGATTGCTCTAACCAAAAACACCAAAGGGATTAAAAAACCTCTTTCATAAAATGTTTTTTAATTATAACTCTACATTTCCCCTAACTAAAATAAATATTTTTTAATGCAGTCAGAAATAAAACAACGAAAAATAGCATCCAGGTCGATGTTCTTATATAACAATCATGAGTGTAAGCAAGATTTACTTAAGAATTTTTTTATTTAAAATAAAATCGGTCCAAAATATATGGTATTCTGTATAACATAAATAAAAATAAATTTATTTAGAATTTTAATCGTGATGTCATTTAAACTAAATGAAAATATCGAAATATTCCTCTTCATAATATTTTAACAACTTATAAAGTATATATACCCTTAACTTTTGACTATTTTCAGAATTACATCATTTATCAATTACTTACTGGTAATTGATAAATGATATAATTTTGGATTATATAGAGCTTATATAAGATATAAACCATGCAATATTTCCACAAAGAAGAAATAAAATTTACATTTTTAAAAAGTTTTTGTTTTCTTTATAAACAAAAACCGCCTATTCAAAACAAAATGCTCATTCCCGATTTTATCAAATTATTCATGCCTCGGCTTCAAACGAAAATGCTATGGCATAAAATTTTGATTTAGGCGAAAAGTATTTTTGGTAACATTTCAGCAAATCTTTGAGAACCTTGCGATATTTCCATTTAATGTACTACATACGCAGAACACGTTAGAAAATTTTGGCATGTTTGCTTATGACAGTATAGTGCGCAAGTAGTACAAAAGTTATTGTTGTTAGTTAACCGGTGTTGCTGTCATATTTCGAGGATAGATTTTTTTATTAATTTTTGGCGAGCGATTCTTTGTACGACATTGTTACCCCTAATTCATTGTTGCTTTCAAGTTAGTTACTTATTAAAATAATCTTAATGATTCTAAACAGTGAACTATAAAAATAAAAAATAAGTTTTAGAATTTTTGTTAGATATTAAATGAAGTTTAAAATTCAACATATAAAAGTCAATAATTTTTGTCTGTATGAAATAACTTTTACCATTTTAATAGATAAACATTTTAAAACGGATTTAACGGACGGGACAAATTCTCAAAAAAACAATTACTCATTGTCCATTCTATGTAAAACCAGTTATAATTTTATCAATCAAGTCAAAAAGGAACAATAAATACACGACGATATATTTTTTCACTTTGCTACATTTTTACACAAAAGTCGCCAAATGTGCTTTATTATAATTATCAAAAGCGCAACATTAAAAATAATAAAATCAGTGCATACTGTTCAACTTTGTTGAAAGGTGAATCGGTCCTTTTTTAAAAGGGTGAAAAACATTTAAAAAATTAAGTATACAGAATATAAAAACTTTAATTCAAATATATATATTGGCCTTAATTGTTAAATACCTATAAATATCACTAAAGTGCAATTTCGATAAACACAAGAGTTATCGAAACAAATTGCATATGCCCCAATTATAAGTCCACCCTACCTGAGACATACCGCGAGTGAAAGTAAATTATCTGATTACCGTTATAAAACCTGTTATAAAGATATATATTATTATTTTGTTTATCTTTACATCTTTGCCTTGACACAACTTGTATATAATGATGGAAGTAAAATAATAATGTAATTTTTCATCATTCAGTAATTTGTAGGTTATCAATAAAGCTATAAATTTTCAATACGAAGAACCTTTACATGAAGCACTTATTTTAATAAAATTTTAATGGAGAAAAAGGGAAAGACCCTGCGCTATATCTATTTTAAAGCAGGGTTAATATTTTTTAAATATAAAAAAATGCTAAATTAGTAAGGAAATCCTTTTGCCTTTACTTTTGTAATGAGAAGACAAAAATATTAAATACTTGCTTTAGTCAGCCTTGTATAATTTCTCTTCCACTTTTTTATAATTTGGAGATTTTTCATTAAAAATATTATTTAAATTAGTAATTTAAATATTCGAAGAAAACTCTTTACATAGTTTTCCCCTACAATTCATAAATATTTAATCCAACGAACGAGAGTATTGAATAATTTTCTTACTTTTTTTGTATGAATTTGAAGGAATTACTTCGTAAATTGTTATGATTAATTAGAAAATAAATTAAAAAATATGTAATATCAATAACTCTTTACATTAAAGTTGTAATAAATCTTTCCACTCAATTAAATACTCTTTCAAAATTTTTAAATTCTCACCAGGCATCTCGATATTTTTCAACAACTTGAATATTTGTCTAATAATAAATAAATATTAGTATATTTGAAATGTGACAAAAATGAAATTAATTTTAAATTCAAAGAACGAGCTAAGCCTAGAATTATAAATTAATTTTCCTTCATATCCTAAATTAATCCGACTTCAGCTCTATTGATAATAGAATTAGCTCAGAATTAGTAATTTCTTTTGATTCAAATGGACCAAAAATATTTGACAAGTTTTTTTAGGCTCTACATATCCAAATTCAGTGACATGATATCAAGTCTCGTCAGCAAAATATTTGTAATATGAACACCGCAATTCAATTTAATTCAAATGATACGAAGAAACGAGCGAGCGGTTGCACCAGATATAGATCTGGTTTCTTTGCATTTTTGTATAAAGTTCATGTAACGACGAACTACTAATACGAGTACCGCTTACCTTGTTTCATTTTAAATATCTCGGAGAAACAATATAAGCTACTTGTAGGACTTCCTTACGTGAACCGAATCCTTACGCACATACGCTTGAACAACCATCCATTTTACCTTCTGCTTAAAAAATTAACTGAGAGGGAGGTAAAAGACAAACACCAAAACAAAACGTAATAATTGTGATATCATTAAAAAGACTAATTTTTTAACCAGATTAATCAATATATCTTTTCATATAGGTTATGTCTAACTTTGGACACACCAACTAATTAAAAATTATCTACTTCTGCACACAGTAATTAATTGATGGTTTATGTTTGTCTCTCTAAACAGTACCTATTTTTTGTTAAATGAATCTCTGGTATCTTATTGCATGATAGGAGATTTATAATTATGGTGAATTTATTTTAAATAATCTGTCATATGCCAGCCATTGTTTTGTGCTGATAATTCACCTATGACATACGTATGATATGCAGATGATACAAAAATTCCTCGAAATAGTTCTACATACAGTCGTGACATGCCGATACCTGCATCAAACTAAACTAATAATTCAATAAACTTAAATAGGACAGTACACTCAGACTGGCCCTTGTCAAACCCTTCAACGTTAATAAAGTTACATGACTTCGTTTCTATGCACTGCATAACAACCATTTATAAAGGAGCCCTTAACAAATGTGAAATCGAATCATACGATGTCAATAAATTATTCAGAATTTATATTCGTATAAACAAAATATTAATTAAATAAAATTAAAAAAAGAATACATATATATATATATAAATATATATATATATATATATATATATATATATATATATATATATATATATATATATATATATATGTATATGTGTGTGTGTGTGTATATACCGCCAAAACTTTTAAAGATAATTTTAACCAGTTCAAATGGTTCAGTACATGTGTAAGAAGAGTAATATTTTAGGGAAAAGTAGGTGTGACTTTTAATAATAACTTTAATACCGCAGGCCCAGTTTCTGTAATTTATATTAAATAAATAAATAATTTAACCAAAAACAAATAGTCCGCATACTTTTTTATCTATTAATTAATTAATTGTTCACGGTTTATTTGTGTGTTAAGCGTTGTTTTGCCAGTGTTTTCTGATTCGTTGTGATATTCATAAAATCTGTAAATTAGAAAACTCAAAGACTTTCATTGTAAAATGTGCGACCGTAGATAATCAGCAAAGACTAAATAGTAGTATTTAGAATTCACACTTCAATGAAACTACGTGATGTAGTATTATTTCTACTTGCAATAAGTTCTTTACCACGACCTAGGACTCGTTGTATTACAACATCTTCAGATAGGCTATTAGCAAAGATCTTGGCTAATACATCACGTAGTTTCATTTAATTGTGAATAATGCAATTCCATAAAATTAACGCCAAATATATTAAATAGTAGTATTTAGTTCAATGAATTTGGATATGTAAAGTAACTGTTTAACTAGTTACTATATAATATAAGTTAGGACGGAATTTCTAGAAAATTCGGAAATATATTTTAAACATAAACTAGTTTTAAGTCGAGGTTTAAGTATTTTCAGTACTTAAAAAGACTAGGTTTAAGTATTTTCAATACTTAAAAAGTACTGAAAATTTCACGATATTCAAATACAATGCTAGTTATATACCTTCGTAGTTAAAAATACGATACTTTATAGGAATATTACGAATTCTGTCTTTAAGACCTACGTTGAAAATGATTAAAACATGAATCATTGTTATTTAAAAAAAAAACAAAACAAAAAGACTAAAAATATTAAAACTATAATAACTTAAATCTTCCATACAAAATTGATAATCAAATTACGACCGATTGAAAAATTAGTCACGATAACAAAGACACAGATATAATTCAAATCAAACTGTTGACCGGTTAATATTTTTTTATAATTGCAGCTTATTTTATAATTTTATAGATTTAGGATTGCATTAGAAGGGAACAGGAGCAAAATTCAAGGGAAAAGTAATTTCAGGATTAAAAATAATATAAAAAAAATTTCAAGTAATACTCAGATTCTATTTACAATGAATCGACTATTGCGGCTACATTACAAAATTATCTTGAAATAATTCGGTTTTATTTGATAAACGTTTAATTTGGATTCGTGAATTAATTCGAATCTTTTTAAGCACATATTTTTAAACACAGTTGATTCTGTTATGTATGGATGCAATAAAAGTTCAAAATAAAAATATTCGTCACAGTTAGAAGTTATCAGTTGATATTATGAGTAATGAAAACGCTATTTATTAAGGATAAATACGGTTTTAAGACATGATGTCCTAGCTGCTTCCTGGCGCGTAAAAGTCACAGGAACTAGAATGTTTGAAAACAAGGGATGTTTTTAAAATAAATGTCACTGTAGGTCACAATTAAATGAAACTACGTGATGTAGCATTATTTCTACTTTCTTTAATTTCTTTACCACGACCTAGGTTTCGTTGTATTACAACATCTTCAGGTGGGATATTAGCAAAGATTATACAACGAAACCTAGGTCGTGTAGACAATACAACGAAACCTAGGTCGTGGTCGTGGCGTTAATTTTCTGGAATTTCATTATTCACAATTAAATGAAACTACGTGATGTATTAGCAAAGATCTTTGCTAATAGCCCATCTGAAGATGTCGTAATACAACGAATCCTAGGTCGTAGTAAAGAAAGTAGAAATAATGCTACATCACGTAGTTTCATTTAATTGTGAATAATGAATTTCTACAAAATTAACGCCAAATATATTCAATAGTCACTGTAGGTATTAACGGGTTGTTTGAAGGTTTTTATGGTTCCATACACAAAAGGTAAAACAAGCCATATAGGATCATTTTCATGTCTATCTGTTTGTTCATCCATTCATAGGTCTGTCACAATCGTTTTCTACGAAAAAGCTTGGTGTAAAAAACTTAAATTTGACAATACAAAAAAACTTAAAGCATACAAACCCGCATTTATTTCAATACTTCAAATGAAAACAATATTCATATAGTTATATAATTATAATAAATCAGATAGTTATTTGTCAGGGACAAATAAAATAACCTATTTTTCATTTATTTCAAGTATCGCCGCTCTTTTGAGCGACTAGTATTTTTTTAGAATTTAACATTAGTTGTGGAAAAATTACTAAAAATATATAAAAAAACATGTTCTACCCTCTAAATATGATTCTAATCTTCATATTGGCGATATTTTAATATATGTACATGGTCAATTGTATTAACATGCATAAGATGCTATACAGAAAACATTCAGTAGGAGTAGAGCCATGTATCTATGACTAAATGCGTAAGGAACGTTCGAAAAATAAGCTCTACTCGTACTGAATATATTTATTATTATTTGAATCAAATCAATGTATATATCAGATCAGGTTTTGAAACTAACTCGTAATTTCTATTTAAAAGCAAAAATGTTTTTCCGCAAGTGTTTAATTTTTTACAACGATAAATTTTAATTTATTGATTTCGAAAAAGATTCGAAACGATTAAAGCAATGACTACAGCAAGTACTACATTTTTGTAACTAAAATGTTATGGTATATTCAAAGCTCTGTTTTATTGTAACAACAAAAATTTCATTTTGATGCAATGTTTCATTTAACTATATTATTAGTTATTCGTCTATTTTATATCGTTTATTAATTCGATTGTATTTAGTAATAATATTTTTTATACCACTACGTTAATATTTACATTCCAATCAATTAAATTTATACAATTAGTTTTTAGTGTTTAAATATGTTTCTATAAGTATAGTAATCTATATAAATTATATTTACTGATTTCAAAAATGAATTTTCTTTATTTCTAGCCACAAAAAAAGTCGGAGTAAATAAATTAGCAGTTTGGCAGGGATTTTTTTTATCTATGTATTTAAGAAATAAATGTTGACATGATTTAGAACGATTTTCGTCAAAATGAATAGAAAATCTCCCTAACAGAAAGAAAACAAATCAATATGAAAAATGATTAATTTTCTTAATACCGTGTAAAATTTATTTTCTTTTTCATAATAAATGACTAATATGCCTTTTTTTTATCCATGCCTTTTTTTAATCAAATATCATTTTGACTTTTTTATATTGCTTTGTCATAGAGATAAAAATTTATTGAAATATTTAATGAAAATTGCAAACAAATTACGGATATCTCAACTTAATACTTTGATTCACTAAAACATTGAAATCAATTCTTGCTGCCGTTTAACCAATGATGAGAAATAAGTATATAGATATTTCTTACGATATGTGGAGCAAGGAAATTACTTAACAACAACAACTAATATGAAAAGTCTCAGTAGAAAGATATATAGAGCACTTAACCATGGGAAAATCGTTTTTATCTTTTTTAAATAAAGCGCTGGCATTATTTATTAAGCATTGCGCTAGTCAGAGGTATCGAACTAATTTCAAAATTGTTTGATAATGTCGAGAAGAGATTCGTAATTATGAAAAGCTCTATAATCACTCAGAATTAAGCGCGAGTAATACTATTTTAAGTTAAGGGCGGAATTATTATCTACGTGAGTAAGACTGAAATATAAAACGCAGATGTTATAATTATGGCTTCAATAAATACGGATATATAGAACTTAATATTTAAAACAAAAATCTCCTTTTAATATTTATAACAAGCTTTATTAATTGTGAAACCACTTGTTGCTTTACGAAAGTAATAAACGGAAAATTTAATTATTTTGGAAAGTAAGCGAAGTCAAAACTTTCCTTAATACTATTTTCTCAAAGGTGTAACGTAAAATTTAAATTTTATTTTACAATATAAAAAAGGTGAAGCTAGTTGCTTAATCCACATTTTTGAATAAAATTATCTTTCCATTTGTAAAGAGCTTTTGTCAATACTTATCGTAAGCGCTTTTATAAATTTTTCATATTTTTATTTTTAACTAAGAAAAATCACGAATTTTAAAAGAAACAAAATTACTATGAAAATAATTTTATAAATTTTAAAGACCGATCCGTATAAATACAAAAAGTTTTGTATAAAATATTATACTCTTCACGGTAATTTCACATTCTGATATTCCTGTGGATACTCTATGCAGATACGGGCCTCGCATTTTTTAAATCAATAAATATAATTTATATAGATCACTGTACTAATAGAAAGTACCTAAACTAAATATGTTTTTAATGCAATCGGAAACAAAACAACGAAAATATGATACAATTTATAAAGAATTTTTTTAATAAATTCAAGTCGCTCCAAAATAGATAACAAAAATAAAATGTTACTCTTTATTAATGTATAAAGTTCTTCACTTTTAACTATTTTCAGTTATATTTTATCAATCAATTAACGGTGAAACCACAATAGAATTGTGATATTTTTATTTTTTGGTTTAATACACAGAGCTTACTAAAAGATTATGTAAATTTTATGTAAGGTGTAAACTATGTGACATTGGCGCAGAGAAAAAGTAAAACCAGCCTCTTCCAAATTCACATCTTTAAGAATTTTTTAATCTATAAATTTTTTACTCGAACTTCGATATAAAAAAACATCTGTCCAGAACAAAATGGCCATTCGTTTTTTTCGATTTACTCAAATGATTCATATCTCAATTACGAAGAAAATGATTTTGAGTTAAATTTTGGCTTAAACGAAATGTAGTCTTTGGAAATGTTTCTACAAAAACTGACAGATTTTCAATCTTTGAGGAGCTTGGCAATACTTCCGTTCGTTGACATATACGGTCAATATATTAGAAAACACTGACAGATTCGGTTCTCATGGCCGTGCAGTGTGCAAGTAGTGGCAAAGTTATCGTTGTTACTTTATTTGTGGCTATATATGTGGTAAAATTTGGATTTTCTATGAATTTTTTGCGAACGATTTTTTGCTCTACATCCTTCTCTCTAGTCCCTTGTTACTCTCGAGACAGTTACTTATTATAGCAATCTTAACGTTTCTAAATAATGAATTATTAAATTAAATAAATAGGTTCTCTAATTTTTGATAGATTTAGTGAGGTTTAAAATACAAAATGTAGAAAATTAAGAAATTTGTGTCTTTGAAAGAAATTTTGTCGTTTTAATAGATATAAATTATAAAATCGATTCTGAAAAAATTTCTTATTGTACGTTCTACGTAATACGAGAACAAATCAAAATATCCAAGTCAAAAAGAATAATAATAGGCCATATGTTTTTGGTTATTTGTTCCATCTTTACACAAAAATTGCCAAATATGCCTTATTCAAATTTTCAAATGCTTTATCTTAAAAAGAATCAAATCAGTGTTTATTGTTGGACTATGTTAAAAGGCGGGTAAGTAAAATTTGAAATAACCACTAAAAATTAACTACGCAGACGGTAGAAAGTTTTATTAAAATAAAAGCTTTGGTATTAATTGTTAGACGCCTAATAATAACAAAAATACCCTCATATTTCATGGTGCCACAACTTCAAAAAACACTTGAGTTAAAAAAAGCATACGTCCCAATTATTAATCCACCCGACCTAAGGAATTCCTCGGGGAAAAGTAAAATCTCTAGTGAAATTAATAGAACCTATTATAATTCGGTATAATCTTTTTTTATTTGTCTTTACGACGTTAACTTAGCACAAATTGTATATATTGCTTAATATAAAATAATTTGTGTAATTGGTCTTCTTTCAGTATTTTGTAGATTATGAACAAATAAAGCTATAGATTTTCAATACGAAGAACTTTTAGATAAAGCACTTATTTTGTTAAATTTTTAATCGAGAGAAAGGGAAAGACCTGTATTATTTCTATTCCGAAGCAGAACATATGTAATGCCACATTAGTACGAAGAGAATACTTTTGCCTTTACTTTGCGTTGAGAAGATAAAAACTTTAAATACTTTTTTTTGTCAGCCTTATGTCTTCCTTTCCGCTTTTCGTATAAGTAACGGATTTCTTTTTAATTCAAAATTTTATTTCAGGCTAATTTAAATGTTTGAAAAAAGCTCTTTGTGTACTTTTCGTACTACAATTCATTAATACCTAATCCATCCGACAAAAGTGTTGGATTGTTTTTTTTAGTAATTTTTGTTTGAATTTAAACAAATTATTTTGTGAGTGGTTATGGTTAAAACGAAAACATATTAAAAATATGTAATACCGATAACTTTTTAGAGTAAAAGTCCACAAAATATAACATTTTTCGAAACTTCTGAACAGAAAATCAATTTCGGTTTATTTTATATATATTTATATATATGTATATATATATATATATATATATATATATATATACATATATATATATATATATATATATATATATATATATATATGTATATATATATATATATATGTATATGTATATATATATATATATATAAGATCTGGTACCAGGCAACTCGATATTTTCCAATAATATCAGCATTTTCCTAATGGAAAATACATATCAGTATAATTATGTATGACAAAAATAAAACTAATTTTAAATTTAAAGAGCCCAGTTACCCCAGAATTAGGAGTTTATTTTCGTTCATATTTTGATTTAATTAAAACACACCCTTGTTAGGTTCAGAATAAGTCCAGAATGAGCAAATTACTTTGATTCACATCGACCAAAAATTCAACAAGTTTGTCTAGGCTTTACATATTCAAAATTCTATGACATTTTGTCACTTCTTGTCAGCAAAATATTTGTGACATAAACGCTGTAATTACAAACTAATTCAAATAATATGATGAAATGCGTTTGTCCATTGTAACAAATCTACCGTTTCTTTATATTTTTTATAAAGGTCATCGCGAGATGGTCTTCAGATACGAGTACCACCTACATTATTTATTTTAAATGTCTCGTATAAATGATCCTAGCTACTTGCAGAACTTCTTTCCGTGAATCGTATCCTTACGCTAATACGCTGAAAGAACCAGCTACTTTCCCTTCTGTTCAAAAAACAGGTAGGATCATATTTTCTCTAATATTTGCTTCTAATAAAGTTCGGAATGATATTTCTTCAACAACTAGATTTTAAAACACAAATGCTTTTCTAGAATAACTATATCATTAGGTCGTGTTACCTACTACTAATCCAATTTACGTTGTTTGCGATGCATTTTAAAGAAATAAAGCCAGTGTGACTAAATTCATTAAGAAGCGCATAGAATTGATAAAGTAGTTTTCTGAAAAAATAGTTGTAGTTTGTACCACTTACTTCAATAATCATAAAATTGTTTGAAAAGGAAGATCCAGAGGCGAAAGTTTACTCACTTTAATTAAAATTACGGAAAAAGTACATATGAAAAAAGTCACTTTTGGAAATATCTAAATCCAGGATCGTCTGTTACGTCAAGTGAGACAAGAATTGAGATACATGACAAAAATAAAATATAATCGCGGTAGTATAATTTACAAAGTTCTATAATTACTTAACCACGTTAGTCTGCATTTATCAACACACGGTAACTAATTAATGACTTATATCTACCTCTAGACGTAGTAACTAATTAAAGGATTTGTCCACCTCTGGACACAGTAACTAATTAATAGATTATGTTTATTTCTGCACAAAGTAACTAATTAACAGATTATGTCTAACTCTGTATATATTAAATAACTAATAGGTTATATCTATTTCTACACTCAGTAACTAATTAATAGATTATGTCTAAATTTGCACACAGTAACAAATTAATTGTTTATCTTCTTTTATTATCTTTTAGTGTTTATCTTTGCACAAATATTTCAGGCCAACATTTCTAAACATATGTTTAACCAGTTCAAATAGCTCAGTATATGTGTAAAACCGGTGATATTTTAAGGAACAAGTAGATGTGACTTACAATAATAATTTAAACACCGCAGGCTAAGTTTTTATAATTTATATTAAATAAATAAATTATTTAGCCAAAAACAAAATAGTACGCATACTTTTTTGGTCTTTAATTAATGAATTGTAGACCATTTATTTGTTTGTTTTTAAAATCATGTACGAATGAATATTGTGATAGATTGGATGTTGCCGGATATTATTTTCAAGTCGATTTAAATATGTTAAGTGTTATTTCGCCAGTGTTTCGTGATCCATTGTAATACTTCTAAAAACTGTTGAATAAAAAACTCAAAAGTTTATTTTGTTATTAGAATGCCTTTCATTGTACAATGTGCGATATCACAGGTAAGGGGCCAAAGACTCAATATTAGTATTTAGTTCAATAGATTCGGATACGTGTAGTAACTTTTAAATTAGTTACTTTAAAATTTACAAAACCTTCCACATCTGACATTTAAGATTTTGGTTCTTAACTTATTGATGTATATTATAGTAGTGGAATGAGAGATGCTCATTACGTATAATATGATACGTATTTTATCACCATAAAAGAAGTGAGAGCCTTAAAAAATCAAGGCATCAATTATATTACTTTCGTACAGGGAAAGTTTTGGGACGCGCTCAGGTTTTTTAAATTCTGCAAAATATCTATAAATAAGACGTAAGTTAGGGCGCAATTTCTAGGAAATGCGGAGAGATATTTTAAAATTAGACTATTCGTTAAATACGTAAATATTTTGTTACGTTATTCACTGCTAAATATAAACAATTATAAAACAATTGAAAATTTCGCGTTATTGAAATACAATAGTAATTACTTTTAAAAATAGCATGTACTTACTCCTTCGTAGCTAAAAATACGAAAATTGACAGTAATATTACATATTCTGCTTTTTAAACACGTACTCTAAACAATTAAAGCATAAATAACTCTTATTTAAAAAATCGAGAAATATTAAAACTATTATTTCTTAAATCCTCCATTAAATATTGATAATCAAATTATTACCTATCCGAAAATTAGTCATGATAACAAAGATACAGACATACTTTTTATAAAACTGTTGATCGGATAATAATTTTTCTAATTGTAGTTTATTTTATAATTTTCAAAGAATTAAGAGATACATTAGTAGGCAACGGGAGCAAAATTCTAGGATGACTTCCTAGAATTCTGGGATGACTTCCCAGAATTTCAGGAATAAACAGAATGCAAGAAAATTTCAAATAATACTCGCATTATGTTTACAATACATTGGTTATTGTGGCTAGCTCATAAAATTATCCTGAAATAAAATAGTTCGGTTTTGTATGATAAACGTTTAATCAGAATTTGCGAGGTAATTCGAAGGTTTTTAAGCATATATTTAATACCAGATGTATTAAATATATGCTTAAAAACCTTACCTTAAACTTTATTTGAAATAACATTTATTCTATTATGCATAGATGCAAGAAAATTTTCAAATATATATTTTCAATATATATATATATATATACACACACATATATATATATATATATATATATATATATATATATATATATATATATACACACACATATATATACATATACATATATGTAATAACCGTACGTACCATTTAAAATTGCGAGTAATGAAAATGCTATTTATTAAGGATAAAGCTGCTGTTTCCGGGAGCTTAAAAATCACAGGAAATTGCATGTGTAAAATTAAATGATTTTTTTAAAATAAATGCACTATAGGATTTAAACGGATTGTGTTCAACAATCCGTTTTATGGTTCTACATCTTAAAAAGTAAAACAAGTGGAACACTTATAGAATCACATCCATATGTATCTGTCTGTCCATCAATTCGCCTGAAAACAATCGTTTTCAGAAACAGCTTGACGTGAAAGGTTCTCCAATATGACACGGAGATAAAATATAAAAACCCGCATATATTTCAGTACCGAACACTCAAATATATTAATATAATTAATAAAAATATGTTCATATAGATATTTTTGAGATACAAATAAAGAAACTTATTTTCTTTTGAGTGTCGTATCAATTGAAAGAGCGACTTTTATATTTTTTTTAAATTAGTTCGATGTAGAAATATATGATTCTAATATGTATATTCGTAATATTTTAATATATCTACATGGTAAAAAATATATTATTACGTTTAATATGCCATAGAAAAACTATCTACAGTACATTCAACACGAGTGGAACAATTTATCTATGACCTCAATTTATCTATAACCTGAGTACGAAACGTTCGAAAAATAAGCACTACTCATACTGAATATATTTATTAAATTATTTTTTATTATTTGAATCTAACCAATTTACCCAGCATGTCAGGTTTAGAAACTGACTCGTCATTTATTTAAAAAAAAAATGTTTTTCCGCGAGTTTTTAATTTTTTTTCAAGAAAATTTTTAATTTATTGATTTCGAAAAACATTCGAAAGGCCAAAGCAATAAATGTACGAAAAAGTACAAATTTATTACAAAAGCAATAACATTTTTGTAACTAAAATGCCATAATATATCCAAACCTCTTTTATTGTAACAACAAGAAATTGATTTTGATCACCAACAAATGTTTCATTTAACTATCCTATTGGCTATTTGTGTATGTTATATCGATATTTAAATCCATTGTATTTATTAGTAATATTTTCTACACCACTCCGTTAATACATATATTCTAATTAATTAAATTTGTGCTTTTAGTTTTTAAATACATTTTTATTAGTACAGTGACCTACATAAGTTATATTTATGGTTTTAAAAATGTGAGGCCCATATCAGCATATAATACCTATCAGAATATCAGAATTTGAAATTACTGTGAAAAATATTATATTCAAGTTAAAACTTTCTTTATTTTTGTGGGTTGTGTATTGAAAATTCATAAAATGATTATTACAGTAATTTTGATTATTTTAAAACTACTGATTTGTCTAAGACAAATCAGCAGAATAAAAAAATGTAATATATAATAAAAAATATAAAAATTTCACTAAAGTGTTCATTATGAGTATTGACAAAAGCTATTTACAAATGAGTAGATAATTTTAATCAAAAATAAGAACCAAGCAACTAGCTTTTCATTTTTAAGCTGTAAAATAAAATTTCAATTCAATTAGTGAATACTTCTTCCTACCTTTTGTTTGTTTTAGTTGAAATAAAACCCTGATGTACCCTCGAGAAAGTGCAAATAACAGTAAAGTAGACTCACAGTGGAGTGCTAGTTCTTTGCAATCAAGCTTCCTCACCTGCCATCTTATCACGACAGTTTCACAGCCATTCGAGCACATAATTTAGATTTCAATTGGATTTCTGATTTTTTTCAATCTCTCAATCCCACTTTCCTTTTCGTATGATAATTTACCGCGGCAGGAATTGTCATTTCGCCCTTCCCACCATGTCCGCATTCAGATTTGATTTATTTAAATTGCGTGTTGGCATTGAAATGGCGAAAAAAGGCTTTATGTGTTAGCTATCTATCAAACGCTTCAATATTTGTTTACTTTCTGCTGACAGTAATTGTTTGATAAAAGCATCAGCACGCTGAAAATAAATAATGTTCTGATATACGTTTTAATTTTTGTTATTATCAATCTCATAAATATAAAAGTTTTTGTACGCTTGTTTGTTATTGAATAGCTTTCGGTAGAGCGAACCGATACGATTTGAAGATTAATAGTTTTCATCTCGAAAAACCATATAATTTATTTATATATTTAACAAAACCATCTTTCTTAGAGCATCCCGGAATGACATTCGATAAATATATTGATGAACTGATCAATATATTTATCGAATCGTCGATTGTTTACAAATTTTCGTATTTTCGATATACGTTTGTAATCCTTGCAAAATACCACTTACAATATAAATTAATTTTGATGGGGATAATGTCGGATGAAAATACATACGATGACTTCTGAAGCCGATTGAGTGACCATTTTATCGATGTTTCAAACCGCTACTTATATTTGATCACAGTAGCGATACTCGTATTCATTATTGTCAGCTCACTGAAAAACTGCCAAACGGTCTACTGTCAACTTTCATGTAACCATTACATTAACTGTTACATTGATTCTTAACTAAGAGTCGATGTGCATAGTGCTAAAAAGGCTTTTTGCAATTCAAACAATCATTCGAATATTTAATTATGTTGAAATATATGTTTAAAATATTGAAATTGAAAATGTTTGCGTTTAATTACATGTTAAATTAACATGAAAGAGTTGATGCTCACAATTAAATGAAATTACATGATGTATTAATGTTGCCACTTTATTTAAATTCTAGTTAATTTTGTAAATTTAAATGTGAATAATGAATTTCTATAAAATATATTCAAGAATGAATGCCATTTAAAAGGGGAATAAAATAAAATTTTCTGTTATTTGGATGATGGTCCCAAATAATATTTTTTTGTATTATTCGTTGTGTTATCATAATATTTTTTTCAAAGTATACACCTTTGATAAAATGGTATCAAAGAAAATTTTAATTAACCTCTATTATCCGAAATAATTAAATTTTCATTTATTACTTGTTTTAACGTTATAAATATAATTACTAAAGCCTAGTAATAAATATTAAAACGAAAGTTTTCTTCTAATAGATAAGCTCTGTATTTCCGTATTTATCGAAGCTTCAATAATAAAATCTCCGCTTCATATTTCCATCGTACGTTATCTAACGATCCCCCCCTTGCGTAAGTAACATAAAGATAGCATTATTCGCGCTTAAGGCAAAAAGATTAAGGATCTTTGCATAATTACGAATCTCTTATCGACATTATCAAACAGTTCTGAGTTCAATACCCCTGGCTAACGCAATTAGTTCGATACCCCTTACTAATGCAATGCTTGATAAATAATGCCAGAGCTTTATTTAAAAAAGTTAAAAACGATCTTCTCTTGGTTAAATGTTCCATAGAGCTTTCTGCTAAAACTTTTCATGTTAGGTGTTAAGTAATTTCGTTACTCCATATGTCGTAAAAAAAATATATATGTATATATAAATATATATATATATATATATATATATATATATATATATATATATATATATATATAAATAAATAAATATATATATATACATATATATATATATATATATATATATATATATATATATATATATATATATATATATATATATATATATATACTTATTTCTAATCATTGCTTAAACGGCAGCGAAAGAATTGATTTCAAGTTTTTAGTAAATCATCGCATTAAATTGTAATATCCGAAATTCAATTTTCATTAAATATTTCAATAAATTTTTGGCTCTAATTCTTGCCTCTATTAAGGAATACAAAAAAGTCAAAATTATATTCGATTAAAAAAAAGACACGGTTAATAATATTAGTTTTTTATTTTGAAAAAGAGAAAATAAACTTTGCACGGTGTTAAGAATATAAGTCATTTTTCATATTCATTCTTTTTCTTTCTGTTAGGGAGATATTCTATTCATTTTTATGAAAATCGCTTAAAATCTTATCAACATTTATTTATTAAATACATAGACAAAAAAGTACGTGCCAAGCTGCTGATCTACTTACTATGGGTTTTTTTGTTGCTAGGAATAAAGAAAATTCTACATAGTCCGCATTTGAAAAGGAATTCTTGTTATTTTAATGTAGGGAATTATTTTTGCCAGTCCTTGTAATACCAGAAAACAAAGATACGCCCTGAAAATCAAACTGCTTTGCATTTATTTCAGTTAAAATACGTGATAAACAGAGTGAAGTTCTGAAATATAGAACACATAGAAAAAATTCAAAATATTTTGGCTTCACTTGCTACCGTCTTTTTAAAAACGACATCAAGACCAATTTTATTTTGTAGGTGGTTCTTTATGAGCAGATATTGTTGTTATCTTATCTTGAATTATATCTCCCGAAAATGTTTTTCTTGGTGTAAATGTCGTGTTTGTGATTAGTTTTTACTGTAAGTATGTTGACTCATATACATGTATGATACACGGTGCATTAATTAGTTTTACTTAAGATAATATGAATTTTCTGTAGTCAAACTAATGATCCCGACATATATTTGGAAAAATCGTCCTACAAAAGCAAAGAAAAAAG
Organism: Druceiella hillmani; assembly: GCA_039881145.1. Classification (NCBI taxonomy): domain Eukaryota; kingdom Metazoa; phylum Arthropoda; class Insecta; order Lepidoptera; family Hepialidae; genus Druceiella; species Druceiella hillmani. The sequence goes on from JAYKKI010000008.1 coordinate 36,667,872, forward strand.
GAAAAAGACTTTTAATAAGTTTAATACACATAGTTTTCAAAACCGCTAAGAAAATTCAAAGTAAAAATATTTGATAGCCACCAGTTTTAAAGTTTCCAATATATATATATATATATATAATAATGGACGAAAATTACCTAGGATTATATAGGGCTATTGGTTTATATAAGAGTTGGCCTTAATCAAGAACGCCTAAGAGATTTAAAAAAAAATCTTGTCGTTAAATACTTTTTAATTCTAACTCTACGTTTTATCTAACTAAAATAAATATGTTTGAATGCAATCAACGAAAAATATTATGTAATCTTATGAAACAAAACAACGAAAAACATTATTTACGGCGATGTTCATACAAGCTAAAAACAGTTTTTTTAAATAAACTCAAATTGATCCGAAATAGATAAGAAAAATGAAATGTTATTCTATATTAACGTATAAAGTTCTTCACTTTTGACTATCTTCAGTTTTGTGTTATTTATCAATTAGCGGTGAAACCACAATGAAATTGTGATTTTTTTGGTTTGATACACAGAACTAACTAAAAGATTATATAAATTTTAAGTAAGGTGTAAACTATGTAACATTGGCGCAGAGAAGAAATAAACCCAGTCTCTTCTCCAAATTCACATCCTTAAGAATTTTTTACTCGATTAATTTTTTAATCAAACTTCAAGATTTTAAACGAAATGTATTTTTTGGCAATTTTTCGATAAGAACTGATAGATTTTTAATCTTTCAATAGCTTGGCAATACTCCCATTCAATGACAATTACGATGAATATGTTAGAAAACGCTGGCAAATTCGGGTTTCATGGCCGTGCAGTGCGCAAGTAGAAGAAAAGTTATTGTCGTTACTTTGTTGTTGTGGCTGATATATTTCGAATTTTGAATTTTCGATAAACTTGTTACCAGAGGTTTTTTTACACGACATTTTTCTCTCAAATTCCTCGTTGATTCCTAGTTAGTCCTTTCTTTAAGTAATCTTAATGCTTCTAAATAGTGAATTATTAAAATTAAGAATTAGGTAAAATAAAAAGTTGTTTGTAGAATTGATGTTTAGTGAAATATAAAATTCAAAATAAAAAGTTATGATATTTGTCTCTTTGAAAGAACTTTTTTCGTTTTAATAGCTATAAATTATAAATTAAAATAATTAATCTAAAAAAAATACTGATTTTCCGTTCTACTTAATACGAGTTATAATTTTATCAACCATGTGAAAAAGAGACATAAATAATGGTCCATATATTTTTGGTTTTTTATTACATCTTTAGACAAAAATTTCCAAATTTGCCTTATTAAAATTTTCAAAAGCTTTTGTATTAAATACAGTATAATGTTGGACTTTTTTAAAAGACGGATCAGTAAAATTTTGTTAGCTACTGAAAATAAACTAGATGGGCGATACAAAGTTTAATTAAATTCAAACTTTTGGTATCAATTGTTAGATGCCTATGAAATAAATAAAATACATTTCACGGGGCTGCAATTTCAAGAAACACACGAGTTACCAAAACAACTTTCATACGTCCCAATTCAAATTCAGTCCTAAACAAGAAATACCCCGAGTGATATATATATATATATATATATATATATATATATATATATATATACACATATATATATATACATATGTGTATATATATATATATATATATATATATACACACATATATATATATATATATACCAAAGAAATCGTTCTCATAGCGCCCCTAGGAGATATTTCACAAATATATTTCCTAATTAATCAATATATTTTGATCTAATCGTCTGTTGTTCATAAGTTTCATATTTTTCATATACGACTTTCATCATTGTAAAATACAACCTACCTTACATTAATTTTTGTAGGGAAAAGTCGAGTAACAAAACGTAAGCTAACTTCTGAAGCCTATTGAGTGACAATTTTACCGACATATATATATATATATATATATATATATACATATATATATATATATATACATATATATATATATATAATTATATATATATATATATATAAATATATATAAATCTTTAAATATTGAAACTGAAATTGTTCGCGTTTTTTCTTTGGTTAGCTTAAAATCAAATTAAATCAAAGTAAAAGTGTATGAATTTTTTTCAACAAGTTGAGCAGAATGATTTTATGATTTTTTAAAAATATTTCACCTCTGACAAAATGGTATTAAAGAAAATGTTCGCTTAGCCTACCGAAGTAATTAAATTTATATTCATTATTTATGTTATCGGACAAATGATTTCACACTAATTCGTTATTTACATAATGAATACTACCTAGTAATAAATATTAAAACGAAATTGTTATTTTAAAAGGTAAGACCATATTTCCGTATTTATTGGAACTTAAATAACAAAATCGTTTAATAATAAAAGCGTTTTATATTTCAATTTTCTCATTATTGATTAAACGGTAACAAAGGAATTGAATAAAATTTATAGTAAACCACTGTATTATTTTAAGATATCCGAAATTCGTATGAAATTTTCATTAAACATTTCAATCGATGTTTGGCTCTGTGCCAAAAGAATACAAAAAGAGTCAGTGACATTCGAATTTAAGAAAACATTGGGCTAGAATTATTGGCTATTTATTCTAAAAATGAAAATAAACTTTTCACGGTATTAAGAACATAAGACATTTCCGTATTTTTTTCTTTCCTTCAGGGAGATTATCATATATAAAACCAGTCATAAAATTGATTTCTTAAATACTAAGGGCAAAGTCCCTGAGAAACTGTTAATTTATTTACTGTGGCTTTTTTGTTGCTAAAAATAAAGGAAACTCTCTGAAGCCTACATTCGAAAATAAATTTTTGTTATTTTAAGGTAGGGAATGTTTTTCTCTAGTCTTTGGAGTGCACTAAACAAAATGTATGACCTGAGAATCAAATTACTTTGCTTTTGATGCTATCTAAATATATAATAATCAGATGTGGAGTTCTGAGTTCGAGTAAATAAAGAAAAAAATCAGGTTATTCTTACTTCACTTGCTGCCGTCTTTTCAAAAAGGACATCAAGATCAATCGTATTTTCTAGGTGATGTTTTATGAGATATCACAGATAGTATTGCAACGTAGTGTGATGTTGCGTTAGTAATTTAAAAATAATTGCTTTTTGTTCCAGTTTATACATGTTATTATCTATCATTTTTATTACTAATTCATATAAAAATAGAAGGATTCACACGAGAATAATGTAAATCTTCTTATCTGTCTTTTCTTCATTACAGAAAATCAAGTTCCACTTGAAGTGACTTTCTAAAGGAGGCCAACTGTTACCACACTACTCTATTTTCGACTTGTCTTAGAGCGGCTCTATTAAGGTCTCCCTTGATGATTTAAACTTGATCAAACCAGACCGCTTTTTCTTTTTGTATTTATTATTTGAAATTATATGTCATTCTCTGATAATAATATATTCGATAAAATTTCAATCAAAGTTGCTGATTAAATGGTAATGTTAAATGCGTACGGAGTCAAAAAGTTTGCTTTAAAACTGTTCATTACAGCTAATATGGCCACGTTGGTCAAACCCAAAGATGTTGGAAGACGCGCACGGCCGCTCTCTACTAGATTTGCCACGTATGTTCAAACAACGTATCACGGAACTGTGCAAATGCACAATTCAAGTGAGAAAGTGTGAGTGTGTTTGCATTGGGTTTTTACACAAACTTTGTGTGAGTAGATTAAAAGTGGATGGACTGTTTATATTGCTTAGTGTGCGTGCACCTAAATGATGGGCAGGGTTACGAACATATGGTATATCTAGTGAGAGCGGGCTGCACGCGTCTTCCAACATCTTTGGTCAAACCTTTACGAATGCTTACGCGTAAGCAATATTCGTGGTGTTTCGGTAGATTAGCGTTTGAATAAACTTTATGACATAAAGTTTATTTCTCGACCGCCATGTTGTTAGCGCTCGACCTATTTCGCCTGCGGGCGGATGCTTTCGACATTTGTATCCTCAATGGTTTTTAAGAAAAACGGCTGTGAGAGGCAGACACACGAATGATCAGATAAGAGTTTCATAATCTGTAATGAAAAATGTTGGCACCATCATACTGTAATAATAAAGTACAAAGAAATTTGTTTGAATTTAAAATTTATGTTTCATTATTTATAATTTTATATCTCTCCAGTAGCCACAGCTTAGAATTTATTTCATCAATTTGTTTTTATTAAACCATGAGAATTTGAGATTTAAGTTTCTATATTTTTAATTTGACGTCACTTCAGTGGCCGCAATTAGCAGCACTGAGGAATAATTCTTTTCTGTGACATCAAGTTTATTATACGTTTTTATATACTTAGTTACATTACATGGTGGGTGCATAATCCAATTGAATTGGCTTTGTTTCTTAAAATAAAAATGCGTTCAAATAATGAAAATTGGGTTGATTGGGATGAATTTTTATAGGAAATTATTGTGGTAGGTTCAAAAGTATGCAAAATTTGGTATTTTATTTTGAATTAAACTCCCCTCCCTTCCAACTAGTTATTGTTTGTGTAATAAATGACAAATTTCAATCTTTGTAATTTTTTTTATTTAAAGTATCTATGGTACTAGAAAATTCATAGTGAATTAATTGTGTTTACTTAAAACAATATGATTTTTCTAAAAAGAAAGCTTATTAACGATCCCAATATATATGTGATTAATTCGGCCTACGAAAGTATAAAAGAAATAAAAAGAACTTTTAATAAGCTTAACCCGGATTTTTTTTTCATAACCACTAGGAAAATTCAGAGCAAAAATGTTTGATAGTAGACACTTTTCAATTTTCAAATATCTGTATAATGGACGAAAGTTACGAGCACCAAGGACAGTGAGATCGCCAAATGATGGCTGTACACTGTAGGACCATATATAGAATTGGCACTAACCAAAAACAGCAAAGATAGCAAAAAAAAAACACTTTTCATAAAATATTTTTTAATTTTAACTCTACCTATTATGTGACTAAAATAAATAAGCTGAATTCAATCAGAAACCAAACAACGAAAAATATCGTCCGGGGCGATATTTATACCTAATAATTATGCGGGCAACCATGATTTAAATAAGATCTTTTTAAATATTGAATATATTTGGCGTTAATTTTGTAGAAATTCATTATTCACAATTAAATGAAACTGCGTGATGTAGTATTATTTCTACTTTCTTTAATTTCTTTGCCACGACCTAGGTTTCGTTGTATTACAACATCTTCAGGTGGGATATTAGCAAATATTAATTCTTAGGAATAACCAACAGCATTTATATATTTCAAACACAATAACGGAAGCCTGGTTTGTGCGGATTTTTCCATTGCTTATGTTAGTGAGTTTATTGCGATAAATAATAATTATGACCCATCAATTGTTACAAATCCGTACCATAATAAATTAATAAAAATACTAATACAAGAAATATACCCGGTCGTACCCAATAATAATAATATTTACTATAAATCTATCCCATACATAGGTAATCTATCACTCAAATTAGGAAAACTCTTAACTAATAATAAAAATGTAAATAGTATAACATGTATGTACTTTAAATAACTTGGGTAAAACCCTTATTAATAATAAAGAAAAAATAGATAAACATAAAAAGAGTGGTATCTATAAATTTAAATGTAACGACTGTGATAGTGTATACATAGGTCAACACCTGAATATGTTGTAATACAACGAAACCTAGGTCGTGGTAAAGAAATTAAGGAAAGTAGAAATAATACTACATCACGTAATTTCATTTAATTGTGAAGATTTTTTTAGTTAAACTAAAATCGACACAAAATAGATAAAGAGACTGAAATGTTATTCTGTATGACATAAATAATAAAAAGTTTGTTTAGTATATATACGCCATGTATTTAAACAAAATTAAATTTTTATCGAAATATTCCTCTTCATAATACTTCTACAATATATTTGGTAGTTACACCTTTCCCTTTTAACTGTTTTCATATTTATCTTATTTATCAATTAACTGTGTAACGACAATCATAATTTTTTTTATTTATAAATAACTGTGGATCCACAATAATGTTATGATATTTTTTAGAGTACTTACAATGATTACTGACAGAATTACATAAATCTTAAGTAAGATTTAAACTATGTGATATTTGCGCAAAGAAAAAATCAACTCAGGCTACTATGTAAATTCACATCTCTAAGAATTTCTTACTTTCAACGTAAACAAAAAACGTATATCAGAAACAAAAGGGCCATTCGTTTATTCCCGATTTTATCAAATTATTCATACCACAATTGAAACGAAAATATTTTCTCATGAAATATTGGTTTAAGCGAAAATTTTTTTAACAACATTTTGCCAACAATTGTTAGATGTAGAATTTTTAAAAATCTTGGCGATCCTCCGCCATGGAGAATCTATTCGTATATATATATATATATATATATATATATATATATATATATATATATATATATATATATATATATATATATATATGTATATATATATATATATATATATATAAAGAACACGTTAGAAAATACTGACAGGTTCAGCTCTCATACCAGTACAGTGCGCAAATAGTAGAAAAGTTATAGTTGTTACTTTATCACTGTTTCGGTTGTATTTCGAAGACAAATTTCCTATTAATTTTAGCGAGCCATTTTTTATACAACATTCTTCTTTCCTATTCATTGTTGCTTTCGAGTTAACTAATTAAAATAATCTGAATGATTCTAAGTAGCATATCATTTGAATAAAAAATAGGTTTTATAATTTGTGTTAGAAGTTTATTAAAATTTTCAAAAGCGCAATATTAAATATCATATAATCAGTGTGTATTATTGGACTTTGTTGAAATGAAGACCAGAATTTTTTTTTTAAGTTTGGATAACATTTAATGAATTAACTAGATAGACGATATAAAGTTAAATAAACTAAATATAATAACTAACATAAATACGTTTCATGAAGCTGCAATTTCAAGAAACACGAGATATCAAGACAAATTTCATGCGTCCCAATTATAAGTCCACCCTACCTGGACAATACCGTGACTGAAAGTGAATTCACTAATGAAAATAACAGAACCTCAATACAATAGAATATTATTTTAGTTATCTTTACGACTTTAACTTGATGCAACTTGTATATATTCCTGGAAGTAAATTCGTGTCAATTATCACTTTTCAGTATTTTGCAGATTATAAACAAACAAAGCCATAAATTTTCAATTTTTAATCGAGAAAGACCCTACACTATTTTTATTTTAAGGCGGAGTAAATATTTTTAAAACATAAACAATGCCAAATTAGAACGAAGAGAATACTTTTGCTTTTGCTTTGTGATGAGAAGAAAAAAAGGTTAAATATTTTCTTTAGTCAGCCTTATAATTTCCCTTCCGAAATTTAAATATTTGAAGAAAACTCCTTGTGTACTTTTCCTCCCTAATTCATAAATATTTAATACAACCAACAAGACTGTTGAATTGTTGTCTTACTTTTTTTTGTGAATTTAAACGAATTATTTTGAGCGGTTATGATTAACTAGAAAATAAGTTAAAAATACGTGATACCAATAACTCTTTAGAGTAAAATTTCTTTCAAAATTTCCGAAACAGAAACGCAATTACGGTCTGTCAACTCAATTATACGTAACATTTAAAAATTCACGAGGCAACTTGATACTTTCCATTAAAATCAAAATTTTTCTGACAATAAATGTCAATATGATTAAAATATGATGAAAATAAAATTAATTATAAATTTAAAGAGCGAGATTAGCTCAGAATTAGAAATTTATTTTCGTTCATATCTTGATTTAATCAGAATATATCTGTATTAGGTGTACAATTAGTGCAAAATTACCAATTTATTTTCATTTACGTGGACCAAAAATATTCGAGAAGTTTTTTTAGGATCTACATATTCAAAATTCAGTAACATGGCATTAGTTCTCGTCATCAAAATATTTGTAAAATAAACAATATAATTTCAAATTAATTCAAATAATGCGAAGAAACGAGCGAGCGGTTGCAACAGATCGAACATTTCCTTACATTTTTACATAAAGTTCGTGATACGTCGACCTACAGATACGAGTACAGGCTACCTTGTTTCATTTCAAATATCTCGTAGAAATGATGCGAGCTACTTGCAGGACTTCCTTACGTGAATCGAATCCTCAACAATACACTCGGAGAACCATCTACTTTCCCTTCTGCTTAAAAATGGGTACGATCAGTGTTTCTCCGATATTTGCTTCTAGTTAAGGTCGAAATGCTTTTTCTTAATCAATTAAATTTTAAAGCACAATAGCCTTTCTACAATAGCTACATTATTACAATGTAATGTCTCTACTACTAATAGCTACATTATTACAATGTAATGTATCTACTATTGTTTGAAAGACATAAAATGGTATTATGTTCATTGTATGGCTAATTCATTAACAAGGGTATAGAATTTGCAAAGTTGTTTTCCGAAAAAAATATTAGTTATTTTTGCGCCACTGACTTAATTATGAAATTGTTTGAAAAAAAAGATCAAGAAGCAAAAATCTGCCTAATTTACTTAAAATTATGAAAAACTAACTATGAAAAATAAAGTCACTTTCGGAAACATCTCAATCTATGATCATCTGTTATATTTTATGACTTATGAGACAAGAATTGAGAAAAATGACCAGAATAAAACATAATCGTAGTGGTATCATTACCATTGACTCTAGTTTCTTAATCAGATTAGTATACATAACTCCACACACGGTAACTAATTAATTGGTTTAGTCTATCGCTGGACATAGTAACTACTGAATGGGTTTTGTCTATTTCTGAACAAAATAGATAATTAATAGCTTATGTCTATTTCTGCACACAGTAGCTAAGTCATAGGTTATGTCGATCTCTGCATACAGTGGCCTAATTAATAAGTTATACTTATTTCTGCATACTGTAACTAATTAATAAGTTATGTATATTTCGGCACATACTAACTAATTAATTGTTTTAGTCTATCTTTGCACACACAATTTTTTGATAAATGCATCTATGGTATCTTACAACATGAAAATATATATTTATAATAATGGTAAATTTATATTATATAATCTGTTAGATGTTTTGTATTTATACTTTATCTCTGACATACGTGTGACATGCAGAAGATACGAAACTTCCCCAAAATAATTCTAGATACGGACGTGACATCCGATTCCTGCATCAAACTAAAGTGAAACTGTCAATAATTCAATAAACTTAAATGGAACAGTACGCTCAGACTGGTCTTTATCAAACCCTTCGTCAATATAGTTACATGACTTGGTTTCCTATGCACTGCATAACATCCGTTCATAAAAAAGTCCTTAATAAGTGTGAAATCGAATAACACGAAGTCGATAAATTGTTTAGCATATTAATTTGTATAAACAATATTTTAATTACGGAAATTAAATACAATTTAAAACAAATCTGGCGAAAACTATTAAACGTATGTTTAACCGGTCAAAAGTTCAGTAATTCGGGAAATAATAAAGGAACAAGCATGACTCATAATAATTATTCAAACACGGCCGGACAGGTTTTTTAAACCCCTATTAAATCAATAATTTGCTTAGCCAAAAACAAATAATCCGAACATTTTTTTGTATATTAATTAATTGTTTATCATTAATTTGTGTATTTTATATTTAAAATCATATTTTAGAATAAACACTATGATATATTGGGTGTTGTCGAATATTAGTTTGAAGTCGATTTAAATATGTTAAGCTTTATTTTGGTAGGAAGTGTTTCGTTTTCCTGTTGTATTATGTATAAAAATTGTAGAATAGGGAACTCGAAGATTCTTTGTCATATTAGAAATATATATATATATATATATATATACATATATATATATATATATATATATATATATATATATATATATATATATATATATATTAACTAAATCCTGTTCAATGAATTTTGATATACATAAAGTAACTTAAATAAGTTACTTACAAATTTACAAAACTTTCCAAATCTAGTATTTAAAATATTGGTTCTTCTCTTTGTATTATTGATGTAGATTCAGTAATGTTTTATTTATTTAAACTCATTACGACATATAGGGGAACGAGAGATAAACATTACGTACATTATAATGCGTATTTGATCTCCATCAAATAAATGAAATCCCTGAAAACTCAGAGCCTCAGTTATATTATTTAAGTATTTGTTTCAATATAGGACTGCAGCCTGTAACGAAATTTTGAGAAAGAAGTTTTTTTGCAAATATGGCTAAAAAAGTAAATAAGTTAGAAAGGAATTTCTAGGAAATTCGGGGAGATATTTTAAATTTAGTCTATTCGTTAAATACATTATTAGGATATTCATAATACATACAACTGTAAAAGAATTTAAAAATTGCACCATATCCAAATGTAATGCTAGTTATTTTTAATGGTAGCATGCAGTTACATCTTCGCAGTTAGAAAATACGCAAATTGATAAGAATATGAAAAATTAGATTTTTTAACATATAATTGTGTATATATATATATATATATATATATATGTATTTTATAATTGTGTATATATATATATATATATGTATATATACATATATATACATAGAATAAATAAAACAAAAAAGAAACGAAAAGTATTTAAACTTTAATTATCCAATTCTTCCGCTCGGAATTGATAATCAAATTATTATCTATTGAACAATCAGTAGCGATAACATAGACATCGGCATATTTTATATATAACCATCGATCGGTTATTTGTTTCTTCTACTTATGATTTATTTTTTTATTCTTGTGTACATAAATATACATTAGTAGCCAATAGTAGGGAAATTCTGGAAAAAAGTCAAAATTAGAAATAGAATACGAGAAAATTTTCAAGTAAAACTCAAATTCTATTTAAAATCGATTATTGTAGCTAGACTGTAAAATTATCTTGAAATATTTAGATTTTATTTGATAAACGTTTAATCTGGATTTGCGAGTTAATTCAAAGTTTTCTAAGCAGCATTCTGTCACGTATAGATGCAAGAAAAAGCATTGAATTAATTATTCTTTTCAGTGTTCGCATCATTTTCGTTTATTATAGTAGACTGTATATACCACATTTAAAAATTAAAAAAATAAGAGACTCCTACCAGAATATCAGGTTGCGAAACTACTGTGAAGAGTATATCAGTTAAAACCTATTTGTCTTTAAATGTTTTTTTTTTATTTATAAAATAATTTTCACAATAATTTTGTTTATTTTAAATCTACTAATACGTCTTATTAAAATGACAAAAATATAAGACGTTAATAAGATGCTTATGTTAACTAACGATCAAAGCACTTTATAAATGAGAAGATAATTTTTTCTCGAAAATGTAAACCAAGCCACTAGATTCTCATTTTTAAACTGTAAAATACAATTGCAATTTTTTATTATTAAATTTAACCCCTAACTTTTGATTGTTTTGCGTGATATAAGACCCCCACATAACCTCTAGAAAGAAGTGCAAATTACAGTAAAGTAGACTCGCAATTGAGTGCTAGTCCTATGCAATCAAGCCTCCTCACCTGCCATCCTCTCACTGTGCGCACGACAGTTTCACAGCCGTTCGAGCACATAATTTAGATTTCAATTGAATTTCTATTTCTTTTTTCAATCTCTCAATGCCACTTTCCTTTTCGTATGATAATTCGCCGCGGCAGGAATTTTTATCTTCCTCTTCCTACCATGGCCGCCTTCAGATTTGATTTATTTAAATTGCGTATTGGCGTGGAAATGGTGGAAAAAGGCTTTATGTGTTAGCTATCTATCAAACGCTTAAATATTTATAAATTTGTATTGACAAAAATATTGTTTGATAAAAGCGGCGTTGTAATAAGTTTAATTTTTGTTATTAATCCCTATCTATCGTATAAATATGAATATATTTTGTACACTTATCTTTAACTTAATAGTTTTCTAAGATATGAACCGATACGATTTGAAGACTAATAGTTTTCATTCCGGAAAACGCACATGTTATTAAGAGATTTAACAATATATCTTTCTTAAGACAGCCCTAGATTATATTCAATAAATGTATTTTCTAGCTGAGCTTTGTATTTTTATTTAATCGTCGATTTTCTATATTATATTCAATAAATGTATTTTCTAGCTGAGCTTTCTATTTTTATTTAATCGTCGATTTTCTATATTTTTTCAAATTTTCTACAATAAATTAATTTTTGTAGGAAAAAACTCGGATGAAAAGACGTACGTTGACTTCTGAAGTCGATTGTGTGACCATTTTACCGATATTTCAACAGCTACTTAAATTTATTAATAGTGGCGGTACTCGTAGTCAAGATTACAAGCTCACTGAAAACCTATCACACAATCTACAGCCAGTCGATTTGCACGGTGCTAAAGGTTTTTTACAAATGAAACAAATATTCTTATATTTAATTATAATATATATGCTTAAAATATTTATAAAAAAATGTTCGCATTTCTTTCTTCGGTTAGTTTAAAATAAAATTAAATCAAGATAAAAGTTTATGAATTTTTTTCAACATTATAAGTTATTATTAAAGAATAGTTGCCATTAAGAAAACGCAATATAATACAATTTACTGTTGTTTGAATAATACTCGCACATAATTTTTGTTTGTATTATACACGGTATTATATCAATATTTGTTTCTAACGTTATATCTTTCACAAGAAGATATTAAAGAAAACCTTAACTTTACCTATTTTTCAACATAATTAAATTTTAATTTATTACTTTTGTGAAGCAACGAATGGTTTCACACTCATTCCTTATGTGTTTAATTAATAATGCCTAGAAACAAATATTAAAACGAGAGTTTTATATTAAAAAGTGAATTGTTTATTTCTTTATTTATTGAAACCAGCGTTAACGAAATCTGTGTTTCTTATTTCAGTCGTACCCAAGTACAAAAAAATTAAGTTATTAAATTTCTTGCATAAGTAACTTGAAGATTGCATTACTCGCGCGTAAGGCTAAAAGTTAAAAGATATTAGTATAATTACGAATATGTTTTCGAAATTCTTGTCCAGAAAGAATCTCTTGTCAACTGACGCAACGCTTCATTAACAATATGAATGCTTTATTTAAAAGATAAAAACAATCTTCCCAAATTCAAGTGTCCTGGCTTAAGCTAATTAAAACTTTTCATATTACGTCTTAAGTCATTTTATTGTTCCGCATACCGTAAGAAAAATTAACAAATAAAAAAAATACTTATTTCTCATTATTGATTTGATTGAGCTATTTTCAAAATTTTAGTGATTCACCGTTTTAAATTGAGATATCCTAAATCCGTTTGCAATTTTCTATTCAATGAATTACTATTTCAATGAAATAGTAATTCATTGAATTACTATTTCAAAAAAAAAATTACTATTTCAATGAATTTTTGGCTCCGTGACAAAAAATACCAAAAACAAATCAAAATGATATTCGAATTAAAAAAACGTCCGGTTAGGAATATTTGTCATTTATTCTGAAAAAGAATATAAACTTTGCACAGTATTAAGAAAATGAGATATTTTCGTCTTTTTTTCTTTCTTTCATGGAGATTTTCTGTTCATTTCGATTAAAGTCGCTCCAAATCTTATTAACGTTTATTTTTTAAATACAAAGGCAAAACAAAAGTCCCTTCCAAGCTGGTAATTTGTTTACTCCGGCTTTTTTTTTGTAGCTGGGAATAAAATAAACTCTTTAAAGCCCGCATTCGATATTCCTTGTCGTTTTAAATTTGTTGGAAATGCTTTTGTCTTCTTGTAGTTCCAGTAAACAAAAGTACAACCTGATAATCAAATTACTTTGCTTTTGAGACTGTTTAAATATATAATAAACAGATTTGAAGTTCTCAGACCAAGTACACAAAGAAAAAATTTAGGTTATTTTGACATCATTCGCCGCCATCTTTTTAAAAACTACATCAAGACCAATACTTTATAGGTGAATTTTTATAGTTTTAAAATTAATTAAATGTTACGTTAATATTTTCAAAATAATTTGTTATTTTGTCCCACTTTCAATCTTTTATTGTCTATTATTTTATATATTTATTATTTACTTATTTATTTATATACTTTAATGTATACGATTGATACATATGGCTGACTTAATAGTACGAAAGTAATTTCTTGCTGTCAACCAGGACACCCATCGTCCAGCCCCGCTCGACATGCCGGGAATCGAACCCGGATCCCCACAGTGCGCCGCTTCGTCCAAGGTCGCATGCCACTGATCAATCCAAGAAACCACGATGACGACCCTCATTATTACTAACACATGTAAAATACACATGTATGTGCATTACTGGCACAAGTAAAATAGATTTATAAGTTAATATATATAAATATTTTTATTTGTCGCATCTTCATAATAGAAGATAGTACTCATCTTGAAGTGACTTTCTACAAGAGCTGGCTAGCTATTTTTACATTATTCTATTTTCGACATGGCACAGGTGACTGTAATAATGAGTCCCGTGATGATATTAACTTTATTGAACCAAACCGTTGTTCTTTTTTCTTTTTGTTGTTTAACTCTATATTGTCATTCTGCTACATTAATTTACTTGATAAAATATCACTCGAACATATTGAACAAATGCTAATATTACATATAAACACAGTGGAAACGAAAACTTTAAAACTTTTCGCCGCAGCTATTAGAACGACGTAAGTCAAACCTCTACGAATGCTTGCGTGTAAGCAATATTTGTGGTGTTTTTATAAATTATGTTGTTCGACATTCTCGACCGCCATGCCGTTAGGGTTCGACCGATTCCGCTGCTGATCAGATTCATTAGGCATTTTATTTTCTCAAGTTTTACACACTGATAACATCATTTTACGGTTTCTAAAAAAATAGAATAGATGTACTGAAGGTAAGAGTTTCATTTATTCCTGTTTTGAGACAGGAAACTATAAAAACAAACAACTTAGTAGTACTGAGAATTAGTTGCACCACCGTCCTATAGAATAAAGGCATAAGGAAATTTGTATCAATTTAAAATTTCTATTTCAATATTTCTAATTTCACATCACTTTAGTAGCTATAGTTTAGAAATTATTTCCTCAATTTGCTTATATGAAACTACATGATTTTGAAATCTTTGTTTCTTTATTTCTAATTTCACATCACTTTAGTAGCTATAGTTTAGAAATTATTTCCTCAATTTGCTTATATGAAACTACATGATTTTGAAATCTTTGTTTCTTTATTTCTAATTTCACATCACTTTAGTAGCTATAGTTTAGAAATTATTTACTGAATTTGCTTATATGAAACTACATGATTTTGAAATCTTTGTTTCTTTATTTCTAATTTCACATCACTTTAGTAGCTATAGTTTAGAAATTATTTACTGAATTTGCTTATATGAAACTACATGATTTTGAAATCTTTGTTTCTTTATTTCTAATTTCACATCACTTTAGTAGCTATAGTTTAGAAATTATTTACTGAATTTGCTTATATGAAACTACATGATTTTGAAACCTTTGTTTCTTTATTTCTAATTTCACATCACTTTAGTAGCTATAGTTTAGAAATTATTTCCTCAATTTGCTTATATGAAACTACATAATTTTGAAATCTTTGTTTCTTTATTTCTAATTTGATATCACTTCAGTGATATCAAGTAATTTTAATTTTAGTAATTTGTTACTTTAGTCACTGATATTTATTTAGATTATTTAATTCCGCAAGAATATGTTAATAAGTGCATGAGTAATGTGTTCGTAATTCCGAAAACATTTGTGCCACTAATTTTCATATCAAAACAAACGTACGTAATAATATACATATTTTTGTATCCATATGATCTCAATAATATTTAATTTCTTTTCAGAAGTCAGAGGTAAATTATATTTACTGGAAAAAAATTATAGTTGAAATTAAATCGAAATATGTTTCTTGATTTTCAACATTTTTTTTAACGAAACAAACAAATTAGTCCAAGGTCGTATCAATTGAAATTTCCGACGATTTCCATTATCACTGATAAACAGTCTTCGTTTCTTGGAATTTTGTTTCCGAATATTAGTTAAGGTAAATTACAAGTAAATTTTTGTCTGTTCCATTATTCAAGGAATCCAAACCGTATTTCCATTGTGTTTATTCTTTTTAGTATTCTATGTAACAAAGGAACGTTACAATTTTTTAGTATAATTACAAACTGACACGTATCGTTGCCCGGTGAACATGTTTTTTGTTCAAACTCCAGTGGATAAATTCATTATTTTACCGACGACTGTTAAAAACTCTGTAAATATGCTCTAGTGAAGCATGTTAACCGAATCGTGGACGCCTTAAAAATTCCATTGTTAGAAAACGTACCTCTGACAAAGATTTATGATAAAGCAAATCTTGTTTGCCAGCTCCTAAATATGTTTTTTGTAAATGCGATTAAAATGATTGTGCGTGTAGGACAAGTCTTTTTTCCACTTATAATTTTTCTTCTCTGCAGTATCTTCATTAGCAGTATTAACTTAAAAATATCATAATTAAGCAAATA
This sequence comes from Druceiella hillmani, assembly GCA_039881145.1. Taxonomy (NCBI): domain Eukaryota; kingdom Metazoa; phylum Arthropoda; class Insecta; order Lepidoptera; family Hepialidae; genus Druceiella; species Druceiella hillmani. The sequence goes on from JAYKKI010000008.1 coordinate 36,684,393, forward strand.
AACTACTGTCTCATCATTAGCAATACCAACATAGCGATATCACCGGTATCAAATCAAATACAATTTGGACATTAGCAACATTAATTTAGCAATATCCTAATTAAGCAAATAAACTACTGTCTCATCATTAGCAATACCAACATAGCAATATCGCCGGTAGCAAATCAAATACAATCTCGTCATTAGCAACATCAATTTAGTAATATCATAATTAAACAAATAAATTACTGTCTCATCATTAGCAATACCAACATAGCAATATCACCGGTAGCTAATCAAATACAATCTCATCATTAACAACATCAATTTAGCAATATCATAATTAAGCAAATAAAGTAGTATCATCATTAGCAATACCAAAATAGCGATATCACCGGTATCAAATCAAATACAATTGCGAGATTAGCAACATTAATTTATCAATATCATAATTAAGCAAATAAACTACTCTCATCATTAGCAATACCAACATAGCAATATCACCGGTAGCTAATCAAATACAATCTCGTAATTAGCAACATCAATTTAGTAATATCATAATTAAGCAAATAAACTACTGTCTCAACATTAGCAATACCAACATAGCAATATCACCAGTAGCTAATCAAATACAATCTCATCATTAGCAACATAAATTTATCCATATCATAATTAAGCAAAAAAAGTACAGTCTCATCATTAGCAATACCAACATAGCAATATCGTCAGTAGCAAATCAACTACAATCTCATCATTAGCAATACCAGTTTAGTTACATCGTCATTTGCATATCAACTACAAATAACAATTAAATGAAACTATGTGATGTAGTATTATTTCTATTCTTCTTCTATATCTTTGCTAGTAGCCCACCTGAAGATGTTGTAATACAACGAAACCTAGGTCGTGGTAAAGAACTTAAAGAAAGTAGAAATAATAGTTTGACTTACTAACGACCAATTTCGTCAAAAGAATAAAATAATTAAACTAGCTTAACATTATATAAATATAATAATCGCAATATTATTTGTAATAACTTTTATTTAATAATTTTCTATCTTTCAAAATAACCTATTTTAAAGAAGTCACGTATACGTTGTAATTTATTGAAAACAATATATATTTTCAAATACTTCGTCACATTAATTAAACATTGATGAGAAATAAAAGAACTGTAAAGTGAATATGGGAATAGAGAACTAAATAATTTTTCAATTTCAACCTAACATTCAACAGAAGTGTAGTTAAATTATGAAAATTAAAACTCAAAATAAGTTTAATGAATAATTAGAAAATATTGTAGAATAAGGAATTACATTATCAATATCTTAGATATTTGGAGATCACTTTGGATCATAAATTAAAATTTAAAAAACATGTGAACCGCATCATGCCTAAAGTCGCTAGTCATATTTGATTTGATATCGGAGGTAAGTTACTAAAAATATTTAATTTTGCTTTTTTTACATAATTAATTAGCGCCTTGTATAGTCAACTCAAGCAAAGTTTAGCAGAATTTCATATTTTTCAAATATTTGGCAATATGAAAAGATTAAAATTGTGGGTATTAGGTAACGAGAATAATAAAACAATTATTTAAATACTGGCGGTGACCTATGGCTTCGATCGCGTGAAAAAGAGAAAAATGCTGAAAATTATTGAAAATATTAAAACGATATTGCTCACTTTCTGTGTAAAGATATAAACCTCTTATATTTATGGTATCATTAGCAATAAGTTAATTTTTTTAATGATAAAAAAAAATTCTATTCCAAAATAAGCAAAATCTTACGTATTTCGGTCGAGAAGTTGAGATGTGAAAGCGAAACAAATAGGCAAATAAACTCACTATTGCCGAACAATATTAGTTAAAGTGAAAAAAGCGTTTTCTATATTAATAATACATTCTGTCTCAATATAGAGATATTTTGATTTTGACTTTCTAAGTATACGATACAAATGATACGGATCAACTACTTAATTTTCATTTCCCGTAACAATAGCCAATAATGTGTAATAAATACATTCCCGATGTAAAAGAAAAATATGCATTTTTTTAAATTGTATTCATATTTATATTAGTGTTGAAGATTTCTGTCTTTCAAAGACCAAAGCTTTTTTCAAAACACTGTTTTCTTAACTTAAAATGTTATACTCGTAATCAACATAAAACTGCGCTCTTACTTGTCATACGATTGGATATCAAAAAGTACAAAAAGAAGACTACAGAACTACACATAAATGTTGTGGCAACTTATATCTGCATTTATTTTGTAAACTCTATCGTTTTCTTTTCATTTAATCACCTTTACCAAGTAAAATGGATATAATTATTTTTTGGATATCATAATGTGACTTTGTTTTTGTTATTTTAGACCTAGACTTAAGACTAGACTAAAATTAAGTAATTAATAAATAAATGTAAATTTTAAAATAAAAAGTCATGCTTAAAATTGACTTAAGTATTTGTATTGAAATTCCATGAACTTTTTACAGACCGAACTACATGTCATAAATTGATCGATCATTACCAGTAAACTAATAGAACCTACTTAGTTGTTATAATTTTTCTTTCAATTTCGTTATATATATTGCTATTTTGGATACTTTTAGATACTCAAAAATAGGAATTTGGTTGGCAGGGGTCGCCATTTTAAAGATTAATATTTCGTAAACGGATTCCTTTATGGAAAAAGCTTTCTTGACATACTGCCAATATAAGTCTTATTCGACGACACCCTACACAAATAGGTATGCGAAAAAATATAACTCCACTTTAGATGCAACGGCGTACCCTAAAATATTTTTGTAAGATTTTTCTTTTACGCCTTTGTAAATAGTGTAAATTTGAAAAATCATTTGTCAAAATTCAGCTTCATAACACTAATATCCTACAAATAAACAGTCTGTAGCATGCAGATGGATAGACAAACGAATAGATAAAAACTATAAGTCCTTAGTTTAACTATGAAACCCTAAAAAAACTGAATTATTATAAATGACAGGTCTTAAAATTCTTTATATTGCGTATATGAAGAAATAGCAGATAATACGTGTTGAGCAGTTTAATTTTTCCATTAGCCAGCTAATCTACACTCACATAATACAATTAGAATTATCTCTATAACTCTATAACTCACAATAATATAATTAGAATTATCATAAAACCAAGAGTAAAATGAACGATATTTTAGTAGAAAACAATTATTTATATAAATTGAGAGCATCTTCAAATCTTTATTAGCATTGATATTTATTAAATCTGACTCAAACCATCATACAGTAATTTTTTCAGTCTCGTTATAAATGTGGTAATCTAATAAGTAATTTTAACAATAAAGATAATATCGTCAACTTGTTATTGAATAGAGGTATAGTTTAATAAAATCAAACGAAACTGCATTATTAATTATAACCGAACCTATTTGAATTTTAACTTAGTTCGTAAAAGCTTTCCGAGAAGAAGCATTACATATTCATTGATTATTAATAACAAGAATAAAATTTATAATCGTGCGTTTTGGTGTTTTCCACAACATACATGTTAAAAAGTGCTATAAAAAAATTGTACAGTAGTGAATAAATATTAAAATGCCTGTTTAACTGCATATTGTATTTCGAAGCAAGCCACAATTTTATCGGGCAACTTATATTAAATACTTGAGACTTCACAAACTTTACGTCACTTTGTGCCAAAAACTCCAAAATTTAAATTATTTAACTATGTAACAAATAAACTCGAACTCTAACATTGCCCTGTGTTAGAATCATCTTATGTTCGAATGCACAAAGGAGGAATCCAAAACACGTCGATCTCTTTGTCTGCAACAGCAGTCAGAACTCCATCAGGACTGTTTGTACTCTTAATGAGAATATTCGTGAGCGCAAATAATATTGTTATGTCGTGAAGCTACGACGACAGCTCTAAATGATTTGTCTGTTTTCTACTGCTCAAAGCTTAATTGACGTTTAAGAATTTCATATAGACTAGAAAGCTAGCTATAAAGTCTTAATGACTTAAGACTTTTTATCCAAGAGGATTGTAATAAATGATAGTTTCTCGTAAATAAATAGCGTATTATGGACACAAAGGTGTTAAGTAATAATATGGTATTTCTCAAACGTTTCGCTTAAATTAAGCTATGTGAGAAATCGATTAAAAAATACAATTCCAAAACAAACAATATCTGAGAGAGATAGCTATTTAACCTAATATTCATATTTAATTTAATGTTTCATATTTTCTTATTTCAAACAAAGATATGGGTGCAAAATTAAATATTAATTCTTTTCTAAATTAAGATCAGTTAGATTTAAAGATAAGATAGAAAAAATTAAGATCAGTTAGATGTAAAGAGTTTTTGCAATTAATCAGTAAATTGGGTCTACACACAATGGCTAACATAAAGATTTGTAGAAATAAGTTTGTTCAGATTTACATTCTAGAAAACAGCTTAACAGGCTGGAAGTCCTCTCTTAATTATAAGCTATGATAGGATTATATCAAATAAAACGGTGCGTTGAATCCAAGAGGATCCAAGTTACTTTAGGAGTAAGTAAATCAATATAATATATTGATAAACCCATATTGTAAAGAAAAACATTTTTATCAAATTATTCAATGAAAATCTGACCTTATGACAAAAAATAATACTTTTGCCGTAGTTTTGCTCCCATGAATATTGTTCTACTTTAACTTTAATTATTCAGCATTTAGAGCGCTTCTTTAAATTAAGATCCTAGATAAATTTAATACTTCTTTAGTTACTAACATGTTTGATCAAATTGTTTTCAAAATGGTTAACGGCTCCTAAGCTAAAAAAATCGCGGTATAATTTATTAACCCAATGAGGGTTAATAAATTATCCCGCGATTTTTCAAAAATGATGAAATGCGAAAATTGGTATCATAGTAATTTGAAGCATTTTCGATGGATAGGAAATGTCCCTCCACAGTATATTATTGGAGTTGGCAGTGAAAAGGAGGTCCGCACAAGGGTATCATTTATGAAAAAATATGCATTTCAAATAAGTTTCATTAAATAACGTAATTGTAGCCATACAAAATCTTCATGCAGGTACATCTTGACACCTAGGAAAAACAAACTTAATGTCGTATGTATGGAAATATTTTAGACACTATTCTTGTTTAGCCTACAATAGAACCTAGCGAAGCTGAGCGGGTGGCTACCATTGTATTAAATCAAAGGAGAGGAGGAAAGACGACTTCGTACATCTTATATTTTTGGAAAATTTTGAATTAAATGCTTTTCTTGGATCGAGCAGAAGCCAAGCCACTTTTCTTAGAAATTATGTCTGTCTATTGGACCAATTTAAATAGTATTATCACTAGAATGATTATTGTAACTCGAATTAAGATCTACGTTCCGTTTTATTATGAATAAGTTTTGTCAACGTATAGGTTTTTCTGTTTCACTAAATATAGTTAAGTTTATCTCTACTAAGCTACTACTACTAGGAACTACTAAGCTAATAGGAAAGATATTTTTATAAACTTGCCATGAAATTCTATACCGGAATTGCTTAAAAAACAATTGTTGCATAAACAATGGTTTAAAGAAAGTAGGTTGACAGAAAACAAGATAAGTTAAAGATTACGGAAAGAAAATTCTAAGGATATGTCAACTTATTATATGGATTTATTTAACAAGAATATATAATAATGTATGTATGTAATTTGTCCTTTAAAATTAAAACATTGGCTACGTACGGAAATTTATTACAAAACAATCTTATTTATAAATGTATTTAGTATGACAATCAATATTGGCACATCGATATTTACGTATAATAGATGAGTAAAGATAATAAGGCACGTATATGTGCTTCACTACCTTTACTACCTTTACTCTGTTAAAAATATTTGACGATAAGAAAAAAATTGGTTATTTTCGAAATATTATTTTTTGTATGTGATTACATATATTTTCGATTCGCTTCCATCGGTTACGTTAGACGTACCGTAAGTTGTACCATCCAAGTCAACTCGTATATTAACAGTTGACGTGAACGAAATCGCAGGCGAAAGATAGTAATCCATAAAGTAAGGAACCCTTAGGTATTTTACGCATGTCATTTATTTCATTTTTACTCATATTTAAAAATATAAAAAAAATGGATTATGAAGTCTAAAATAGAAAGAAATAATAATTGGCTAGTATATAAACTTAGATACAAATTTTATCAATAATTTACAAATGGTACTTTCATTAATAATATCATATTTTATACTAATTATATGTTGGTAGCAGAGGTTCTGAATAGCTGGCACTATTAGACAAAGAAGTTAATTTAAAATGTATTAATTCGCAATTAAATGAAACTACGTGATGTAGCATTATTTCCACTTTCTTTAAGTTCTTTACCACGACCTAGGTTTCGTTGTATTACAACATCTTCAGATGGGCTACTAGCATCTTTGCTAATAGCCCACCTAAATATGTTATAATACAAAGAAACCTAGGTCGTGGTAAAGAACTTAAAGAAAGTAGAAATAATACTACATCACGTAGTTTAATTTAAATTTTAATAAAGAATTTCAAAAAAATTAACGCCAAATATGTTCAATATGTATTAATTTAATTACTTTAATAGTTTGGTGATTGAAAAATATTTTCTCAAAAAATGTCTTATTATTATACAATTATTTTAAATCTCCTCTTTGAATTTATTATCTAACGTTATAATAAAATAAAGAAAAAGTGTACAAACTTCAATAATTTTAACTAATAATTAAATTGTTTAAGGTCTCATAATTAAAGAGTCTAGAAGAAGAGAAGCTCATTTCTCCATACTTCTGTTATTATGTCCGAGAGAAATTATTTTATGTCACGCAATATTCATGAAGTCGTTATGTATTCAAGTAATAAAACCCGATATGCCGCTTATTTATAGACAAAATAAATTGACATTGTAACTGATTTCTTTCTTACGAGAAACTAAATAACTGCTTTAAGAACAGATTTACAAAATCCCGTGGAAAAATCACTTATACACGCGTAGCGACGCCGCTTGTTATGTCCAACAAATTTATAGTCTATTCGCATAAGCTTGATCTTAATTAATAATCCATCATAATTAAAATGAAAATATGTGTTCAATATTTGTTTGGTGACCAGGTTAAGAATAACATATATTAGTACTATTATCACCATTAGTATATATTAGTCACCGCTAGACAATATATTTTTTGGCAACAGATAGTTAGATTACCAAGAAATAACGTAGGTTATTTTTGTGTCGGGAAACCTCATCCCTACTAATATAATAATCATAACTCATATTATAAATACAAAAGCATGTTTATTTGTTCTTCTTTTACGTCGCAACGCTACTTACAACCCGGGAAATCTCACCTTTACTAACATTATAATCTTTACTTCATATCGCAACGGAACTATACATCAACCTTCAGAAATAATATTACAATCCCAAAAAAATTGCACGTTGCAATGGAACTACGAATTGACGTAATTTCTTAGGCCCACAGAAGTAGTTGAAGGGCCTAGAAATTACATAGGTTAGTTTTAGTCGGATAAATCTTATCCTTAGCAATATTATAATCCTAATTAATATTATAAATGCAAAAGTGTGTTTGTTTACTCTTCTTTCGTATCGCAACGGAGCCACGGATTGACGACATTTTTTACATAAAGATATTTGTTGGGCCAGGAAGTGATATAGGTTACTATTAATCCAGGAAAAGCTCGTCCTAACTAAAAATATTATTCTAATTAATATTTCAAATGCAAAAGTATGTTCATTTGCACTTCTTTCACGTTGAAATAGAGCAATGGATAGACCTGATTTTGGACGGAGATATATAGTGGTCCGGGACATAATACGGACTAATTTAATACTGAAAAATCTCAAACTAAGTAATATTAAAAACCAAACTAATATTTTAAATGCGAACTTGTGTTTGTTTGTTCTTGTTTGACGTCACAATGGACCAATAGCGGCCAGGCATGTGATGTAGATTACATTTTATTTCATGAAAATTCTTGTTACTTCGGGAAAATTCTTATCTGAAGCAAAAAGTACACAATAGGAATAAAGAAGCAACGTCGAAACGGAGTTACATACAGACGTAATTTTTGAAACGTTATATGCACAATATATGGTAGCAATAGAATCACTCAGTTTAATCCCTAATTTAGAGGGAAATATTTTTATTTTCATTATAATTTTTATTATAAATTCACGAAAAAGTACTAAACTATGTGAGCGAAGCCGTGAGTAAAAGTTAGTGTTTATAGATGAGATGGGTTCTTCTTCTATAAGTTTTGTATACAAACTTTGAATAAATAGTATTGTTCCAAAAAGATTAAATGTTTATAAAAAAAAAACAGAACTCGTGGCATTTGATTCGTTTGCATATATTGGAAATTAAAATTAAAATTAACAATTGAATGGACGAAATAATTCAAATACTTCTTAAGAGTCTACTTAGTTAAAAAATTTACTCGAGCAAATTAGTGAAATGCATTAAATAGTCGAATAAATGGAATGAATCGTATAATAAGTCTGAAAATTATAATTCTGAGTAATTATTAATTTGATTATGAATATGACTCTGGAATGACTATGGCAGGAATTTTAAAATTATAACGTACACGTTTACATAAAAAACTGTCAAGCACGAGTGAAACCCGCGCTGTGAAAGTTTCATACATAGCTATAAACATTTAAGTGTTAATAATATTTCAAAACTTAAATGTAATCAATAGTTTTGTAAATAATAGGGAATCCAAAATTTCGCACACTTTGGGAGTAATCTGTTTAAAATACTGTTCAAAATATTTGTGTATGACTCATAAGCAAATGATAAGATATATGACATTAAAAGCATGAAGGCTTTTATTTACACCGGTTTCAAATTTTATTTTTAAAAATTAAAAAGTTAGTAAAAAATATTCGGTCAATAAGGTGCATTGCTATATCTTGTAACGTATAACATGTATGGAAAATTTAAACTATACTTTTGTTGACTAAATATATTTCTTTTTTTCTTTTACTATTGCGTCAATATAAATTGTTTCCCGACCGAATTGAAGACGAGGTTATGAGAATTTTACAGTTTTTTTTGCATGAAATTAAATTATAATTGTTAGGAATGAATCCTCGAAACTTACACCTTTTTAGCAATTTTGAGGAGGAATAAGTTTATTATTATGAAAATAAATATACTAAATATAAATATGTAAATATATATATATATATATATATATAATATATATATATATATATATATATATATATATTTCTTTTTTTTTTGCTATATTTATTTTCATCTTTTTCAATATATATAATAAAAAATAATAGCTGGTATTATCAAACCTTCACCAAGGTTTGACCTATTTCATATCAAAATCATTATGCTACACATTCCCAGTATTAATAATAAATTTGGCGAATATTAATGTTGTTCGGCAAAAATTTTAATACGCCCTTAAAGATGAATTAAGGTTAAAAATAACTTTGACATCATCCATGCTAAATGAAAAGAGGAAGAAAAAACAAATTATGTTATAAGCAAAAACTTACGAAACGCATTTTTTTATTACTAGAGCTTTTGAATTAATGTACATAAAATATGCGTATTAGAAAACAAACGGATCATATTCATGTAACCTATTAATTTTAAAACTATTTATGTAATTAAATTTTGAAATCCAAATGATTTAAATATAAGGTTAAAAATTATGACGAAAAGAGAAAAATATGGCGAAATATTTATTAGCATAAACCCAAAATGTACAACCATTAAACAATGGTCGACAAATAAAACAGATACGTATGTGGCTTTACTTCAATTATATATAGCATACATTCTGATACTTGTAATAGACTCGTAAAACAACCTTTATTTATATAATAAAATAATATTTATACACGTTACGGGAAAATTCAAAAAATTATTGACAAATACTTATTTCAGAATAAAAATCAGACATAAATTACGTATGAAATAAATAAATAAATAAACCAATGAAAGAAATAAGTTTTGTGCAAATCGGGATTGGCGACATAGTTTTTTTACATTGCTGGCTACTGGCATATTATTGCAAAAACCGGGTTTATGGAAAACTCTTTAAAAGTTTTTATTGCAAAAACCCAAATTCCTTTACCTTTATACTTAAGTATACTTACTACTTAATATTATTAACTTGCAATACTATGTTTGGAAAAAATTGTATGTGATAAATTCGTTGATTTATTGAATAGAAAAATGTAGTCGCGGTTGATAAATTTTAATTACTTTTCCGATTAATTATTTGTCTTCTTTATTTATTTATATACCATAAGTTTTTTATTCGTCACATATTACCAACACGTAACGATACAAAATAAACCACAAACACAAAAAACAAATTCCTTTTTCCCTGTGCAATCATATCATCCTCGGTACACCGTTTGTGCATTATTGTGCATTGTTTCTCAATCAAAAATTGTGCGTCAATTTCTTGAATACCGTCGGTCGTAGTAAACCAACGGTAATTAATATTATATGTGAAAGTCTACTAAGTAGAATATATTATATAACCGACCTAAGAAAAATATTTTTTGCTACTTTGAACTGCAAAATTAGTTACCTGCAAACCGATAACTATTTATTTTTTGGCCAAATTTGAAAAGATTCGTAAAAAATTGTTTTCACACTATTTACATATATATATGGAACACTAAATTTTTGAAACCAGAGAGATCCAAAGAGCGTCATTTTTAGAGAAAAGTTGCACTAAACACGTAAAAATATCTGACAGAAGAATTTAATACAATATGACCTAAAGTTGCCACATAGTTTCTAAAGCATTTTATATTACTTTGTTTGAAATATTCTTCAGAGTGATACTATAAGCATCTTACCTAAAGTTCAACAGAGATCTTTGGTAACTCCACTATTCCCGGATATATTTAATGATGTGAAATGAACGTTTTAGCAAAATATATTTAACAGGCATGCTTCTGGATAATATAAATACGTTCATAGACTAAATTAGGCCTAGCTTTGTTTTTAAATATTTTTTAAGGCATCTTTATAAAGTAAAGAGGTCATAAAAAAAACATAAAAAAACCTTTTTTATTTTGTATCAACCAAGGTGCTAAAATGCTTTGTGTATAACGTAACAAATAATCAATTCTAAAGAAAGAGAGACTTTTAAGAACATATAGAAGCTTTATTATATAAGTCTCATTCTTATTTGCCCCGTGTTAGTTTGATATAATTCCGTTATTTCACTTTTATTTTAAACTGGCTTTTAAATTTTTAATTTTGTTTTCATCTTTCTTTTAAATTAATACGTTAATTTAAATTTATTCCCTTCTGTGTATTTCTTTCGTGTCTGAAAGTCGCCTGTACCACAGTATACTATTAATTTTTGCGATGGTTTGGTTAAAATACCTTAGGCTAAAAATGAAGCAAAAGTATTAATTTTCTTATGCTGTAGACAAGGTACTAAAACCATTTCATGTATTATATTTTAATATTGTTTAATCCATTAACTTAATTCTAAATAATTTTTTTTTATAATAATTTAAAGTATTTGTGCATATGTATAAGGAACATGTAGCCAATAAAATAATTTTATATAATAAACCAATAGATTGGAACTTAAAAGTCATTAATTAGTTATTGGGATAAAGTTATTTATAAAAGCATGCCTTATTTTTGAAGGAAAAATAAAAATAAATTTAAAAAAATTCTTGTAAATAATTACAATACACAAAACCTTTTTTTTGACCTGATTAAGATATGTCGAAATATATATATTTCCCCTCTTTAATACACGTCAGTTCTTTCCTGTTGAAAGAAAACACTTACACTTCAGCCTGGCTATAGGAGTTGATTCCCTTTGGAGTCTAAAAAATGAGATTAATGAAGCATAAGTTACATATATCCCATTTTTATTTATATAACGTAGCAAACCATGACCGAACAATTGATTACCTTGAAAGATCATAAGTTTTGCGTCGCGGGGGTACAGGAACAGTACCCCTCGAGGGGGTGCAGTCTGGGATTGGAACAGTTCTCCGCTTAATTGGAAGGAAACCGTTGATTATTTGTGCTGAAGTGAATGCACAATATTGTCTACGATACTGGAGACGTCCCAAGCCGCATGGAAGATACGTAGAGAATGTTATGTACTAGAACGTTCTCTTGCATTTTAGATGGGGGCTCCCCCGAGAATATGCCCGGAATGCCCGCAACGTTTTCAAGACCCTCGAGGGAGAGTGTTATTTATATCACACTCGTCTCGACTGGGTTTGCGAAGGATGGGCGTAGCTAGCGGGTTGAAAGTTTTCTTGAGCGGCCACAGATCAATTTTTGTTCTCCATTGTGCGCCCCACGCCGAAACATGGAGTGCGAATCCTGATTCAAATCTGGGTGCCAAGACTGGGATAGATTTGTAAAAAATTTTCCCTGAGAGTTCGATGACTTTTCAAAATGACTGAAACGTATAGATTGCCCTTATGAAATGGCTGTTGAGTTTCAAGATAGCGTGATCATCAGGACCGGGGAATAATCTGGTATGGTATAGTAGGTTTTACCTAGGAACTATCTTTGATGATGCAGCATCCTCCATACCCTTCGTCGACAATATAGGAAGAAGAGGCGTAACTACCAGCGCGCTAAGAACCATAGAATGGATTGGGTAATTGTAAAAGCTCACTGGGTAGCCTTAGTAGATGGCCAGTATAACTATATTAGAAAGTATAAGCGAGCTCGATGCTCCTGTTTTCAAAATTTCATAACTCGTATAGGTAATTCGAATCACTGGGGAGTCATATATAGAAGTATAAGGACCCCTTGAAACCTTTTATTTTCAGAGCCCTTAAAAGAGCCGATAAGTGTTACACCGGGAATATTCCCGTGACTCTCTAATATCTTTTCACGTCACACTTTCCTGATGACGACTACTCTTTTCTGATGTTATAAATTACGCCACTTTGCCCTAACCTTTGTTAACTTATTAGCATGTTATGTAAATATATTACAGGATGGAATAATTTTATTCAATTCTACCTTTTATTAAATACTTGACTAAAGTAAAAATTAATTGCAATTTTCACTCCTGAAAGTATTGCAAAAATACTATTAATTCTAAGACATAATTGACATCTAATTAAACGTAGCACAGTCAAGTTTTGGTATGAGAACATTATCACTACTGTTCTCAAAATATTTGGTTTATGGCGCGATTAAAGTAAAATTGTTGTTTGTATTACGGAAAAAACGCGTAAAGTTCTTAATTTAACTAAATCTTTATTTTTTCCATTTTGATATAATTAAAAACATCAAAAGTTTTAATTAACTTTTCTTAATCTAATGCACATAAAATGGTTTGACAAGTATTATTTAAATGGGTATATAAAAAATACGAGTTTAATATTAATACCATTGTTCAAAGTACGAATGTAATATACTTATTTAATTTTCGCTACTTACAACACTTACCAAATTTCATTATAGTTGTTCATATTCATAACGAAAACATTCGCCCTAAACCCAAGTAATATCTATGATATACATTTATGATGTAAATATATGTGATGTTGCCAGTTTATTGTTTCCCTTCGACGCTTCGGTGTTGCCGGAAACTATTCAAAAATAATAGCTATTCAAAAATAACCTCGTGTGAGTTCACATGAGAAATAATTGACATGTGAAAAAATGTAAATGCATAGTTTCAAAATTATATTAAAAAAAAAATAAACGGAAAGATTTACAATCATTAGACATAATTATATTTATTATAACTCACAACGTAGTTGAAGCCAGGCTGGTATACTTCTTCTTAAGTTGTCCATCAAGAGCGATGCCTCTTGACATAACCGTTATTTCACAAGGAATGTGTTAACATAATACCGTTTGCAGATGGGAACCTGGCTGTATGGGACACCCCTTCCCGAAAGGCGGGCCTTACTATAATTAACTACTCATCCAGACTCTAAAAAATTGATGTTCTTTATAAATGGATTTTGTTTTTCTAAAGGAAATGGACATAGGTGTAGTGAAAAATGAAGTTAGAAATGGTTTTGTTATGTGAATTAAAAATATAAATATTATTTTCTTTAAATAGAATTAGGGAACCGACACTTTATAATCATTTCAAACTGGATTTAATAAGAACATGGACAAAGAAAAACAAATTCACTGCGTTAAAGGCAAATTTATAATTCATTCTGATGGTATTAAACAAAATAAAAAAGTTACAAATCATATTGCTTTCTATTGATTAACAATCATCTTCGTGTCTAAATTGACAATAATATAATCTATCAAATATGGACTCCGAACAAAGCACATGAAATAGGAGTCTTGACATTTTATTAGCTACAAAGTCTCATAAGAATCTCCGATCAGATGTTAAAAAATCTAACCGAATAAGCCAAAAATATGACAAACACAGAGATTATTTTTATGAAATTTATTATGTAACTTACTGAGATAGTTACTCAGCTATTGTGTACATAGATAGTATTGAGACTAACTTATATCATTTTTATGATATCTGTCATAAAATTATTCGTATGACTCATTGAGTTTCACAGTTGGCCATTACATTTCGGAATTATCCATCCTGGAAGAGAACCACGTCGACTCCTTGATGGATAGAGGCTTTAATCTTCTTTACCAGCTTATTGCTGTAGTTTTCACCTTGAAGATAAAACTAGATAATAAACAATAATATATCTCATTCTACGCAGCGAACATTTTATAACTCAGAATAAAACAAGAAAACGGTAAGTTGATTCGAAAAATTATTTAATGTGAATATTTTTACCATTGAATGTTTTAACCCATAAGTCGTTGCAATATCATCAAAGTCAAGTTGAAGAAATAGACATAATTTTTGGTATAAATCAATAATATTTAAGGCATATTGCTTCATTTACTCCTTAACCACTTCAATATTTACAGTGTGAGTGATGAAAGTCCTCCAACCATTTTATTATGTCGCGTCGCTACATTTGATATCGCTAGACCCCATTGTTAAAAATCAATCGCCATAATCATGTAAGCAGAAGCTGGGTGAAACCGCGTGTAAACCATCCAGTTTTGAGAATGCGTCCACTAACAGTTTCCTTGTTCGCTATATGAAATAACACAATCCCATATCTGGTTCGATGAAGCGGAAACGTGAGCGCGGAATAAACCGTTGGTATTATATCTGTTGGGAATATTTTTATTCGCTGCTTTTATTTTTATTGTCATCGATAAAAGTGATAATACTTTAGTCTTAAGAGATATATATTTTTCTCTTTATCAAATAATTATTTTACTGCATTTAATTAAATCTAATTTTGAAATAATCGAATTTGTTTAAATTAAATTGTATCTAACAGGGCGTACTATTAATATTATATGAATATAGTATTTTTGGTTTGAATTACCTGCTTTTTTAGTGTCAACTCAAGTCCAAGTTCTACAAAACTCAGCATAACGTCCTTTCGAACTATTTCATAAAGCAGGTTACCCTGCATGCTGCGAATACTCAGTGATATAGTGCTTCTAAATGAAAATTTACATATATTTATGCATATCTTTTAAAAATATGTAATACACAGTATATGGCCCCGGGCTATCAGATGTAAATTGCAGTAAATTTAATAAAAAGAAAAATAGACGTAGTAAGAAAAATGTATAAACACCAATATGGAAAAGGTTCTTTTCTTATTTTTTTCAAATTAATTAACAAATCAATAGAGAATATCACAGAAAATGCTCAAAATTGCATTTAGCTTCCATGTAATAAAAAACACAAATAAAACAAAAATCTTATGTATTGAATTTTTTTCCCACAATTTACAGAATCTTTCTGAATTTTTTTTTCATTTGCCATGCGCAATTTCTATATAGAAATGTATGGGAGTGCGTTTTTCTTATGTCTACTGAGGTCATAATTCATTACTCGGTTAATCGCCCACAGGTTTTAAACGTCAGGTTTTGTCATTTTTTTCGCACTTCTTGCTCTTTACACATCGTTATATTCAATAATACACATCGGTGATATTTATATTGCAATGATAGGTGTAAATTTTATTTATTAACACTCGTCGAGTTAATTTAATAGGTGAATAACAATAGTTTCTAAACAAGATCATGAATTTATTTTGATTGACTATTACATATTTATTAAGAATTAAAAATATATATTTATTAAAACCCATAAATAATAAAGGCAGATGAGAAAACTTTCAAAACATTAAAATAGAGTGCCGAATTTCAGTTTGGTAATGATTTTTCTTAAAATAAATGAACACCATATTTATAGGATAGGTAAAATCATACGCGACCAAAATATCAGTTGCATTTTGGATTATTACATGCAAATTACAATATATTTACCTTGTCAGAAAAAAGGTGTAAGGTACAATACGAAGAATAGACGTACTACTTTGAAAATAACTGGATATTCTAAAAATTTATAAGATAGTCAACAAATTTTAGGTTATTGACTTCGAATGCCCCAATATCTGTGAGATTCAAAATGATGGTTTCAACTACGGAAACAGAATTTTGGACTTATTTCAGAGTTCGTATTAAAATTTCACAATGTTTTTGAGATTCAAGTTGGCGGTCCCTGTCATCTGCAACAAATCGCCACTATACTCGTTTTCAAGTAATTTTAGAATTCTGAATTCAAATTTCACAATTTTTTTGAAATTCAAAATGATGGTCCTTATCACTTGCAATAAACTCTCTTTATATCAGTTTTTGACTAATTTTAAAGTTAGTATATTCGAATTTCATAACGTTTTTGAAACCAATATGGCGGCTTCCGTCATTTGCACTAAATCGTTATTATATTGTTTTAAGACAAATTTTAGGATACTGAATTCGAATTTCGAAATATCTGCGAAATTATAGATGACTATATATCTCATTCGCAGTAAAGCCTCATTATATAAATTTTCTATTGATTTTTAAGTTTACGGCATTCCAATTTCACAAGGTTTTGGACAATAAAGCTAGCGACCTCCGTTACTTGAAATAAATCTCCAATGTTTTCGAAAAATTATACGATATTCAATTTGAATTTCACAATGTATATGAGATTGCAGGTGATGTCATCGGTCTTTTGCCACTATATCCGTGTTCCACTAATTTTGAAATGCTGAATTTGAATTTCATAATGTCTTTGAAATCTGTCATTCGCAATAAATTACTATTATATTAATTTTCAATTAGTTGGGTTGCTGAATTAAAATTTATTATATAAATTAACAAAATATGAACTTTAAAATGAATTAACAATTTTATTCACTTTAAACGTAGAATATTTAATCTATTGAACAAAATAATAAAAAAAATCACCGTTCGCGTAACGCTAGCAAACTCGCATAAATATATATATATATATATATTTCATGCACTGGCTATGAGAGGAAGAGAGAAAGAAAATGTGTGCTCGTACCTCTTTCTCTTGTCCCTATAGTAATATACAATGTCAATGTATATTACTATATGCATCACAATGTTACTCCCACTATCACTTTCTTCCCAACTTGAAAAACAATCATTTTCACTCGAATTATTTTCGTATTCCGACATTATGGGTTAAAAATTATCTTTTCCCGGATCCTTTTTATATTGTAATTACTAATAATATTTTAATTTGAATTTTAAGTAACTCGTAGAAAGATAAAAAAAATAGCTATGCGTGCAAGCGACCTCCTCCATCGCGTGCTAGAGAACTGATTTCGCGAGCGCCATCACGCTCGTGGCAAATTTAATTAGTAAACAATTTAATTAGTTATAGCGCACGACCACAATGGCGCTAATCGGCACTCTAACGGTTAAGATGGCAGCATCTGTCACAACAAATTGCCACTATATTCCTTTCGACTAATTTTAGGGTAACGGATGCAAATTTCACCACAGTCTGATATTCACGATGTTTCATGTATAAGGTAGGTTGAAAACAGTGGTAAAGCCTCACACATTTTGATGGGGGTCTTATGGTCTTAAGAATGAATGAAAGTCACAATTGAACAATAATCGTAATTTCTTCTATTATCTGAAGATGAGACTTCGTGTAGATTTAAAATGTTTTTTGATCATTTCATTTTACAAAACAAAATAATTATATTAATTATCTTTGAACGTTAAATTCGTTTTATTTTTCAATACAAAATTGTTGTTAGTTTATGTCCCATAAGCGTATAGAGATTAATTTAAATAACATTTGGTAGACGAATTATTATAATTTTAGGCAAATAATATATATAAAAATATACATAGGTATTTTACCAGGATTATATTCTACCTTTGATGATTCCATTTTTACCGTGTTATAAAAAACTTCAAGCGAAATATATTAATTGGAACTTTGCAAGCTGTACGCTGTTATATGTCTGTCACAAGCTTTATACTTTGTTAATTTAGTTTATTATAATTAATTCATAACCAATTCTTCTATTCTTTAAAGACTAAAGAAGTCATTACATAGAAAAAATAATAATAACGTTATGAAATTCGATATTAGCGTCCTGCAATTTATCAAAATCTAATATGCAGAAGATTTCTTACAAGGGAGACAGATGCCGCCTCTCACATACTTATTATTAACATTCTGAAATTCAAATTCAAAACCCTAATATTAGTGGGAAACGAATTAAGCGATGGTTTTTGGAGACAGGCATAGAGGGAAAGATTCTGCTTAGGTCTCAAAAACGTTTTGAAATACGCATTCATTACCCTAAAGTTAGTTGCAATCGAATGTAGTGATAATTTATTTCAAAGAGAC
The DNA here is from genome assembly GCA_039881145.1 of Druceiella hillmani. Taxonomy (NCBI): domain Eukaryota; kingdom Metazoa; phylum Arthropoda; class Insecta; order Lepidoptera; family Hepialidae; genus Druceiella; species Druceiella hillmani. The sequence goes on from JAYKKI010000008.1 coordinate 36,703,147, forward strand.
AGAAGCTTCTGATCGAGCCAAATCAGACCCGCAAATCTAATTTGTATAAAATGTTTATTTGGGTAAGGATTTTATCCTTATCTTAGTTTATACTTACCGTACTTGTCTAACAATACATGATATGAATAAGATACATATACATACATATTATACACACGATATATCCTTATATATATATATGTATATATATATATATATATATATATATATATATATATTAAGATAATATATGTAGTAATCACAAAATATGTAGAATATTTTTGCATTTTGTTATGCATTTTGCACCAAAAATGCCTAAATATCATCATCACAGTAAAGAAAAATCCATATCGAAAATTGAATCAGTATCCCGTATCAAAAGATTTACAAAGAAATTATAACCAAAAATTCATGTTCAGATTCACTATAATATTTTATGTAATTTAAAATGTCTCACTCGATCACATTGTGCCGAACGTACATCATACATGTAACGCACATCACTGAGAGTGAGAGTGGCATATCACCATTGACCCTAGGCGCATGCGCATGGATTGGTGAGAAAGGACTTATCTCCTGGCATATATCCGTTTATAAACCAACGTTTTAAAACCAAAAAAACGTTTAAATCATTATATAGATTGACTGACTGACTTAGTTTGATGGGTCTCCCCATCAAACTAAGTCAGTCAGTCAAACTTTATAATGATTTACGAATACATTTTTTTGTATCCAGTATTTACATGGAGTCTGAGCAATAAGCTACAATTTAATATGAGCAGTTGCGCAATGATGACGTATTCCCGTCAACATGGACCATTGATGTAGAACAACAAATTAAGCGGAACGACACTCGAAAGTCTCGGTATGAAATATATGGGTATGAGATCTCGATGTAATCATGACTATATATATATAATATTTCATGATCATTTCATTGAAAATTCTCAGAAGACTTATTGCTATTAATTATATTGCGATATTCCCACAATTTCAATTACAGTATATGTATTGTTTAATGATGAAGTCTATAGTATTCTTGAAATCAGTTCAGTCACTTAGTTTCCACATGACCCAACTTATATACTTATGTTGAAGAAAGTATAAAGAAATTTAATAAATTTTTATTCAAAAACTATATAGGTACTATCCTCATTTGTTTTCTTCAGATTTAATTACGTGAATAGTTGGTTGTAATTCGCTTAAACTCCGACGGAAATTATTGTTTAATTTGAAACTATGGTTGTTGTTTCTGTTTTTTTTATATTATTTATGCTATTATGTGTAATGTAAATTGTTGTACTTTTAATGTTTGCACATGTTCAGTGTTCTGGTGTAGCCTGTAAATTGGGGAATGGGTTTTTTGATAAATAAATCAATGGATGGAATATAATGGTTTGCTTATTATTCATTTAAAATATTATCTCCTGAAGAAAGGGAAGAAGAACTCAATAATAAGAAATGTTTTGTGATCAGAAATTATATTTAAGAGCAGAAATTATATTTATATCTCATGAAATTTTATATGCATTCGTTTTATGATTCGACTTTCTGAATATATTTTTAATTAATATACGTAAATTTTTACATAAAGGCGATGAAATATTTTGTAAAAATTATAAAGATACAAATAATTAATTAGTATTCTGTTAGAACGTGCTAACATTTTTGAACACGACATTTTACTGATAAAAGTATTTAAAATTGTAAATATGTTTTGCCGCTTTGTGAAATCGACTTTCAATTTCTATATACCGCTAATGGCTCAATACAGATCTTTTAATCACTTTTTTCTGAGGTATTATACTAAAAAATCTTTTTAAATATATCTTGTTTAATATTGCACTAAATTTAAAAAAAAATAAAAATTATGTTATTGTTATATCTTTTCTATATTCTTTATTATATACTCAATAATGACCTAATTCTTTTTAAAATTATAAACACGCTAATTTTAATATTACGAGAGTGTAGTACATTTAACACGTTAAAAATTGAGTACCATGGAAAAAATTTTAATTCTCCAAATTTTGAATATGTGCAAATCTACTAGTGACAGCAAAGTGTGCACAGACAGACGGATAAGTCAATAAAACTGTAAAGCTTACTTTTTTGACATTTAGCTACGGAAGCCCAAAAATATGAGATACCATTGAATTAAAACAAGTAACTTTTAATGAAGTCTATGTCGTGATCATGAAACCAAAATCAAATTATTTTTTAAAAAGGAAGTTAATTGAGCTATCAGGATTTTTGGGATCATTTTCATTCGTTAAATATATTTTTTAATTACCTGCGAGACATAGCTAAGTGGAGAACGTCCCGTAAATAGATTGTTATTAAATTTCGTGTTTCTCAATTGATTCAGGAATAAAATATAAGAAAAAATGCACTGCCGGTGTATTTATACTTACTCGCAGTTTCTAAATAAAGTTAACTAAATATGTAAAAGTAAACTGAATGTTATCTAAATACATTAAACTAAATATTATCTATTTGTAATAACCATATTTAAACTAATTTTAAAATATTGGTGTGTAAACTAATTTTTATATTAGAAGGACATAAGTTCATTAGCAGATATATTTGTTTTCCATCTCCTGTATTAATTTAAATTACGTATTTATTAATACAAGTTCAAATAATCACGTAACATTTAAACGGTTTTCCAAAACATAATGAAAATATATTTAATTAATTATATATAGATGTTAATGTACACATATGATACATATGGCGGATTTATTTCCACAAGAGTAATCTCGAACCAGTACATTAGCTCAACCCACTCGATGAGCAGCCAAGTATCGAACCCAGAACTCCGTGATGCACCACGCCGTCAGAAGCCCTAAGCGTTGGAGTTTACCCAGCACATCACGGCCTATACTACGATACGCGAAAAAACTAGCCGTGTAAAGAAATAATAAATTATAAAAAAATATTTTTATTGCGAGCTTTATTGAACGTTCTTTACTTTGTCATGAATGACTGAATATATTTTTATGAACTTGATATAGGAATAGCCAATTGATTCGAATCATTTGTGCTGTAATTTATTTTTAAATAAAAAAATATAATTATTTCCATAGAATGAAACTTGGCATTTTTCTTACTCCATAATCAAAATTTTCAATAATGTCAATAGAGGCGGAAAGTATATATAGAATATATTTCCCGTGTGTATCGAGAGTGTATGACAAAGGGTTTCATATTATAATTTATAAAGAAATGCTAAGATAATATCAGATCAAATACGAATCCCGACACCTTAACCAAAAATGTATGTAATTGTTTCAGTAGTCTAATTATGTATAATGGCTAAAAAATTTGCTTTAACACAACAAATTTTATTTTTGATATGGAGTATTTTTACCATTTAATTGTAATTAAAATATTTCAATGAACATCGCATAAAATTTTTATTAAAGACTTGTAAATTAAAGCAAAGTAAAAGTATGGACTAAAACTGTCTACTTGTCAAGAATTTGGACTCGCTCTTCTGAAGAAGTCCTAATCAAAATCACTAAGGTACTAAGTGTACTGAAATAAGCGCATGAAGGATGAGCGTTGTTTTTCCACATATCTTACAAGTTATGTTCTAAGCTAATGTATGTATTTATTGTTTATAACTCCTTACTTATCGATTCGTTTGATTAGTTATTGAATAATAGAATATAAAATTTGTTTCCTGTAGTATGAACAGTATAACCTTCAGTATACTAAATTTTTACTATTAAATAAAGTTTTAATCAATTTTGAGTTAGTCTTTAATATTACTCTCGGTTTTTAGGTGGCACTCTCCATAATAATATTTCTATGCTATCATATATAGTAAATAGTATAAAATAGCAACTAAAGTCACTCAATAATTGCTCTGATAGATATACAATAACGCAATTAACACAAACAATTGGTTACCAATTTATATTCATAAAAGCTAAACAAAAGCAATAATCAATGTACAAAAAGTTGTCGTGAATTTTTTTTTTAATTATCATGCAAGGAAACGTTTCGTTTAGAAGAAAAGTAAATATATTATTTTGATAGAACTTATAGAACTTAGGGGTGATATAAGACGGAAAAGGAGAAATATTTAACCCTCTTTTAATAACAATATTGGGCCTTTAAATGGAACCGGCCCTTTGGAGGACGTCCCCCTACAATCGATTGTAGACAAGTTTAATTAGTGAGTAACTTTCCTAGTACTGTATGTCCTGTGTTGTTTGTGAACCATAAGATGTCAAATCAATTACTATGAAAACTTATACAGATAAAATTTAAATAAGAAAGTAAACGGGTATTTTTTTTAGTTTTTTATATTTCACCTAATGATTGGAGTACGTACTTTAATAAGTATTCACTTGTTTACTTTTTAAATATTTATAAAAAAAATTAAGAAACGAATTAAATATAAAAATTAATGGATTTTTTTCTATTGTAAGTTCATTTTTATTTATCAAAACTATGGATTCAAGGGGTTATAATGCCAGTACCAACCGTAATAATAAGTATTGAATGACCTATGATCAGTAATTACTTAGATCCTCCAGTAATAGTGCGGTCGTCATGTGACAGTATTAACAAAGACAACAATCTTCGAAGAAGCTTTTGTATACTAAAACCTCAAAGCTTGATGTAAATTATAGTCTTTTTGCACAAGTAGTTTTATTATAGTCTTTTTGCACAAGTAGTATATTTTATTGTGGTTTTAGGAAAAAACGACGTTTGTTGCTCGAAGTATGTTGCCTTTGATCATGATTAAAGTCAGCAGGTTCCAAAACTCTTAGTCGTAGTAGGAGTGTTTATTGCACTACGCTAAATCGAAAACTAGTCTGTTGATACATCTATTTATCTTTTACAATATGAAAATATCTCGTGATTATTTCATTTAACTTTTTGCAAATATAACAGTTTAAAAGAAATAATTTTTTTACATTAATATTTAAATAAAAAATTAATTTGTTAAGTTTTTACACCTAAACGTTAATAAAAATGGATCCATTGCATTAAGACCTTTATATCTATACGTTTCTAGGTCATAGGTCTTTTCCTCTTAAAATTTGGCACAAAAGGAATTGTGTAAATATTTTAATTTTGTATTCAAAGTGGGGTTCGAATTTTAAAAGTGCGGCATTGAGATCAAGTGGTAAACAACATGAAAGAATTATGTTTACACTCCCTCATCTGCAAAGTTCTTTAGCCAAAAATCGGAAATAATTTAGAAAGTCTTATAACTGTTGCAGGAAAAATAAAATAAATTTCCCGGTTTATGTACAGCTTTGAGAAAAAAATCCTCTTCTTTCTCTCTTTGATATTAACATTTTGTATCATAATCATGTATATATAGTATTGCAATTTTATCATAGCGGTTCATAATTCCTAACTCTGGCCGCGCAAGATTTTATTTAATTAATTTTTATAAAAATACCTTCAAAATATTGTTTAAGAAATTTAGTTAGGCTTTACCTAAAAAAAGGTACGAAATCTTTATTCTATTTGATAAAATAAGTAAAATATTTTATGAAACATACATGAATATTAAAATATACATTACCTTGCTAAACACAAACAATTCTCGAATATTTAATAATACTCTCGGCATAAGGAATAATTATCCTATTGAATATATTTGGCCTTAATTTTGTAGAAATTCATTGTCACTTAATTTTCATTCGCAACTAAATGAAACTATGTGATGTAGTATTATTTCTATTTTATTTAAATTCTTAACCCCAACCTTCGTTTCGTTGTATGATATCTTCAGTTGGGAAATTTTTAAAGATTCTTTACAAATTTGCCTCTCTGAAGATGTCGTCATGCAAAGAAACCTAAATCTTAGTTTAATTTAGTTGTGAATAACAATTAAGGAATAATTATCTACCAAATTGTTTCTTAACTAGATTCAGTTGGACAAGCGTGAAAGTTCGCTCCCAATAATTAAGATGTCGAAGCAAGCAAAGAATGTGTGTACTTTGTGAGCTTGATTATGAATAAATATATTGGGAAAGTTACGAATAACGTTGCAAGAGAAGACTTTATCGAGATATATTGACTGAAGCACGCTGCACAAAGCCAGTCATTTGCACTCCGAACAATGTACATGTCTTGAAAATTTAAAATATAATGTATGTATAATATATCTAAACAATGGCGAAGTGTGAGTTTGGATATACGGGAAAATAATAACTGAATTTGTGCAAATATCCATTTACTCCAAAATAATAACTTAGTTCATTGATAATGGAAATCAAAACATAATATAGGTTTAATTAAACGTTGACATTCAAATGAAACTTCATTAACTGCAAAGAATTCGTTTTGTTGAAGTTCACCTAAAATCAATTTATATAATAAATTGATTACATACATATTAGAATTATATAAAAATTAATATTAATGAATTGAATCGTCATGCCCGTACTACAATAATCAAAACTTAAAGATTTTATATGAACTTCAACAAAACGAATTCTCTACAGTTAATTAAGTTTCTTTTAACCTATTGATAAGAATGATTTAATAATACAAACCTATAATTAGGAATTATTTCCCGATAAATAACATAGAACAATTAACATAGAAAATCGATATCATATGTTCCTTTATCTTTACATGGTTATAATTAAATAATATTTTTAGCTATTAAAAATCGCTACAAATATTACTTAATAATTTAATTGAACAATTAATAATACAAATCGGCATTTCCAAAATGCACGCATGAAATTTTATATATCATAAGTTTTAAAGTTAAGAGATTAAATCGCGCAATAAAATGTGTTAGACATAATATAGGTTTAGCGAAAAATTATTTAACCGAAATACCGAAATCCGTACTTTTAATTTATTAAAGTACGCTTCATAAAAAAATTTCGGCTATAGACCAAGGAGTTAAAGTGCAAGTCAATGAAACTATAAATATAACAAAGATACTACATCTTATTTTATCGTTTTTAAAATTATCAATATCTCCGTCAAATTTAGCAAACGGACTTCATTAGGATCTACAGCAAAACAGTTTTCTATAATAGATCCACATATCATGTAAACTTATTATCATATTTTCCTCTATTACCATACTTAATTCCAAAAATTAAAGGACTTCCGAATCCAGTATCTCCATCACTACAATAAACCCTCATATATAAATAGTGTTTACGCCTCTCACACTATTTGCATTTCAAACACATTTTTCTCGCTTAACTAAGACTGATAGAGTAGATATATATATTACTAGGTATGTATACAAATATTTAATAGCAGTGATATGAGGAATGGACGAAAAGTTGTCTGCCACTAGTTTTAGAACAAGTATTGCGAGCAATTATTTCGTCTCACCAATAAGTTTGGATTTAATCTGAAACTTACTTGTAATTACTAGAGCACAATTAAACACAGCCAGGACTTCCGAATCCAGTACATCTGCATTTGCGCACAAGAGTTTATTTGATATAAGGTTTTATGCATCGAAATCAAATTGGTTTATCAAGGTTTTTAACGAATATAGTTTTTCTACTGCTTTTTCAAATAATAAACAGTAATTTTATGACATGAAACCATAATATTTCATAGAGATCCTTTTGAAGACCTTGTTTCATTTTTGACCATAAAAATTCTAAAAGACATTTGTGTTTAAAGTACTACGCCAAAATTGGTTAATGAAGAGCATCTTCATATACCTTTATAAAAAATCTCTACCTTTAATTTGAAGAAATTTGTCACAAGACTACAACTAAATTTTGTTAAATATGGTTCACGGAATAGGTTATTATGTCTTATGGACTTTATAGTAAATTTAAAAGTTCCTGCAGATTTCATTAGAACAAGATAATTTTGTATCTCATACGCTATGTGTATAAACAAGGATTTGGTAAACCATTAAATATTTGCACTTAAGTGAAATAAAAAATAACTAACAATGAATGACGACAAATTTATGGAAATAATTATAATACAATGGTTATTACAAAGACGAGCGTTTGTATCCAGAAAATATACGAAAAATGAAGGAAATCTTAATAATCTGTAATCACATGTAAGTATTCGTAAAAGGAATTAAGAAACTAGTGAGTTTTATCAAGGCTAGGCAATTCTGTGTTCCATCGTAGCTATTTGCGTTGACTTCAGTTAAAAATGGTATGCTGCTTGAATATATACATAAGCATTTATGGAAATTTTATAAAGCTTTTAAATAAACACCATTTTACGAGTTGAAAAGAAAATTACAGATCAATGGTTTTATTTGATGGAACTCTAATTAAAAAGATCGCGTGTTTTAACAGGGGCTGTTGAAATTTATATCGACTCAGATAAGGAGAGCTGACGGGTAGTTAAACATCAGTTTATTGGTGTTTTAACCGACTCCATTATCTTTTACTTTTAATTGAGGTATGCTTTTCGCTGGTTATATTTTACTCGACTTTACTGGCTCGAATTTCGTATTTAAACTTTATATTATTTTCGATTCAAAAATATACTTACACTCACTCACAATAAGGGCAAAAAATAGTAATAAATTCGTTGACGCTTTTATTATTACTACACTATTACACGATCCCAAAATGTTACTATTTACACGATCCCAAAATGTTACTATTTACACGATCCCAAAATGTTACTATTTACACGAACCCAAAATGTTACTATTTACACGATCCCAAAATGTTACTATTTACACGATCCCAAAATGTTACTGTTTACACGATCCCAAAATGTTACTATTTACACGATCCCAAAATGTTACTATTTACACGAACCCAAAATGTTACTATTTACACGATCCCAAAATGTTACTATTTACACGATCCCAAAATGTTACTGTTTACACGATCCCAAAATGTTACTATTTACACGATCCCAAAATGTTACTATTTACACGATCCCAAAATGTTTATTACTTTTTTTTAATTTAAAACATAATAATTATCTTTTCGCTTTCCGATTTTATTATTTTTATTCATGTATATGACATCGTTATAATTCAAAATATTTAAAATTTAATAAGTACAAATATAAATTTAGAAATGGTCTCCAAACTTAAATAAACTCTTTTGCAAAAAAAAACGGGCACTTATAGGAATAAATCATATCAAAGTTATTTTATTATTATTTGGTGCATTTTATATGGCGATGTGATGAGAATATTGTTATTTATTATTGAGATATCGTTTTTACCTACGTTATTAAAAATGCGAATAAATAAAAAAAAAACGATGTAAAGTCCACAGACGAGCATTTTCATACTGGTACATTAAAAATTGTTATAGTTTATTTTTGAATATTTTTTATTACTTTGACATAAAATTTGAAAATTTAGTAACGAGTATAGCCTCCTCTAGCTAAAATTAATGCGCTTAATCTGCTAGGCATGCTTTCGAAGACGTTTTTTTATCATTTCCCGAGGAATACGTTTCCATTCAGCGACGATCACATTTTTAAGGGCCTGAATGTTTTCTGGAGCTGGTTTTACGGCTCTGACGCGTCGTTTGAGATTATCCCATATGTGCTCTATTGGACTGAGATCGGGACTTCTAGTTGGTCAGTCTAACACAAGAATTCCGGCCTCCTGCATATACGCATCAACGTCTCTAGAGCGGTGGGTGCAAGCGTTGTCGTCAATAAAAATGGACTCGCCTCCAACTACCATAAATGCGGGTTGGGCATGAGGAATAAGAACCTCTGTTATGTACCTTTGCGGTGTGCCATTTTCGATAAAAACTAACTCGGTACGGTCATCTGAGTTAATACCAGCCCAAAACATTACGGAGCCTCCACCGTAAGGGGTGATTTCCTCAAAGCATACTTCTGCGAAGCGTTCTCCAGGTCTTCGTAAGACTCGCCGATATCGATCCTCATCACTAATCGATATAAGAGCTTAATCGGAGAATACAACACTATTCCAGTCTTGTTGAGTCTATGACGAAAAACTTTGAGCTAATCTCAATCTGGCTACTCGATGCTCACGGAGCAATGTAGGGACCCGAGCTGGGCGATAGCTACTTTTATTGACGTACTGAAGTCTCCTTCTGCCTGTCCATATGCTTACTCGTGAACTTCTGACGTCCTCGAGGTTCTGTTTGAGATCCACGTACGTAACTTGACGATTTTGTAGCGCTTGACTGACTATGAAGTGGTCGTCCCGTGGCTCAGTGCACTGTTTTCTTTCAGACCCGGGCATTCTACTAATGGAGCCCGTTTCTTGGTATCGTTGCCAGGTCCTTTGGACGGTGGAATGGCTCACATTATACTGCAGAGACACATAACATTGGCTACAGCCTTTTTCAAGCAGCGCAATAATTTTACTAGCTTTTATCGTTTTTTCAACCATACTGAGAACAGCAAACAGAAGTGAACTAATACAGCAAACAGTATAAATTTAATTAAAATTTATTCGTTAAAATAAAAAACGTAACAAATGAAAACGGACTTAATAAGAGTTGGATTTCATTTACCGCCAAAAATACGTTTTTGTCAGTGAAAGAGAATTTTCATTCAAAAAGCATAAATTTCAAATTTAGAACGTTCATTTTTATGTACCAGAAACACTATACCTGCCAGTAACAATTACAATTAATACAACCTCTTAATAAATAATATTTTGTTAATAATATGACAAAATCAAAGCCGCCCTTATGCAAAAGAGTGTATATTCATTAAAAATTAATAAACGTTATTTCGAAAATATTTTTATGAAAATTTAATTTTAAAACTGCAAAATTATATTAATCTTTTGAATTTAATATCCAGAACACTCTTACCCATTGAGGCAAAGGAAAAGCTTGAAGAGAAAAGTAGCCAAGAAAACATTGCTATATCTAAGCCAATGATTTTAATTTTTTATGTGTTCAGAAAGTCATTTATTCTAATTTGCTAATCATGAAACCTATGAAAGATTTTTACCTTCGTATGTTATATTAATATAGCGGCGGTTTTTCGCTACGTCTCTATTTGTTAAGACGGTACATAAAACTAGTATTAAAATATGAAAAGAAAAAAAATTCAGTACAGAGTTTGGTATATACACAATTGATGTCAAGTAACATAAAAAATTATACGGGAAAAATAATATCTTTAAGAGAAGATGATATACCCGTAATATTTAAGTAATTTAATACTTTTCCTAGTTCATTAGATAATAATCCCTGAATAGGTTTAATTTTACCATCGGTCTATAATATACTATCGATCTTATAAATTATATCATTGATCTTAATATAATTTCAGTACAACGTATGTAATTATAAAATTAACTTCAAATATCCTTTCAGAAGAAATAAAGACATTATATTATGTTATAGTTAATATACTCATTCTCTAATCGAACAAATTACTCAGCAACAATGAACACAAAGAGCAAGGAGCAAATCTGACAACCGATTATGAAGTTATTTTGAATAAATAATTAATACACTTCATTTCCTTGACTACTATCAATATTATGTTTACATCAAGTTAAATACCATTTCAGTAGCTGTAAAAGCTTTACTCAGGAACTGTTTGTAAATTGCTAGTGTCTTCATTGCGAGTGGCACGCGATCCTTGATAAGAATCACGGCAACAAGGAAGTGCGCAATCCATTGCCAAAGGCGGATCCGAGGGCGGTCTCGCCGAGTTGCCTGAAGTTAGTATCGAAACCAACTGTTAACGTAACCCTTCAGCGTTCACTAAGACAACATTTAAAGTAGCCACTAGACTGATATCATTAAATATAGACAAGTATGAGTTAAAGAGGTTTTCCCTAAACTTCGAGCACAACTTGATTCAATGTGATGTTATGCGCAAAATTGAGCAATTGAGGACTGATTACTGCAGCTGTTAAAATAAAAGCTTAAACATGTTGTAGTTATGAAATGCTCCACCACAAATACTTAAATCTAAAAAAAATGTCTATTTTAACTTTTAATTAAACAAAAACAGACGGAAAGGGTGAATAAATAGATTATTTAAGAAATGAAGGTGTATAGTAGCAATATAAATACTGAAAATAATTCCGTTAAGCACTTTTTAAAACTTTAAAAAAATTTTACCTTAATCGTTTTCCTTAACCTTAAATAAACTTAGATAAGAAAATCATATCCTAAAATTATATAAAATATTTTAAGGGCCAAAAAAAAACACGTTAAACAAATTAATAAATGTAATATCGTTACAAAACTTATGTCGAACCCGCTTAAATAAACTTTGTGCATAATAAACGAAATTCTAGTGTTCTTATAAATAAATCTGACATGGTGATTAATCTCTAATGGAAAAAAAACAAAATTTTTTATTATAGCAAGTATATTATGGGTTGCTCACTGTCTTGAATATTATAGAAAAAAAACAATTCGCAGTTACTTGAATATTTTTTCATCACGGGTCTTTTTCTGCACTAGTCTAAACATTTTTCTGCATAATCACATATCATTGACATAATAAACATATTCATACCATAATATTTGGTATGAATATGTTTATTGTGTCAATGATACCAATTTTCCGTCGTATATATCATAAAGTCTACGATATTGTCGAAATGGTAATAATTTTAACTAAAATCAACGTATAAGTTATTTACACTCAAAAACGCAATGAGTACTAATTAAATGTGTATATCATATAGAAATGTAAGAAAATACACGTGCAAAAGTTTTAAAAATATTTTCATTTTATTACATCTAGAGTAGAGCAAACACATAAATATATAAGGTTGACCAACGTTTTCATGCAATAAAATGGCACATTCTTTATGTATGAAATTATAAATATTTCTTGTTAACGTAATTTAAGTTTTTTATAAACATATATAGGTAACTGTACTTAGTAAGAATAAATATTATGGTAAGATAATTTAATTTTATGGCATACTACTTTTCTGCCAAGATGTCGAATTATAAATCAGTTATCGATGATAGTCAAGCTATGTCACTTAGTGTATACATCGTTGAAAAATGATATAGCAGTATAAGCTTAGTGAATTCGCACCCAGACCTAAATGTTATGAATGTTATATTGATAGTTACGATTATATTAAATTACATTTATTTTTATACCTATTTTAAGCTCGTAACTTTAACCTTGTTTAAGTAACCTTAGAAAATGTACTGAAATTGATGATTTTTTTAAAGTTTATTTTTTCTGAAACTAGTAAAGCTAGGATGATAATTATAAAACCTAACTGTGGAAAATATTGAGAAGAATATTATGTATATTTTTTTCCTAATTATTCACATGTTTAATGTTTTTTTTCAAATAATACATATTTATTTATAATTTTTTTTTAATTTCCTTTAAGTGAACATCTTGGAAAAAATCTCAAGTAAAGCTCTTATCATACATATTTACTTGTATAAGTTTCATAAAAGTTGAACTGCTGCGAAATAGTGAAAAAAAAATTATTATCTTCATTCCCGGTTGGCTCTCATATTATCAAATAATAATACAAATACTAATAAATAAAAAATATTTTTAAAAAATTTAATTCAATATTTCTTTTTTTACTTTATCTTAATGTATTAATAACATATGTTTCACTGTCACGGCTGTTATTTAATTGTAGATAAAAATCTTAGTTATTCAAATTATATTGAGTTTCAGCATTATATATGTCGATTCCACTCCTTTGTTTATTGTTGACAGAGTCCATTAATTCTATTTGTGAAGATGATGGTGACGCCCTTTGCTGATCATAAAGAAATTTATAGGGTATTAATTGGCCCTTGTTTTGTAATAAACATTATTAATAACAATGGTTTTGCCAATATTACAAGAATAAAACTCGGCTTCTTTTTTTCCTGATAATGCAAACGTCTTAATATTTTTTTTATGTAAAATATTTTTCACTTTGAATTCTTTTAGTTCCCTTTAAGTACCCATCTTGGCAAAATTATCAAATAAAGCTCTTAAATTATATTATAAAAAATATCAAATATATTATAAAAAATTTCAAATAAAGCTCAAAATTATCAATAAATGCATATTAGTTTGTAATTTCGTTAAAATTGGACTGCTGCAAATTAGTAATTCTTTTTTTTTGTATTCATCTCTGGTTTAATCTGAATTAACATCAATCGTTGATAATACAAGTAAATAATGTTATGTTGACTTGTGTTGAAATTATTATCATTGATTTTAGGGTGGTGCATCATTTTTATTTTCAAATTCGCTAACTAGGTATGTATTTTATTTATGAAGATCATGTTGACGCCCGTTATTAAGAAATTTATAGAGAATTAATCGGCATTTGTACGTATCGTAACGTAATAACAATTAATACTTAGAATTCGACATAATTTTTAAAAAACCAACAACATAAAAATACAGTATTATTTTGCACTTTAAAAATACTAGTCACTTGCTAATACTCTAATTACTCAAAGGAAAATAATAATGACATATTTTCTGTACTCTCACCCTGTGAGCAATAAAGAATATGCGCAACTGATTTTATAATATAGATACCTTTAAACTCACGAGTTTAAACTTGTTAAAAGCAACATTTCAAATAAGCGAGCGCGATCATGCACGATGTTGCGTCTGTGAACAGACGAATGGCACGTGTAGTGAAAATACTCTCTGTCTCTTTCGCGAACCCGTTTACGGCGGCTAGCAACTAGCGGCGCCACTATCTACCTATGGTCTCTTTCACGGACTAGTTTACGGCGGCTAGCAACTAGCGACGTCACTATCTACCTACAGTACTCGCTTATTTTAAATATTACTTTCAACAAGTTTAAACTCGTGGGTTTAAAGGTATCTATATTAAAAAATAATATGCGCATATTTTTTATTGCTCACAGAGTGAGAGTACATAAAACATGTCATTATTATTGTTCTTTGAGTAATTAGAGTACTAGCGAGTGAATAGTTAATATTAGTATCAAACACAATTTTAAAAGTGCAAAATAATACTGTATTATTTTGTTTTTTTTTTTTAATTATGTCGAAGTCTAAGTATTAATTGTAATTACGTTACAATCCATACAAATGCCGATTAATATCCCATAAATTTCTTAATGAAGGGCGTCAACATCATTTTCAAAAATAGAATTAATGGACTCTGACAACAATAAACAAAGAAGTGGAATCGACATATATTATATAACGCTGAAACTGAAGAGCTTTTTGACGATAAAGGTTTTTATCTACAATTGAATAACAGCCGTGACAGTGAAACATATATTGTTGGTACATTAATTTGTACTACAAAAAAAATTTGGATTGAATTTTCTCAAAGGTTTTTTTTATTTATTAGTACTTGAATTGTTAGTTGATAACATGAGAGCCAACCAGGAATAAAGGTAATATAATTTTTTTTTTGCTATTTTACAGCAGTTGAATTTTTATGAAACTTATACAAGTTAATACGATTAATATAATAAGAGCTTTACTTGAGAATTTTTCCAAGATGTTCACTTAAGGGAAACTAAAAAAAACAGAAATAAAAAATATTTTATTTGAAAAAAGCATTAAAACATATGTACAATTAGGAAAAAATATACGTAATATTCTTTTCAATATTATCTATACTTACGTTTTATAATCACCATCCTAGATTTATTAGTTCCAGAGAAAATTATATTTAAAAATTTCATCGTTTTCAGGACATTTTTCAAGGTCACTTAAAAAATTATAAAAATAAGAGTTTGAAATATTTATAAAAATAAATGTATTTTAATAACACAACTATCAAATAAAATTCATTACATTTGGCCCCGGAGGCCAATTCACTATGCTTATACTACTACAACCCTTTCCTACATTTACGACTTATAATTATTTTTTTAAATTATT
The DNA here is from genome assembly GCA_039881145.1 of Druceiella hillmani. Classification (NCBI taxonomy): domain Eukaryota; kingdom Metazoa; phylum Arthropoda; class Insecta; order Lepidoptera; family Hepialidae; genus Druceiella; species Druceiella hillmani. The sequence goes on from JAYKKI010000008.1 coordinate 36,718,897, forward strand.
TGAAAAAAAATAAGTGAACAATTTATTATTCTAATAAACACATCCAACCATATATTTTTCCCCAAATTCACTGACAGATTGCGTAAAGGCCGTTATGATATAATAACAAAAATAACAACTAGGTAGGCACTTTATATCATTTTTAATACCGAAAACACCATTCCTTTCTCGGTCCCGTCGAGATCAAAAGACCTTCCTCGTTTGGCTAATAAACCTATATTATATTCATGTCAAAATAACCGTCGTGACGTTATTTATTAATTTGTTCCCCTCCTGTTTTTTTCGCATTGAATGCTTAGTTATATAAAAACATTAAATATACGTATGATATCATCACGAGTATTTTTTACAGCAGTCAGGACTTGATTGTTTGTAGTTAAATTACAATATTGTACAAAACACATGGACTTTTTAAAATAACTGAAAAAACAACGAAAATTTCTAAGCAGCAAATTTTCCTTTATTTTCGAAAAGGCAAAAGTAAAAAAAAAATATTTTGTGTTACCACATCCTGTGAAGATATTGGAAAAATGTTTTTATCATTATTATTTACATGCTTTCTAAGAAACACATTTTTACGCATAGCTCTTTAAATTCTGTCAAGTTTTTCCAAGCTCTTACAGAACAATATGTTTAAATTAGCGCTGATATTATAAGTGAAAATATTGATATTTAATTAAAAAATTAAAAGTGAAGTTAATTTAATAGAAGTTGGTATAAATCAAATTTTATATATTTATTACAATTATTAAAGAAAATTTGTTCAATACTAGCTGTGTCGACGCGACTTCGTTCGCACAGAATTCCATGTAGAAAACGTTGTTAGAGTTTTTTTTCTTTTTTTTTTCTTATTTTTTTCTCTTATGAGCATCAAGTTTATTAAAAATGCTTATAGACGACCATGGCAGTTAAATGCTTTTAGATGACCAATATTGTTAAATTCACCAAATCAGGGTGTTTTTTTTAATTTGGAATACCCAGATAAAAAGTTTCAATGTGTTGCTCTAGGGAATAATCTATTACCGTACTTAATTTTATCAAAATCTCTCTAATTGATTTCGCGTGATTGAAAAACAAAATAACAGGCAGACGAAAGTTCTAAAAACCAATTTTCTGCTTCCATTATGATTATATTTACTAAATCAATCACTCATTTTGATATATTTTGTTTGTACAGAAAATTATATCACCATAATATAATATTTCGTATAATATACATCGATTATATCACTCTTATTAAATCATAAATATAACTCTATTGAAAATTATTCATTTTATTTTTTTATTAATCTTGTACGCATGTTAGTAAACACTGCAAATAATCTCCTTTTTCTCGTCATATTCCATTCGAATCAACACAGAATAACCTAATAGTTTTTTGTCTTGATCTAACTTCAAACATTTCGTCAACTGTGTCGTTACTAGAACAACTTAAGTACATATACATTGAAAAACGAAATTAATATACGAGTCAGTTCTTTCAACGTTGAATCACGTCTGAATGGCCCTGCGTCCTGGTAGCGTCGACATTAGAACCGAAACGTCTCTACATGTCAAATAAGATATCGCCGAACTTACTTATTTATAAAAGCTTTGACGTTATAATGTTTCCAGACGGCGAAACTACCTGCCCGCTATTTTCACTCGAAGATAGGACCCGCATCTTTGCGTTAGTGGAGTAAATCTTTAATAGCAATCGTGATCCATCTATGGTTTAATATATGAAGCTAAATAAACATTGTATTCACACGTTATAACATGGAAGTATATTTCAATTTATACCGTGTGACAAACTTTTCCTTAACTACTTCATAAATTAAAAACTACTCTCTTCTCCAAAAGGAAAATGTATGAGGCGTATCAGCATGAAAAGACACCATTATCGTTACATTATCCAAAATATGATAATATTGCAATAGAATATGGCTATTGTATCAAATATGAAATATTTTATAAAATGGATTAAGTCAAAAATATGGAAAAATTATAAAGCCCTTGAAGTCATCTACCGTTGAAACAGGTTTCTAATTTTTCCGTTTTATAAATAGTCACATAGTATTATTTAATATATTTAATATAGTTTATAGTCCAAATATTCATATTCCAATGATATTAAAAAAATATTTTTTCTCAACTGGCCAAATAGCATTATTTCAATTTAATGACGTTATTTGAGTTACTTGTTGTTTATAACAAAGTCCATCGTTATTATCTGATGTAATTTGAGTTTATACGTTTCTATATTATATCACATGACTTACAAATCTAATTGTGGAGATTTTTAGTTATTAAAATACAGAAATCACTTTTCAAAATATTTCTTTCTAAAACTTGTCTTAAAAGCTTTGGAAATAATACAGCAACATTAATAAATTCTCCATAATTTTTTTTAAATGTTTGTATTTTCCATCTCTCACATTAAAAATTGCAGTTAAATCAGTATCGAACTAATATTTCGCATGCTTAATTATAGTAAATTATTAAATGACAACAATATAAACCTTACATTCGAGAGTACTTTATTAGGATAAAAATAATGAGGGATACTTAAAAAATGATTTAAATGGATGAAATTTCGTATTATAATTTTGCCAATTCGTTTTCCGGTATAAATTAATTTGAACATTAAACGATCCATGTATTCAATACAATTTATTCTCGACGTGATATCAGACGCAAAATTAGTAAAAGATCCTTTTTAATAAATTAAATTATGCCAGTATATTACCCAAACCTATAGATTAGGGGTATGCAATGTTAAAATGCATGGAGGGTGCATTTAGTTCGATGTAATAATTTAAAATTGAAGACTAGTAGTATTTCCGTCATTATAACTTAATTGTCATATAATAAACAGTAATTACATGGAAATGAGATTAAATTATTTTGAATACATGGTTCGTTTAATGTCAAAATTAATTGATACCAGAAATCAAATTGGTTAAAATTAGATAAAGAAATTTCATCCATTTAAATCACTTTTATTTCTTTAAATAAAGGATCTCTTTGCTTTTCATTTGGCAATAAAAGACATTCCTGGTGGGAGTCCTTATTTCCAAGTATATGTATTATAAGTTATAACTGAACTAAAAGGGATAACTGTTTGCCATTTAGCTACGGAACCCCAAAAAAAAGACATGACAATAAATAAATAAAACTGAACTTTTAATGGAGTTCGTCATATCGTAATTATATAGCAGTACCAGGGTTCTCGAGGACATTTTCATTCGTGGGGTATATTTTTTTAATTACCCCCAAGATACAACCAAATGGAGATCATCCAGAAAATGGGCCGCCGTCAAACGTTGTGTTCCCCATCGCCACGCTCAATTGATTCATGAATAAAATATGAAGTAAGACGCACTGCGGGTGTTTATGTACTTATTTTCCAAATAAGGTTAGGGGCTTCATTTCACTGAATATTATCTACACTAAATGACCATATTTCGGCAAAAGATTACTTTGAATGTTTAAACATATCGACGTTGAAATTAATGTTTCTATTAGAAGAATATAAGTTCATTAATATATGCATAGGTTGTATATCGTCTGTGTTCACGTAAATTATGTACTGGTCAAAGTTCAAGTTTTTTAAAGTCATTTATAAAGACATGCAAAAGAGTTCGTTTGTTTGGATATTCGTTACTTAAGCCCATATAAATGGCTAATAGATTTTCGTAAAGTTTACTAATAATACATATAGTTACAACATATTTCTTACCCAATAAATATCACATATTCTATAGGATGAAACTTTGCGTTTTTTTCTTAACAATTAAGACATTATTTTGCAACATATCAATAGAGGACGCAGCAAGTATATTAAATCTACTCATCGTGTGTTTCGAGAAAACGCGCTATAATATTTAATGTCACAATTTATAAGGAAATGTGGCAATAGTATCAATCACGGAACCGAAAATGTATGAGGAATTTCAAATCAGCCGAATAAACTTATATAATGGCTAAAAAATTATCCTTAACACAACAGATATGATTTCTAACAATGGCTTTATTTTCCGCTTAATTATATTAATACATATATAAAAAAACTCACTGTGTGTATATTTCGTAAGACATTAAAATAATGGTAAACGAATGAATAAATTATAAAACTGACTATTTAGCAAGGTTTTAGGCTAACACTTTCAACGAATTATTATGAAAAATTGTATTTATGTCACTAAGTGTACTGAAAGATACGTATGAAGAATTATCGTTATTTTTTGTATTTCACAAGTTAATTTCTACACAAGTGTAATGCACATTTGTTTAGCAATTAACTTGTGAAATGCAAAAAATAACGCTAATTCTTCATACGTATCTTTCAGTACACTTAATAACACATTAGTGATATAAATAAATTTATAACAAAAATTTTCAAGGCTTATATTTTCTCCCTTGTTAATTCATTCGTTTCATCACTAGTGAATGATATCACTTTATTATGTTTGTTTCCTGAAATATGCACAGTATCACTTTCAATTATTGTCGCTTTAATTCTAAATGAACATGTTTCGATAAGTGTATTTCATTACCCTCACTTTTAAAGAAGTATTATAAAAATCCTAATCAAAATCACTAAAACTATATTAAGAAAACTGAAAAACTCATATAAAGGTTTAGCGTTACTTTTTTCCCATTTTTTGCAAGTTATGTGCTAAACAAATATATGTCATCTAGTCTTATATTTTCTTGCCTATTAATTCATTTTATTCCTTACTTAATGACAAAATAATTACTTTTTCCCGAAAAAATGCGTAGCATAATTTTCAAACTATTAAATTTAAATTCAATGTCAAATAAGATTTTAATTAATTTTACGATCGTCTTTAATTTCTATCTAAGTTTTTGAATAGCATCCATGAAGGATGCTATTCAAAAGAAAAAATAAAAAATATAATGATGATAAATTGTACAAAACAAAACAAAAATTGCCGTTTAATTACTCCATTTATACAATTAAAATACGGTGTGTTGCCAAATTACATTCGTTAAAGCTGAACAAAAGTATTAATCAACCAACAAAATTTTCGTGAAACATTTTCGAAATTAGCATGCAATGAAACGTTTCATTTAGAAGAAAAGTAAATGTCTTATTTTGATGGAGCTAACAAAAGAGAAGATATAAGGCGGAAAAGAGTAAAGATTTAACCCTCTTATCTTTTAATCACAACGTAGGGGCGGTAGGAGAAAGGGTGTTCATTTAGTACTAATTTAGCATTGTTCGGCTATCGAAAATATTATACCGGGCTTTTGAATAGAGCCGGCGCCACGAGGAACTTTCCCCTACAATGGATTAAAGATAAATATAATTGTTAAATATATTTGGCGTTAATTTTTCAGAAATTCATTATTCACAATTAAATGAAACTAAAAACACGATTAAATGATGAATATAGTAAATAATTTCTTTTGGTGGACGTACTTTCATGAAAAAGCCTACGGAAAAATTCAAAAGAACAAAAAATTTGCATTATTACCTATATTTTCTTTATATAGTATTATTACTTCTTATATCATAAAGACGAGTATGTACTTATAACACTTTAAATTTTTGTTTATTGCGAAGTCATTGTTACTTATTAAAAAAACAACTATAACTTCAAGGGACTGTAATGTTAAGCACCAGCCCTAAATAGCTAGGTAGTTCTAAGTAGTTCTGTGGTAGCACTGGTGCCTCTCTAGTAGTTCTGTGGTAGCACTAAAAGGAACTAAACTCTTTAAGCATCATTTTGTATTTTGAAAATATTAAACTTTACGCTAATTGGATAGCGAAGAAAATTCTATTCTTTTTGTACAACGTGTCTAATTTATACATTCTTTACTGCAATTTTATTTTGGAATTAGAAGTTGTTACATGAAAAAAAAACTTTGTTGCTCGGAGTCTCTGGATTTTGGATCACGATTAAAGCCAGCAGATTTGGCACTTACTGGCTTTAACCGTAATTAAACATCCAGAGAATTAGTCGTGGTGAAAGTGTTTTTGTAATTAGGCTACATCGGAAATATATCTGTCAATAAACATACAAGTCTATAAAACTTTTAAATTTTAGAATAGGAAAATATCTCATGATTACCTTTAGACTTGAAAATATTACAGAATAAAGATATTTTTCTAAAATAAATATTTAAAGAAAAAGTTCTTTTTTTATGTTTCTGTGCTCAAATGGTACTAGATGCGGAGCCATTACGTCCTACTTTATGGCTAACTTATGGTTATTTTTCTCAGGAAATAGTTTAGCTGTCAATTTGGAATTTGGCGCAGAAAGAGTTTTGGAAATCTTTTTATTTTCTTTTCAAAAAGGAATTAGAAAGGTTGCAATTGTGTATACCATATGAAAGTGGTATACCATATGAAAAGGCTATGTTTATACGCTCATATTTTCTAAACTTTGTATCTCAAATACAACAATGGTTCAGGTAGCTGTAGAGACGGAGAAAAAAATTATCTTCTTTCCCCTTTGATCCAATTCACAATTATTAACTCTCGCCGCGCAACTTTTACTCGCCATTAGCGGGTTTTATTTAATTAATAAATTAGGCGATAAAAATATAGTTTGAAAAATTAAGTTCAAAATAAAGGTATCTAATAGTATTTGAGTCATTTTGGAAAATTAATTATTACGAAAAGTAGAACCACATGAAACATACAAAAATATTTAAATTACTTCACTTGACCCACATTTTTTTCCTGTATACACATGTCTCATACGTTATATATAACTAAAAGTTTTAAACATCAAAATATAAATTATCTTTCTAAACACAAACAAGTCTCATAAACTTAATAACGCTCCCGACACAATCAATAATTATACTCTAAATTGTTTCCTAAGTGGAGTAGCTCGGACGAGCACCGAAGTCTGTCTCGTTTACAATAATTAATACCTCGAGCCAGCAGAGACTTGTATATGCTTTTTGAGTTTAATAATAACGAAATCTATTGGAAAAGTTACGGATACTGTCGTAACAGAAAATTCCACCGACAGATGCTGGATAGATTACAAATAACTTCTTATTTGTTAAAAGATTAAAGTTTATTAAATTTTTTTGAAAGGCTATAACTAAGTATGAGGTTATAGACAGACAAATAATGGCTGAACCGAGACAATATGTTGCTTTTCAGGTAATTCTCTGTGATATATTACCTTTTTATGTTTCAAATTACTTTATTCGGTTCTTGTTAAAATTCCAATATCCATTTATTTAAAAAAGATGACTTAATTTACTGAAAACAGAAACTAAACCTTTAGTGAGGTGTTGACTTTCAGCAGCAATATCAAAGAATAAGTTTTGTTGAACAGAAGAACCAAAATCATTACAGTATATTTAGGATTAATTTATACAGTAAATATGTATTTTAATTTACAGTCATTTTTACTTACATACTAAAGTAATAAAAAATTACTATTATTCATTTAATTGTCATAATCCGTATTGAACCACATCAAAATGTTATTGATTTTGATCAATTTAACTAACAAAAATCTATTGTTAAGAAAATTTTCTCAGTCATTTCAACCGTTAGGTGACAGTTAATATAGAAAAGCGATATTAAATATACTTTTATCAATAAATTATTTATTAATAGCTACAAACGTTACTCAATAATTTAGCTAAAAGTACTACGACAGAACGGCATTAAAAAGTGGAAGCATTATGTTTTATGTATTATAAATTTTAAATAAAAATTTAACCGACATGGCTAAGTCATAAAGTTAAGATATTAAATCGTAAAGTAATATGTTAGAGATAATATGGGTTTATGGAAAAAAATGGTAAACTGAAATTTCGATGTCCGTAATTTCGTTATTCTATTAAAGTAGCATCTTGGTTTTCAAGAAAGGATCTCGACTATTTACCACGGTTCCAACATGCATGTCGATAAAACAGTATGTATTGTATATACTGTAAAGACACTACGTCGTAGTCAAAACTTTTTTAAAAGCTCTGTCAAATCCGATAGATAGAGTTGAGAAGGATCCACAGCGAAATAGTTTTCTATAATAGATTCATATATCACATAAGCTTATTTATTAATATTCTAGTCTTTTATAACACTTAATAAATTATATTACTTTCAAGTTCATTCTATCTATCACTATAATAAATCCTCATGTATAAATAGTGATTACGCGTCTAGCTCCATTTGCGTTTCGTATATAGTTTTCTTGCTTAACAAAGACCGACTAAGGTATGTATATATAACAGCTCAATACATATAAAATATGTTATAGCATCTGTAAGCGGAATTGGCGAAAAGTTGTCTAAAATTAGTTTCAGAACTATGTAGTATTAAGCAAGTATTTTGTCTAACCTGAGAGCAAGTATTTTGTCTAACCAATGAGGTTGGATTTGAGTCTGAAACTGAGTTGTAACTACTCGAGCGCAACGAAACAGAGAGAATAAATTACTTAAAATATAGGATTACAAATTTAAATATGTACAAGAGTACTTCCAGATATGTTAATATGCAGACTAAAGATTGACTTCATAATTTCCAAACAAGATATGCTAGTACTGAGTGTCGAAATTAATTATGTTGTAATTATATTAGCGAGAAGTAGAAGAAAGTTTTTAGTAATCCGATATTACCAAAACCTATAATTGCTATTAAATAAGCAGTTTTATAACACGAATTGATTTGATATTATTATGAACTAAAACTTAGTTAAAAAGATTTTGTGTCAATTTTGATCCTAAAATTTTAAGTACATATTACATTTTTAAAACACTACCTTATTGATTGGTTTAGATAATTATTTTAAGAAGAATAAGGATTATCGTAGAGATTTTCTTTATCCGCCTTCAATTTCTATTAACACGATGAAATTATCGTATGACTGTAGCTAAATTATAATATATGCAATAAATGGAACATATATATAGTCTAATAAACTGAAAACCAATTATAATGTTCCAACTGAATCCTTTTCCAAAATATAGCTCTGTTTTCTGATACAAGGGCCAGAAATTTAATAAATTGCATAAGCATTTATGTAATGAAATGAAATAAAAAGATATATGAAAGTGGAAACTATAACAAGCTTCTATATTTAAATATAAATCAAATAGTGAAACAAGCTTTATAAACCTAAAGGGAAAAATAAATATAAATAATGCCACTGAAGCGAAGAGAGTTTATGTAAATAATAGTGAAACCGTTATTACAAAGACGCGTGGAAGACTTCGTCAAAGTAAATCCAAGAGACACAAAAAAAATTAATGCAAATTTAATATTTTTTATTAACTTGTTAATAACGTGTTAATATTTTGTATATTTATGGAATGGAAGAAACAAGTAAGGTGTATGAAAACTGGGCGATATTAGGTTTCATTGTAGCTATTTGCGTTACCTTTGGTGAATAATGGCATGGTGTTTTAGATATACGCAAAAGCATTTATGAAAATTTTGTAAAATATGTAAATAAACACCATTTTTAAAAATTACGTTTCGATGATCACTTAATCCGATGTTACGTTGGATCTATAATTAAAATGATCGCGTGCTTTAACAGTGTCTGTTGAAATTTATATCGACTAAGATGACGACAGCCAGCGGATAGTTAAACATCAGTTTATTGCGGTTGTAACCGACTCTACTATCTTTTAATCTACTTGACGTGTGCTTTATTCTCGGCCTCACTGACTCGAAATTTGTATTAAAACCATACAATTTTTTTGGTGTCCAATAAAATTGCATTCACAAATAGTATCAAAAATTAATAATAAAATTATTGATGCTTTCAGTGGTACCACGTGACAATTCTTCATCCCACAACCCATATAGTTTTGTGTTATCACTATCCCACACCACATATAGTTTTGTGGTACACTTTATGACAAAACTATCATACCTCTAGGTTTGAAATTTAACATCATAATTTAAAGTCATGTCTAGATTTGTTATCTATAGTATTTTTGTATTTAAACCTTTTACTAAATTATGAAAAAATACCAAACAACGATGCGTAATACTAGCATATGGTTACTAGCACTGTCTCTTATAACATTACGGAATTAATAGTGCATGCAGATGTTTTATATTTCTAGAAGGTTTAATAACAAATTCGTTCATTTTTTTTTAATTTAACTTAAACCGAATGATTATTCACAGAAACATTTTTTTTGTTAATATACTTGGCGTTGTTTAAATTTTAAAAATTATTTAAAGATAAATAAGTAAGAAGAAAAATTCGGAAATATGTTTTTATCTCAACCAATATTAAATTAAAAAATGCTTTATTGGATTGATTGAAAAATTGTGTTATTGGATTACAACTTAGGTTTAGTATTTTAAATTTAAGATAAAGAAACAATTTATATAAATATTGAAGCAAAGAAAAAACTTCAAGGGCAAGTTCAAAAAAATATTCATACAAGACGACGATATTAGTTACATATTATAATTATGTGGTCAGAATTTCATTACTTCGTAATTTATTATTTGTATTATTCGATGTTTAGATATTCTTAGTTTCATGTGTGAAGTCTGTGGTACAATAAAGATACGTTTAATATTCTTCTTTCCCTTGGCCTTCAATTATTGAGATGATATGTAAAATAAAATAACTTCAAAATATTTCAAATTATGCAAAAAAAATTAAATTATAACAAACAACTTAACCTATTTATCGGTAATTCTGAAATCCTGTAATTCCTATTTATTTATTTGTTAACCTTTGAACAGATGTTATTATACCAGCGGTATATATTTCTATGAAACAAAGGTTGTCAGTTTAAAAAATGGTCAGTATAAAAAAATGGAAATCTTTGTAAATTTAATATTATTCATAACATTAATACAGAAGGAATACAAAACGATTTATTGAAAATTCGAACCTAAACTCTTCTCGATCATGGCCTTACTTCTATGACGAACACCGAATTCAAAAATCCAAATATCGCTGTAAAAAACTAAAGATTATGTAATAAATTATAGGTTATTATTGTATAAAAAGACTATGTAATAAATTATCGCAAAAACATCCATTTCGTAACAGAACAAATTACTCGATACAACAAACGCAAGCAACAGTGAGTAAATTCGACAACCGCTTATGAAGTTATTTAGAATAAATTAGTTGACGTCATTACCTCAACTACTATCAATGTTATGTTTACATCAGTTTAAATACCACTTCAATGATAATAAGAGTAATAACTTTACCCAGGAACTGTTTGTAAACTGCCAGTGTCTTCATTGCGAGTGGCACGCGGCCCCTGATAACAATCGCAGGAACATGGAAGAGCGCAATCCATTGCCGAGGGCAGATTCGAGGGCGGGCCCGCCGTTTTGACTGAATTTAGCATTGATACCAACTGTTAGCGGAACCCATTAGTATTCACTACGACAACATTCAAAGCAGATATTAAATATGGACAAGAGATTTTCCCAAACTTTGACCACAATTAGATTCAGTATGATGCTAGATGCAAAATTGAGCGATGTCTGATTATTGTCCAAAGAAACGGAACGAAAGAGAGGTAAAAGCTTAAAAATTACGTACTTTGGAAATATCCTACCGCAAATATCTATCATCATCATATATATTAATATGCTAAGGTTAAGATGTTACTCTCCCTTTTTAGAAAAAACCTCACAACTAATCCACATAAATTATATATCATTTTATAGATAAATGCTTGCTCTACCGGCATCCACAACTAAAAAATTTATTATTGCTATTGTTTTTGCAAATTAATTAATTATTAAAATTATATACACAAAACAGCAATGCTGCCATCTAACGGCTCAACGTCAATATGATTGACGGTCGGTAAATTTTTTGTTTAATTTCAAATCCACTCACGTATAAATAAAGTGGCGCTTTAGCTCAATGCTTTTGATACTTGCGCCTCTATATGTCAATTTTAGTAAAATATTTGTTTGATCTGTCATGTGAGCTTCATAATGGAATAAATAATGCGAAGACTTCGCACGGGTCACGCTAGTATATATTAAAACAATTAAAAAAAATTTCTTTTTACCCTCATTGGAATGCTAAAAGCTGCAATGGAATACTATAAATCGATATTTTTTATTGTGCACATTTTATTTTATTTATTATTTGTTGTTCAGTTGCTTGAATAGTTTTTTAAAAACCATTCGCAAACAATCGCAGGAACTTATAATTTTTCATCACTCAAAATAATTAATACACTCGTCAAAAAGGTTCAATGTTATTTGCCCATAATTTTTGGGATTAGTTAGTATGTAATATATATATTAATATATAATTAGATAAAATGTATATTTAGTTAACATGTCAATGATTTTCATTTTACCATTATTTATGTCACAAATAAGGCTTAAATATTTTAACTGCAAATTATTAATATTTTCTGGAATAAAATAATTATTATCTGGAATAAAATAAAATTACTTTAAAATTTAGTATAGTAGCTGCCTAAACTATTTTTTCTTATGAATTTGAATAACTTCAATTACGTTAAACATAAAGAGTCGTACACAAACAAACATGCCATTTGATTGAATGAAAATGTTTGTTAAAGTTTCTTAAGTATTTATATGCGAGTGCTACAGGGATCAATCTACTCTGTACAAATGCATAATTTTGAAAATAGTTTTTTACAATATATCTAGAAAACGTATTAGTTATTACTCATTATGTATTTTAATGTACTTATTAATATAATTTACGCCTTATTTTTTAACTAAAAACAAGGCATAAGTCATATAACTTACCCCTAAATCTATTAATAGATCGCATAAAGGCCCCCTTGATATAATAATACGAGTAACGATTAGATGGATACCCCTATTTAATTTTTTATCTTGAAAAACACCATTAAGTTCAATGTCTCGCCGAAATCAAAGGACCTTTCCGTTTGGTTAATAAAGTTATATTATATTCATGTCAAAATAACCTTCACGGCGTTATTTATTAATTTACTCGCTTCTAATTTTTTCACAGTGGATCTTTAAATTAAAAAAAAACATTAAATATATATGTAATATACCATTATAAGTACATTTTTGTGGCAAGCAACACATGATTGTAAGGAGTATAATTATCGGAACGTAAATGAACATGGGAAAGGAGCTTTATTTAAAGGAGTTTTTATTTAAAATAAATATTTTTAAAATTGTTTAGGATTTCCAGTTGTCCATTTATTTTAATTTTTCTCGAGAAGGTAAAAAGAAAAAAAACTGTCAAGCGCTAGTAGAACTCACACTACGAGGGTTCCGTATATATTTAGGAATTTATAAACTTTTAAGGGTATATAACCTTAACAGTTTATAACTTCCTCGAATCGATTTACAAATAATAATTTTTCACAACTTAAATACATTGCCCACTATAATTTTCACATGCGTAAAAACAAACTAATTATCAAGAAATATAATTCCACACGAACAGTTGTTTCTTTTAGATTTTTTCCTTTACTTTATTGTATCTGCCATACAATTTCCCATTATGCTGACTTTCAATCAACAAGGTCGAACGGAAATACCATATAGGCTTGATGATCAGTGCGTAAGACTATTATTGGAACAAAAAATATACGTTTTAAAGGACCATATCTTTTTGTTGCATGAAACAAAAAACTTGATTTTAATCAACGTAAGGCTATAGGCTACAGTTCATGAGATTAGGATACTTCAACTTGATATCTTAAGCCGTTTCTAAGAAAAAGGGTTTGAACAGAGAGTCGAACAGATGGAGGAACAGCCAAGTAATTCTACCCGTTTTATCATTTTGAATGACAGAACCCTAAAAATGAAAAAATAATAATTTCTATTAAATAATTGTGTTAAAAAGAAATATTTGTTTGTTCCAATAATTTTCTGTACACATGTTTGAAAAATGTTTCCTGTCTCTATTGTTTTGCATAGTTTTAAAAAATCGGATTTTTGCAGATATATTTTACTTCTGTCAATTTCTTTCTGACATTCGAAAAATATGTGTAAATTGGTGTTTATATTATAAGTTCTATTATTGATTTTTGATTAGACAAGTAAATTGAACCTAATTATAAAACCAAATATTATTAATTTGTCATTGTTACAGAAAATGTATTTAATGTAAATTTTATCAAATTAGGCTTATTAAATCATAATTGTAACTGTATTTAAACATGGTGATATACCTCCAAATATTTCGTCAATTTCGTCACCACAACAACTTAAGCACACATGCATGCAAAACCGAAATTAATATACATTGTGTCCAATTTCTTATTAGGGCATAAAACCTTGCACACCGGTAGCGTCGACGCTAGGGTCAAAACGTCACCACGCATCGAACAAGATATTACCGAACTTGCTTATTTATAAAAGCGGTGACATGATAAGTTGCAGGCGGCGAAACTCCCTGCGGACATTTTACACTCGAAGATAGGAAAGAAGATAACGCATGCCCGCGTTAGTGGAGTATATATTTCATAATAGTCGTAAACCATCTATGGTTTAATATATGGAGTGAAATAAATTTACTTATCTGCACTTAAGTCATGTCTAATTAACAGAGAAGGCATTTTGTATATAAGATATTCAATAAGTATGTCAGGGTTTACATTGTGTGACAAGCTTTTTCTCAATATCTTCTAAAACTGAAAAAAACCCTCTAGTTGTACATCAGATATTTTAGGACGAAATAATGACGTTTTGATATCTTGTAAAAGAATATTATAATATTGTCACACAAAATATTTTAAGTCATTAATTGCATCGGTAGACTTCCAATCTTATAATTTTGAGAATAGTCACGTCGTGTAGCTTTCTTTAAGTATACATATTCCAAGGACAAAAAAATATTTTATTAATAACAATTTCATTGAGGTAACTTAATATTTTACTAAAAAAGTTTGCTTATGTGTATAACAAGTTCCCTTCTAATTGTGAAACATCTGGATTACAAAAATTAAAAAGTTATGTTCGAAAAATGCGTTTTAAAACTTATTTGAATAACATTGGAAACAGCAACAGACAAATTTTGATACAATTTTCAACAAATTCTTTTACATTATCTTTATCATTTTTTAACATTTTTATTTTCCGGTTACCATATTAATTTGCAATTCAATTGAAATATCAAACTAATATGAATGGTACGTATAATTTAGTAAATTGTAAAATGACTCAACTCAAGATTTTGAGTTGTGGTACCACTGTACATTTTTCAATAGGTTTTAGGGTAAAATTCGACTAACAGTTGAAAATGATGATTTATATCTTAATTATTAAATTTACTAAATGAAAACTTTCTTTGCAATATTATTAATTTATTTATTTGCGTACTTCAATGTATACAATTAATATATATGGTAGACTAATTGCTACGCGAGTCCAGCCCCGCTTGATGAGCAGCCAGGAATCGAACCCGGGTACCAGCGATGCGCCGCTCCGTCAAAAACCCATGCCTTGTGGTCACCCTAACACTCCACGGTGACAACATATATATTGATTACTTGCATTCAATTAATTTCGTTATTAAACGAACCCTGTATTCAACGTAATGTACTCTCAATTAGATATAATTATGGTTTATTACATGATAAGTATATTGATAGAAATATTAGTGGTGAGTACCTTTTAGCGCGAGAGTGTTTTCATTTTTAAATTATTTTATTGAAATAAACATTTCCTGTGAGCGATTTAGCATTACACACCTCTAATCTATAAGATCGCTACAGTAACTTGTTCTAATCTTTTCATTTATTGAAATGGGTTTTTAACTGACTTTACGACTGATACAGCGTCGATAGAGAAGATGACTAGATCTTTGCTATTTATTAGTTTTATTGTATTAAATCATTTTATGAAGCTGAAATGGAAAATATTTTTTCTCGCTACTGTGACAATGAAAATTATATCTTTCTAATTAAGTATGGAGCAGTATATATTTAATTTTTATTTAAACTAATATTACTATTTTTTAAAAAATCATGTTTTAATTTATATCGTTCTTTTTTTTCTAAATAATATCCAAACTTAAAAACAAATGGTATTAATTGTCGCTCCTTAGTAATTGGTAATAACGGCACATCATCTCTATAATAAATATTATTATATATCGATGAACATTTACGCATTCTTCTGCCCATTTCATCTAAATCTCATCCACACTATCCCGTTTTATTCATTACCTACAGTTCAGTTTGCTTTCTTCAGATACTCTCCAAATACGAGGAGACATACCCAATATTGAAGCCACATTCCTAATTTTTTTAGAAACCTGTAATGTTATCCATTGGATTTTATGTTATATGAATGTATGTAAAAAAACCCACATTACAAGTCGTGACAAATTAATTTTTTTTTCTTTTCATACAAGCTCTACTATTACAAAAATGCCAAGGTAAATGTGTAGAACTATCCTTACTACATTATTGTTACGGACATAAAATAATTTAATAAAGTTATTGTAGGTTTATTTTTCGAGACATTTTTTGGCATATTTTTAGATTATTTTTTTTGAGTTAAATAAACTTAATAATTAAACATTTATTCAATGAAGTTATTGTACTGAAAATTGAATATGTTTACAATAATTTGACTAGTTCACTTTACACACTACTTTGATAAAATAATACCATCTCATTTATAGATGTTGCATTATGGAAATAAAACATGCAGACTACTGCTTCTTTCTTAATTCTTTCTCTTTGAATTAAATTTAAATTCCGGTATGATGAACACACTCAACACCTTGGCTTATATTAAAAGTGACATATGAAATAGATCATCACAGCTTCCATACTGAAAATCTTTAGAGAAATTACCTTTCAGAGGGCGTTTTATTGAATACGCATAAATATAGCTAGTCGCATTGAATACTTTCGGTTTATATTTATTTAATAATAACTATTTAAAACATTCGATTTAGATTATTATATTTTCCAGGATATTATTCAATATTTTACCTTTTCATTTGGTAATCGAGATTATACCCAGCTTGGAGACCTTATTTCAAAGCTGACCGATATGATTGAACTACTAATATGACGGAATCCAAGAAACATAACGTTGCACTAAATGAAATACGTTAACTTTTAATGGAGACCTTATACCCATATCAGGATGCTAAAGAAAGTTTGCATTTGGGTAGTATGTTTTTAATTACTCTCAAGACATAACTTGGTGGCGATCGTCCGGCAAATGGGCCGCCGTCAAATTTTGTGTCTTCCGTCGTCACGCTCAATTAATTCATGAATAATATATGAAGCAAAACGCACTGCGAGTGTTTATGTTCTTAGTTTCCAAGTGAAGTTAGGGGCTTCATTTCACCGAATATTATCTGCACTAAATGAACCTAATTCGTCAAGAGATTACGTTTAAGAGTTAATTTTTCTATTAGAAAAATATACCTTTATTAACAGATGCGTAATGTAGAAAACATCATCTATGTTCACGTAAACTGTGTACTGATCAATGTTCAAGTTTTTAAAGACATTATAAAACGACGTGCAAGAAATTTACAGTTATCAAAAATTTTAATTCAGAAGTTCGTTTGTTTGTTGGTTATTTAACCGCACTAAAATGGCTAATCAATTTTCATAAAGTTAACAAACAATAAATATGTTTATAACACATTCCATTACCTAGAAATATTATATATATATATGTATATATATATATATATATATATATATATATATATATATGTAAGAGATTAAAATGATAGTAAACGAATAAATAAACTGACTGTCCAGCGAGATTTTACACTGACAATTTCATAGAATCATTATAAAAATTTATCAATATCGGTAATTGAATATATTTGAAGTTAATTTTGTAGAAATTCATTATTCACAATTAAATGAAACTACGTGATGTAGTATTATTCCTACTTTTTTTAAATTCTTTACCACAACCTAGGTTTCGTTGTATGACAACATCTTCAGGTGGGCAATTAGCAAAGACCTTTGAAAACAAATGCTTGTGTTCAAGGCTTATATTTCCTTATTTGTTACTTACTTTAATTCGTCACTAGTGAATGATTGACTTCCTGAAATATGCATAATATGACCTTCAATTATTTTCGGTTAATTTCGAAATGAACATGTTTCAATAAGGGTCATACATTATTTCATGAGGTTCGCACTTACAAATACGTGTTATGAAAATCCTAATTAAAATCACTAAAATGGTATTAAGAATACAAAGGAAAGCACAAGAACGATTAACGTTTTATTTCACTGATCTTACAAGTTATGTGCTAAACAAATATTTGTCATGAAGCCTTTAATTTTTTTCATTACTGAATGAACATAACTTTCACAAACATAACCTTCAAACTATTAAATTTAAATTTAATATTATATAAGATTTTAATTAATTTTATGATCGTATTAATTTCTATCTCAGTTTTAAATAGCGTCCTCCAAAATAAAGGCTCCAGGTAATGATAAATGGCTTAAAATAAAGACGAAAATTAGCGTGTAATTAGTCTCATTAACAGATATTACAATTAAAACAAGGTGTACTGCCAATTCATTAAAGCTATATATATATATATATATATATATATATATATAAATATATATATATATATATATATATATATATATATATATATGTAATATTCGTTAAAGATAAACAAAAATAATAATAAACAAACAAAAACTTTTCGTGAAACATTTTTCAAATTAGCATGCAATGAAATGTTTCATTTGGAAGAAAAGTAAAAGTCTTATTTCGACGGAACTAACAATAGGGAAGATATAAGACGGAAAAGAAGAAAGATTTTACCCTCTTATCTTTCAATCACTACGTAGCGGTGGAAGGAGAAAGGGTGTTCATTTCGTACTAATTAGCATTGTTCTACCGTCCATAATATCATACTGGGCTTCTGAACGGGGCCGGCGCTACGAGGGACTTCCCCCTTACAATCGATTAAAGATAAGTATAATTAGTGAAAGTTTCCCTTCTTGGACGTACTTTTATACACTTTATGGATTGTGTTTTTTTTTAAATTGTAAGCTTCTGTGGTAGCACGAAAAAGAATTACAATCTTGAAAATTATTTGAAATTTTGGAAACCACAAACTTTACGCTAATTGAATAGCGACGAAAATTAGAGTCTTTTTGTATGAGTCTAACCGGTAGGGAAAATGAAATTATTATGTCCTATCTTTTGGCTAACTCGTGGTTCTCTTTCTCAGGAAATAGTTTTATTATCAACTTGGAATTTGGCACAGAAGAAATGTTGGATATACATTATTTCTTATTCACAGCGGGATTGAAAGGAATGCGGAAGCGGGCTTTTTACATGGAAGGTCTGTGTTTACACGCTCGTATTTCCGAAACTTGGTAGCGGAAAAATCTGAAATTATTTGAAAAGTATAGTTAATATTAAATTAAAAATAAAGGAAAGGTCCAGGTACCTACAGCGTTTGAGAAAAACAATGCTTCTACTTTCCCTCTCTGACTCCTTAATTTTTAGATTAAATTATTGTATATAAAGTGTTGTAGTTTTGTCATAGAATTTATCATTCTTAACACTTACCGCGCGAGTTCTACTCACAATTGGTGGGATTTATTTAATTAATAATTTAGAAAATTTCGTTCAAAATTTAGTTAAGGCACTAAATTGTTTTTGAGTCGGTTTAAAATATTAATTATTATTTAAAGTAGACTTTTATGAAACATACAGCAATACTTACATTATTCCACTTGACCTCTTTTCCTGTCCATACATGTCTCATATAGCTAAAAGTTTTGAATATTAAAATATCGATTGCCTTTCTAAACACAAACAAGTCTCATGCACTTAATGACGCTCTCGTATAATACGGTAGTGGGAATAATTATACACTAAATTGTTTCCTAAGTGGAGTCGTTCGGTTGAGCCCTTTTGACTGTCTCGCTTAAAATAATTAATATGTCGAAGAAAGAAAATACTGGCGTATACTTCGTGAGTTTAATAATAACGAAAACTATTGGGGAAGTTACGGATATTGTCAAAATAGAAAACCTCACCGAGAGATACTGGCTAGAGCAAACTGCACAAAGCAAGCCATTTGCAGTCAGAACAATTCTCAAATATTGAATGATGAAAGTCCATTTATATATTTTTTAAAAGGCTATAACTAAGTATCAGTTTGGATATTTGAACAAATAATGGCTGAACATCAAATGAGATGATATATTGCTTTTCAGTGTTATATTATCTTTTTATATTACATTTTCAACGGCAATATATCCAAATGAAAATTTTTCAAATAACTCAATTTAGTTATTGTTGAGATTCCAATATCAATTCATTAATAGAAAGAAAAAGTTATGAGTTGACTTTCAGAAGCAACTTCTAAGAATTTATTTTGTTGAATAGAAGAACAAAAATTACCACCATTAATTTGTACAATAAGTCTGTACTTTATTATCTGGTCATTTCTGTTTACAGACCAGAGCAATACAAAAATTAATATCACTCAATTTAATCGTCATAGTTTGTACATACAACAATAAAAAATTATTGATTTGGCTCAATATAATTAATAAAAATCTATTGTTAGAAAAAAATCCTAATAATTTAAAACTTTATATAACAAATAATCTAGAAAAGCGATGTCAAATATTTTTTTATCTGTAAATGGTTTATTAATGGCTACGGACCTTATATAATAATTTAGCTAAAGTAATAGGTTTTACCATATTGTAACTTTTCCATAAAGTTTGAAATAACGAGGCTAACTCATAAAGTTAAAAGATTAAATCATAAAGTTATAAACTTTAGAGATAAATTAGGTTTATGGAAAAAAGTAGACAACAGAAATTTCAAAGTCCGTAATATTGTTATTATACTAAAGTAGCATCTCGACTCTCAAGAAAAGATCTCGGCCATTGATCATGGTTCCAATACACAGGTGGATGAAACAGTATATGTTGTATATACTATAAAGACACTACATCTCATTTAAACTTTTTTTTAAAAGCTCTATGTAATTCAGCAGATAGCGTTGAGAAGAATCTACAGCAAAACAGTTTCTTATAATAGATTAACACATACATTTATATAAACTTAAAATAAATATTATATAAACTTGCTTATCAAAGACGAGCAGAGGTATGTTTATATCAAAGCCTCATATGTACACAAATACTTAATATTAGATATAAGCAGAATTAGCGAAGAGTTGTATGCCACTAGTTTCAGAACAAGTATTGCCAGCAATTATCTCGTCTCACCAGTGAGGTTCAATTTGCGTATGAAACTTACGTGTAATTGCTCAAGCACAAGGAAACACAGAGAATCAGTTACTTAAAATATAGCTCACAATTAAACTCAATTAAAGAAAGTAGAAATAATATTACATTACGTAGTTTCGTTTAATTGTGAATAAAGAATTTCTACAAAAATTAACGTCAAATATATTCAATATTAAAATATAGGATTACAACACGAGTATGTACAAGAGTACTTCTAGACACCTTAATGTACAATGAGGCGTATAGATTAAACATTGACTGTATAGTTTCCAAACGAAATATACTAGTACTGAGTATCGAAACTAATTAATTTATCATTATATTAGGGAGAAATATGAGCAAATTTAAAGCAATTCGATATTACTAAACACGTATCACCACTATGAAATAAGCAATCACATCACAGGATTATAGTTGATATGATTATGACTTAAAATTATAATTTTGTGAACGTGAATTCTTAGGATCAAACTATACAAATTAATGTGTACGTGAATTTTGAATGGTTTGGAAGATGATTTTAAGAAGAACAAATATAATCTTGGTGAGTTCCTTCATCTACCTTTAATTTCTAATAACGCGATGAAATTATCGTAAAACGGTAACTAAACTATACTAAATAGACTACATGGAATATATTAGTAAGTCTCATTGACAAGAAAATTATAGATCAATGATAACTTCATTCAAAGTTACGTTGGGAGTATAATTAAAATTATCACGACTATACCAAATAGACCATATAAACTATACTAAATAGACTACATAGAATACATTATTAATTCTCATTGGCAAGAAATTACAGATCAATGATAATTTCATTCGAAGTTACGTTGGGAGTGTAATTAAAATGATCGCGTGCCTTAACGGGACTGTTGAAATTTGTATCGACTCAGATAACAACAGACGGGTAGTTAAACTTCAGTTTATCGGTGTCGTAACCGACTTCATTACATTTTAATCTAATTGAGGTATAAACGTCATCGGTTAAATTATACTTGGCCACGCTGACTCAAATTTCGTGTTTAAACTTTGTATTGTTTTAGGTTCAAAAATTGAGGTACACCCATAAATGTCAGAAAATACTAATAAATTACAGATGCTTCTAGTCATGTGACTTCACAAGGGTTAATCAATTTATACGGCACGAATATTTTCATTTTATCTATGAATTTTAACAATGTGATTATCGCTTACAATTTTTTTTTATTAATGTAGTTGACGTCGATCTAATTTAAAAGAAATATTTTAACTTAAATTAGAAATAGGTAAAATTCCAAAATGTGGTTTTACCTTATTCAATATTACCATAATAAATGTTCTTTTGCAAATTGTTTATCAAAAATTATATTCTTTGATTACAACTTTGGGTTAGTACTATAAATTTAAAATTTTAAAAAAATTATATAAATATTAAGGCAAAAAACGATGTTAGTAATGATATCCACTTTTGAAGCAATTCTAATATTCAAAGCAGCTACTACATTGATATCAATAGGGAACAAGTACTCATAAAATAGATTTTCTCCAAACTTTGAGTACAACTTGATTCAATATGATGTTAGATGCAAAATTGACCAATTGATGGCTGATTATCGCAGCCGTTCAACGAAATGCTAAGGAAGGGATAAAATACGTATTTATGAAATATCTAACTGCAAATATCAACATATATTAAAACGATTAAAAATGGCACATCGATGAAGAAAATGTTTTTTTTAATTCTATGTATTAAGAGTAATATTAAAACACACAGATGTTAGCCTTTTAGTAAATTAAAAGGAAAACAGATATACAAAAGAAAAATAGAAGATTGAGAACACAAAAAAATCATGGTGATAATATAATTTATAAACACAATCCAATTAAATACATTTTTAAAACTTTTTCTTCGTCTTAAAAAATTTATTTAATTTTAAATAGTCCTAACTAAGGAAAAAGTATTTCAAAAATTAAAAAGGATTAAACCATTGAAAAGAAATGCCAGTTATTAAGCAATATATATTTAACAAAATTAATAAATTATTTCGTTACAAAAAATTATATGGATATATTTGAGTACAATTAACGAAATTCTACTTTTATATTAATTGAATTCTTTGGAATACTAAAAGCTAAGAATAAGCAAATCGATATTGTTTATTATGTTTATAATTTGTAGCTCAGTTACTCTAATATTTTTTTAAAAAGGTTCGCAAATAATGGCCATAGCTAATATTTTTTTCTTTACTAGAGGCTATCTCTATTATTCTCAATTGTTTTTTAATTTTATCGGCACATTTTGTTGAATATGTGGGGTGGATACTTTTAATATGTCATTGATTCATATTTTCCCTTTATTTATATCAAGAATAAGTCAAAACTATTGTAACTGAAAATGACTAGAATTTTAATTAAAAATACCCATGTTATATCAATTTGAGTACTAAAATACAAAATGAGGAATAATTAAGACATGTTCTAGGTACATGGCAAGAAACGGTTTTCAACATTTTGCATCGATATAGATGTAATCGATCCATGGAGGACAAATAAACATTTACATAGACAATTTGTATACAAAGTTTACAAATATTGAAAAAATTTGGCGTTAATTTTGTAGAAATTTATTTAATTTAATTTTTCACAACTAAATGAAACTACGTAATGTAGCAATTTGTAAAGATAAGACAAATTGTAAAGATTCCAATAAAGTAGAAATAATACTACATCACGTAGTTTCATTTAGTTATGAAAAATTAAACAAAGTTTTCATTGTCTGTTTATGTACAACTCTTTACTATTGGTGTAGTTGAAGTTCTTAAAATTCATAGAAAAAGTACAAAGATATCTATGTTAAATGTTAATTTAAATTCATTCCTCACTAATGTGTTCAAATTAGGAATCAGGAATCAGTTGTTGGTAATTAGTCAAGCTACGTCGTAGAAGTAGTCAAGCTACGTCGTACGTAGAAATATCAAAATATTATAACAAAAAATCGGGTAGGAACGCTTTTCGAATTTTTTTTACGTTGAACTCAAAAGATTTGCAAATATGTTCACCACAACAGATACCATTTATTTCGGAAAATAATGGCTATAAAATATTATTCTAATAAATTCACCGAATTATCTATTTTATACCAAATTCAATAACAGGTCGCGTCAAGGCCGTTTTGTTATAGTAATACGAGCAAGGAGTAGGTATGTACCTTTATTTCATTTCAATGATAAAAACATCGTTAAGTCCACGGTCCCTTCGAGATCAAAGAGCCTTTCTCGTTCGGCTAATAAATTTATATTATATTCATGTCAAAATAACAGTCATGGAGTTATTTATTAATTTGCTCGTTTGCAATTTTTTTTCGTAGTGGACGCTTAATTATAAAAAAAATCATTTTTATTCATAACCTAATGAAACTACGTGATATAATATTATTTCTACTTTATTTAAATTAACCATAATTAACACAGATCTAAATATTATACAAAACAATAGCGGATGTGGGGTTTGAGTGGGTTTTCCCAATTTTTAAGTTAATAGTTTTTATTATATTTTTTAAAGTTACACAATGTACTATGCAGTACATTGTATATTTTATAGCAACTTAAATTTTTAAATGCTGTTGGGTATTTCTATGAGTTAATCTCATCAAATTGCCCTCCTGAAAATATTATCACACGACGAAACCTAGGACGTGGCTATTAATTTAAATAAAATAGATATAATACTACATCACGCAGTTTCATTTAATTATGAATTAAAATTAGGTGAAAATGAATTTCTACAAAATTAACGACAAATATATTCAATATAAAAAATCATTAAATATAAATAAAATATCATTACAAGAACGTTTTGGTAGTAAGTAAAACTTGGTTTTTTCAATTTAATTTGTTTTTCTCAAGGAGGCAAAAAGAATCTAACATGCACAATATGAACTCGCGTTATGAGGTTTCCATGCACATTAAGGCATATAAAAACATTTAAGATAAACGTATGTATATTGCCTAGTATAATTTTCACAGGCGTAAAACCAAGTTTTTATAAAAAAGTATAATTCCACCTAGAATAAGTTTTGGATTTTTCCCTTTATTTGTGCCATAAGACCGCTCATTATGCCGAATTTTAATTAACAAAGTCACCCTAAAATACATTATGATTTTTATCAATAATACTATTGTGTGAACAAAAAAAATATGCTTTAAAGGGCTATATTTTTCCATTGCATGAATCTAAAATATGGAATATTTTAATGTAAGGCTGTAAACCTAAATATAAGATATAACGATATTTAAAGTTGATATCTCAAGCCGTTTCTAAGAAAAAGGGCTTGAACCTGCTGACTGATGGAACAACCAAGTCAATAAGGATCCGTTTTATCATTTTGAGCGACGGACCTCCAACTAGGAAAAAAAATATTTTCTATTAAATAACTGTGTCAATAATAATTTTCTGTTTATTTCAGGGAAAATTTATGTGTAGATGCTGGAAAAATCTTTCGTATTTTTAATTTATATTCATATATTAAAAATAATATTTTGCAGTTATAAAAAATATGCCTAAATTGGTGTTGATAGTATAAGTAATACTATTGATTTTGGGTTGGATAATTAAAAGTGAACCTAATTAATGAGGTAATTGCTGCTTATGAAACGAAATTTGTGTTTAACATTGTTACACAAAATGGATTTAATGTAAGTTATATTAAATCACGCTTATTAAATCATAAATTAAACTGTGTTCAAAGATATAAATATATACGTTTACTAATTTTATAAGAGTAATTTTATGGGTATACTAATAAACACTAGAAATAATCTCACGTTTTTTCATTATATTCCGTTGTTCTTAACACAGCACAACCCAATATTCGTTTCGTTTCGACCTACCTTCAAACGTTTCGTCAGCTGGGCCATTACCGCAACAACTTGAGCACACATGCACGCAAAACCGTAATTAATATAAGTTGCTTCGAATTCCAAATAACGGATACCAACCCTTCCTTATACATCGATAGCGTCGACGCTATAACCGAAACGACGCGTCAAATAAGACGTTGCCGAACTTGCTTATTTACAAAATCGGTGATGATAAAGTCTGCAGGCAATGAAACTCGGTACGGGTAATTTAAACTCGAAAATGTTAGAGAATGCGCATTCCGACGTTAGTAGATTACATCTTTCATGGCAATCGTAAATCATCTATGATTCAATACATGAAGCGCAATAAAAGTACTTATATGCACTTAAGTTATGAAATTTACCGATAAAGCATTATTCATAAAAAGATTTCAATAACTTTGTTTCACTTTATGTGCTGTGATAAGTTTTTTCTCAATTTTTCCTAAAACTGAAAAAAAACCTCTCTGATTGACGTATAGATTTTTACGTTTATTGACGTATCAGATATTTCGCCATGAAATATCTATTACGTTAGTAAACGTAAATATATATATATATACATATATATATATATATATATATATATATATATATATATATATATATATATATACGTCAGTCAGATAAGTTTATTGTTTACTAACGTATCACATATTGCACTATCAAATAACGCCGTTATCGTTACATGTTAAAGTATAGTATAATATTAACGTAGAAAACATTTGAAGCCATTATTTCTATTAGTATAGTGCTACTTATGGTACTTTAGAAATAGTCACGTCGTATAGCTTTCATTAAACATTCATATTCCAAGAAAAAGAAATCTAAATTACAATTTACAATTAACTAGACATTAAATAAGTAAACGGTTTAAGCAATGCTTCCTCGTTAATTCAAAAACATACAATTTGCACTTTTAAGCTGGCATATTGTAAAGCTTAGCACATTAAATTACTGTTATTTCCTAACTCCTGATAGTTTAGACTCAGACCAATGAGCTGCTGTTCCAGGCTATCAATAGAAATAGTGAGTTTTTAGACACAGCGAATAAAGAATTTTCAAATATATGCTCACCGACGGAACGTCTCGCGTTTAAATTGAATCAAATTTTATGGCCGACTGTGCGACCGCCAAAAGGTATTGCGAAGCTTCTCTGACTAGAAAATTGGGTATAGAAGTAGTTGGAAAACATACTCCAAGAATACGTTAACCACGGGGCAGTGACCTGCCCAGTAAAGTGTGGGATTTATCTGCGCGAATACTTTATGCATACGGCTAAAAGAAAATTGGAAGAATGAAAAATTGCGAGTGTTTTTGGGGTCAACTAATGTTTTTTGTACATTTATTAATACAATTTTGTTAGTAAAATAGGAGAGAATAATAATCTATAGTTCTTATGGTCGAAATATTATTGAAGATATAAATGTCAAACTTTTCGAATGACTTATTTTTCCGTTATAAAATAAAATGATTCATTTTATGGTTTTTGACCACGTTGATAATATGACCAAAACCCACTACAAGAGGTCAACATACATCCCTTTTTGTGGGTTCTGGTATTATGTAACAATTACATTTCATATTCTTCAAGTATACTTATACCGTGCTGTACTGTTCGTTTGAATGATTAACCTTTTTATTTACTAGTATTTGACGCCTACTACAATTTTTTCGAAATATCTGCTTTTAATAAATCAAATACTGATTATTTACAATTAAACTTTATGATCGAACATGTCTTCATTTCTCTTGCCTGTGTAATAACAACATTTTCTTCCGTTCAAATAGTTAAGTTTTTCTAAAAACACATCAAAACACATTTCTTTCATTTGACTAAAGCGGCTGCAGACTTGCAGATGCTCCACCCAAGTTAGTTAAGCATATGTTATTTTGTCATCATTGCCATATTATTAAATGTATGTAAATATGGAAAAAGTGGTGAGGAAAATGTGCATTTTTTTTAAATTTAATTTTAATTTGCTAATAATTATAATACTTCTTTCGATTCTAATAAATATTTCATGCAAATATCTCAATGTAAAAATTTTTTTTCGCTGAATACAAAATCAAATCAAAATATTGGGATTTTGATGATGTTCTTATCAAGATGAGTTTTTAATTTCTATTTATTTGTGTTGTATGAAAAATAAATGTCCCTTGAGTTGATTTTAAGGTAATTGGAGTTTACTCCTTAAGAATCCATTTTCAGAGTAAAATCAGAGCGTTACCGTTAGATGGCCTCTCTGCACAACATTTCTGCGTATCTTTAGAGTGATATATCAATATATATATATATATATATATATATATATATATATATATATATATATATATATATATATATATTGACATTTTCTTATGGCATAATCACGATGAAGAAGTATAACACACATATTGGCATTTTCTTATGGCGTAATCGCAATGACGAAGTGTGACATAAATAGTTTACTATCGTTCGCTTATATCAAGACGTAATCATTAAATGTCATTATGTGTCAATATTTTGTATCTTCT
Organism: Druceiella hillmani; assembly: GCA_039881145.1. Taxonomy (NCBI): domain Eukaryota; kingdom Metazoa; phylum Arthropoda; class Insecta; order Lepidoptera; family Hepialidae; genus Druceiella; species Druceiella hillmani. Next base: position 36,747,474 of record JAYKKI010000008.1, read on the forward strand.
ATCCTACAAAATTAAAAAGTCTCTTTTAATTGTAACTTCTTAGTCTGGCGTTGCTAAATGTTTTTAATTTTGTTGTATAAATTTAATCTTGTTCATTTGTTATTTACTTGAAAATCATTATATTGTCAACATTGTTTTATTAAAGAATTTTCCATTTATATTTAATTATATTGCTATTTATATTTATATACACCATTCCCACATGTTTTATACATTCCAAGATAATCGTACTTAAGGAGTGAACTTCAGTAGTACGTGGGAGCTGGCACACACAATGTTTTTTTAAACTGTTGCCAGTAAATTTACATAATTATCCTTAATTATTCATAAACATTTTTCTCATAGTTATTCTAAATGAAAATATTTTGTTTTCCAGATTAATTTTTTTTAGTTTTAAATATTTAGAAAAAATGGAATTAATGAGAGTAAATTTACGCGCATCTTTTAAAGCATTTAAATATATCACACCCAAATATATCTACCTAAATTCCTAAAAATATCACAACTAAATTCCAATGCACCGAGATTTGATATTAAATCTGAATTTTTATCTTACGGTCTGTAGATTATCCCAAATTGATTAATTGGAAGATATTTGGTATCGTGACATTTTTATTCTGGAAATAAAAGGCCTTAATTTTTTCATTCTCTGTATATGTCAATGTTTACAAAAATGTTTGCATTTTCTTGTAGGGTTGTTTTTCAATGAGACTCTATTTGATCTCTTGATTGAAAGCTAAACTTAATATCAATCCTTTCGCATTTTATATACACACACATATAACTATATATAAATATATATATATATATATACATATATGTGTATATATTATTATACATATATATTTTACGCATATAGATAAATTTTCGAAAAGTATTCATGAATGTTTTTCTCTCGCTCTTCTCGCTTCTTTTCCTCTCGCGACTCGTCTTTCAAAAGCTTTGTAAAAGTGAGTCAAGAGAATTTAACCCTATCATCCTTTAATTCTAATTCATTGTGCAAATTAAGACTGTCTAATTTAAAATGTTTACAGATTACGAGTTTAAAGTGTTATTGTCTCACCGCCAGTATATATCTCAAGTTTACTTATTTTACTTTGAAACAGACGTACAAAGAAGCAAAACTTTCCACACTTTCATCTACACAATAGCGCGGAAAACTTAATTGGATATCATAGTTTACATTTTTCCTACTTTATATTTTAGAAAATTTCGAATTTGAGATGATTTTTCGGCGTATATAATATCCGGTATATTATATACGCCGAAAAATCAAAGCTTTTCACAAGGGTTAACAACTGTAAAAAATATTTTTAATTAGTTTAATATAATACACACTTGGACATACATTTAATGTAAATTATTAACTAAATACTTTTTAAGATATGGAGTAAAAAACCAAATCAATATAAAAAAAAGAATTTATAAAAAATTATAACATGTTATATAGTTATAATTCTATCCATCGTAAATATACATCGCCAATCATCATTATTTGACTTCGGAAAGGAAAGGAGGATTTTAAGTTAAGTTCTGTTCAATATGTTACTATAAATGCATATGGTAAATTTTTACATATTCCGCCATAGCTCTTAAACTATCAACCCGATCTTTACAAATTAGATATCAATTAATTTGGTTCAATAAACATATTAAGTATATAAACTACAGGATAATGTGCATAAATGTAAAATATAACATAGATTGCAATTTTTTAAATTAATTTTTAAAATTCTCTAGCAATACAAAAAAGCCTTACAATTTCGGCACAACCGTCCGTCGTCCATTTGTCAGAATCTTTTAGTTTATACTATTTTAAGAATATTTTAAATTTCTAATGTTTTATACTTACACGTACAAAATTGTGTAAATACTTGTTTCAGGTAAGGGTCTGAATTCATATACAACTGGAGGGCATTGGATAGGTCTTCCGAATTGAAACTGAAGCTATGTATAGCATTTTTTTGTTTAAATTCGGTTTGTTCAATATTGAGCTTCAAAATGTTATGTGGAATACATATTTTCCACATCCTTTTCCGCCTTTAACTATGGGTTTGAAAAACCTAAAAAATTTCCGTTCTTGGATTTTATCGCTTTTGCGTTTTGTCAACTTAATTATAGGCTTAGAGTTTTCAGTGCGCGGCGCGCCATAATGTCCTGGGTTCGATTCGTAGCCACCCGTCGTGTGGAGCTGGAGTGATGTTTGTAATTACGTAAATAAAATACCAGAGACGAGTAAGAGGCAGCAGCCGTACCATTGCGGGAAGGTAGCGCTGCAATAGGGAAGCCGCTTACTCTGCATAGCGATTGTGAGAATGACCTCAAATAGTTCGCACACTGGTAGAGGTCTATATCCAGCACTGAATGGAAATAGGCTGTTTATTAGCCATTGCTATATAATTTTTAATAAAAATTATTCCAATTAATTTTGCATCACTTCAAGAGATCCTCCTATATACGTGTCGTATATACGATCACCCGACTTAATATGGCAATGGTATAATATTTTAAATAAAATTAGTATTTCTGATCCAGTACTCCTATTAAAATGATTCCCATTTTCTTTCTTCCATACTTCGTGGCGCATACCCCTTGGTTGAATACCTTGTGACCTTTAATGTAGTTCTCGTCCAACAGCTTAACCTCATCTGGAAGAAAAAATAAATAATCGTCTCATTTTGAATCGTTTGTTGAGTTTTCATTATATTCTTCTGCGATATTCAATTAGTTTTATGTCTCAAATCATTATTCTCTTGTTAATAAAAATATTTTAATGTAGTAAATGGCACAAGTGATTATATCACTAAAATTAGCTTCTTTTATTCAAACGTTTAAAACAACAGAATTAATTTTGCAACAAAAATTTAAAATATTGTTATACAATTTCACAATTTGTTCATACATTTTTTTATTTTTAATTTTGTATTTATATTCGTTTTACTTTTTCTTCTTTGGTCTGCTCTTGATTTTTATTGTATTTGTAAGGTGAAAACCCATCAGAAGTGAGTAAAACTAGTGCACTGATGAATCTTTTCATTTTTCTTTTAACACTTTTTCTTAACGATTTTCATTTACTAACCTGAAAGTAAAATTCCAATCTATTCATCTTTTTTCTGTCTGAAATTCGTATATGAAACTTTATTAATTTTTATATTTATTTCATCAACTAAAAATAAAACTTTAATTTTCTTCTTTTTAATAAATATGGTAATGCCATTTCAAATATATCTTTTTATTTTTGAAACCTTGATCTTCTGAGGCCAACGACAAGTCAATAAAGCAATAATTAACTTATATAGCCCATTTATATTTGTACGACAATAGAACAACTAACAAAAAGTAATATAACAACTGTTAAATAATACTTAATGTTGGTACGTTGCCAAGACAGTTTTGGCATTAAGGGTTTGAAACTAAATAAATTATATTTAATAATGTATCCAAATTATTAATTGATTTCATGGAGATATATTGTTGAGCTATAAGCTCTCCCTCGGATCAAGATTAAGAAAAAGATATATCTCAATTTCCTTGCCATAATCTTGGTAAACGTATTAGAATGAAGTATAAATATTACAAGATGGCATTATGTAATTCAAGCCTTGCTTTTATTACATACTTCACTGAATGTAACTTTTGTTCGAAAAAGTATAATAAACATTTTGCTAATTTAAAATCAAATCAACGTCTAATTAAACGTATCTTAACCAAAATTTTGTGTGTTAGTAGAATAACTCAGTAGAATTTTCATACTTATGTGCTTATTTTCTTTAAATGTAGAGATATTATGTCACATATTCCATTATCTTAGTGTGCATTAGTATAAAGGTAACTCAGAGGCTAGTTTCACGTTCAGGGCGCCCAGGTAAAACTACATCTTCTAAATCCGAATTATACTGACATTCTCCAGTTTCATACTGCAGTCAACTGCTCGTCCACCTGATCGCAGTCGCACCAAACTGTTATCAATTTACGTCGAGTGAAAGTAAACTTGGAGATATGTGCTTTTTTATAACTTTATTATTTTGGATATAGTTAACTCTTGAATACTTTACCACAAGAAATGTTTTCCCCACTCACAATAATTTGTTACGAAGAGCCACGGAGTATTTACCAAGTGGAGAGCGCTAGACGCTCACGCTTTTTCTAAGAATCACAACAAAGTATATATTATCGATATCGATAAAAAATATTAATTTTCTTCTCCGATTTTTTTATTTCAAGGAATTAAATATTAAATAAAATGTTCTAAATTAAGACAATCTTAATCACTTAATATAATATTAGTATAAATATACCAATATTGTATACAAAAATAACTACTGATAAAAAAACTAATTAACTTGGAATATATTTTCCGTATATAGTCCATTGGATTTTGATTATTTTTTATGATAAATGTCATTCGATCATCTACGTATTTTTAACAACACATTATGCTAAATCGACTAAATGATTTGTCGACTCTGTGTCAAACTGGTGAAAATTTATTTCTCGAAAAATATCGTAACCGACAAAAGGTTCCAAAACAGCCGGTACAAAATAATCTGAATTATATTTCAATTTAATTGCTTTGTCACCACAATGAAACACAGTCCGTTTGGTGTAAATTTCATAACGACGACATATTTCCTTAACAGTAGAAAATGGATACATCAATTCGTTCCGGACATCTTTATCCTTTGCTAAGGTTTTTTCATTGACGTTGCCTATCAGTGTTCCAATACATGTTTGACGTTTTAATTTTTCCGTCAACGAGTGGACAACATGACCTGCCATGTACTCCATTACTTTCTCACTAAATTCTGTAAGTATGATGTCTTGAACTATTTGTTCTTCGTCGAGGTTTTTGTTTTCGTTTACAATTAGATAGCTCTCATCTTTGGGTCTGGTGGTTATGTTAATATGAATCAATGCGGATGTGCATTAGAATAGCGTAATTTGATTTAGAACCACACAATTGCACTGCACGTGTTTTATGTTTGGGCATGGGTAAGTATTTTTTTATATATACTATCGGGTTTTTGTTGGACCCACCATGGCATCTCACACTGCCATAAAAGTACTACAGAGAGTCTGGGCTTATTTTATGCATTAGTTGATACATAAATTTGTTTCTTGAGTTAAGAATGAATTCCTGGATCATATATTTGACACTTTCTATGCAAACACAAAACCCTATAAATCCCATACGTCGCGATAAATAAATAAGTAATATGGTTTCTGTTTTATTAGCTTTAGTTATTTTGGTAGACAATTTCATTATTTCAGTCTTCGCTTTGTCTAATTTATTGATTATTATGTCTAATTTAAGGATGCAGCTTTCTCTTTATTAACTGCACATTTGAAGTCATGCTCATTGACATGCGAATTTAATATATTAAAAAGATCGTTCAATATTATTTAAAATTTTGCAGTAGGAATAACATTTTTAAGCTGAGATAATTTGAGGCACTCTTCACAAAATATAAGAGCATCTGAAATACTTTTACCAAAAATCTGTGTTGCTAAACTGACTTTCATGATCTGAGTCTTAAAAAATATATGTCCAACTCTCAGACGGTTTGCTATATGGAAATGTTCTTTTATCTATAATTTATATAAATTAACAAGATGTTTCCATGATACTTTTCCACCCTCTTTGTTAAAAAAATAATCTTAATATTCAAACGTATTTCTCACAAGTTTGATCACGATAAATCTAAGAAGATGGCTATTTTTGAACCATTTCATGGGTTTTTGAATGTGGTAATAAATTTTATCGGGTCAAACATGCATCCTAATTTAAATTTGTAGGACGTCCATCAAGTATTACAGAAGTCACCCGAATACCAGTTTCTTCTGCTAATGTATGCCCTGGATTAGGAGGGTTGCTTTTGATAACTGTTGGTGCCGTCTATTAAGAAATATCCAAAAGAAATTTTACATGATGCATTGAATGGTACCAAAAGATAAACTAAAGCCTCTTTAGCTTTATTTTGACCGTCCGAGTTCAAAGCCGTACCATAATTTATTTAACCATAATTTTTATTACCTTTGGTAATGATATTCGATACATCAAACATTATTGTGACCTTACCTGATCATTTTGTTTTTCTCTAGCCAATACTTTAAGAGCGTTAAGGAATTATTTGGTGAGTATTGGCTGTTCATCTACAGACTGATACCGTTTTCGGAGTGTGCTGGGATAAGATAAACAAGTACTAAATGCTTTCCGTACAAAATTGTATGCTTTTAGCGAGTAAAAATGCAATGTTCATGCAAACCTCAAAGTTCTGAGGAGTATTTTGTTTTTGGCATGTAATCCGTGAAGAACTTCTGGTGCTGTCTTTTAATCAGCTCTCGATTTCCAACAACGATGCTTTTAAAAATATCTTTGTTCTTTTTATTAATTAAAAATGTCTTCATCAATGTCACTAAAATATCTTCCAAATTTGTAACTTTTTTTTTCAATGTCTTTATTTTATCTCGAAGTCTCTTGACTTCCTTCATCTTTTGTGATATAATAAATTTAAGATGTTCTATGTGACGTTTAATTGTTTGGTTTCTTGGTATTAAACATTCGTATTCATGTTCGCAGGTATGATATTTTTTAGGGGAACTCTGTAAGTAAAATGATTTCTTTAAATTTTAAATTAAACTATTAGCAGTCCAAGAGATTAACATCTGTCTCGATGCAAATCTACCCAAACGGACGGAAGGACCGATATAAGTTTCGAAATCGAACCTCGTTCGGGTCGACTTTCCTAATGACAAGAATAATATGTGTAAATGAAGGAAACCTTGCAATACTTGTTGAGAAATATTGAATAAATGTAATATCATATTGGTTCATTTTATTATATCACTTCCTAAGTGGTAAAAATATATTATTGAATCAGTTGAATGCTATTCAGTTGACCTATAGTTTATATATGGATTTCCTGACCCTTTGGTTATTTTTTGTTTATCTATTTAATCAAATAAAATTCAAAATTTAAAATTAAATACATAATTTAATTTAAATAAAAATTAATTTAATTATCAATAACAACTTTACCATATTTCAGAAATTATATACCATTAATATTTTAATATTTAATATTTTATATTTTAATATTAGTATTTTATATTTTATATTTTAATATAATATAATTTATATATTAATATTAATATTTGATTTAATTCGAATTTAATAATTTCTTTACCTTTTTTATAAAGTATATACCATAAAATGTTTATAATTTGTTTTAATATATGGAATAATTTATAATAATATAAATAATGATAAAAATTTCTTTCTTTCTGGAAAAACTAAAGATTTAAAATTGATAAACCATTAGAATTGATAAACCATAATTTCTAATAATAATTTTTATAATCATGCTACATTAAACATATTAATTAATTAAAATTTTTAAATCTGACAATATTTAAGTTTGAAATATTTAATAACCAAACTCTGAAACAAGAAATACAGAAACTTTCTAAATTATTATTAAATACAATTTCTTTCCAAAATGGGTAAATATAATGTAGGAACTGCTGATCTGAACAGACGTCGTCTATTTTCTAAATGTTCAAAGAAGTCAGCTGTAAAATGGCTTGAACATGTTTTTGACACTATGTTTCACAGGAAAAAAATTTTCTCTACAAAACATTTATCCAAATTCTTTTCCTTGCAATATAATTTGGAAATCTAAAAAAATAATGTTCTTTTTTCAATCTTCCTATCTAAGAAATTTCACATGTATATAAATCACTTAATATTAATGATTTAAGTTTTTAAATATTTATACAATAAAATAATTACTCAGTTATTCAAATAAACTTATAGACAATATCGATGAGTATATTATTTAAAATAAAACGTAAAAACATAAAAGAAAAATATTTTGCTTGAATTTAATGAAATACTACTTACCGGAGAAATGTAATTCAACGGTTTTGTAATTTGAAGTGGTACTAGATTTTCCACACCATTTAATTGCACAACTTGGAATTTTTCAGCGTCTTTTTGTTTAGAAAAACGAAAAAACTAAGTAAACAACTGACGCCACACGAGCAAGATGTATACTGAAGCCAAAATCGTCGCAAATGCTCTAGTCGGCATACATTTGGCAAGTAAATTTTCCCTCTATGCGATGTCAATTGGTTATATAGTCTTTGCAAAGAGCTCACCTGTAATATTTCTATAAATTTGTGTGATAATTAAATAGATATTTGTCTCCTATGTATGATGTCTCCTTTTTGAAATTAGCCTTAGAAAAAAAATAAATTGATTTAGGTGGTCGGAGACTTAAAACAAACTTGGTATAATTTAATATGAAATACAATTTATTATGTGTTACGGTATATACATTCAGTTTCAGTGTAATCTTTTTAAGTATTATTAAGATCATGTTGGGATACCTACACACAAACACACACATACACGCACACGCACTCGTACTAACATGCACACGCAAACGCACACGCACACGCACGTGCACACACACACACAAATACGCACATGCACACGCACAAGCGCAAGCACACGCGCATGAATTGCGCATGCACACGCACACGCTCATGCATACGCGCACGCACACACACAGACGCACATGCACATGCACGCGCACTCGCTCGCACATGCACACGCACAAACACACACACATAAACGCACACGCACACTCACGCGTACGTGCACGCACACGTATATGCTCACGCACATGCACACGCGCACACACAGGAGAAAGCGCGCGCACACGCGCTCGTTCACTCACACTCGCACTCACACATGCACGCGTATGCACACGCACACGCACACTAACACGTATACGCACAAGCACACTCACACGTATACACACACGCACACACACGCACGCATACACACACCCTGAGAGAGGGCGAGGGTGGCTCTCCATGCCATGGTCCAGCTAGCGGGGCTGAATGGAGACTAAATACCTCGATCCTCAAGCTGAAGTATACCGCGATATAACTTGCTATATTGGCTTATGCGCCATCGGTGTGGGTTTCGTGATGCGACAGTATCCAACAGGTTAGGCGGGTCGTGCTTAGATCGCTATGTGCACCGCTTACGGTTCTGACCAAGACATATAGAACTTGCTCGACGAATGTGTTACTGATATTGGCGGGTCTCTTACCTGCTGATCTAGCAGTCACGGAACACGCAGTAAACTTCACTTGCAAGCGGAAAAAATTATGTGTAGGATATAGATCCTACAGCGCTTTGAGTTCCAAGTAGATGAACCCATCAGTTCCAGAAAGAGACGTATTTTTAGATCGCACTGGTTGACTCCATGGACCTCACCTATTTCTAAAGACGAAAGAGCTTGGTCATTTCCTTCGAGTATTAATGAGCAAGTTGGCAAGACTTGGTTCAAATCCAATTATTTCGCGTCACAATTTTTATTGAGACTGCACTTTCAGTGTAAGATAGCCAGACCTGTGCCTGCGGTTACGAGACATAGTACCCAGCTCTACTCTTTATATGAGGGGTTTGTTTTGGGTCCCAGGAGGGGCGCTGATGCAACCCGGGTGGAAAAGGCGGGAATAATGCAACAAAATACCATTTTCGTAAAAATTATCCCCCAAAAAAGTAATTACAGCACAAACTAATTAAATCCACTTACTTATAAATCGTTATGTCGTATGTCTGGTCGGATCTCTCAAAACCCAAATGCATGTTTCATACGTTTTACTCACAGTGCAACTCATCCCGAATTGAGGGACGGACGTCGAAGTGACCTGGAGTTCATTAACGTGAAGTTACCCTGGCTACGCTAGAGACACGAAGTGTGAAATTTAAATTAATATCGCTGATTTTGTGCAACAGAGGGTCTGTCAGACGCTAACAGGCATGCCGAGAGCAATTTTGCGAGCTCCTTCAATTTCATCTCAGTTTTCAAATGATCCTCTCTATAATAATACCTCTATTTCGTGATAAATAAAATAAAATGAAAACTAAAATTACCCTGTAATACTCCTATTAAGAGAAATTGCAATTAAAACACAGTGTGTCACACCTTACATTCGTTAAAGCCAAACAAAGGTATAAATCAACTAACAAAAAATTTCATGAAACATTTTTAAAATTGGCATGCAATACAACGTTTCATTTAGAAGAAAAGTAATTGTCTTACTTCGTTTAATCAAACTAAAGATGAGATATACAGCGAAAAAAAGAAAGGTTTAACCGTCGTATCTATTAATCGCGACATAGCAGCGGAAAGAAAAAGGGTATTCTTTTCGTACTGCTTTAGCATTATTCGGCCGTCAAAAATATCACGCTGGGCTTCTGAATAGAGCCAACCCTTCGAAGGACTTCCCCCTTACAATCTGTTAAAGATAAGTATGATTAGCGAAAAACTTCCCTAGCTGGACGTACATTTATAAACTTAATGAATTGTGTCTATTTGTGAACCGTAAGCTATCCTCATAATGGTAACTATGAAAAAAATCCGGATAAATTAGAATTAAGAAAGTAAATTAGTATTTTTTATGGTTTACAAAGCTGGCGTTTTACCAGGTTGCTCTAAACTTTGGTTTATTGCGAAAACATTTTTACTTATTAAAAAATAACAATAAGCTTAAGGGATCGTAGTGTTAAGAACCAGCCTTAAAGGTAAATACTGAATCGTTATAATAAATAAATACTTAAGTTATGTAAAATAGTCAGGTAGTTATGTGAAATTAAAAAGAACTTACAATCTTAGAATATCATTTTTCATTTTAAAACCACAAGCTATAAACTAATCGAATACTGACGAAAATTATAACATTTCTGTAAAAGCACGATCGAATTTCCATTAAAAATTCTTCACTAATCTTTTATTTTGAAATTAGAAAATATTTTGAAAATATAAATTTTTAAATTTGGTTTTTTATAAAGGCACCAAACTTTATTTGGGTCGATTTCAAATATTAATTATTACGTAAAGTAAGATCCTGTATGTTTTTTTATAAATCCATTTATAAAAAACATACAGGAATAATTGACCTACATTTTTTTCCTGCCCACAGATATCTCATAGATCACGTATACCAACAATTTTGAATATTAATATATACATTTCCTTTCGAAATACAACCAAGTCTCGAAAACTTAACAACGCTTGCAGCATAAGGAATTACTATCCAAAAAAATTTTTCCTAAGTGGAGTCACTCGGACAAGCACTAAAAACTTTCTCGCTTACAATAATTAATATATCGAAGCCAGCAAAGTTTTGTATATACTTCGTGAGTTTAATAATAAAGAAATCTATTGGGAAAATCACAGATACTGTGAAACAGATAATTTTGTGAAAGACATGGGCAACAGCACGTTACACAAAACAAATAATTTGCAGTCCGAACAATTTGCGAACCTTGAAAGATGAAACTTTATTTATATCTTTTTCAAAAGGCTAGAACCAAGTATAGTTTTGAATATATGGACAAATAATGGCTGAACATCAAACGGGGTAATATGTTGCTTCTCAATTGACTCTCAGTGATATATTACCTTTATATGTCGGATTCTCATCGGCAATATACCCAAATGAAAATATTTCAAATAACTTTATTTAGTTTTTGATAGGATTCCAATATTCACCTATTTCCAAAAATAATTAGGTTCAGGGGAAAATAGAAACTAAGGCATAATAATGGTTTAATTAGGGCTGGACTTTCAGAAACAATTTCGGAAAATATGCACTTTACCACCAGGAACATTTCGACAATTTTTTTGAAATCATGTGAAAGTATACACATTAAAAACTACGTGCCTAGAAAGAAATTCTGCAGCTGATGTTTATTTATTATAAAAAAACCATTTTGAAAAAAAAATACGCACCAGAAATATGTCGAAATTTGTACATTACATCGTTGTTTCTCACAATGAATTTATCGTTAGATATTACACATTTGACACACACACAAAGGAATCAGAAATTAATGAAATTAAATCACTTAAAATAAACTTTTAAAATTACGATAAAACAATGTAATTTTTAACAGTATAAAACGTCACATAAGAAAAATTATCAATTATACCAACTTAATAGGTTTTACTACCTGTAAATCTTTAATTTATGGTTTTTTTTATTTACGACTATCAACTATTGCATTTGCCATTACTATAAAAATATAATTATAGTAATTAATTTTTAAGATATAAACGTATAATGTATTACGTATAAAAAAATACAAATGATATATGTAACTAAAGTAATTTCCGGCCGTGGTTAATGTATTATAAAAAATTATTCCTTAAAAAATGTATATTTAAAAAAAAAATTTGTTATAAGTATTTCGAAGGTATAAGCAAAATCCCAGCCAGGTCTGGGCTTAATTTAAATAATCAATTACAAATATTGTAATATTTATTGTTGATTAATTATTGTAAATTATAATAAATATTGTCAATATTAAACCTTTTTGAAAATGAAAAAACTATAAAGTGAAATGAATGCCATAAAATATCCAAAGAAATATATGCCATAACCTAACCTAACCTAACCTAACTTAACCCAACCCAATCTAATCCAAACTAACCCAACCTAACCTAACCTAACCCAACCCAATCTAACCCAAACTAACCCACCTCAACCTAACCTAACCCAACATAACCCAACCTAACCTAACCTAACCCAACCCAACCTAACCTAACCTAATCTAACCAAACTCAACCGAACCTAGCCTAACCTAACCCAACCTAACCCAAACTAACCCAACCCAACCTAACCTAAACTAACCTAACCCAACCCAACCCAACCTAACCTAACCCAACACAACCTAACCTAACCTAACCCTAACCTAACCCAACCTAACCCAACCAAACCTAACCAAACCTAACCCAAACTAACCTAACCCAACCGAACCCAACCCAACCATAACTAAAATAATTTCCGACCTTGGCTGATGTATTAAAATATTGTTTAAAAAATAACTTCCATTAAAAATGTATATTTCCAAAAAAAATATTTGTTATAAATATTTCGAAAGAATAAACAAAATCCCAGCCCAGGCTGGCCCGACCGTGCCGGGCTGGGCTTAATTTTAATAATCAACAATGAATATTATCGACATTAAACTTTTTATTAATAATAAAATGACAAAATTGAAAAAAATAGTACGTGATTTTAAAATATATTCAAAATTTAAGTAACTACAAAGTGAAATGAATGCCATAAAATATCCAAAAAAGATATATGCCATAATACAAATAGACTTTATTTTTTCTTGTATGTTGGCACCAATTAAGAAAAATGTAGTTGTTTAAATTGACAGTTTAAAAAAAATATTCAATTTTGATAATGAATTTTTGTCATAAGTCCTTAATCATTCATAACAAACTATCCTTTTAATTGTGGAATAAGTGGTTAGTGATAAAAGAATAAGTGAAATAACTGGAAAAAATGGTTAATATCTGTTCCATCGCAAACTAAATCGCCAGGTACAAAATTTTTCAAATTGTTTTTTTTTATAACAAATGATCATGAGGTGCAGAATTTCTTTTCAGGTATGTAGTTTTTAATGTGTAAACTTTCATATGATTTCAAAAAAAATGTCGAAATGTTCCGGGTTGTACAGTGCATTTATACCGCAATTTCAAAGGATTCGTTTTATCGAACAGAAGGACCAAAAGAAAAACAGTGTATGTAAAATAAATTTATACAATATATTTCTTTTTTCATACATAGTCATTTTTATTTTCATATCAGGGGAATGAAAAAAATAATATTAATTATTTTATTCGTCACAATTCGTACTGATTCACAATAATCAAAATTTATTGATTTTGATTGTCAGTTATATACTAAAAGATAATAATTATTAGAAGAAAATTCCCCATAATTTATAACGTCATATGACAATTAATACAGAAAAGCGATTTTAAATTATACTTTAGGTTTACATGGTTTATTAATGGATACGGACGTCACTTCAAAATTTAATTAAAAAGGTAAAACCACGGATCGGCATTTCAAAAATATGAACATAAATTTTTTATGTGTGGTAACTTCTAAATATATATTACCTCAAAAAACACTGAGCTGACAGGGTAAACTCATAAAGTTAAGAGATTAAATCATAAGTAAAATGTTAGAGATAAAATAATTTTAAAGAAACCAATAGTCTATGGAAATTCTAAGTCCGTAATTTTCTCCAGAATAGCTTTACGTAATTTATAAACTTATTTATTCATATTCTCGTTCATTATAATACTTTTAGCAAATTATTTGACTTTCTAATACATTCTTTCTACCACTATAATAAATCCACCTATATAAATAATAATTACGCGTACCACACTATTCGCCTTTCGCGTATAGTTTTCTTGCTTGAGAAAGACTGACAGACATATGTATTTAAAACTTCCCCATATGTACACAAATACTTAATACTAGAGACAAGCGGAATTGGTGAAAATTTGTCTGTCACTAGTTTTAAAACATTTATTGAGGACAATTATCTCGTCTCAATAGTAAGATTGGATTTGACTCTGAAAATGAGTTGTAATTACTCGAGTACAACGAAACACATAGAATAAATGACTTAAAATATAGGATTTCAACGTCAGTATGTAGATGAGTACTTCTGGGTATATAAATATACAATGAGCCCTGTAGACTAAAATTGACTTCGTAGTTTCCAAACAAGATATGCGAGTGCTGAATATCAAAATTAATTAATTTATTATTATATTAGCGAGAAATAAAAGAAAATTGAAAACAATCTAATGTTAGAAAACACCTTTCACTTATGACATAAGCATTTGCAGCCCAGGATTTAATGTGATACAGTATTTATTATATTGATACCAATTTTTTTTTTGGAAATCTTTTGAATAACATATTTTTCCATCACTTCATCGTAAGCAGTTCTTTTACGAGCAAAAACCTAAATTTTGAAAAATATTTTGTTTCATTTTAAATCCTAAAAATTGTAATGCAAAATATTTTTTTTTACCGTAACTATTCGTTAAGCAGATGATTGTAAGAATATTGAGGATAATCGTGGATAGTTTTTATCTACTTTTTATTGATATTAATACGATGAAATTACCTTAAGACTGTAATTAAACTATACTATATACAATAAATGAAACCAAATTAAATATTCCAACTGATTTAATTTCAATAATATAGCTCTGTTCTCTGAGACAAGGGCCCAAAAATTTGGTAAACTGTAGAAGCATTTCTGAAATGAAATGAAATAAAAAATATATAACAGTGGAGACTATAACAAGCTTCTATATTTTAAAATAAATTAAATAGTGAAACAAGCTTTATAAACGCAAAGGCAAATAATAGATATAATTAATGCCACTTAAGCGAGGAGAATTCATATAAATAATAGTAAAACCATTATTACAAAGTCGCACGGAAAACCTTATTAAACTATATCCAGGAATTAACCCGTTATAATGTACAACGAAAGAAACAAGTAAGGTGTGTAAACACTGGGCGATATTACGTTTCGTTGTGACTATTTACATTACCTACGGTAAAAATGGCTTGGTGTTTTAAATATACACATAAGTATTTATGAAAATATTATAAAGCGTGTAGAAAAAACAGCATTTTACCGAACGAAAAGAAATTTACATTTCCATGGACATTTTGTTCGATGTTACGTTAAATCTATAATTGAAATGATCGCGTGTTTTAACAGGAGCTGTTGAAATTTATGTCGACTCAGTTAATAAAAACAGACCATTAGATTCACATCAGTTTATCAGGATTGTAACCGACTCCATTATTATATATATTCCATCTGATGTATGCTTTTTATCAATTAAATTTTACTCGACCTCATTGACTATAATTTTGTATTTAAACTTTACATTCTTTTTGGATAATACTTGCACTACTTTAAGAATATACCTGTCCTCACAAATAATGTCAAAAATTAATAACAAAATTATTAATACTTTTAGTGATATTACATGACAACTCTAAATCAGTGTAATCGGTACAAATTTTTTTATTTTCTCTTCGAACTTGAACCATATGATTATCCCTTAAAAGTATTTTTGTTAATAATTTTGACGTAAGAAAATTGCAAAATATGTTATTGTCTTAATCAATATAAAATTAATAAAGTTTTTTTTGCAAATTATTCATCAAAGGTTGTATTATTGGATTACAATATTGGGTTAGTTCTTTGAATTTAAAATTCAGAAAATATTTCAATTAATGTTGATGCCAAGAAAAAAGCTTCAAGGGAAAGTTCAAAAAGAAGATATCCAAACAAGTCAACGTTAATACATGCATATTATAATTATGTAGTCAGAATTTCATTAGTTTGTAATTTATTAATAGTGTTATTCGACATTTGGAGATTTTTAATTTCATGTGTGTTGTTTGGCATATCAAAGAGACTTTTTCGTTTAGCCTTCATTTATTAAGATGATACCTAAAATTAGAATAACTCCAATATATCTCAAATTGTACAAAAAAAATTAAATTATACCAAGCAACTTAAACTACTTATAGGTAAGTTTTAAATATCTTAATTTCTATTTATTTAATGATTAACCTTTAAAGAGAGATGGGTACATGACCATAAAATATATTTCAATACAAAAATAGTTTTTAGTTTAAAATGAAACAACGGTTGTCAGTCTGCAATAAAACAATCTATATGCAGTATCTATATGCAAAAAAATTAAAACCTTATAACTTAAAAATTATTAGGAACATTAACAAATAGGATATATCGAATGATTTATTGAGACGTTTTCTCTCTCATGGTGATATTTCTATGTTGTATCCCAAATTCCAAAATCTAAATATCACTGTAAAAAAACAAAAGATGCTATGTAATAAATTATCGCAAAAATGTCAATTTCCCAATAGAAAAACAAGAAAACAAGTTACGCAATACGACTAACAAAAACAGCAATAAGCAAATTAGACAAACGATTATAAAATTATTTCAAATAAATAAGTCAACGTCATTAAATGAACAACAATCAACACTATGTTTACATCAGTTCAAATACCACTTCAGTGGCTGTAATAACTTTACCGAGGAACTATTTGCAATCTGCCAGTGTCTTCATTGCGAGTAGCTTGCGGCCCCTGATTACAATCGAGGGTTCACGGAAGCACGCAGTCCATCGCCGAGGACAGATCCGGGCCAAACATTTTGAATGAATTTAGCATTGAAACCAACTGTTAACGCAATTCTTGTTATTCACTATGATAACATTCAAAACAGCCACTAGACTGATATTGTTAAATACAAACAAAAGATTTTCCCCAAACTTTGAGCACAACTAGATATAATATGATGTTAAATGCAAAATTTAGCGAATACGGATTACTACAATTGTTCAAAGAAAGGGAATGAAAGGGAGATAAAAGCTTAAAAATAGTGTATTTATGAAATGTCCAGTCGCAAATACAAACATATATTAAAACAATTTAAAAAAACGCATATGGATAAGAAAAATGGTTTTTTATTAGTTCTATATATATTATTAATAATAAAAATATAATACACGGATTTTAACTTTAATAAGGTTTAATAAGGTTTTTGGATAAAAATAGTCACAAGAAATTTCAAAGTTGGTAATTTTATTATTATGTTAAAATAGCATATCGGCTTTCAAAAAAGGATCTCGGCTACCGATCATGGTTCTAACATACAAGTTGATGAAACTGTATGTACAGCAAAGGCACTACGTCTCATTCAAACTTTTTTTTAAAAGCTCTGTCTAATTCGGCAGAGTTGAGAAGTATTCACAGCAAAACAGTTTTCTATCATAGATTGACATATCGTATAAACTTATTATTAATATTCTAGTCTTTTATAACACTTTTAAAGAATTGTATTACTTTAAAATCCGTTATTCTACTATACCACTATACTAAATCTTTATATAAAATTAGTGATTACGGGTCTCGCACTATTCGCGTTTCACTATAGTTTGCTTGCTTAACAAAGACGTACGGATATATGTATATATAAAAGCCTCGTATCTATACAAATACTTAATATTAGAGATAAGCGGAAATAGCAAAAAGTTGTCTACCACTAGTTTCAGAACAAGTATTGCCAGCAATTATCTCGTTTCACCAGTGACGTTGAATTTGAGCCTGAAACCGACTTGTAATTGCTCGAGGACAAGGATACACAGAGAATAAGTTACTTAAAATCCTATGATTAAAACACTTCAAAATTAAGTTAGAAGCTTCATTTCACCGATATTGAAATTAATGTTTTTATTGGAAGAATATACCTATATTAAGAGATGCGTAATATTTTGTCTCATATGTCTACACGTGAATTGTGTAGTGATCAACGTTCAAGATTTTATAAAGTCATTATAAAACTAGGTGCAAGAAATGTACAGTCATCTAAAGATGATAAATAATTATTAAGAAGCGTACTTCTAGACATGTACAATGAGGCGTATAGACTAAACATTGACTTTGCTTCCAAACAAGATATACTAGTATTGATCTAGACATCTTAATGTACAATGAGGCGTATAGACTAAACATTGACTTTGCTTCCAAACAAGATATACTAGTACAGAGTGTCGAAACTAATTAATTTATCATGTATTAGGGAGAAATAGGAACAAATTTAAAGCAATCCGATATTACCGAACACATATCACCACTATGAAATAAGCAATTATATCACAGGATTTTATTTGATATGATTATGAGGTAAAACTTTAATTTTCAAAAAGACAAAATGTTTCATTTTTGATCCTAAAAATTCAAGTTCACATTAATTTTTAAAAACTTTACCCTAATGGTTGGTTTAAAAGATAATTTTAAGGAGAAGTATTATTGTGGAATGTTTCTTCAGCTACATTTAATTGTTACTAACACGACGAAATTATCATGGGGCTGTAACTAAACTATATTTAATAGACTACTTGGAATATATTATTAAATCTTATTGACAAAAAAATTACAGATCAAAGATCATTTCATTCGAAGTTACGTTGGGGGTATAATTAAAATGATGGCGTGCTTTAAGTGGCTGTAGAAATTTGTGTCGACTCAGATAACAACAGACGGGTAGTTAAACATCAGTTTATCGGTGTTGTAACCGACTCCATTATCTTTTAATCTAATTGAGGTATAAATGTCGCCGTTTAAATTTTACTCGGCCTCGCTGATTCACGTAATGAATTGAACTTTAAAAAATATAAATTTTAAACTCGAATTTTGTGTTTGAACTTTATATTGTTTAAAGTTCAAAAACTCACGTACACCCATAAATAATGTCACAAATTACTGATAAATTTACAGATGCTATTAGTGATGCTACTTGACAACGGTTAATCTATTTATTCGGTTCGAACATTTTATTTTATCTATGAAATTTAACAATATGATTATCGCTTAGATATTTTTTTTGTTAACGTAGTTGACGTCGATCTAATTTAAAAGAATTATTTTAACTTAAATTAGAAATTAGTAAACTTCCAAAATGTGGTTTTATCTTATTCTATATTAAATTAGTAAATGGTTTTATGCAAATTATTTTTTAAAAACTCTATTCTTGGATTGCAACTAGTCTTGAGAATTTCAAATTTTAAAAAGGTTTATACAAATATTAATGCAAAGGAGCTACCAGGGAAAGTTCAAAAAGAATTTATTTATAGAAGCCAGCAATATTAGTTACATATTATAATTATGTAATCAAAATTTAATTTGTTCATAATAGTTTAATAGAACTATTCGATATTTATAAATTCTTAACACCATATATTATATCTGTGGTATAACAGCGACATTTTTTTACGCTTGTGTTAACACAATGTGTAAAAACAAGTGACTCTACTACTACTAGTATTTTAACTAAAAAAACACATGTTACATCAATTTCAGTTTCAAAATACGGAATGAGTAATATTTAAGACATGTTCTGGGTATATAAGAAGAAATTATTTTCAAAATTTTGCATTGATATAGATATTATCGATCTATGCAGAACATATAAACAAATACATAGAAAATTTGTAAACAAAGTTTTCAAATATTGAATAAATTTGGCATTAATTTTATAGAAATTCATTATAATTTAATTTTTCACAACCAAATGAAACGACGTGATGTAGCAATTTGCATAGATTGGCTAATTTGTAAAGATTCAAATAAAGTAGAAATAATAATACATCACGTAGTTTTATTTAGTTGTGAAAAATTAAACAAAGTTTTCATTCATTCAGTTGTTGACAATTAGTCAAGCTACGTCATTTACCGTAGAAATTTCAATATTCTTCCTTTATTATGACAAAAATCGGGTAGAGACGCTTTTTCAATTATTTTAATTATATTCACTTTAATAGATGCAATTTATTTCAAAGAATAATGACTACAAAATTTATTATTCTAATTAACTCACCGAACTATCTATTTTACCTCAAATCCATTAACAGGTGGCATCAAGGCTCTCTTGGTATAATAACACGAGCAAGGAATAGGTATGTACCTTTACTTAATTTTTAATGATAAAAACACTATTAAGTCCACGGTCCCTTCGAGATCAAAGAGACTTTCTCGTTTGCCTAATAAAGTTATATTAATTCATATCAAAATAACCGTCATGGTGTTATTTATTAATTTGCTCGCTTACAATTTTTTTTCGCAGTGGACGCTTTATTATAAAAAAAAAATCATTTTTACTCACAACTTAATGAAACTACGTGATTTAGTAATTTAATAAAATTACGTGATGTATTATTATATCTACTTTATTTAAATTATTAATCACGACCTAAGTTTCGATGTATGACAACATCTTCAGATTGGCAATTTGAAGACATTGACTCGTGGAAACTTCCGACAGATTCAAATATTATACAAAACAATAGCGTATATGGTGTTTGAGTGAGTTTTCGAAATTTTTATGTTAATAGTTTTTATTATATTTTTGAAAGTTATGCTATATACTATGCACTGTGCAGTACGTTGTATGCTGTAACTTAAAATTGGAAAAGCTCGCTCGAACCCCATTTCCGGTATTGTTTTTTTTACAATATTTAAATGATGTTGGAAGTTTCTACGAGTTAATCTCTTCAAATTGCCCACCGGAAGTTTTTGTCATACAACGAAACTTAGGACGTGGTAATTAATTTAAATAAAGTAGATATAACACCACATCAAGTAGTTTCATTTATTTATGAATTAAAATTAAGTGAAAATGAATTTCTACATAATTAACGATAAATATATTCAATATAAAAAAAATTAAATATACGTAATATATCATTACATTTGTAGTAAGCAAGACTTGCATTTTATCAATTTAAATTTTAAAACATAAATAAAAATGTGAAACGACCTTTTTATTAAATATTAAGATTCACATTGACAATTGGTGAGCAAATTCGACGGTTCATTTCATTTGTTTTTTTTTCGAGAAAACAAAAAGAATCTATCATGCACAAGTACTATGAATGTGCTATGAGGTTTGAATGCATATGAAGGTAATTAAAAACCTTTAAGAGTACATTATATTTCTAACTAAACTTTACACGAATGTTAATTTTTCACCACTTAAATATATTGCCTAGCATAACTTTCACAAGCGTAAAAACGAGGAAAATCTAGGAAAGTGTAATTTCACCTATATATATGTATATATATATATATATATATATATATATATATATATATGTGTACATATATATGTATATATATATATATATATATATATATATATATATATATGTATATATATATATATTTATACTCATTGTTTTTTGGATTTTTCTCTTTACTTGTGCTATAAGACCGTCCATTATGCCGACTTTAAATCAACAAAGTCACCCGGAAATACATTATTATTTTCATCAGTAAGACTATTGTATGAATAAAAAAATATGCTTCCGTTGCATGAAACAAAAATCTGGAATTTGATAATGTAAGGCTATAAAACTAAATATAAGATATAACGATATTTCAACTTGATATCTCAAGCCATTTCTAAGAAAAAGGGCTTGAACCTGCAGACGGATGGACGGACGAACAACCAAGGGATTTTATTACGGTCCGTTTTATCATTTTGAATGACGGAACCCTAACTAGGAAAAAAATTTCTATTAAATAATTGTGTCAAGAATAATTTTCTGTTTATTTCAGGGAAAATTTCGGTGTAAGTGCTGGAAAAGTCTTACGCATCTTTAACTTATATTTAAATTTTGAAAGTAATATTTTACAGTAATAAATAATAGGTGTAAAAATTGGTGTTGATATTACAAGTACTACTATTGATTTTTGATTGAACAATAAAAAGTAAACTTAATTATGAGATCATTGCTTTATAAAAATAAATTTATGTTTAACTTTGTTACAGAAAATGGATTTAATGTAAGTTATATTAAATCACGCTTATTAAATCATAAATGAACCTGTGTTCAAGGATATATATTTATATTTATATATATATATATATATATATATATATATATATATATATATATATATATATATTTTATCGGTATACTAATAAACGCTGGAAATAATCTCCCTTTGTTCATTATATTCCCTACAGATTAACACAGCACAACCCAATATTCGTTTCGTCTCGACCTACCTTCAAACGTTTCAGCTGGGCCGTTACCGCAACAACTTGAGCACATATGCATGGAAAACCGTAATTAATATAAGTTGTTTCGAATTCCTAATAACGAATACCAAATATTTCACATCGATAGAGTCGACGCTAAAACCGAAACGAAGTTACGCGTCGAATAAGATGTTGCTGAACTTCTTTATTTTCAAAACGAGTCATTCACAATTAAATGAAACTACATGATGTAGTATTATTTCTACTATCTTTAATTTCTTTACCACGACCTAGGTTTCGTTGTATTACAACATCTTCAGGTGGGATATTAGCAAAGATCTTAGAAATATTCTCTCAAAAATCTTATAAAGGATATTAGAAATCTTTGCTAATATCCCACCTGAAGATGTTGTAATACAACGAAACCTAGGTCGTGGTAAAGAAATTAAAGATAGTAGAAATAATACTACATCACGTAGTTTTATTTAATTGTGAACAATGAATTTCTACAAAATTAACGCCAAATATATTGAATAAAAGGAGTCATGATAAAGTCTGCAGGCAGCGACACTCCGTGCGGGTAATTTGAACTCGAAAATTTTAGAGAATACGCATGCCGACGTTAGTGGATTATATCTTTCATAGTAGTCGTAAACTATCTATGGTTCAATATATGGAGCAAAATAAAAGTACGTTAACAGAGAAGGCATTTTTCATAAATAACAATTTATTAATTTTTTTTTACTTTATGTGCTGTAGCATGTTTTTTTCAATTTCCCTTAAAACTGAAAAAAAATTTCTGTAAGTGTAACGTATCACGATGAAATAACGCCGTTACCGTAACACGTTAAAATAAAGTACTACATGATGAAATAACACCGTTACCGTAATAAGTTAAAATATAGTAGTATTAACGTGGAAAACATTTGAAGTCATTATTTTTATTGGTGTAGTGCTACTTACGAATTTAGAAATAGTCACGTCGTATAGCTTTTTTAAGCATTCATATTCTAAGGAAAAAAAAATTTCCTAATTACAATTTTATTGCAGTAACTCAAAATTTTAGTAAGTAAGCTTACTTGTATTTGTAACTAGTTCTTACCTAATTTTGAGTTATTAAAATTGAAGTGTAACAATTTGTATCTTTTTTGTATGTATTTAAATTTTTATTTCAAATTAATAAGTATATTGATATTTAAAATGAATAGGTCATATTTTAAATTAATAAGTATATTGATATTTAAAATTAATAGGTCATATTTTAAATTAATAAGTATATATCATAACGACACGTGAAGAGGAATCTTTGCATCCCTTTTAAGCATATTGCGTGCATGGGGTGTGAAATTTGAGGAGTGTGAAATTTGACATAGTTTAAGTTTATATGGAGAAGGAGTGCATAAAACTAATAATATATATTATACATTGAATTATATATTATAAATATATTAAAAGATTCAATGTTCATGCTAATACTCTCAAAGTCGAACACATAATAGTCTGTGGTCAAATAGTCGCAAAGATTGGAGATTATCGCCAAAGAACTTTAAAATGACAGATTAATTTCATAGGCAAAATATACACGCCAATGAGGTAGTTGTAAACGATCTCAGCTGACGTAATAAAACAAAATTTAAAAAAAAATATGCAATTATTAAAAAGTTATACTCTTTGACTTAAAACGCTCATGTTTCGACGGCTGGACGACCATTAGTTCGTATGATTAGTTTAATGAATTATTGCTTAAACGTTTTGTTATTACGTAATAACTTTTCTTTTTTTGGAGTAAAAATAACGCAATGGGCTACGAACTTTCAGTAAATAATATTAAATATCGCCGCTCAATATCTGGTAATAAGGGCGTATCGTCTCTATAATTGATAACATTATACATCGCTAATATTTAGCGATGTATAATGTTATCAATATAGGTACGACTCTTTTCTGACAATTTTATTAAATCTCATCCATACTATCCCGTTTCATTCATTATTTGTATTTCAGTTTACTTTCTTCACGTACCATAAATATAATGTATAACTTCGCTATAACCTATGTCAATATTGCAATTAAAGCCTTTAGATCAACGTTTTTACACACATTTCAATAATATAAGTAAACAAATTTACTTCTATTTTATGAAAAAACTAATTCAAACCTTCTATGACAGCGGTCAATCTCACTTTCTCCAACGAACACCTAATCCAACATACCACTATACACAATAAGGCTCGTCTTCATCTTCAAGTCCTTGCTGACGTATGAAATATCCTGCAGCCCCGACTGGATAACAGAAGTTGAACGGATATTCTCTCGGTCTGAGCTTCTTCAGAAAACGTTCCTTCGATAAGAGTTATTAGTTTAAATCAAAAGAAATAAAATTAATATATCAATTCATTTCTGTGAGGAGAATAACTGCAAACTTTTGAGTTTGTTTGATTCAAAGCAATGTTAGAAAAAGCTCACAGTGTTGTTATATTAGAATACGAGGATTATATTTGTTAAAACTTCTTTCAAATTGTTAAAATGTTGATAAAGTTTTAGTTCATATATATTGGTTATAAGACTTGTAACCTTAGAAAATATTGATTAAACCAGTTTTTGTCACAAATTTAATAATTTTTAATTAGCTTTCACCATGATAAGGATTGGATAAACAATTAATAGTAGCCTATAAAACCTGAACGAAATATTTTTTCCCACTTACTTTCTGGAACTTGTTTTAAGTAATAATATATATAAAACCATATATAAAACCAGAAAGAAATATTTTTTCCCACTTACTTTCTGTAACTTGTTTTAAGTAATAATATATATAAAACCATATATAAAACCAGAAAGAAATATTTTTTCCCACTTACTTTCTGGAACTTGTTTTAAGTAATAATATATATAAAACCATATATAAAACCAGAAAGAAATATTTTTTCCTACTTACTGTCTGGTACTTTTTTTAAGCAATAATATAAACGTAGCCAAATAATAATTAAATGAATCATAACTAATGATTTATAACGTATAAATGAGAGTCATTTGAAAAGTTTGAAATTTATACCTTCAATAATATTTCGTCCAGAGGAACTAAAGGTCGTTATCCTCTCCTAATTTACTAACCAAATTGTATTACCAAATGTATATAAAACATTAGTTAATCCCAAAAAACACGCAATTTTTCATTCTTGCAATTTTATTTTAGCCGTGTGCATAAAGTATTGGCGCAGATAAATCCCAAACTTGACTGGGCAGGTCACTCCACCGGTTATGATATTCCTGGAGCATATTTTCCAACTACTTCTCTACCCAATTTTCTAGCCAGAGAAGCTTTGCGCTGACTTTTGGCGGTCGCAAAATTGGATATAAAATTTAATTGAATTTAAACGCGAGACATTCGGTCGGTGAGCATATAATTGAGAATTCTTTATTTGCTGTGAATAAAACTTACTATTTCCATTCATAGTTTGAAACTGCAGCTCGTTGGTCTGAGTTTAAACTATCAGGTGTTAGGAAATAACAGTAATTTAATGGGCTAAGCTCTGCAATATGGCGGCTTAGAGAGTGACGGAAAATTGCAAATTGTATTTTTTTGGATTAAGAAGGTATCGCTGCTTACACCGTTTCATAATAATATGTATATTGATCCCTTTTAGCGGGTATTGGTATTATATGACAGTTTCATTCCATATTCTTTAGTTTACTTATACCGTACTATACTGTTCCTTTGAATGATTAATCTTTTTATTTACTACTTTTTGGTAACTCTTACTACAATTTTATAGAAATTTCTCTTCTTAAAAAATCAAGTACTGAGTATTTACATTTAAACTCTGTGACCGAACATGATTTTATTAATGCAATTGTTTACGTAATTTGACTCGCCTGTGTCACAACAACATTTTCCTTATTCTTTTTATTTAGCTTATTCTACTGAATGTGGTGCGACTGCTTGTGTTATTTGACTAAAGCAGCTGCAGACTTGATACTCTACCCACGTTTCGCATATGTTATTTAGTCGTAATTACCATATTATTAAATGTATATACACATGGAAAAGTAGTGAGGACCATGTGCATTTTTTTAATTTAATTGTAATTTTCTAATAATTACAATACTTCTTTTGATTCTAATAAACATTTTAAAGTAAAAAAAGGGTTAACTAGTAAGTATTTACGTTTCACATTGAAACAAAACAAACTGTGTAAAATATGTTTCTCTTTCGCTGAATATGAAATTAAATCAAAATATTAGGATTTTGATGAGGTTTTTGTCAAAATGAATTTTTAATTTTTTTAAAATTTTTATCCGCGATTGTACGCCCCTTAAGTTGTGTTTAAGGTAATTGAAATTTACTCCGTAAGAAACCATTTTCAGAGTAAAATCAGAGCGTTAAAAAAATGTAACCTTCACCGGGCAACATTTCTGCGCCTATTTGGAGTGAGATATCAATATGTATATTTGGCGTTTTCTTATGGCGTAATCGCAATGACAGAGTGTGACACACATAGTTTACTACCATTTGCTTATATCAAGATGTAATTTATGTCATTGTGTGTCAATATTTCGTGTCTTCTATCCTACAAAATTAAAAAGCCGCTCTTAATTTTAACTTCTTAATCTGACGTTACTAAATGTTTCCAATTTTGTTGTGTAAATTTGATCTTGTTCATTTGTGTTTTACTTGAAAATAATTATATTGTCAGAATTTTTTTATTAAGTAATTTTCCATCTACATTTATTTATATTTATATACAGTATTATCCATTTTATACATTCTAAGATAATCGTACAAAGAGAAAACTTCGTACTTAAGAGTCGCACGTCGGAGCTGACAAACACTTTTTTTTAAACTTTTGCCAATAAAATTTCATAATTATCCTGAATTATACAAATAAATTATTCTAGTAGTTGTTCTAAATGAAAATATTTTGTTTTCCAAATGAATTTTTTTTCAGTTTTTAATATTCAGAAAAAATTAAATCAACAAGAGTAGATTTACGCGCATCTTTTGAGCATTCAAATAAATACTCACACCTAAATTACAATGTACCGGGACTTGAAATTAAATGTGAATTTCAAGTCATAGTCTGTTGATTATTCCCAATTGATTATTTTGGAAGATGTTTAGTATCGTAATACATTTATTTCAGAAATAAAGAGCCTTAATTCCTTCCTTCTCAGTATATGTCAATGCTTACATAAATGTTTGGATTATTGCTTTTCGCTGAGACTGAGTAATTTACTACATTCATTAAGAGCCAAACTTAATATCATTCCTTTCACATTTAACACATATATATATATATATATATATATATATATATATATATATATATATATATATATATACATATATATATATATATATATATATATGTATATATATATACATATATATATATATATATATATATATATATTTATATATATATATATATATATATATATATAACGTTGAGATAAACAATAAAAGAACTTTCATGATTATGGCAAAATTTGTAACTGCAATAAGAAATTACGTTGCACGGATGCATATATGTGCCTATAAAAACAAAGTTGTAAAGGAATATTTTGTAAAAAGTCTGACTGGAGGGAGATTCCCTCAAATGAAGTGAACAAAAAAAATAAATGCCGAGAAAATGCACATATTCACTCGGCCGCCTATAGGCTTTAGGTTGAAAGCTCGAAAAGTAGCAATATAATAATTTCCAGCCCATCTGTGGGCATATAAATTGCAAGTAATTTTTAAATAATTTCGTAAACTGTACGTTCTTACGTATATAAATATTTTTTTTTTAAAGTATACGTAAATGTTTTTACTCGCCTTCCAAAAGCTTGTAAAAGTGAGTCAATCAATTATAACCCTAGCGACACTGAATTCTACTCTATTGTGGAAATTAAGATCATCTAATTTAAATCATTTACAGATTACGAGTTTAATGTGGAAAAGTGGATGCCATGGTTTATATTTCTCCTACTTTACATTTTAGAAAGTTTAGAATTTCAGTAGATCTTTCAGCGTATATAATATGTCATTATTTGTTTTCATGGCTTTTCACATCAGTAAAAAAATATTTGTAATTAGTTTAATAAAATATACATTTGAACAAACATTTAATGCGAATTATTATGCACATAGCTATTACTTTAGTTAGGAAATAGTGGAAATTTAATATAAGTTATGAACTTTAGTGATAAGAAAGAGGCTGATATTATTTCTTGCTACGTCCAACAAAAGATGGCACACTCACTTTAAGAGAACGCAGTGCTGTATCAGTCCACTCAAACATAGTGTTCCTTAATTATGTACGTCACTTAAAAACTGTTGTTGCAATTTCTTCGAATAGATTTTAATTGACATTTCTGAACCAATGCTAGTATTTAAAAAATTTCAAGGTTTTTCAAATCCGTAGTTGAAAAATTAGAGGGACGTATTGCACGTTACTTTAAAGTTTATTACTTTACAAGCGGAGCTTAAACATGGGAAATAATAAATGGATCATCAATATCATTCTGAAAATAAGATCCAATGATAAGATATGAAAAAGGTAAAAGAGATGTATCGTGAAACACCCGACAAACGCGAGGCTTTTTATTTATTACATATAAAATTCAATTTTTAATTATTAAATAACATAATATAATATCGATATCAAAATAAATAATAGATATTTTAAATAAATAATTTACGAATTAGCCTGTAAATAACTTACGAATTATCCATAACACAATAAAAACACTAAATGAAAAATATAAAAATATATATCATCTGTGTGGACTTAGTGGTGTCCAACAGATTAGGCGAGTCGTGCTGAGATCGCAACGTACGCCTCTTATGACTCTCACCAAGATTTAAAGAACTTGCTCAACGGATGTGTTACCTGCTGATCTAGCAGTCAGGGAACGTGCGATAAACTTCATTTGCAAGAGGAAAAAAATTAAATGTAGTATCTATGCGCTTTGAGTTCCAAGTAGATGAACCCATTAGTTCCAGCAAGAGGCGCAATTTACCCACTAGTAAAATCGATGAACTTCGCCGACTACTAAAGGTCATTTTTTCCGAGTATTTCTAAGCAAATCGGAAACACCTGGTTCAAATCCGATTATTCCACGTCACAATTTTTAACGGGACGCTGCGCCTTTGGAGTTTGACAGCCAAACCTGTACCTAAGGTTATGAGATGCAGTACATGGACCACATTTTATTTCACTGCCGTGAACACAATGAAACGCGTAGAGTTTTATTGCAGAGCATGCATCAAAATAGTAGAGTAGAATCACGGGGTTCGTTAGGACATGGTATTTAAGTCACCGTGACTTTGTTGAGAATGGACCAATCATTGAGTCACTTAGAGCATTTGCAAAAAGCGCAATTTAATGGCTCATTGAGAAGAGACAGACTCTAACCCTATTTGGTTGAAGTGTTAGGTGGTAATAACGCGAAACGATTAGTATGAAGGGTTTGAGATGGGTCCCTGTAGGAGCTCTGATAAGACACGGATGGAAAGGGCGGGAATAGTACAACAAAATTAGGTAAAAAATAATTACTCTTAAAGTAATTACAGCACAACACAATTAAATCCACTTATAAATCATTATGTCTTATATCTGGTCGAATCTATATGCACTTTGTGCACGTTTTACTCATACCTTTTATTCATTAGCGTGAAGCTGCTCACGGGTAGGACACCCTAAGGGTGCAATTTAAATTAATATCGGCTATTTTATGAAAGAATGGGTCTGTCATACCCTATTATGCATGCCGAGGGTTAAATAAGATTCTAATCAGTTTTGAGAGATTATTTAATTTCCATCTCAAATGACTCCCTCCATAACTATACCTTCATTTTAAAACAAAAATTTTCGAGAAATATTTTTAAAATTATCATGTTATGAACAAACAAAAGAGGAGATATACAGCAAAAAAAAGAAAGATTTAACCCTCTTATCTATTAATCGTGACATAGCAGTTAAAGAAAAAAGGGTGTTCATTTCATAGTAATTTAGCATTACTCGACCGTCGAAAATATTATACTGGACTTTTGAATAGAGCCTTCGATAGACTTCCCCTTACAATAGATTTAAGATAAGTATAATTAGCAAACAACTTCCCTTGCTGGACGTAATTTTATAAATTTAATGGCTTGTGTTTATTTCTAAACCGTGAGCTATCATCAAATTGATTACTATGAAACAAGATACAGATAAATTAAAATTCAGAAAGTAAATTAGTATTTTTTACAGTTTGCATAATAACTCAAGTTTTTATCATATTGCTACAAACTTTTATTTCTTGTTAAATCATTTTTACTCATTAAAAAATAACTTTAAACATAAGGGGTCGTAATGTTAAGGACCAGCCCTAAGATAAATACTGAATCGCCTGTAATAAACAAATACTTAAGTTATGTAAAATAGTCAGGTAGTTCTGTTGGAGCATTAAAAAGAACTTACAATCTTCGAAGATCATTATTAATTTTGGAAATCTCAAATTGTACGCTAATTGAATACCAAAAATTATAACCTTTGTGTACACAAGCACAGTCTTATTTCCATTAAAAATTCTTTACTGATCTTTTATTTTGAAATTAGAAGTTGTTACATGAAAATAAGATTTTCATTGCTTCGAAAACTGCTGGCTTTAACCGTCATTAGAAATAATTTTATAGTTTCAAAGACAAATTTTATAGTTTCGAAAACTGCTGGCTTTAACCGTCATTAGAAAACCAGAGAATTAGTCGTGATATAAGTGTTTCTGTCACTTGGCTAAATGGAAAATATATCTGTCGACATACATAGAAGTCTATTTACATTTAAGAACATATATATGTCTGGTGATTATTTTTTGACTTTTACAAATATAATAGTATTAAAAAATTATTTTGAAAAACAATATTTTAATAAAAAGTACTTTTTTTAAGTTTCTGTACCAAAAGGGTAATAAACATTTAAGGAAATACTTTTGCTATCAACTTGGAATTTGGCTAAGAAGGAATTTTAGAAATATTTTTATTTTTTAATAGAACCGATTACATTGAAAAATAAGTGCTAGGTAGTATATCACATAAAACGACTATGTATACACAACCATATTACCTAAGTTTGGTAGCCGAGAAATGTGAAATAATTTAGAAAGTTTTTTTTAAATATTATATAAAAGATTAAACAAAGATTCATGTATTTATATTTATATGGAAAAAACACCCTTCCCTTTCACTCTCTGATTCCTTAATTTTTAGATCATCACATATACATGGAGTGTTGAAGTTTTGAAATAACAATTTTTAATTCGTAAACCTTGCTGCGCGAGTTCTACTCAAAAATTACGGGTTTTTTTTATTAGTAATTTATAAAATTACGTTAAAAATATAACTTTTAAAATTTGGTTTTTGATAAAAGCACCAAATTTTATCTGAGTTGGTTTCAAGCATTAATTATCACATAAAATAAGACCATTTTTATGAAAAACATACAGGAATAATTAAATTGTTTTACTGTACTCACATTTTTTCCTGTACACAGATATCGCATAGATCATGCATACCAATAATTTTGAATACTAAAATATACATCATATTTCTAAATACAAGCAAGTCTCGAAGACTTAACAACACTTGCGGCGTAAGGAATAGTTATCTACAAAATTGTTTCCTGAGTGGAGTCACTCGGACACACGCTAAGGACTGCATCGCTTATAATAATCAATATATCGAAGCCAGCAAAGTCTTGTATTCATTTCGTTAGATTAATAATAACGAAAGCTATTGGGAAAATTACAGATACCGTAAAACAGATAATTTCACTGAAAGATATTGGCTACAGCACGCTGCACAAAGCAAGCCATTTGCAGTCCGAACAATTTGGAAGCCATGAAAGATTAGAATTTATTTATATCTTTATCGAAAGGCTAGAACCAAGTATGATTTTGGATATATGGGAAAATAATGAACTGAACAACAAACGAGGTTGTTGCTTTTCTGTGATATATTACCTTTATAAGTCGGATTCTCATCTGCAATATATCCAAATGAAAATGTTTCAAATAAATTTATTTAATTATTGTTAAGATTCCAATAAGCACTTTCTTCCAAAAATAATTTAGTTCAGGGGAAAGTGGAAACTAAAGTATAATAATGGTTTAGGGCTTGACGTTCAGAAGCAATTTTAAAGGATTCGATTTGTTATTTTTTTTAGTTCTATGTATATTATTAAGAATAAAATTAAAATTTTAGCCTTTTAGTAAATTAAACTAAAACAGACATATTAAGGTAAATATAGATGATGCAAAAAATAAAAAATCATGGTGATTATACATTTTTTAAATACAGTACAATTAGCACTCTTAAACACTAGTTATACAATTTATTGACTTGAACAATTTTATTGAAATAAATTTATTTTACTTTGAATACAATATTTTGGTCCATACTAATCGCCTACTTAGGGATCAGGAATCAGTTGTTAGGAATAAGTCAAGCTAAATCACTCACTGTATAAATCTTATTATATTTCCTACATTATATGAAAAAATTCGGTACCAATACTATTTTAATTTTTTTTAGTATTGGACTCAACATATTTACAATTACATTCGCCACACAAATACGACTTATTTGAAAGAAAACTGGGTGTAAAATTTTATTATTTTAATATACTCACCAAACTATCTGTTTTAACCCTAAATCCACTGATAAATCGCGTAAAGGCCGCCATGATATAATAATACGAGTAAGGAGTAGATACCTTAATTTAATTTTTAATGTTGAAAAATACCATTAAATTCACGGTCTCGTCGAGATCAAAGTAACTTTTTCCTTTCGTTAATAAAGTTATATTATATTCAGGTCAAAATTTGCTCGCTTTTAATTTTTTTCACAGTGAACATTTAACTTTAAAAGTAATCATTAAATATACAAAATATACCATTTCAAGTACATTTTTGTAGCAAGCAACGCATGATTTTAAGCAGTTTAATTATCAGAATGTAAACAAAAATGTGAAAGGAGCTTTATTTTAAGGATTTAAAAATGAGATTTTTTAAAATTATTAAATAACTTCGGTTGACCATTTATTTTGATTTTACTCGTGAAGGCAAGAAGAAAAAACTGCCAAGCACGAGTAGTCATACCCCCATAGTTGCGTATATATTTAGTAACTTATGACCTTTTTAGTGTATATAGTATTTCTAATTAAATTATATACAAATAATAATTTTTCACACAATAAATACATTGCCTACTATAATTTTCACATAAGTAAAAACAAACAAATTACAAAAAATATAATTCCACATGGAATTACGAAAATTTTTTTTGGGATTTTTCCTTTTACTTTAGTATATTTGCCATAAGATTTTCTATTTTGCCAACATTCAATCAACAAGATCGAACGGAAATATCATGTAGATTTGACAACCAGTGCGTAAGACTATTATAGGAACAAAAAAGGGCCGTATATTTTTGTTATATGAAACAAAAAAACTTGATTTTTTAAGCACCGTAAGGCTATAGGTCTCAGTATATGATGTTACGATATTTCAACCTGATATATCAAACCGTTTCTAAGAAAAAGAGCTTAAACAGAGAGACAGACAGATGGAGAAACAACCAAGTGATTCTATAAATTGTGTCATTTTTAATGACCGAGTCCTAAAAAAGAAAAAAATAGTAATTACTGTTAAATAATTGTGTAAAAAAATATTTTCTGTTTATTCCAGGGTAATTTTCTGTAGAGATGTTGGAAAAAGGTCTAATAGCTCAATTTTTCCGTACTTTTTAAAAAATCAGATATCTTTTACTTTTGCCAAATTCTTTCTGGCCTTCGTAAAAATATGTACAAATTGGTGTTGATATCTTGAACTACATAAATGGTTTTTATTGGACAATTAAAACTGAACCAAATTTTAAAAAGTTATCACTGTCATAGAAAATGGATTTAATGTGTGTATATATACATATATATATATATATATATATATATATATATATATATATATATATATATATATATATATATATATATATATATATATGTATGTATGTTAGGGTGTCCCAAAAAAATTAAAGTGATATTTTTTTTAATCATACCCTGTTATTTTGTTTGAATGGTCTCAAAACATTTAAAAATTAAGTTTCGCGTACTTAGGATTACGACAACCCGTGCCGACTTGCATCGAAACTTGTCTGTACTTGCATGGTATGGCGAGACGGAAATCTCGCACTGATTGCTTGTTATTGTTAGTAAATGCATTACTTTTGAGTCGTCAACATGTCTGTGGATTTACGAAGTTCCACAAAGGATATATTCTTATTAGTGGACGTAAAACATCAAATAACCGGTACAAAACTTCCCTCCCATGGACAAGTACTGGCAGTTCTGTTCTATAATATTCGTGAAATGAATTAAAGTGTCAATGAAAGTGCAAATCTTACTATTCGTGAGTGCATTATTTACTGGGAAAAGGTAGGTATACCGACTAAATCAATACCTAACTGTGTTAAGGAACTAGTTGCATTATATCAAGTTTGGGAGAGATTTGCAAAAAAATGGGAAAAAAATACAAGTGTTTGAACATCGTCGATAATAGTTTCTTTCCAATTTAAACAATTTGTTTGACATTGCTCATACCGATGCGCTTCAGCTAATTAAAATAAATGACGATAGGATCTTCTTACAGCGCCAAAGAGAACCAGGTCGCCCTGGTCACTTAGCCGGAGTGAAGAACAGAAAAAGAAGAAAAGGCGCGCCTTAGAAACATAGAGGAGGAAAAGCGACGTGCTAAATATGAAATATATTTATCGTTAGCTCCATCGACATCAGCTTATGAACCACCTCTAGAAAACTCATCTTCTGATTCTGAAATAATAGATTCACAAGAAAATAGGCCCAGCTCAAGTGGTGCTTCCTCTCGGGCCGATAAAACTTGTATGCGGAAAAATTGCATAACTCCGAAGTTAGTTGCCGCATTAGATAGGTGTCAGTTAAGTGTGAGAGATTCTGTATTTATAATTGAAGCTACTATTGAGGCACTAGGGCATAGCACGGATGAATTTGCTATAAGCAAGTCTTCAATCCATGGAATTCGTACAGAAATGCGAAGAGAGCGGGCTGAAGCTATAAAATTTAATTTACAAAACAAGGTCCCGGATACTGTAACTGTCCACTAGGATAGAAAATTTTTGCTGGCTCTAGATTCACGTAAATCCAAAGAAGAAACTCTACCGATAGTTATTTCATATGATAATAATGGACAACTTATCGCTTTGCCGAAATTGAACAGCTCATCAGGAAGCGAAAAGGCACAGTCAGTTTTGACTGCCATTATCAACTGGAATCTTGAGGACAGAGCAGATTCTCTGTTATACTACTGCTTCAAACACAGGCCGTATTAATGAGAAATGCTAATTTTTGCTTGCTGTCATCACGTCTACGAATTGGTATTGAAAAGTGTTTTTGAAGCGAAAGTCAGCCAAGTAACTAAAAGCCCAGACATTCCGTTGTTCAAAAAATTCCGAGAAAACTGGAAAAATGTTGATGCTGAGAAAATTCAAATCTGTAGATAAAAGCTATCTTGTTTAAATGTTTTAGAAATTGAAAAACTGCTACAATTCTACTGATGTAAATTGACTAAAGAAATAGCTAGAGATGACTATCGCGAGTTAATTGAGCTTTCAATAATATTTCTTGGTGGAGATACAAAGAAGGAATTTAAGATTCGGCCTCCAGGTGCCATGCACCAAGCTCGGCGGATAGTGAGAGCCATTTAATCATTAAAAATATAATTACTAAGCTTTCAATTCAGACTTTCAAACAAGAATAAGGTAGCACTGTTAGATGTCTGTCTGTTTATTGCGACATCCTAAATCAAACCATGGCTCCAATGCATTTTAGCAGTAAAAGCACTTTATCAGGATTTGTGCTTTTTGAAGACAATAAAAGCTTACGAAACAATAGACAAAAGCATTTCCAAAACAGCTTTATAGAAGTTTTGCCAGCATTTATGATATGTGACAGATGAAGTGTGAGTTTTGTTTTTATTTGACGATAATGTCGATCAAGAAACTAAAGCAAAAATGGTTGCTAACTTAGCAAAAAAACCCATCAACCCACGATAAACGTTACATCGCATCCAAAGAAGAACTTTGGGGCCCACTATTTGGTATGCATCACATGTAAATTATGCTTTGATTTTCTTTTTTAGTTTACTATACGATTGATAACCGTTGCCTATATTTTAATTTTAGAGAAAAACATCGATGACTTCGTCTCTGTCAAAAGCAAGTTCTTATTTAATCGACTTAAAATTGATGACAGTTTTCTGAACAAGAGCTTTTCTTCATGGTCAAATGATGATCTTTCCAACCAGCCAAAATGAAGTTGCTGACACTGAGAGCAGACTTAATGATACGTCAGAAAGAGCGGTTAAATTAATGCAAGTTTCACGGCTTAAACACTGTTGAAGAGGAGCAAAAGCAAATTTTATTACGTTGCGTCCAAGAACACAGAAAAATATATCCTGACTGTAAAACGCTAACTTTGAAAAGAAAATTTAATAATTAATTTGTCTTTTACAATTAATAAATATTAAACACTTGTGTTTTTTTTTACTGCAAATACTTTTATAAAATATATTAACCATATTTTCTAATATTTCTCTTCAAACCTGAACATAAAAAATGTCAGTTTCTTGCCAGCTGCAAAATATGTGAATTCGCATAAAATGAGTATAACTCACTTATTTTTAACAACATATCTTTATTAATATAACTCTATTAACGTTTCTTCCTTCTCTCAACCATCCAAAATAACACTGAATATTTCATTTTATTATGAGCACTTTTACATTGCACTTTTATCATTATCTAAACTTTACTATTATGATGATCGATTTGTAGAAAACGTATATTACGAGGAAACTATGATATTTGAACAATATAAATTAAGATACACATAGTATATTTATTTATATTAATATTCCCACATATTACTTTAATTATAGAAGTCTTAAAACGTATATAATTCAAACCTCCCTTTTAGGTCCATAACATTTGTGAATATAAAAAGTACTTAAAAATATGTTTAAGGCATTACGACCAATTACATTAATACCACACTACCTCGAGTATAACTATGCATTAACGGGGAATGCAGCGAAGGTATATTTATTATACGTATACATTCCTACAGCTTCCATACTAACTTTTATAAAATTCAACTTTAACGTCAATTCGGCACTTGTTATTGTTATCCGATGGCAATAATATTTAACATTTACATTTTTGGAGTCAAATGTAAGAAAAAGAGAGGGTATGCTTTACGAAATTCGAAAAAAAAACTTTCACCCTTGTAGCCTGGGACACCCTAATATATGTGTGTGTGCGTGCGTATGTTTTTTTCATTTTACAAGAGTAAATGTTATTTCATAAGTATATTAAGAAACACTGGAAATAATCTCCCTTTGTTAATCGTAATCCGTTTGGATTAACAAAGAACAAGCCAATATTTGATTCGTCCCGACATACATCCAAACATTTTGTCAACTGTGTCGTCACCAAAACAACTTAAGCATATATGCACGCAAAACCGAAATTAATATAAGTTGTTTTCCTAATCACTGGTGTAAAACCTTGAACACCGGTAGCATTGACGCTAGAACTGAAACGTCGCCTGGTGTCGAATAAGATATTGCTGAACTTGTTTATTTAGAGAAGCGGTGACATGATAAAGTTTGCAGGCGGCGAAACTCCCTGCGGGCATTTTGCACTCGAAGATAGGGGAGAAGAACACGCATGCCGGCGTTAGTGGAGTATATATTTCATAGCAGTCGTAAACCATCTATGGTTTAATATATGGGGCAAAATAATGTTATTTATTTTCATTTAAGTCATGTCTAATTAACGGACATTTTTGTATATAAAGTATTTAACAAGTATGTCAGGATTTACTTGTGTGACAAGCTTTTTTCTCAACATCTTCTAAAACTGAAAAAACCCTCCGATTGTAATACGTCAGTTATTTCTGGACGAAATAACGACGTTTTCATAACGTGTAAAAGAATATTTTAATATTACCGTACAATACACTTTAAATCATTAAATGCATTGGCAGAATTCCACTTTTGTGATTTTAAGAATAGACACGTCGTGTAGCTTTCTTTAAGCACATACATTTCAAGGACAACACAAAATATTTTCTTAATAATACTTTCACTGCAGTACTTTATATTTTACTAAATAAGCATACTTACGTATATAATAAGTTCTCAACTTTAACCTCTGAAAATTCTGAATTATTAAATTAAAAAGTAATCATCGAAAAATTTGTTTTAAAACTTATTGCAATAACATTGGAAAAAAACAAAAAAATTTTCAATAAATTCTTTTGTATTTTCTTTCCTATTTTAAAAAAATTGTATATTCCGGTTGCCATATTGATATGCAATTTAATTGAAGTATTGAACTGATATGTACAATACGTATAATTTTAGTATATTGTAAAATGACTTAACTCGTGATACGGTTTTGAGTTTTAAGAAGACCATAGATTTTTAATAGTTTTAGGGTAAAATTCGACCAATAGTCGAAAATGATGAGTTAAATCTTAATTAACTAAATGAAAACTTTATTACGAATTAATTTATTTATTACGAATTTATTTAGTTATTTGCGTACTTTAAGGCATACAATTGATATATATCTTACAGCCAGCTAGAACACCAGTCCAGCCCCGCTCGATGAGCGGCCGGCTACGCCTTGTGATCAACCTAACACACCACGGCGACGACATATATGTTGATTTCTTCCATCAAATAATTTTGTTATTTTAACTGCCACTGTGTTCAATTTAACGTACTCTCAATTAGATGTAATTATGGTTTATTATATGACTATTATATCGATATAGATGTTAGTGTGGAGTACCTTTTATTTCTAAATTAAGTTAGTGAAATAAACGTTATATATGAGCGATTTAGTACACCTCTCATCTATATAATCGTTTCAGTAATATATTGTAATGTTTTTGTTTTTTGAAATGGGTCTTTTACTGATATTATGTCTGATAAGCTTTATAATATTTATACGTCTTTAGGAAACGAGAAATATTTTTTCTCGTTACTGTGGCTATGAAAATTACATATTTCTGACTTAAGATGAAGAAGTAGCTATTTAACTTTTATTTTAACTAATGTTACTATTTTAAAAGAAATCATGTTTCTAATTTTTTTGTTATTTTTTTTTCGAAAAAATAGAACTTAAAAACAAATGGTAAGTGTCGCTGCTTATCAATTTGTAATAACTGCTTATCACCTTCATAATAGATATCATTACATATTGATAAACATGTACGCCTTTTTTCTGCCCATTTCAATAAATCTCATCCGCACTATCCCATTTTATTCATTATTTACAGAATAGTATGCTTTCTTCACATTCTGTTCAAATACGAGGATACATACCTAATATTGTACACATTCCTATTTTTTATAGTAACCTGGGCTGTTATCCACTGAATTTCATGTTATATGTATATAGGTAAAAAAAAACTCACATTACAAGTTTTGACAAATTCATGTTTCATTTTCTTGTCATAAGAGCTATATAATCACAAACATTCCAAGCTTATTATCTATAGATATATATACATATATATATATATAGTACCATCTCAATTAAAGATGTTACTTTATTGGAATAAAACATGCAGACTAATTATGATGAACACTCTCAAAACCTTAGCTTATATTAAAAGTGGCAATTCAGAATGAAATAGATTATCACAACTTCCATACCGAATGCGATTATAGAAATTACCTTTCAGAAAACGTTTTAATTAGTTTCATGTCTCCTTAGCCACCCATATTGGATACACATTATATATATATATATATATATATATATATATATATATATATATATATATATATATATATATATATATATATATCAATAAAACTAACATATTGTATCGTAAGAGATTAAAATAGTAAACGAACAATAAATAGTAATAAACAAACTGACTGGTCAGCGAGATTTTAGACCGACACTTTCAAAGAATCATTATAACAAAATTTATCGATATAAGTAATATAATTTTAAGTATACAGAAAGATACATATGAAGAATTAGCGTTATTTTTTCGCATTTCTTACAATTTGTTTACAAAATTAATGTATGTGTCCAAGGTTTATATTTCCTCATTTGTGACTTAATTTAATTAGTTACTAGTGAATGATAACTCTACTAATTATTTATTTCCTGTAATATATATAATATCACCTTCAATTATTTTTGATTAATTTCGAAATGAACATGTTTCAATGAGCATCATACATTATTTCATGAGGCTCGCACTTGCAAGGATGTGTTATGAAAATCGTAATTAAAATCACTAAAATGGTATTAAAAATACGGAGGAAAATATAACAATGATTAGGGTCATTTCTTCGCAGTCTTACAATTTATGTGCTAAACAAACATATATCATCTAGCCTTATATTTTCTTGTTCATTAATTAATTTTTTCCGTTACTAAATTATAAAATAATTTAAATTCATTGTTTAATACAAATTTAATTAATTTTACGATCGTTTTTCAATTTTCTCTCAGTTTTTGAATGGAATCCTCCAGAAATAAAATCTCCAGGTAATAATAAATGGGGCAAAATAAAGACGAAAATTAGCGTGTAATTAGTCCCATTAACAGATATTACAATTAAAACAAGGTGTACCGCCAATTTATATTCGTTAAAGCTAAACAAAAATATTAAGGGAGAAACAAAAACTTTACTTGAAACATTTTTGGAATTAGCATGCAATGAAACGTTTCATTTAGAAGAAAATTAAATGTCTTATTTTGGTAGAGCTAACAAAAGGGAAGATATAAGGCGGAAAATAGTAAAAGATTTAGCCCTGTTATCTTTTGACCTCGACGAAGCGACGGTAGGACAAAGGGTGTTCATTTCTTACTAATTTAGCAGTTCAGTCGTCAAAAATATCATACTAGGCTTCTGAATAGAACCGGCACTACGGGGAACTTTTCCTTTATAATTTATAATAAGTACAATTAATAAACATTTCTCCTTCTTGAACTTACTTTCATTCACTTATTATTTTTTACTAAGCTAAACTTAAGCTAAAGGTCGTTCTGTGGGAGCACTTAAAGGAATTACATTTTTTGAAAACAATTTTGAATTTTGGAAACCATAAACTTTAGACCGACGAAAATTAGTCTTTTTGTATGAGTCTAATTTCTATTAAAAATTCCATACTGCAATTTTATTTCAAATTATAAGCTATTACAAGAAAAAAAATGGTATTCGAAGTCTCTAGCTTTTATATCACGGTTAAAGCCAGAGAATCAGTCGCAGTGGAAGTGTTTAAGTGACTACGCTAAATCGGAAATAAATCTGCCGACCTACAAACAGGTATATTTGTCTATTAGAACAAGAAAATGTCTCTTGATTATCTTTTGACTTCTGAATGTAATAAAATAAGGAAATTTATTTTTTGAAAATAATAATTTATATAAAAAATACTTATGTTAGGTATTTGTACCTAACCGGTAAGGAAAATGAAATCATTTTATCCTATCTTTTGACTAACTCACGCCTCTCTTTCGCAGGAAATAGTTTTATTGGCAACAAGCAGAAGCAATGTTGCGTATACATTGTTTCTTATTCAAAACGGGATTAGAAAGGATTGCAGAAGCTAGGTTTTTACACGAAAGGTCTATGCCTACACTCACATATCTTCGAAACTTGGTAGCCAAAAAATCTGAGATTATTTAAAAAGTATTGGTAATATTAAATGAAAAATAAAGTAAAGGTCAAGGTGAATTAAGTTATTTGAAACATTTTCATTAGGGTATATAGCCGCTGAGAATCCGATATAACATAATACATCACTGAAAAGCAATATATCACATCATTTGATGTTCAGCCACTCTTTGTTCAAATATCTAAACTCATACTTAGTTATAGCCTTTCAAAAAATATGTAAATATACTTTCATATTTCAATGCTTGCAAATTGTTCTGACTGCAAATGGCTTGCTTTGTGCAGTTTGCTCTAGCCAGTATCTCTCTCTGAAGTTTTCTCTTACCACAAAATCATTAACTTCCCCAATAGTTTTCGTTACTATTAAACTCATGAAGTATACGCCAGTATTTACTTTTTTCGATATATTAATTATTTTAAGCAACACTGTCCAAACCGCTTATTTGAACGACCCCACTTAGGAAACAATTTAGTGTATATTTATTCTTTATGCCGAAAGCGATATTAATGAGACATGTTTGTGTTTATAAAGGTAACTGATATTTTAATTTTCAAAACTTTTAGCTATATGAGACGTGTATGGACAGGAAAAGAGCTCAAATGAAATAATTAAGTATAAATGTATGTTTCACAAACGGTCCTACTTTATATGATAATTAATATTTCAAACCTAAAGTTTCTCTAATATATATAATTTACAATTCAATCTGTAAAATTTATGGTCCGCAGCTATTATTAAAACATTGAATATATTTGGCGTTAATTTTGTAGAAATTCATTATTCACAATTAAATGAAACTACGTGATGTAGTATTACTTCTACTTTCTTTAAGTTCTTTATCACGACCTAGGTTTTGTTGTATTACAACATCTTCAGGTGGGCTATTAGCAAAGATCTTTGAATCAAAGGGCTAGCAAAGATTCTTGATCTTTGCTAATAGCCCACCTGAAGATGTAATACAACGAAACCTAGGTCGTGGTAAAAAACTTAAAGAAAGTAGAAATAATACTACATCACGTAGTTTCATTGAGTTGTGGATTATTAAAACATTTACAGACAAAAGAATATTTAATATCTCTTTTCCTGTCTATAGATTTATTTTATGGAAAGAAATAGTCAACAGAAATTTTCAAGTCCGTAATTTTATTATTTTACTAATGTAGCATCTCAGCTTTCACGAAAGGATCTTGTCTGCTGATCAACGTTCCAACCTACAAGTTGATGAGACTGTTTGTACAATAATAGCGCTACGTCTCATTCAAACTTTTCTTTAAAAGCTCTGTCTAATTCAGCAAATAAAGTTGGGAACGATCTACATCAAAACAGTTTTCTATAATATATTCACATATTATATAAACTTATTATTCATATTCTAGTCTTTTGTAATACTTTTACAAAGATGGACAGAGTTTGAGCCTGAAACTGACTTGTAATTGCTCGAGCACAAGAATAAGTTACTTAAATATAGGATTATAACACGAGTATGTACAAGGGTACTTCTAGATATATTAAGTTACAATGAGGTATATGGACTAAACGTTGACTTTGTAATTTGTAAATAAAATATATTAGTACTGAGTGTCGGAACTAATTAATTTATCATTATATTAGCGAGAAATATGAATGATAATTTCATTCGAAGTTACGTTGGGGGTGTAATTAAAATGATCGGAACTATACTAAATAGACTATATAAACTATACCAAATAGACTACATGGAATATATTAATAAGTCTCATTGACAAGAAAATACAGATCAATGATAATTTCATTCGAAGTTACGTTGGGAGTGAAATTAAAATGATCGCGTGTTTTAACGGGGCTGTTGAAATTTGTATCGACTCAAATAACAACAGACGGGTAGTTAAACATCAGTTTATCGGTGTCGTAACCGACTTCATTACATTTTAATCTAATTGAGGTATAAACGTCGCCGGTTAAATTTACTTGGCCTCGCTGACTCGTATTTTGTGTTTAAACTTTATATTGTTTAAGATTCAAAACTTCACGTACCATCCTTTCACGTACCATACCACGTACTTCACGATCCATAAATAATATCATAAATTACTAGTGTA
This sequence comes from Druceiella hillmani, assembly GCA_039881145.1. Classification (NCBI taxonomy): domain Eukaryota; kingdom Metazoa; phylum Arthropoda; class Insecta; order Lepidoptera; family Hepialidae; genus Druceiella; species Druceiella hillmani. The sequence continues at coordinate 36,791,829 of JAYKKI010000008.1, forward strand.
ATTACAGATGCTCGTAGTGACGCTATTTGACAACGGTTAATAAATTTATTCGATATGAATATTTTTATTTTATCTATGAAGTTGAACAATATGATAATCGCTTACAGATTTTTTAAAATATATTTGTTAGAGTACAATTGACGAAATTCTAATTTTGTATTAATTTATTTCTATCTAATACTAAAAGCTAAGAATAAACAAATCGATATTGTGTATTATGCACAGTTTATTATGTTTATAATTTGTAGCTCAGTTACACGAAATTTTCTTTAAAAACAAATCGTAAACACTCTAGTTCTAGACTAGTATTTTAACTAAAAAAACAAGCAATAACTAATATTTTTTTGATTACTCGGGACCATATATACTCTTCTCATATTTTTTTAAAATTTTATCGGCCCATTTAGTTGAATATGTGTGGTCAATGATTCCTATTTTCCTATTATTTATATCGTGAATTATTTAAAACTATTGTAACTGCGAATGACTAGTATTTTAACTAAAAAAACAAATGTTATATCAATTTGAGTATTAAAATACGGAATGAGTAATAATTAAGACATGTTCTAGGTATATCGCAAGAAACCGTTTTCAAAATTTTGCATTGGTATAGATATGATCGATCCATGGAGGACAAATAAACAAATACATAGAAAAATTGTGAACAAAGTTTTCAAATATTGAATATGTTTGTTGTTCATTTTGTAGAAATTCATTTAATATAATTTTTCAAAACTAAATTCAACGACGTGATGTAGTATTATTTCTACTTTATTTAAATTCTTTACCACAACCTAGGTTTCATTGTATGACAAAATCATCAGGTGCACACACAATTCATTTTTGACTTGACAATTAAAAGTGAACCTAATTATTGAGATAATTATGGTTTATAAAATCAAATTTATATTTAACATTGTTACAGAAAATCGATTCAATGTAAGTTATATTAAATTACGCTCATTAAATCATAAATGAAATTGTGTTCAAAGATATTAATATTAATGTTTAATAACTTTATAAGAGTAATTTTATTGGTATACTAACAAACTGGAAATAATTTCCCTTTCTTCATCATATTCCGTTCCGATTAACACAGCACAACCCAATATTCGTTTCGTCTCGACCTACCTTCAAACGTTTCATCAGCTGGTCCGTTAACAACTTGAGTACATATATACACGAAACCGTAATTAATATAAGTTGTTTCGAATTCCTAATAACGGGTGCCAAACATTGCATATCGATAGAGTCGACGCTAGGACCGAAACGACGACACGCGGCGAACAAGATATTTTCGAACTTGCTTATTTGGAATGATAAAGTCTGCAGGTAATGAAACTCCGTGCGGGAAATTTAAACTCGAAAATTTTAGAGAACACTTATGCCGACATTAGTGGATTATATCTTTCATACTAGTCGTAAACCGTCTATGATTCAATATATGGAGCGAAATAAACGTGCTTATATGTACTTAAGTCATGAAATTTAGAGATTTCATAAAAAGTTGTTAATAAGTAAGTTTCATTTTATGTGCTGTGACAAGTTTTTTCTCAATTCATCCTAAAACTAACTATGAAATAATGCCGTTATCGTTACACGTTAAGGTATAATATAATATTAACTTAGAAAATATTTGCATTCACTAGTTCCATGGGTATATTTCCACTTATGCGACTTTAGAAATAGTCACGACCTATAGCTTTTTTAAGCATTCATATTCCCAGGAAAAAAATATTTTCTTAATTACAATTGAATTGCAGTAACTTGAAATTTAATCAAATAAGCTTACTTGTATGTATAACAAGTTCTTATCTAATTGTGGAAATTTTGACTTGCTAAAATTGAAGTTTAATCTCGGAAATATTTTCTTTAAATTTATTCTTCACTTTATTATAACATTAAAAATAATGTCGCAATTTTAATACAATTTTCGGTAAGCTCTTTTGTATTTTCTTTTCTATAGCTTAACGCTTTCATTTTCCGGTTCTTATAATAAATAACTCCGATTAAATTGAAGTATCAAACTAATACACTATACGTAAAATTACAGTAAATTATAAAAAGACCTAACTCAAGAGGCGATTGTCTTTTACCTAATACTTTTTAATAGTTTTTAGGGTAAAAATTTATTAACAGTCAAAAATAATTATTTAAAATTTAATAATTTAACTAATCCAAAAGTTTTTCTATAATTTTACAAATTTGTTTGCTTGATCAAGTAATTTTGTTACTAAATGGATGGTCCATTTAATAACAAAATAACTTATCAACAAAATTACTTACTTAGTGTATAACTTAAAGGATTCACAATGCAATGTAACTACGGTTTATCACACGACAATTATATTGATAGTAACATTAGTATTGAGTACTTTTCGCCATGGGAGTGTATTCATTTTTAAATTTCTTTATTGAAATAAACACTGTTTCGAAGCTATTTAAGATTGCAGAGCTTCAGTAATATATTGGAACAATTTTATTTATTAAATGGAACTTTTACTGATTTTACGTCTGACATCGCATCGATAGCTTAAGGACAGACCAAATATATATAAAACAAAGACTAGCTTAAGACAGCTAGTCTTTGTTTTATACTAGTTTTTTTCATTAAATTATTTTTTGTAGTTTTATAATATTCATGTGTATTTAGAAAAAGGGAACATATTTTACTTCGTTACAGTGACAATAAAAATTACATATGTATTTAGTTAATCTGATTTGGCATGACGAAGTATGTATTTAAATTTTATTTTAAATTAATAAGTATAATCATATCTAAATATTAACACGCGAATAGAAAATTTTGTACCCCTCTTTAAACATATTTCGCGTATAGAGGATTGTGAAATTTGGCATAGATAAAGTTTATATGACCAAGGATTGTACAAAATTAATAATATAAATACATTAAAAGACACAATTAAATGAAACTACGTGATTTAGTATTATTTCTACTTTCTTTAATTCCTTTACCACGATCTAGGTTTCGTTGTATTACAACATTTTCAGGTGGGCTATTAGCAAAGATATTATTTATAATAGATTATATTAAAAGATTCAATGTCTACGTTAATACTCTCATTGTCAAACACATAATAATCTATGATCAAACAATCGCACACAGCCGAGATTTTCGCCAAATAATTTAAAAAGACATAGGTATTGCATGGAATTAAGGCAAACACACGACAATGAGGTATTGGTATACGATTTTAGCTGACGTAATATCATAAAATGAAAATAAATATATGCCATGATTATAGAGATCTCTTTGACTGAAAACGCTCATGTTTCGACCACTGGGCGACCAATAGTTCATATGATTAGTTTAATGAATTATTATTTATACGTTTTTTTACTAGGTAACTTTTCCTTTATTGGAGTAAAAATAACGCAATAGGATCCGAACTTTCAATAAATAATACTAAGTATATCGGCTCATTAACTGGTAATAAGGACGTATCGTACGTCTCTATAATTGATAACGTTATACATCGCTAAACATATACGATTCTTTTCTGCCAATTTCATTAAATCTAATCCACACTATCCCGTTTCATTAATGATTTGTATTTCAGTTTACGTTCTTCACGTACCTTAAATATAATGTCCAACTTTGCTTTACGTAATTAAAGCCCTTAGATCAAAATTCTTACACAAATTTCAGTATTATAAGTAAGCAAATTTACTTATATTTTGTGACAAAAATACTTCATACTTTCTGTGATTGCGGTCAATCTCACTTTCTCGAAAGGATATCTTCTCCAACGTACCACTGTTCACCATAATGCTCGTCTTCATATTCAAGTCCTTGTTGACGTATGAAAGATCCTGCAACTCTGACTGGAATAGAGAAGTTGAAGGGATCCTCAGAAGACGTTTGTTGAATAAGAATTATTAAGTCAAATCAAAAGGAATAAAATTGAATTATCAATTTATTTCTGTGAGGAGAATAATTACAAACTTTTAAATTTGATTGACTTAAAGTAATGGTAGATTAAGTTATGTTGTTAGAATACGAGAATTCTATTTTTTTAAAGTTTCTTACAAATTGTACAAATGTTAATAATGCATTAGTTCCAATAAATTGGTTATAAGACTTGTAACCTTGTGCCAAAATATTAATTAAACCATTTTTTTGGTCACAAATTTAATAATATTAATTAAATTTCGACATGATAACAATTGTATAAATAATTAAATATAGCCTATAAAATCAGAAAGACAATTTTTACTGGAACTTCTTTTAAGCAGTATTATCAACGTAGTCAATAATCATTAAATTAATAATTTGATTTCATAACTGAAAAATAAGTCATTTGAGAAGTTTGAAATTTATATGTTCAATATTATTTCACCCAGAAGAACTAAAGATTGATATTCTCTCCTATTTTACTAACAAAATTGTATTATCAAATGTATAGAAAACATTATTTAACCTCAAAAAACACGCGCAATTTTTCCTTCTTGCAATTTTCTTTCAGCCGTATGCATAAAGTATTCGCGCAAATACATCCCACACTTTACTTGGCAGGTCACTGCACCGTGGTTAGGATATTCCTGAAGCATCTTTTCCTACTTCTCTACTCAATTTTCTTGTCAAAGAAACTTCGCAACGACTTTTGGCGATCGCACAGTCGGTCATAAAATTTGGTTCAATTTAAACGCGAGACGTTTGATCGGTGAGCATATATTTGAGAATTCTTTATTCGCTGTGAATTAAAACTTATTATTTTCATTCATAACCTGGAACTGCAGCTCGTTGGTCTGAGTTTAAACTATCAGGTGTTAGGAAGTAACAGTAATTTAATGTGCTAAATTCTGCAATATTAAAGAGAGATATCAGCTTAACGAGAGATGGAAAAGTGCAAATAGTATTTACAAGGAAGCGCTGCTTAAACCGTTTACTTATTTAATGTCTAGTTTTAAATTTTAAAGTCCTAATATTAAAATATATATCTTCATAAATATTGATATGTATATTGATCCCTTTTAGTTGGTTCTGGTATTATCTTACAATTACATTTCATATTCTTCAAGTTTACTTATACCGTACTATACTGTTCGTTTGAATGATTAAACTTTTTAGTTACCTTTTTTTGATAACTCCTACTATATTTTTTTAGAAATCTCTGTTTTTAATAATGAGAATCAAACACTGAATATTTACGCCTAAACTCTGTAAACAAACATGATTTAATCAATACGTTTACTTCATTTCTTTTACCTGTGTTACAATGACATTTTCCTCCGTCCAATATAGATAATTTTTTCTAAAAATACAACGAAAAATATTTCTTTAATTTGGGTGGCATATTCTATTGAATGTGGTGCGAGTGCTTGTGTTATTTGACTAAAGCAGCTGCAAATCAGCAAACGCTCTACCCAAGTTTCGCATTTGTTATTTTGTTGTCATTGCCATATTATTAAATGTATGTAAATATGAAAAAAGTAGTAAGGATCATGTGCATTTTTTTAAAAATTTCATTTTAATTTTCTAATAATTATAATACTGCTTTTGATTTTAATAAATATTTCATAAAAACATCTCAATGTAAAAATATTCAAAGTAAAAAAAGGATTAACCACTTTAGTAGGTATGTACGTTTCACATTGAAAAGACAAACTGGGAAAATTATGTTTTTTTTCGCTAAATACGAACTTTAATTAAATTATCAGGATTTTGATGTTTTTATCAAGATGAGTTTTTATCTTTTTTTAAATTTTTTATCCGCAATTGTACGAAAAATAAATGCCCCTTAAATTGATTTTAAAATAATTGGAGTTTTCTCCTTTAGAATCCATTTTCATATATAGGGCCCAATATGAAGTTTTATGAAGAGGAAAATTGGAGCATTAAAAAAGTGTAACCGTTAGGTGACCTCTTCGCGCAACACTTCTGCACATCTTTACAGTGAGACATCAATATGAGTATTTGGCATTTTTTTATGGCGTAATCGTGATGACGGAGTATGATACACATGTTTTTAAATGTAATTTATTAAATGTTTTTAATTTTGTGGTATATGTTTGATGAATTTTATTGTATGTGTTGAAAATATTTATTTTGTTAGCATTTTTTATTAATAATTGTCTATTCACATTTAATGATACTGATATACGGTGTAACCTATTTTATACATTTCAAGATAATCATATTTAAGGATAATACTCCAGTCACACGTCGGAGCTTACTCACACAATTTGTTTTAAACAATTGCAAATAAAGTTTCATAATTATCCTCAATAATTCAAATAAGTTTTTTGATAGTTATTCTAAATGAAAATATTTTCTTTTTCAGATAAATTTTTTTATAGTTTTAAATATTCAGAAAAAATGGAATCACTAAGAGTACATTTAAGAACTTTCATTAATATGGCAAATTTTGTCACCGCAAGAAGAAATTACGCTGCAAGCATGCACATATGTGCCTATAACAACGAAATTTTATTTCCTATAACTCAATAAATATTATCAAGGCATATTTTGTAAGAGGTCTGACCGAATCTTTCTCAAATATATTTAATAAAAATATCATATTCTGGGCTATCCGTCAAAAGCTCGAAAAGTAGCAATGGAATAACTTCGCGCCCAAATGTGGGTATATAAACCGCAGGTAAGTTTGCAATAAATGCGTAACCTATACGTTTTTATGCATATAGAACTTTTTTAAAAAGTATTCATAAATGTTTTTACTCGCCTTCGAAAAGCTTTGTAAAAGTGAGTCAAAAAACTATAACCCTATCGTATTTTAATTCTAATTGATTGTGCAAATTAAGATTGTCTAGTTAAAATGGTTACAGATTACGTGTTTAAAGTGGTAAAGTGGTCTCACCGCCAGTACTTAAGTTCTGTATTTATCCCAAGTTTAGTTATTTTACTTTGAAACAGACGTACAAAGTTGCAAAACTTTTCACACTTTCATCTACACTATAGCGCGGAAAACTTAAATGGATATCATGGTTTATATTTCTCCTACTTTACATTTTAGAAAATTTAGTAAAATGTGTCTAGAGATTTGATAAAATCTAATTTTATCAAATCTCTCAAAACATGTTTCTTCACTTACCTAAATGACAATTACATAATTTATTTTGACATTATTTTAACGCTAGTCTAAACTATTTTTATGATATTTTCCATATGATTTAACATATGACTCACTGAGTTCTGGAAGTTGGGTACTACATTGAGTAAGTGTCCATTTTGAAAGAGACCCACGTCGACTCCTTGATGGACAGAAGTTTTAATCTTCTTTACCAGCTTGTTGCTATTGTTTTGCAAGCAGGTATTAATAGCTATGGTCTCTTCGTGAAAATAAGACTAGACAAATCAGATCGAATAAAGCAAGAAACCGGTAAATTTTCTAAGAAAATGATTTAATTTGAACATTGCTACCATAATTCATGCCCTTTATGGCCTACATTCCGCATCATCTATAATGTTATAAATACTGACTTATTAATTTATAATAAAGCTAAGTTTATATCTATTATTACCACAAGTCTGTTGGTAATATTGATACGAGGTATGGAAAAGTTTTAGTCATATTCCGTATTAATATTATTAATAAATATGGGTAAAATACACTTATTCTTAGTTTTAATATAAACTTAAAAAAGTTATGTCACGTTTCTACATTTGCTCCTTATTCACTATAATATTTACATGTGGAAAACCAGTTTATTAATATCACATCCCGACTACACAAACGACGTGCAATATACTGGGCAAAGTAGCGTGTAAACCTTCTAGTTACAAGAATACATCGACTAACTGTTCCTTGTGTGCTATATGAAATAATTTAAAATGTTGATTGTAATTTTTTGCTAAATATGAGTTTAAAAGTGTATCTGTTAAAAAAGTGGACACAAAATTGAATTATAAGAAAATAATTTGTGATCAGACTTCATGAAAACCGAAATCAAAATTTTGTATATTACACGTAGTAAAATTTCGCATTCGTTCATAATTAATTTTCATATTCGTTCATAATCGTAAATAATTAATTAATTTTCTGTTATAATGTGCTGAAAGTTATGAAAATTATATATAATGAAATATTCAAAATTATATACGTATTTCACCCCTTTTTCCTAAAACGACTTTTAATTTGCGTATGTCACTAATGGCTTAACCTAATAGGTTTTATTATTTTTTTGAGTTATTGTATTACAAATATATTTGAAAAATATCGTATTTCATTTTGATTTAAATTTGAAAAAGCATTTAAAACTAGGTTACCAACATATCTTTTTTTTATTACTTAGGATTATTTGCTCAATAACCCACCAATTTTTTAAAATTTATACACCATAATTTTAATGTTATGAGAAAGTGGCACATTTAGTAAGATAAGAATTGAGCACCGTGGGAAAAAAAATTAACGACTTCTTCTTTTTTTTTAAATTAATTTACATTAAATCTAGTCGCCTACTCGATAAGTCTACTCGCGCAGGCATGCGGGTGCTGGATGGGGCTTAAATACGTCGACACGCGCTAACACACACGTGCACTCGCGTACACGCGCGCGAACGTACTCACGTGCGCAAGCAAACACGCGCACGCACGCACGCGCAGGTATGCAGGTGCCGGATGGGGCTTAAATATCTCGACCCTCAAGCTGATGTGTACGGCGATTTACCTTGGTATATTGGCTTATGCGTCATCGGTATGGAATTCGTGGTGCGTTAGTTCCAACAGGTGAGGCGGGTCGTGCTGAGATCGTAACGTGTGCCGCTTATGGCTTTGACCAAGACTTGCTCAACGGATATGTTACCGATCTTCCTACCTGCTGATCTAGCGATCGACATGCAAGAGGAAAGAATTTAGATGTAGGATCTACGCGCTTTGAGTTAAAACTAGATAAACTTCTAGAAAGAGACGCGTGTATTTGTGAGCAAATTGGAAAGACTTGGTTCAAACCCGATTATTACAATTATTAAAGGAACTCGGTGCCTTATGCGTAAGTTCGTCAAAATAGTAGAGTTGAATCACACGGTTCCTTAAGACGTGATAATTTTAATTCAAATCGGTCCATTCTTAACCAAGTCACGGATTTGGTTGAAAATGGACCAATCTTTGAGTCACTTAGAGCATTTGCGAAAAGAGCCATTGAAAAGATGGAGGTCTTGAACGGCTCACTGAGAAGGGAGAGAATCTAATCCTATTTCGTTGAAGCTTTAGATGGTAGTAGTGTCTCGCACTATTAAATAACCTTCAACGGTCCCTTATTTTGTATGATGGGTTTGTTACAGGACCCAGGAGGAGTTCTAAGATAACCCGGTTGGAAACGGTAGGAATAGTGCGTTTTATGCATTATTTCGTAAAAAATAATCCCCCAAAAAGTAATTACAGCACAAAACAATTAAATCCACTTATAAATCGTTATGTTCGTATGTCTGGTCGGATATCTCAGACCCATGTGCACTTTTCGTACATGTTACTTACACGGCGGCTCATCCTGAACTGACGGAGGGGCGTCGAAGTGGCCTTCAGTTCATAAACGTGAAGTTACTCAATCGCAGGATGCATTAAGTGTGGAATTTAAATTATTATTTTTTGCAACAGTGGGTCGGTTAGACCCTACCATGCACGCCGAAGGTTAAATAAAATTTTAATCAATTTTGCGAGCTTCTTTAATTTCCATCTCAATTTTTTAATGACCCTGTCCATAATAATACCTCTATTTCGTGATAAATAAAATAAAATAAAAACTAAAATTACCATGTAAGCTCCCATTAAGAGACATTACACTTATAACACAGTGTATCACCACTTACATTCGTAAAACCTAAGCAAAAGTATTAATCGGATAAGAAAAATTTTCGTGAAACATTTTTAAAATTAACATGCAATGAAACGTTACATTAAGAAGAGAAGTAAATGTCTTATTTCGACGAAACAAACAAAAAAGGAGATATACAGCGAAAAAAGGAAAATTTAACCCTTTTATCTATTAAGCTCGACGTAGCAGCGGAAAGAGAAAGGGTGTTCATTTCGTCCTAATTTAGCATTGTTTGGCTGTCGAAAATATCATACTGGGCTTCTGAATAGAGCTTTCGAGGGACTTCCACTAACAATATATTAAAGATAAGTAAAATTAGCGAAAAACTTTCCTTGTTCTACGTACTTTTATAAACTTAATGGCTTGATTATTTGGAAACCGTAGGCAATCATCAAATTGATTACTATGAAATAAGGTACGGATAAATTAAAATTACGAAAAGTTTAAGTTTTTATCATATTGCTTTAAACTTTTGTTCATTGTGAAATCATTTTTACTTATTAAAAATAACTAACAAGTTTAATGGATCGTCATGTTAAGGACTATCCAGGTAATACTAATACTAGCTAGGTAAATACTGAAGCGCCTATAATAAATCAATACTTACTGGTTATGTAAAATAGTCAGGTAGTTCTTTGATATCATTAAAAAAACATGCAATCTTTGAAAATCATTTTTAATATTGGAAACTTCAAATATACGTTAATTGAATACCGACAAAAATTATAACTTATCTGTACACGGCACAGTCTAATAATCATTAAAAATTCTCTACCGATCTTTTACCTCGTAAATAGAAGTTGTTACAAAGGAAAAACGATTTTTGTTGTTTACAGTCTCTGGCTTTTGCTTAAAGCCAGATGGTTTGAAACCTGCTGGATTTAACCACCATTGGAAAACCAGAGAATCAGTAGTGGGGAAAGTGTTTTTGTCACTAAGCTAAATGTAAAATATATCTGTGGACATACATACAGGTCTATCTGTCTTTTTGAATATGAAAATATCTCGTGATTATCTTTTGACTTTTGTGAATACAACAGAACAACAAAATTATTTTTTGAAAATAAATATTTTAATAAAAAGTACTTTAGGTTTCTGTACCTAAAGGGTAATAAAAATCTCAGGAAATACTTTTGTTATCGGCTTGGAATTTGGCTCAGAAGGAATTTTAGATATATTTTTACTTTATTTCCAAAACGAAATTAAACAGTTTAAAATTTAAGTGCCAGGTGGAATACCTCATAAAAGGACTATGTATACACGTCCATATTTCTTAAGTTTGGCAGCCGATTTAGAAAGTTTTGTAAATAATACATAAAAGATTAAGCAAAAATCGACGTATTTATAGTTATTTAGAAAAAAATACCTTTATTTTCCCTCTCTGATTCCTAAATCATGTATATGGAGTGTTGCAGTTTTGCAATTCATAATTCATAGTCTATTCGAAAGTTCGAGTGTCGCGAGTTCTGTTCGAAATTGATAGATTTTATTTAAATAGTAATATAAAAATATATATTTTAAAATGTGGTTCTTGAAAAAGGCACCAAACTTTATTTGAGTCGGTTTCAAATATTAATTATTATTGAATATATTTGGCGTTAATTTTGTAGAAATTCATTATTCACAATTAAATGAAACTACATGATGTAGTATTATTTCTACTTTCTTTAAGTTCATTACCACGACCTAAGTTTCGTTGTATTACATCTTTAGGTGAGTTATTAGCAAAGATATTGAAACATGAATCTTTGCTAATAGCGCACCTGAAGATGTTGTAATACAACGAAACCTAGGTCGTGGTAAAGAATTTTAAGAAAATAGAAATAATACTACATCACTTTGTTTTATTTAATTGTGTACTAATTATTACATAAAATAAGATCATTTATGAAACATACAGGAATACTTTTACTTGATCACATTTTTTAATTAAAAAAATATTTTACTTGACTTACATTTTTTAATTAGCAAATTATTTTACTTTACTCACGTTTTTTAATTAACAAATTATTTTACTTGACTCACATTTTTTAATTAACAAATTATTTTACTTAACTCACATGTTTTAATTAACAAATTATTTTACTTGACTCACATTTTTTAATTAACAAATTATTTTACTTGACTCACATTTTTAATTAACAAATTATTTTACTTGACTCACATTTTTTAATTAACAAATTATTTTACTTGACTCACATTTTTTAATTAACAAATTATTTTACTTGACTCACATTTTATAATTAACAAATTATTTTACTTGACTCACATTTTTTTCCTATCCACATATATCTTATAGGTCACATGTACCAAAAAATTGAATCATAAAATACACATGACTTTTCTAAATACAAGCAAGTTTGGAAAACTTAACAACGCTTTCGGCATAAGGAATAATTATCCACAAAATTGTTTTCCTAAGTGGAGTCACTCGGACATGCACTAAGAACTCTCCCGCTTACAGTAATTAATATATCGAAGATAGCAAAGTCTTATATATACTTCATGAATTTAATAATAACGAAATCTATTGGGAAAATTACATATACAGTGAAAAAGATAATTTCACTCAAAGATATTGGCTACAGCACACGCTGCACAAAACAAGCAATTTGCATTCTGAACAATTTGCGAGCCTTGAAATAGATTTCAAAAGGCTAGAACCAAGTATGATATATGGACAAATAATGGCTGAACATCAGACGAGGTAATATGTTGCTTCTCAATTGATTCTCAGTGATATATAATCTTTATATGTCAGATTCTCATCAGCAATATACCCAACTAAAAATATTTAAAATAACTTTATTTAGTTTTTGATAAGATTCCAATATCCGCTTACTTCCAAAAATAACTTGGTTCAGAGGAAAATAGAAACTAAAGTTTGACTTTGGGTTAGTTAGGGCTTGACTTTCAAGAGCAATTTTGAAGGATTTGCTTTATTGAACAGAAGGACCAAAAGAACCACAGTGTATATACAATTAATTTATACAATAAATTTCTCTTCTAATATATAGTAATACACATATTAGAGAAATACAAAAATTAATATTGATCATTTTATTCGTCACAGTCCGTATTGATTCATAATAATCAAAATTTATTGATTTTGGTGATCTGTATATACTAATGGATAACTATTTTTAGTAAATTAATATAGAAAAGCGATTTTAATTTTACTTTATCTATTCATGGTTAATTAGTGGCTACGGGCGTCACTTAAAAATTTGATTAAAAAACCACGGATCGGCATTTCAAAAATACGAACATAATATTTTATGTAATATATTTCACCCCTCTAAACCCTTCTAAATATATTTCACCCCTCAAAAGACTGAGCTGACAGGGTTAACTCATAAAGTTGAAATATTAAATCATAAGCAATATGTTAGAGATAAACTAAATTTAAGGAAAAGAATACTTGATGGAAATTCCAAGTTCGTAATTTCATTATTTTATTAAAATACGTCTCAAGAAATGATTTAAAACAGAATAGGTCTACAACAGTATAGGTCTCTAGCATTTCATAAACTGATTTATTCATATTCTGGTTCATTATAATACTTTTAATAAAGTATTTGACTTTCTAATCCATTCTCTCTATCACTATAATAAATCCCATATACAAATAATAATTATGCATATTGCACTACTCGCATTTCCCGTATAGTTTTCTTGCTCGATAAAGACCGACGGAGGTATGTATTTAAAACTTCCCCATATATACACAAATACTTAATACCAGATACAAGCGGAATTGGTGAAAATTTGTCTACCACTAGTTTCAGAACAGTTATTGAGAACATTTATTACGCCTCAATAGATGGGATTTGATTATGAAACTGAGTTGTAATTACTCGAGTACAACGAAACAGAGAAAAAGTGACTTAAAATATAAAGTTTCTACATAAGTAGGAAGAAGGGCGCTTCTGAATATATAAATATACAATGAGGCTTATAGACTAAACATTGACTTCGTAGTTTCCAAACACATATATAGCGAGTGCTCAGTGTCAAAACTAATTAATTTATTATTAGTTTAGCGAAAAATAGAAGAAAATTTAAAACAATCTGATGTTAGCAAACACCTATCATTTATGACATGAGTTCGTGGCAGAAGAGTTTATATGATACAAATATTTATTGCATTGATATCAATTTGTTTTTTGTAAATAGTTTGCATAACATATTTTTCTATCGCTTCTTCATAAGCAGTTCTTTTACGAGTAAACTTTTCAAAATATTTTGTTTCATTTTTTATTAATTCGGAAAAAAAATAATTGTTAAAGCACTACCCTAACGGTTGGTTTAGCAAATGATTGTAAGAAGATTGAGGATACTCCTGAAGAGTTTTTTTATCTACTTTTAATTTCTATTAATATGATGAAATTACCTTATAACTGTAACTAAACTATACCATATACAATAAACGAAACATAAATATTATGAAGCCTCGAACCTGGCGACCGATTTAAATATTCCAACCCATTCTGTTTAAATAATATAGCTCTAGTTTCTGACACAAGGGCCAAAAATGTTGTACACCGCAGAAGCTTTTGTATAATAAAATGAAATTAAAAAAATATAAGAAAGTGGAAGGTATAAGCAGCTTCTATATTATAAAATAAGTAAAATAGCGAAACAGGCTTTATAAACGCAAAAGGGAAAAATAAATATAAATAATGCCACTGAGGTTAGGAGAGTTTATATAAATAAAAGTAAAACCGTTGTTACAAAGTCGCGTGGAAGACCTTGTTAAACTATATCCAGGAAACATAGAAAAAATTAATGCAATATTAATATTTTGTATTAACCCGTTACAACGTGTAACGAAAGAATCAAGTAAGGTATATAAAAACTGGGCGATATTACGTTTCATCGTACCTATTTACGTTACCTACGGTAAAAAATGGCTTGGTGTTTTCAATATACATAACCATCTATGAAAATTTTGTGAAGCGTGTAGAAAAAACACCATTTTATCGAATGAAAAGAAAAATACGTTTCGATGGTCACTTTATTCGTTGTTACGTTGGATCTATTATTAAAATGATCGTGTGTTTTAACAGGAGCTGTTGAAATTTATATCGATTCAGATAACGACGAGGGACGGATAGATACACATCAGTTTATCGGAGTTGTAACCGACATCATTATATTTTACTCTGATGCTTTTTGCCAATTAAATTTTACCTCACTGACTCGAAATTCGTATTTAAACTTTGTATTCTTTTTGATTTAAGAATATACTTGCACTCACAAATAATATCAAAAATTAATAAAATCATTACTGATGATTTTAGCGGTACTACGTAACTCTAAATCAATATATTGGCAACAAATGTTTATATTCTATCTTCGAATTTGAACCATGTGATTATTATATTTTTTTTGTTAATATACTTGGCGTCGTTCAGACTTAAAGAAATATTTAAATTTTAATAAGTAAATTGGAAAGTATATTTTAATCTTAATCAATATTACATTAGTAAAGATTTTTTCGCAAATCATTCATTAAAAATTTTATTGTAGAATTACAATTTTGGGTTAATTCTTTGAATTTAACATTCAGAAAATATTTAAATTAATATTGATGCCAAGAAAAAAGCTACAATTTATAAAATTTTAAAAAGAAAATATCCATAAAAGTCGATCACATTAGTTACTTATAATAATTATGTAGTCATAATTTCATTAGTTCGTAATTCATAATAGTATTATTCGATATTTAGAGATTGTTAACTTCAAGCCTTCATTTATTAAGATGATACGTAAAACTAAAATAAGTTCAATGTATCTCAAATTGTACAAAAAAAATTAAATTATAACAAACAACTTAACCTACTTATCAATAAATATGAAATCCCGTAATTCCTATTTATTTAATTATTAACGTTTAAATAGATATGATTATACCACCATAAAATACATTTCAATAAAAAAAAGGTTGTTAGTTTAAAATGAAACAACATTTATCAGTCTGCAATAAAACAAGGGCTGTCAGTATCGATATGAAAAAAAATTAAAATTTAATAACTTAAAAATTATTCGAAACATTAACATATGGGAAACACGTAACAATTTATTATGAATTTGAACCTACCCTCTTCTCTCTCATGGTCATGGTTCTATGATGTTTCCCAGATTCAAAAATCTAAATATCACAGTAAAAAACGAAAGAAACTAAATTATCGCAAATATATAAATTTCGTAATAGAATAATTTACTCAATACCACAAACACAAACAGCAGTGAGTAAATTCGACAACCGATTATAAAGTTATTTCGAATAAATTAGTTACCATCATTATATAAACTACTATCAATATTACGTTTACGTCAGTGAAAATCCCACTTCAGTAGCTGTAATAACTTTACCCACGAACTGTTTGCAAACTGCCAGTGTCTCCATTGCGAGTAGCATACGACCCCTGATAACAATTGAGAGTACACGGAAGAGTGCAATCCATTGCCGAAGGCAGTCCCGACGGCGGGTCCGCCGTTTTGAATGAATTCAGCATTGAAATCAAATGTTAACACAAACCTTTAGTATACACCACGATAATATTCATAGCAGTCACTAGGCTGATATTATTATATACAAACAAAAGATTTTCCCCAAACTTTGAGCATAACTAGATACAGTATGACGTTAGATGCAAAATTGAGCGATGACTGCAGTTGTTCAAAGAAAGAGAATGAAAGAGGAATAAAAGCTTAAAAATGGTGTATTTATGAAGTGTCAACCACATATATCAACATATATTAAAATTATTTAAAAAACGCATAGGGATAAGAAAAATGGTTATTTTTTTAGTTCTATATATATTATTAAGAATAAAATTAAAATGAACGAATTTTAGCCTTTCAGTAAATTAAATAAAAACAGATATATTTAGTTATAAATAGATGATTTAAAAAATAAAAATTCATGGTATTAATACATTTTTCAAACATTTACAATCAATTCAAACAATTTAGTACTTTCATAACTTAAAAAATTTTATGGTAATAATTTTTTTTTTACTTTGAACAGCCCTAAATAAATAATCATATTCCAAAATATATTTGAACTGTTTGAAAGGAAATGCCAGTAAATAAGCAATGGATATTTGAAAAAAGAACTGAAAAATGATTTTGTTACATAGGAACATATCAATTATTTTTTTTTGTATAACGAAATTATAGTGTTATTATAAAAGTATCCCATATATTAATGGATCATTTTGAATACTAAAAGCTAAGAAGAAATCAATCGATATTGTCTGTTATGCAGACTTATTAATTTTAATAATTGTTGATTAGTTGCTCGAATATTTTTTTAAAAACATCCCGCACACAACCCCAGAAACTTACATTTCTTCATCGCTCGAAATCATCACTACACTTTTCAAAATTATTCAATATAAATTGCCCATAATTTTTGGGATGAATATATTTAATATGTCAATAATTAATCTTTTTTCATTATTTATATCATGAATAAGTCTTAAATATTGTAACTGAGAATTGCTAGTATTTTGACTGAAAACAACGCACAAGTCATAATAACATATACGAAACGAGTAACAAATACGACGTTTGTACCGAACATTGCAAGAAACTATTTTCAAAATTCTGCATTTGTACAAAGAAAATCGATCGGTGTAGCATAAATACACAAATACATAGGAAACTTTAATCAAAGTTTTCATTCAGTCAAATGGCAGGTCTGTTTATATACAACTCTTTATGGTGAACGTAGTTTAAATTTTCCAAATTCGTAGGAAAAACACGTAAATAGCTATACTAAACATTAAATTAATTTGATTTTATTCCACAGCACTTGCCTATTTAGTAAGCAGAAATCAGCCGTTGGAAATAGGTTAAGCTATGTCAATATATTAAAACAAAAAATCGGATATCAACGGTTTTCTAAATTTTTTTTAGTATTGAACTCAACATACTTACAATCGCATTCGCCACAAAAACACAATTTATTTGAAAGAAAAAATTATATTTAACCCCTAAATTAAAACGTAAAAGCCACCTTGATATAATAACACGAGTAAGGAGTAGGTTACCTTTAATAAAACGAGTAAGGAGTAGATAACCTTTACTTCATTTTTAATGTTGAAAACCATTATTAAGTCCACTGTCCCTTCGAGATCAAAGGACCTTTCTCGTTTGTTAAATAAACTTATATTATATTCATGTCGAAATAACCGTCACGGTGTTATTTATTAATTTGCTCGCTTCCAATTTTTTCCGCAGTGGAAGTTTAATTATAAAAAGAAAGAAATATACGTAATATACCATTATAAGTGCATTTTCGTAGCCAGCATTGCTTGGTTTTTAGCAGTTTGATTATAAGAATATAAATAAAAATGTGAGATCTTTTTATTAAATATTGGGACTCACATTGGTAATTACTAAGCAATTTCAGTTGTACAATTAATTTAATTATTCTTGGAAAGGCATAAAGAACTTTCAAGTATAACTTTTTGGGCACCAATATTGAATACACAGAAATATAGCTAGCTGCATTGAACATGTTTGTTTTGAACCTACTTAATAATAACTGATTTAAATACTTATATGAAGCTATATTATATTATATTTCCTAACCTATTATTTAATTATTTCAATTTTTATTTGGCATTTAAAGATGCACCTAGCTAGTAGCCTTCATTTCCGGGCTGATATAAAACTATTGAAACTTTGGACGTAAATTTTACATCATCTTACGCGTGTAAAAATATAAATGTGTTGAAAAATTAATTAATCGACTAACTTCACTACATGTTATGTCAATAACGCTATTAAAAACCTCATATCATGGTTCGTACACACATTTCGATAATATAAGTAAACAAATTTATTTCTATTTTGCGAGATAAATAGTTCATAACTTCTAGGACTACGGCCAAATTAACTTTCTCCAACGAACTACTGTAAGCCACAAGTCTCATCCTCATCTTCAAGTCCTTGATGAAGTATAACAGATTTTGGAGCTACGACTGGAATACGAAAGATAACGGGATATGCTCCCTCAGCTGAAGTGCCTCTTTTTCAGAAAACGTTCATTGAATAAGGATTATTACTTAAAATTAAACGAAATAATGTTAACAATTTAATTCATTTCTATAAGGAGAATAGTTTCAAACTTCAAAAATTGGTTAATTTTCAGTTTCAAATTAATGTTAGAATAAGTTCAAGATTTAATTGAATTAGAACGAAAGAATTTTATTTGTTAAAGCTTTTTCAAACTGTTAAAAACTGCAAAACTGTTAACAATAAAATTTATAAAGGTTTAGTTCTTTTAATTTATTACTGATTAGGCCATTTTTTTAAAAGTTAATAATTACTAGTTAAATTTCGCCATGATAACAATTGTATAAATAATTAATTTTAGTCTATAATAATTAGAATGAAATATTTTTACCACTTACTTTCCGGAACTTGTTATAAGTAATATTAAAAAATTTAATCAAATAAACGTTAAAAGGAATAATTTTATTTAAAAATAGTAAAATAAGAATCATTTCAATATTTTTAAATTTATATCCTCAATAATATATATTTCAAGTTAACTAAAGGTAATTATTCCCTATTTTACTACTTAAATTTTATTAACAAATAAGTAGAAAATATTAGTTAGAACCAAAAAAAAACTAGTGCAATTTTTCATTCTTGCAATTTTCTTTTAGCTGTGTGCATGAAGTATTCGCGCAGATAAATCTCATACTTTACTGGACAGGTCACTGCATCGGTTATGGTATTCCTGGAGCGTCTTTTCCAACTACTTCTCTACTCAATTTTCTTGTCAGAGAAGCTTCGCAATGACTTTTGGCGGTCGCACATTCGGCCATAAAATTTGGTAAAATTCAAACCTGAAATATTCGGTAGGTGAGCATATATTTGAAAACTCCTTACTCTCTGAATAAAAGTTTACCATCTCCATTCATGGTCTGGAAACGCATTTCGTTGACTAAGTTTAATCTATCAGATGTTAGGAAATAACAGTGACTGAATGTGCTAAGCTTTGGAATTTGCAGGCTTAAAGAGAGAAAAGTGCGCAAATTTCTCAAATTATTTTTAGAAACCACCTCGCTCACATTAACTCACCACAGTTTAAATGGAATCTGATCAACAGTGCGAAGGCATGATAGATTAACACAGAAATATTTATT
The DNA here is from genome assembly GCA_039881145.1 of Druceiella hillmani. Classification (NCBI taxonomy): domain Eukaryota; kingdom Metazoa; phylum Arthropoda; class Insecta; order Lepidoptera; family Hepialidae; genus Druceiella; species Druceiella hillmani. The sequence goes on from JAYKKI010000008.1 coordinate 36,811,792, forward strand.
TTCATATATGCGAATATTAGCCTCCCTGTGAAGCACCTGCTTGTAAAAAATGGAAGCAAATAAGTTTATTAATAACTATATGTTTATTACTATTGTCTTTGTTTACTTAAATTTCATACCGCCCGACGTACAAATTGTTTAAAATCATTATATAGAGACGTTCAGTTGTTTGGAAGAACCGCACATAACTAGTGATTGGATTTCCATGAAATTAACAAATAACATATATTTGAACCAAGATATACGTATATCATATATTTTACAAGATTAAATTTTGTGTTTTTCTACTCAAAAATCATAACTTTGTATTGCAACATGTCATTATAGATGTCTAATTAACATTTTTCCATTCAAAGTTTTGACTTTTCCATTGTTCAATCATATCTACTTATCGTGTGTTACGAGAAAACATTCCGTAAATTTTAATTTCACAATTTATACAGAAGTTTAGCGATAGCACCTGATCATGGACGAAACCTGGTACCTTAATTAAAAATTCACGGTGAATAGCGAATGATTACGAAAAAGCTAGTTACATATAATAACTAAAAAATGGCTTTGTCATGACAAGTATAATTTTTAATCATGAGTGTTTCCCCATTTCATTATATTACACATATTACTTAGTAAGATATTAAACCAACAGCAAACGAATGAATCGATTATTTAACTGACTGCTTAGTGTGGTTGTAAACTCATATATTCAACTAATTATTAGGATAAATCTCATCAATATCACTAGTGTATTATTAAGAATACTGAAGAAAAGGCGTACGAAAGATTAACTTTACTTTTTGCATTTTTTACAAGTTATGTGCTAAGCAAACATATATCTTCAAAGCTTACATTTTCTTATTGTCTACTTTATTTGATTCGTAACTAGCGAATGATATAATTGATAAAACTATATCATTCGCTAGTTTATTAGTATAATTGATTAACACAAAAAAAGTCTTCTTGAAACATTTTTGATATTGGCGTGCAGTGAAAGGTTTCATTTAGAATGGAAGTAAACATCATATTTTGTGTATATCTTGTTAATGAAGAGAAACGATTTAACCCTCTTATCTTTTAATCATAACGTAGTGGCGGAAGGAAAAAAGGTGTTCATTTCGTACTAAGTTGGCATTGTTTGGTAGACGAAAATAACATACTGGGCTTTTCAATTGAGTCTGACTTTCGAGGAACTTCGCCTTGCAGTCCATTAAAGATAAATATAATTTATGGAAAACTTCCCTTGCTGGATGTTCTTTTATGATATTTATAGCTTATGATTATTTGTAAACCTTAAGCTATCGTAATGATTACTATAAAATAGGACACGGATAAATGAAAAATAGGAAAGTAAATTAGTATTTTTATGATTTATATAATGACTGGAGTATGTTCTTATAACCCTGTGAATGTTTTATTTCAAAATCATTTTTAACTATTAAAAAAATAATTATAAACCTAAAATATTGTTATAATACGCTGATGCGTATTATAATACGCCCTAAACGTAAACACTAAATCGCCTCTGTAAAATAAATACTTAAGTTGTTCAAAACTAGCTAAGGTTTTCCGTAATAGTATTAAAAGCAACTATCTTTAAATATCGTTTTAAATTTTGACAACGTCAAACTTTAAACTAATTGGATAGTGACGGAAATTAAAATCTTTTTGTTCACACAGAATGATTACTGCAGTTTTGTTCTGAAATTAGAAATTGTAATAAGAAAAATCAATCGTTGTTGCTCGAAATCTCTGGTTTTTGGATCACGATTAAAACCAACAGATTTCGAAAAGTGATTAAAAAGCCGGAAAATTAATCGTGATGGAAGTGTTTTATCACTAAGCTAAATTTGTCGACATACATACTTGTCTTTTTGTAATATCTTAGAATTTGAAAATGTCTTGTGTTTATCTTTTCACTTTGGTAAATATAACAAAAAAAATTATTTTTAAAAATATTATTAAATAAAAAGCACTTTTTTATTTCTGTATGATAATGAAAATAGAACTGTTATGTTCTACTTTATGGCTTTTTTTAAGAGGAAATTGTTTTCCTGTTATTTTGGAATTTGGAACAGAAGGTGTTTCCGAAATATTTTTATTTCTGTTTTTATTCAAAGCGGGATTAGAAAGGTCTATATTTAAAAGTACCAAGTCTTATAGCATACAAAAAGGCTATGTTTTCATGCATGAATTTTCAAAGCTTGGTAATAAAAAAATCTGAAATAATTTAGAAAGTATTTTGAATATTTCATGAAAAATAAAATACAGGTCCAGATAACCATAGCTTTTGAGGGAAAAATTATCTTCTTTCCCTCCATAATTCCTTAATTTTTAATCATGTACATAGTGTAAAAGTCCAGGTAGCGACAGCCTTGGAGAAAAATGTATTCAATTTCTCTCTTAGATTCCTTAATTTTTAGGTCATAATCATGTATATGAAGTGAAGGTCCAGATAACTTCGGTTTTGAGAAAAAAAAAATCCTCTTCCTTGTCTCTCTATTCCGTAATTTTAGATCATCATTTTCATAGTTTTTGAAAACAAATTCTGGTGTTTCCCTCTCTGATTCCTTAATTTTATATTAAAATCATATACGTAGAGTAAAGGTATAGATAGCTATAGCTTTAGAGAAAAAACTATCCTGTTTCCCTCTCTGATTCTATTATATTTAGAACATAATCATCTATATAGAGTAAAGGTTCAGATAGCTACAGCTTTTGTGAAAAAAATTACTAATCTTTCTCTCTCTGATTCCTTCATTTATAAATCATAATCATGTACATAGAGTAAAGATCAGGAAGCTACAGCTTTGAGAAAAAAAATTTCTTCTTTCCTTATCCAATTATTTTATTTGTAGATAACAGTCATGTACATAGAGTAAAAGTGCAAGTAGCTAAAATTTTTGGGAAAAAATAGTCTTCTTCCCTCTCTGATTCTTTAATTTTTAGATCCTAATCATGTATGTAGCGTGTCGTGGTTTTGTCAGAATAATTCACTTGCCGCACGAGTTCTATTCATAATCGGTGAGTTTTAATCAATGGATAATTTACAAAAATATGTTTAAAATATAGTTTGAGAAATTTGGATAAAAACAAAGGTACCAAACTCTATTTGAATCGGTTTCAAATATTGGTTGTTATATAAAGTAGTACCTTTTTTTTTGTCCTCATATGTCTATTACGTGATATTTACCTAGAAGTGTTGAATGTTATTGTATATATTACCACTCCAAATACAATAACGCTCTCAGTGTAAGAAATAATTATCCACTAATGTGTTTCCTAGCACGAGTTGCTCGAACAGTCGCTAAAGATTGTCTCGCTTACAATAATTGTTATCTTGAAGCCAGCAAAGACTTCTGTGTACTTCGTGATTTTAATAATAAGGAAATTTATGGGGAAACTTATGGATACTAGCGTCAAAAAAACTCCACCGAGAGATACTAGCTAGAATACGCAGCACAAATCGAACCACTTGCAGTCCGAATAATTGGCAAGCTTTTAAAGATTAAAGTTGGTTTGTATTTTGTAAAAGGCGATAAATAAGGGCGAGTTTGGAAATATAAACAAATAAGGGCTGAACATCAAAAGATATATCTCTGTCAGTTGATTCTCAGTGGTATATTTTTATATTGGATTCTCATAGTTAGTACACCAATAAAAATGTTTCAAATGACTTTATCCAGATTTATAAATATTTCATAAAAAAAACATAGTTCACCGAAACAAGAATTTAAAGCGTAATGATGGTTTAGTTAGGACTTGACTTTCAGAACCAACTTCAAAAGATCCGTTTTATGTATAATAATACAAATTTATATTAATACTATATACCAGTATATATAGTGTTAATTTACACAATAAATCTGGGTTTTAATATATTACCATTTTTATTGACTTAATAGAAGAATGACAAAATTAATATTTATCAATTTAATCGTCAGAGCCGCTACTGATTCAATATCATAGAAACGTTTTGATTTAGATCGTTCATAGAAATTTATTTCAAAAAGAATTCACTAAAATGTATAATATTATGTGACATTTAATATAGAAAAGCGATATCGAATATTTTTTTAATCTCTATATCGTTTATTAACAACTTTATTAATAGACGTTATTGAATATTTTAATTAAAAAAGGACCGGCATTTCCAAAATATAACCATAATTTTTATGTATTATGATTTCTAAATATATATTACCTCAGAAAAAACTGAGCTGACATGGTTAAATCGTCGAGTTAAGCGATTAAAACATAAAGTATTATGTTAGAGATAATGCAAGTTTAAGGAAAAAAGAGTCTACTAAAATTCCAAGTCCGCAAAGGATCTTGGTTATTGATCAATTTTCAAAGGTGAAAATTAACGAAGATATAAATGCAAAAACGGTACTATGTCTTATTGAAACTTTTTTTTAAAGCTCTGTTTAATCTAGCAGATAGAGTTGATACGGATCTACAGAAAAATAATTCCCTAGAATAGCTTCACGTATGCTTTAAAGTTACTTTCCACTTTTTGTTCCTATTCTAGTCTATTATAACATTTTTAATATGTTGTAATGCTTTTATATACTTTTACAACACTTTATATAAATCATGTGATCTTCAATTCCATTCTCTCAATCAATGTAATAAATCTACATATATAAATAGTGATTACGCGTTTCAGACTATTCGCGTTTCGCTATAATATTCTAACTTAACAAAGATCAACCGAATTGTGTATATATAACAGCTCCATTTGTATAAAAATGCTTAATAGTAGAGATAAACGGCGTTGTTGAAAAGTTGTCTACCACTAGTTTCAGAATAAGTATTGAGAGCAATTATCTCGTCTCACCAGTGGGATTAAATTTGAGTCTGAAACTTAGCTTCTCGTCTCGAGTACAATAAAACCCAGAGAAAAGGGACTTAAAAATAGGATTGAAATAAAAGTATGTACAAGAGTTCTTATAGATATTTAAATATACAATGAGGCTTTTAGACTAAATATTGATCGTTCCCAAATAAGAAGTGCGAGTACCGACTATCAAAACCAATTAATTTTTCAGTGTGTTATGGAGAAAAAAATAAATGTCAAACAATCCGAAGTTAATAAACACCTTTTATTGCTATGAAATAAGGACTTGTAGTCCACTTGTAGCACATCAATTTATTTAAAACAACATTTAACGATTGATATCAAATTTTTTTTTAAATGTTTTGGTGAACCTATTTTTCCACCAATTTCACACATGCAGTTGTTTTTCGAGATAAAACCGTAATGTTCAAAAATATTTTTTTCCATCTTTGATCCTAAAAATTCTAATACAGAGACATTTTTAACGTACTATCCTAACGATTTGTTTAGAAGTTGATTGTAAGAAGAATGAGGATTATAATGAAGGGTTTTTTCAACTACCTTTAAATGCTGTTAACACGATGAAATTCTCATGAGACTGTAACTAAATTATACTAGTTACAATAAATGGAATATATTAGTGAGCTCGTCGACTTGATAGTCAATTTAAGTATTTCAACCCGGTCGATTTCAAATAATCTTAATATTTCAATAATATAGGTCTATTTCTGAGATGAGGGCCCAAAAAATGCTGTATAAGCATTTTCGTATACTGTATAAGCATTTGTGTAAGAAAATGAAATAAAAAACTCATAAAATTTGGAACTCTAACCTGCTTCTACATTTCAAAATGAATTAAATAGCGAAATAAGCTTTATAAAAAAAGAAGAAAAATAAATATAAATAACGTCACTGAGGTGAGGAGAGTATATGTAAATATTAATAAACCCTTACTACAAAGACGCGTGAAAACCTCGTGAAACTATATCTAGGAAACACAGAAAGCAACATTAACATTTTGTATTATCGTTTGATACCCATAAAATCCATTCATGAAACAAAACAAACAAGTAAGGTGTATAAAGACTGGACGATATTGTGTTTCTTCGTAGATATTTAGGTTACTTTCGGTGAAAAATGGTATATTGTTTTAAATATTTAAATAAGCACTCATGAATTTTTTGTAATGCCTCTAAATAAATACCATTTTACGAGTTAAACAGTAAGTTATTTATCGACAGTAATTTTATTCAATGTTACGTTGGAATTGCAATTAAAACGATCATGCTTTAACAGGGGTTGTTGAAATTTGTCATCATATATGAAATTTAACTTAGATAACGACAGCCGACGGGTAGTTAAACATTAGTTTATCGGTGTTGTAGCCGACTCCATTATCTTTTAATCTAATTGATTTATGCCTTTAGACGAATAATATTTACTAGGCTTTACTGCCTCGAATTTGGTATTTAAACTTTATATTGCTTTTTATTAAAAAATATACTGCACTCACAAATAACGTCAAAAATTACTAATAAAATTATTGATACCTTCATTGGCTCATTCTACTTGACAAGTGTTAATCAATTAAATACACTGATTAATACTCCATAAAATCCATAAATTTAATAACCACAATTTTTTAATTTCTTTTTAATCCGAACCATATAATTGTCAATTTTTTTTTGGTAACACACTTGCTGTTGTCAAACTTAAAAAATATATTTGAATTTAAATAATTAAAAAGAAATATTCAAAAATATGTTCATTTCTTATTCATTATTAAATTATTAATTGTTTTTCTCAAATTATATATCAAACATTATATTGTTGGATAATAACTTCGGGATGGTCCTTTGAATTTTAGAATCAGAAAAGACTATTGATGCAAGGAAAAAGCTACAAGGGAAAGTACAACAAAAATATTTTCATACAAGTCGAAGATATTAGTTACATATTATAATTATTTAGTCAGAATTTAAGTGGTTCGTAACTTGTTAATCGCGTTATTCAATATTTGTATATTCCTGTCTTTATTAATAATATTTCTGTATTCTATAATAACAGAAGATTTTGGCTTTAGGACGATATGTAAAACTTAGGCAACTTCAAATTGTATCTCAATTTATAAAAAAAAAGATTTCAATTTTATTAAATAACTGTGACCTACTAATCCGTAAAATTAAAATTCTGTAGTTTCTATATAGATGTTTAGTTACTGAACATTACACAGAAATAATTATACCAGCGGAATGTAATATATTTCAATGAAAGCAAAATTTGTCAGTACACAATGAAACAATGATTGTCAGCATAAAATGAAACAATGGTTGTCAGTATACAATAAAACAACGGATGTTAGTATGAAAAAAATTTAAAAAGCTATAACGTTAAAATTATTCACAACATTGACATATAGGAAATACGAAATAATTTATTGAGAATTCAAACCTACCCTTTTTATTCTCGTTGTCTTATTTTGACGATGAATAACTAAATTAAAAATATTAAATAAAACTGAAGAAAAATGAAAGATATTATGAAATAAATTATCGCTAAAATAAATTTTTCCTAAAGAAACTAATTACTCAATGCAAATAAAAACCAACAGCAGTGTGCAAATAGGACAATTGATTGTAAAGCTATTTCGAATAAATTAGTTTACGTAATTTCCTTGACCACTATCAATATTACGTTTACGTCAACTTAAATACCACTTCAATGGCTATAATAACTTTACCCAGGAACTATTTGTAAACTGCCACTGCCTTCATTGCGAGTGGCACGGGGCCCCTGATAACAATCACGGGAACAAAGAAGAGCGAAATCTATAGCCGAGGACAGATTCGAGGACGGGCCCAACGTTTGGACTGAATTTAGTATTGATACCAACTGTTAACGCAATCCTTTACTATTCACTACAATACATTCAAAGCAGCCACTAGACAGATATCGTTAAATACGAAAAAGTTCGTGACAAATTTTGAGCACATCTTGATTTAGTATGATGTAAGAAACAGAACTGAACATTTGGTGGCTGGTTATTGCAGCTGTTCAAATAAATGGAAAGAAAAAAAGGTAAAAACTTAAAAATTATGTATTTATGAAATATTTACTATATAAAACATCAACATATATAAAAACAATTAAAAAACGAACATGAATAAAAAAATTGTTTTTCTTTTTAATTCTTCGAAATATATGTAAAATTAAAATAAACGGATTTTAGTCTTTGAGTAAATAAAACAAAAACAGTAATATAAAGGTAAAAATAGATGGTTTTGAAAAGTAAGGACTCATGGTAATAATACAATTTATAAATATAATCTATTTAATCACTTTTTATAACTAAATAAATTTTCGTTAAAATTTTATATAACTTTGAACAGTCCTTAATAAGAAAACCGTATTAAAAAATGATTTAAACTATTTAAATGAAATGCCAGTAATTAAGCAATGTATTTATATTATAAAAAAATTTTAAAAGTTGTTTTATTTGAAAAAAATCACGTCAATAAATTGTATATGTTTGAGTTTATTATAAGTATATTTCTAAGAACAGCTGGAGTAATCTCTCATCAATTATACAATTGAAATTATAGTTTTACAATAAAATGATCCGCCATATTAATTAATCTCATTAGAATACTAAAAGCTAAGAATAAACAAATCGATGTTATTTATTATCCACAGTTTATTATGTTTACTATCTCTTACTCAACATTTTTTTTAAAGACAATTTGAAGACAACCTCAATAACTTATATTCTTTTCAAGACACGAAATCAAAATTGTTAAATTTTATTCGCCCATAATTTTTGGGTTGAATATATTCAATATGTCAATGATTTCTGTTTTCTCATCATTTATATCGTGAATATATATAAAAATATGGCAATTTCGAATTTCTAGTATTTTAACTAAAAAAAAGCATGTAAATTATGTCAATACGTGTATTCAAATACGGAATTAATAATAATAAAGTAGAGTTTTAGATATATAGCAAGACACTATTTTCAAAATTCTGCATAGCTACAGATATGATCGATCGATATAGGTCATATACACAAATACATAAGAAATATGTAAATAAGTTTTCATTCATTCAAATGACAGGTATATTTATGTAGATCTCTTTACGTTAACGTAGTTTTTCAAATTCACAAGAAAAGCACATGGACAGCTATACTAATTGTTAAAGTAGCGTAATTTAATTTTATTCTACACTATGTTTAGATCGGGAATCAGGAAACAGTCGCTTTCAAATCGTTAAGCTATGTCACCTTAACATCAATATTCTTCCTACATTATAACAACAAATCGAAAACAAACCCTTCTTTAATTTTCTAATGTTGAATTCAACAAATTTAGAATTGTATTCTCCACAAAAAAAGTCAATTTATATTGAAAATATTAAAAGAACAATGGCTACAAAATTTAATGTTCTAATGAACTCACCGAACTATCTATTTTACCTCTAAATCCACAGATATATCGCGTAAAGACTACCTTAATATAACAACGTGAGTAAGTAGTAGATAGGAACCTTTATTTAATTTTTAATGCCAAAAACACCATTAAGGTCACGGTCCGTCGAGATCAAAGGGCACTTCTCGTTCGCTTAATAAAGTTATATTGTATTCATGTCAAAATAACCATCACGGCGTTATTTACTCATTTGCTCGCTTTCAATCTGTTTTTCGTAGTGGACGATTAATTATAAAAAAAACAGTAAATGCACATAATATACCATTACAGATACATTTGTTTAATTGGCGAGACATGGCTTTTAGCAGTTTAACTATCAAAATGTATATAAAAATGTGGAAAGAACTTTTTATGTAAAATTAATATTCACACTGATAATCGCTAGACAGTTTCAGTTGTGCATTTAATTTGTTTTTATTTTTGAGAAGTCAAAAATAATAAACGTGTCAAGCACGAGTGGAACTCGCGCTACGAGGGTTCCGTACATATTTATATGGCTATAAATATCGAAGGGTATATAGAGTTTGGGAGTAAACTATTTACAAATATTAATTTTTCCCAACATAAATATATTGACAACTATAACTTTCACATACTTACCTGTGAATGCCTGTGAAAGTTATAGTTGTCAATATATTGCAGAAACAAAGTAATTAGAAAAAAGTATAATATTGAATATATTTGGCGTTAATTTTGTAGAAATTCATTATTCACAATTAAATGAAACTACGTGATGTAGTATTATTTATACTATCTTTAATTTCTTTACCACGTCCTAGGTTTCGTTGTATTACAACATCTTCAGGTGGGATATAAGCAAAGATTCTTGCTTATATGAAAGATCTTTGCTTATATCCCACCTGAAGATGTTGTAATACAACAAAACCTAGGACGTGGTAAAGAAATTAAAGATAGTAGAAATGATACTACAACACGAAGTTTCATTTAATTGTGAAAAAGTATAATTCCACCTAAAATTGGAAATTTTTTTTAGATTTTTCCCTTAACTTATGCTTTGAAAACGTCCATTATGCCGACTTTCAATCAAAAAATTCAACCGGAAGTACCCTATAGTTTTGATCAGTGAGTAAAACTATTGTCGGAATAAAAATACGCTTTGAAGGCCATGTCATGTTTCGTTGCATGGAAGAAAATAATAATTTTTTTTTATTTTAAGGCTATAGACCTCATTACACGATATTACGATATTTCCATTTGTGATATTTCAAGCCATTTCTAAAAAAAGAACGCTTGAACGGACAAACGGACAGATGGTCGAAAAACCAAGTGATTCCAAAAGTGTTCCGTTTTATTATTTTAAGCCATGGAACTCCCAAACGGAAAAAAGTAACTTCTGTTTAATAATTGTGTCAAAGGTAAAATATCGTTTATTTCAAGGTAAATTTTTGTGTAGATTTTGGAAAAATCTTTTGTATTTTGATGTGTCTAATAATTTAAAAAAATTTTATTTTTGTCTGCGTAAAAAATATATACAAATTGGTATTGATATAATAAGTTACACTTTTGATTTACGATTGGACAATTAAAAGTGAACTTATTAAGGAAATAAGTGTTGTTTATAAAACCAGATTTTAGATATTTATCATTGTTATAGATAACGGATTAAATGAAAATTTTATTAAATCACGCTTAATAAATCATAAATGTAATTGTATTCAAACGTATTAATTGACACTTTATTGACTTTACAAAATATGTGTATTTTATAAGCATGTTAGTGAACATGAGAAATATTCTTTCTTTGTTTATTATATTTGACTCGGATCAACACAAAACAACCCAATATTCGTTTTGTCTCGATCTCCCTCCTCATATTTCGTAAACTGTGCGATACCTACAAAAATTTAAGCATAAACGTACGCAAAACCGGAATTATTATATGTTGTTTCAAAATTCCTAATCACTGGTGTAAAACCTTGAACACCTATAGCGTTGACGAAACGTCGCCTGGCGTCGAATGAAGTATTGCCGAACTTGCTTATTTACAGAAGCGGTGACATGATAAAGTTTGCAGGCGGCGAAACACCCTGCGGGCATTTTGCACTCGAAGATAGGAGAGAAGAACACGAATTCCGGCGTTAGTGCAGTATATATTTCATAGCAGTCCTAAGCCATCTATGATTTAATATATGGGGCAAAATAAACGTATGTATTTATACTTCATTTACAGAATTAAAAAAAGACATTTATTATAAAAAGTTTTCAATAAGTATGTCTCAGTTTATATTGTGTGACAAGCTTTTTTCTGAACTTCTTCTGAAATTGAAAGCAACTCCCTGACTGTAACATATTAAGTATGTGAGGTTGTAATAAAGCTGTTATCGTAAAGTATTAAATTCTAGTATAACATTACCGTATAAAATCTTTGAAGTAATTTTTTGAAGTCAAGATTTCCACTTTTGCGATTTTAAAAATAGTCACATCTTATTTTCTTTTCTTTAAACATTCATACCCCAATAATAAAAAAATGTCTTCTTAATTACAATTTAATTGCAGTAACTTCATATTTTGCTAAGTTACCTTATTTATATATTAAACGGTTTAATTGAGCCAATTTCTTGTTAGTAAAATTTAGGCGTAATCTTCCATTAAAATATTTCTTTTAAAAATTTATTGCAATAACACTGAAACAAAGCAGCAATTTTTAGACAAAGTTTAATAAATACTTTTGTATTTTCTTTCCTATTTTTTAACATTTGCCTTTTCCGGTTCTCACATTAAATATTTGCGATTAAAATGAAGTATCTATCTAATATGTACTGTAGGTATAATAGGAATAATTTGTAAAACGACTTATCTTAGGATACAATTGTCTCTTTCTTTACATTTTTAATAATTTTTAGGGTAAAAGTCAATTATGTGTTGAAAAAATTACTTAAAATTTAATGAAATAATCAAATAAACGGAGTCTTTTTTCTGATGTAATTTCAAAATTTTTTTATTTCTAGAATTTTATTTACTATTAAATTACAAATGTACTGCACATTAATTAATGGTCTACCTTTAATATAAATCATGTCAATAACGCAAGTAAAGTACTTAGATTAAGGTTCGTACACAACTTTGGATAGTATTTATCTACTAAAATAAAATTACTTCTATTTTGTTGGTTAAATAGTTCATAACTTCTGTGACTGCGTTCAGTCTCGCCCTTTCCAACGGACCCTTCCAGTTAATATTCTACGTTATAAGATTCGTCCTCATCTACAAGTTCTTGCTAAATTGTGAAAGTTCCTGGAGTTCTGACTGGAATACGAAAATTTAAAGGGTATGACTCCTGGTTTCAGTTTCTTAAGAAAATGTTCCTCGAAAAGGAAAACTCCAAAATCAATTCAACTCTTTGATGAAAATAAATTCAAAATTTATTAATTTAAAGCAGTGTTAGAATAAGTTAAAGATTTAATTATATTACAGTACATGAATCTTTTTTGTTAAAGATTCTTTTAAATTCTTCAAGTATTGATAAAATTTTAGTTCTTATAAATCGGTTGTAATATACGTATAATAAAATACCGTATGCCAAAATATTGATTAAACCAGTTTTTTGACATAAATTTAATAATCTTTAGTTAACTTTCACTATGATAACAATTGGATAAACAGTTAGTTGTAGCTACTAAAAACCAGAAAGGAATATTTTTTTTTCTATTTATTTTCTGGCACTTGTTTTAAGTAATATTATCAACAAACAATAAACATCAAAAAGTTTTTTATAGTAGTAAAATAAGATTTATTACAATAGTTTTAAATTTATATCCTTAATAATATTACGCCATAAGGACTAAAGACATTTTTTTTCCTTATTTTACTACCAAAACCTCCTTAACAAATATAGAGTAAATTTTAGTGAAACGCAAAAAACACGTGTAATTTTTCACACTTCCAATTTTCTTTTAGCCGTATGTATAAAGTATTCGGGCAGATAAATCCTACATTTTACTAGGCAGGTCACTGCATCATGGTTAGCCTATTCCTGGAGCATGTTTTCCAACTACGTTTCTACCCAATTTACTAGTCAAAGAAGCTTCGCATTGACGTTTGGCGGTCGCACAGTCGGCCATGAAATTTGATTCAAATTAAACCCGAAACGTTCAGTCGGTGAGCATATCCTTACTCGCTGTGAATAAAAGCTTACGATTTCCATTTATTGCATGGAAGCACAGTTTGTTAACTAAATTTAATTTGTCAAGTGTTAGGAAATAACGAGCTAAGCTGGCAAAAAAAAATTATAGTCATCTAAAAATAATAAATTAATGAAACGAAAATGTTTTTATAAGTGATTATTTCATGAGGAATTAAAATATATGAACGATGAATGATATGGATATGAAAGATAAATAAATCAATGAATCACAAAATTAACTATTTTTCAAGATTTTATAATTGCACTTCTAACGAAGTATTATGAAAATATTAATCAAAATAACTAAAGTAGTATTAAGTGTACTGAAAAAAGTGCATATATTATGCGCGCTATTTTTTGTATTTCTTCCAAATTACGTTCTAAAGAAATGTACTTATCCAAGTCTTATATTTCTTTTTTTTCATTAATTTTATTTGTTACTTTAATTATAGGACATATTAATTTTCTCTCATATTAGCATGGTATGTTTTTTGATCTATAAAATTTCTATTCTATTTTATAGAAAATTTTGATAAATTTCGCGATTGTCTTTAATTTTTCTGGCAATTTTTACATGGCACTCTTCATAATAAAGTCCCTACGCTTTGTTAAATAGTATAAAATAAAGACTTAATAATTGTCCTAAAATTTCTCCGATTTGATGAGTATGTACAATTAAAAGACAGTTGGACACCAATTTGAATTTGTAAAATCTGAATAATAATCAATGAACAAGAAGTTTTCTTTAAAAATGTTTGATATTAGCGTGCAATGAAAGATTTCATTCAGAAGAAAATTTAATATCATATGTCGAAAGAATGAACGAAAGCGGAGATATAAACCAATGAAGAGAAAACATTTAACCGTCTTACCATTTAATCATAACGTAACGACAGAAGGAGAAAAGGTGTCCATTTCGTACTAATTTGGCATTGTTCGGTAGACTAAAATAAGATAATTTTCAATAGAGCCGGATTTTCGAGGAACTTCGCCTTGCAGTCCATTAAAGATAAATATAATTTATGAAAAACTTCCCTTGCTGAACGTTCCTTTATGATATTTATAGTTCATAGTTATTTGTAAACCGTAAGCTATCGTATTTATTATTATGAAATAGGACAGGGATAAATAAAAAATTGGAAAGTAAATTAGTATTGTTATGATTTACATATGACTGAAGTATGTACTTGTAATGCTCTGAATTTTTGTTCATAGCGTAGTTTAATTATTGAAAAAATAACTATAAATCTAAAGCATTGTAATAATAAGCATCAGCCCTAAACGTAAGTACTAAATCGCCTATGACAAATAAATACATACGTTGTTTAAAAATGGATAGGTTTTTTCTGTAGTAGTACTAAAAAACTATAATCTTTGAAGATCATTTTGAATTTTGAAAACCTCAAATTTTACACTAATTGGAGAGCGACAAAAATTATAAACTTTTTGTTCACTGAGTCCAATTTCCATTAAAAATTATTACTGCAGTTTTATTTTTAAATTAGAAACTATAATAAGTAAAACCGATTTTTGTTGTTCGGAGTCTCTGGTTTTTGGATCACATTATAATATTATGTGATGAAAAGCGATATCGAATATTCCCTTATACAGTTTATTAACAGCTTTTCAATAGACCTTATTGAATATTTTAATTAAAAAAGGAAAACCACGGATCAGCATTTCCAAACTATGACTATGATGTTTTATGTATTATAATTTATAAATATATGTTACCTCAGAATAAACTGAGCTGACATGGTTAACTCATAGATTTAAGCGATTAAATCACAAAGTATAATGTTAGAGGTGATGTAAATGTAAGGGAAAAAAGTCTACTGAAAGTCAAGTCTTAAATTTTATTAAAATACGTTTCAAGAAATAATCTTGGCTATTAACCAAGGTTCTAACGTATACGTTAACGAAGCTGTAAAAGCAAAAGTCACTGCGTCTTATTAAAACTTATTTTATATTCTCTGTCTAGATAAAATTGATAAGAATATACAGCAAATAATTACCTAGAATAACTTCACGTATTTTATAAAGCTACATTACAGTTTTTGTTCATATTGTAGTTTAGTATAACATTTAATATGTTGTAACACTTTTCTACACTTTTAATAAATCATGTGACCTTCAAATACATTCTCTCTATCATTATAATGAATCCACAAAAATAAATGGTGATCGGGAGTTTTAGACTATTCGCGTTTTGCTATAATATTCTTACTAAACAATGATCAACCGAATTATGTATATATAATAACTCCATTTGTATATAAATATTTAATAGTACAGACAGAGCGAATTGTTGAAAAGTTGTCTACCATTAGTTTCAGTAGAAGTATTGAGAGTAATTATCTTGTCTCAGCAGAGGGGTTGAGTCCAAAACTGAGCTTCTCGTCTCGAGTACAATAAAAGACAGAGAATAATATATATTAATATATATATATATACATATATATATATATATATATATATATATATATATATATATATATATATGTATTAGAGTTCTTACAGATATGTTAATATACAATGAGGTGCATAGACTAAATATCGACTTCATTATTTTCAAGCAAAATGTGCGAGTGACAATTGTAAAAAGTAATTAATTTTTTCATTGTATTATCGAGAAATAAAAGCAAATTCAAAATAAAAACCAAAATTAACAAATACGTATCACTGCTACAAAATAAGCACTTGTAGCACATAAGATTATCTGACACAACATTTAATTATTCATAACTGTTTTTTTTAAATTTTTTTGTGAACCTATTTTTCCACCAACTTCCCACAAGCAATTACTTTAAGGGACAAACCCATAATTTTCAAAAATATTTTTTTTCCCTTTTTGCTTGTAAAAATTCTAATACACTAACATTTTAACGTACTACCCTAACGATTTGTTAAAAAGATGATTGTAAGAAGCATAACCATTATATTGAAGAGTTTTTTCATCTACATTTAATTGATATTAACACGATGAAATTATCATGAGACTGTAACAAAAGTGTACTGAGTACGATAAATGGAATATATTATTAAGTCTCATCGACTTGATAATAAAAATTTAAGTATTTCAATAGTTATATTTCAAATAATCTTAATATTTCTATAATATGGCTCTATTATACGAGATGAGGGCATAAAAATTTCGTATAAGAATTTGTGTATGAAAATAAAATAAAAAATACATAATAGTTAAAGAGCGAAACAAGCTTTATAAACAAAAATAACGTCACTGAGGTGAGGAGAGTATATGTAAATAGTAATAAACCCGTTATTACAAAGATGCGTGGAAAACTTTGTCAAATTATATCCAGGAAAGACAGAAAAAATAATCCAACATTAATATTTTGTATTGTCGTTTAATATCCATACAATCCATAAATGAAACAAAAGAAACAAGTAAGACTATAAAGGCTGGGTGATATTATGTATAAACGTAGATATTTAGGCTCCTTTCGGTGAGAAATGGCATATTGTTTTAAATATATGCAGAAGCATTGATAATTTTTTTTAAAATGTAAATAAATACCATTTTACGCGTTGAAAAGGAAATTATTGATCGACAGTTATTTTATTCGATGTTACGATGGTACTGTAATTAATATGATTACATGCTTTAACAGAGGCTGTTGAAATTTATCATCATGCATGAAATTTAACTCAACACAGCCGACGGGTAGTTGAACATCAGTTTATCGGTGTTGTAACCGACTCCATTATATTTTAATCTAATTGATTTATGGTTTACGCTGGGTAAATTTTACTAGGCTTAACTGACTCAATTTCGTTTTTGAACTTTATATTGTTTTTATATAATTATACTTATACTCACAAATAATATAAAAAAATACTAATATAACTATTGATACCTTCATTGGATCATTCTACTTGACAAGTTTTAATCAATTATATAAATTTATTAACACCACACCGACTCCATAAATTGAATAACACCAAAATACTTTCCTTTTTTAAATTTGAACCTTATAATTTTCGCTCATGATTTTTTTTTATTAACACTCAAAGTTCGTCAAGTGTTCGTCGCTCAAACTTAAAAATATATTTGAATTTAAATGATTAAAAAGAAAAATTAAAAAATGTCTTCATTTCTTACTCAATATTTAATTAATAAATTAATTTTGTAAATTATGATTCAAAAATTATATTATTAGATTATAACTATGGGTTAGTCCTTTGAATTTAAGAATCAGAAAAGACAATTGATGCATGGAAAAAGCTACAAGGGAAACTACAACAAGAATATATTCATGCAAGCCCAATGTATTAGTTACATGTTATAATTATTTAGTCAGATTTTAATTGATGCGTAATTTATTAATCGTATTATTCGATATTTATACATATTTGTTGTCATGAGTGTTATCTCTGGTATAATAAAAGAAAATTTTTGCTTTAAGACGAAATGTAAAACTCAATTAGGGAAGTTAGGAAAAGGAAGTTCAAATTATATTTCAATTTATAATTCAACCTCGTTTAACTAAACCGTAAAATTAAAATTATGTAGTTCCTACATAGATATATAATTACTGAATACTAAACAGATTTGATTATAACAGCGGTATGTAATACACTTCAATGAAAGCAAAATTTGCCAATACACAATGAAACAACGGTTGTCAGTATACAATAAAACAACGGACGCCAGTATGAAAAAAATTAAAACACTATAACTTTTAAATTATTCACGGCATTAACAGATAGGAAATACGAAATTATTTATTGAGAATTCGAACTTACCCTTTTTATTTTCGTGTTCTTATTTTTATGAAGAATACCAAATTAAAAAATATAAATAAAACTGAAGAGAAACTAAAAAAATCATATATTAAATTATCACAAAAATACACTTTTCTAATGAAACTAATTATTCAATAAAAGAAAATAAACAGCAGTGAGCCAATAAATCGGTCGTCCAACCGATTGTAAAACTATTTCGAATAAATTACTTTACTTCATTTCTTCAACCACTATCAATATTACGTTCACGTCAACTTAAATACCACTTCAGTGGCTGTAATAACTTTACCCAGGAACTATTTTCAAACTGCAAGTGCCTTCATTCCCAGTAACACGGTGCCCCTGATAACAATCACGGGAACAAAGAAGAGCGAAAATCATTGCCAATTGAAGATCCGAGGGCAGGCCCACCGTTTCGACTGAATTTCGCATTGATACCAACTCTTAACGGAATCTTTACGACCACACATTCAAAGCAACCACTACACAGATATCATTAAATACGAACAAGTTTGTGACAAATTTTGAGCACGACTTGATTCAGTACGATGTTAGAAGCAGAATTAAGTAATTGATGGCTGATTACTGCAGCTTTTCAAATAAATGGAAAGAAGGAGAGGTAAGAGCTTAAAAATTATGTGTTTATGAAATGTAAAATTATGTATTTTTAATTGTTTTAATATCAACACATATTAAAACAATTAAAAAACGTACATTGATACAAAAATTGTTTTCCTTTTCAATCCTATATAAATAAAATAAAATATACGGATTTTAGTCTACGCATAATAAGAGTAAAAAAACTCATGTAAAGATAAAAATAGATGATTTAAAAAGTAAAAAATCATGGTGGTAATACAATTTGTAAATTCAATCCAACTAATCAAATTTTATATATAAATAATTTTTTGTACTAATTTTCTTTAACTTCAAATAGTCCTTAACAAGAAAACCATATTCCAAAAATGATTTAAACTAATTAGAAAAATGCCCGCAATTAAGCAATGTATATTCTTAAAAAAATTAGAATTTCATTTGAAAAAACCACGTCAATATATTATATTTGTTTGAGTTTATTTATTATAAGAATATTTCTATAAACCTACCTGCATTAATCTGTCATCGATTACTCAATTGAAATTATAGTCTTATAATAAAAGAATCCGACATTTTAATTAATCTCGTTAGAATACTAAAAGCTAAGAATAAACAAATTGATGTAATTTATTATTCACAGTTTATTATAATTATTACCTCTTGCTCAGTTAAGCGATTTTTTTTAAACAATTCGGAAAGAATCGCAATAAATTATGTTTTTTTCAACACACGAAATCATCACTACTCTCAAAATTTTTCAATTTTATTCGCCCGTAATTTTTAGGATGGATATATTTAATATATCAATGATTCCTGTTTTCCCATCATTCACATCATGAATAAATATAAAATATTGTAAATGCGAATTTCTAGTATTTTAACTGAAAAACACATAAATTATGTCAATATGTGAATTCAAATACGGAATTAATAATAATTAAAAGTATTTTAGGTATATTGGTAAGACACAATTTTCAAAATTCTGCTTAACTACAGATATGATCGATCGATTTAGGTTAAATACACAAATACATAAGAAACTTGTAAATAAAGTTTCCATTCAATCAAATGGCAGGTCTCTTTATATAGGTTTCTTTACGTTAACGTAGTTGATGGTATTCAAATTCACAGGAAAAACACATAGACAGGGATCCTAAATGTTAAAGTTTAGTAATTTAATTTTATTTCACACTAATATGTTCAGATCAGGAATCAGGAATCAGTCGTTTTCAATACGCCAAACTATGTCACTTACCTTATAAATATCAATATGATTCCTATATTATAACAAAAAACAGTGAACGAACCCCTCTTTAATTTTCTAATGTTGAGTTCAACAGATTTACAATTGTATTCTTCACAAAAAAATCAATTTATTTTGAAAATATTGAAAGAACAATGGCTACAAAATTTATGTTTCTAATGAACTCACCGAACTATCTATTTTGCCTCTAAATCCACTGACATATCGCGTAAAGGCCATGTTAATATAATAACACGAGTAAGGAGTAGTTAGGGACCTATATTTAATTTTTAATGCTGAAAAACACCATTAAGTCCACAGTCCCGTCGAGATCAAAGGGTCTTTCTCGTTCGCTTAATAAAGTTATATTGTATTCATGTCAAAATAACCATCACGGCGTTATTTATTAATTTGCTCGCTTTCAATTTGTTTTCGTAATGGACGATTAATTATAAAAAAACAATAAATACACATAATATACCATTACAGATACATTTTTCTAATTGGCAAGACTTGGATTTTATCAGTTTAAATATCAAAATGTATATAAAAATGTAGAAAGACCTTTTTATATTAAATTAAGATTCACAGTGATAATTGTAAGGCAGTTTCAGTTGTGCATTTAATTTGTTTTTATTTTTGAGAAGGCAAAAATAATAAACGTGTCAAGCACGAGAACTCGCACTACGAGGGTTCCGTACATATTTATATAGCTATAAATATCGAAGGGTACATAGTATTTGGGAGTTAACTATTTACAAATGTTAATTTTTCCCAACATAAATATATTGACAACTATAACTTTCACAGACTTACCTGTGAATGCCTGTGAAAGTTATAGTTGTCAATATATTGTAGAAACAAAGTAATTAGAAATAAGTATAATTCCACCTAGAATTGGAAATAATTTTTTTTTATTTTTCCCTTAACTTGTGCTTTGAGACCGTCCATTATGCCGACTTTCAATCAAAAAATTCAACCTGGAATGGAAGTACCAGTGACATGGAAGTACCCTATAGTTTTGATTAGTGAGTAAGACTGTTATTGGAACAAAAATACTCTTTGAAGGCCATATCTTTTCGTTGCATAAAAGAAAATATTTTTTTTTTTAATTTTAAGGCTATATACCTCATTATACGATATTACAATATTTCCACTTGTGATATTTCAAGCCATTTCTAAAAAAAGGCTTGAACGGACAAACAGACAGATGGACGAAAAACCAAGTGATTCCAAAAGTGTTCCGTTTTATTATTTTAAGTTATGGAACCCCACAACGGAAAAAAGTAAAGTCTATTTAATAATTGTCTTAAGAATAAGATACTGCTCATTTAAGGATAATTTTTTGTTTAGATTTGGGAAAAATCTTTCGTATCTTCATGTTTTTTAAAAATGTTATTTTTATCGGCGAAAAATATATATAAATTGGTGTTGATATAATAAGTTACACTTTTGATTTACGAATGGACAATTAAAAGTAAACTTATTAAGGATTTTAGATATTTATCATTATTTTAGAAAACGTATTGAATGTAAATTTTATTAAATCACGCTTAATAAATCATAAATATACCTATATTCAAACGCATTAATATGGTTCTTTATTGATTTTACAAAATAAGGGTATTTCATAAGTACGTTAATGAATATTAAAAATATTCTTTCTTTATTTATTATATTTGATTCGGATCAGCACAGAGCAACCCAACATTCGTTTCATTTCGACCTCTCTACAAATATCTCGTAAATTGCACCATCTTTATAACATCTTAAGCATAAACGTACGCAAAACCGAAATTAATATAAGTTGTTTCAAAATTCCTAATCACTGGTGTAAAACCTTGAACACCGGTAGCGTTGACGATAGAACTGAATCGTCGCCATGCATTGAATAAAGTATTGCCGAACTTGCTTATTTACAGAAGCGGTGACATGATAAAGTTTGCAGGCGGCGAAACTCCCTGCGGACATTTTACACTCGAAGATAGGGGAGAAGAACACGCATGCCGGCGTTAGTGGAGTATATATTTTATAGCAGTCGTAAACCATCTATGGTTTAATATCTGGAGTGAAATAAACTTATATATTTACACTTAATTTACGGAATTTACAGAGAAGACATTTATTATAAAAAGGTTTCTATAAGTATGTCTCAGTTTATGTTTTGTGCGGGCCTTTTTTCCCAACTTCTTCTGAAATTGAAAGCAACTCCCTGACTGTAACATATAAAGTATAATAGGATGAAATAAAGCTGTTCCCGTAAAGTACTAAATTCTAGCATTACATTACCTTATAAAATGTTTGAAGTAATTTTTTGAAGTCAAGATTTCCACTTTTGCGATTTTAAAAATAGACACGTCTTATTTTCCTTTCCTTAGACATTCATACCCCAATAATAAAAAACTGTCTTCTTAATTACAATTTAATTGCAGTAACTTCATATTTTACTAAGTGACCTTATTTATATGCAAAACAGTGCTTATTTAATTGTGTTAAATTTAGGAGCAATGTTCGAAATACTTCTTTTAAAAATTTATTGCAATAACACTGGAAACAAACCAGCAATTTTTATACAAATTTCAATACATTCTTTTGTATTTTTTTTTCATATTTTTTTAACATTTGCCTTTTCTGGTTCTAACACTAAATATTTGCGACTGAAATGAAGTATCTAACTAATATGTGCTGTACGTATAATGATAATAACTTTGTAAAATGACCTAATTGTCAGACACAATTGTCTCTTTCTTTATATTTTTAATAGTTTTTAGGTTAAAAGTCGACTAAGTGTTAAAAAAAATACCTAAAATTTAATGAAATAATCAAATAAACGAAAAGTCTTTTTTCCGATTTTATTCTAAATTTTCTATTTCTAGAATTTTATTTACTATTAAAGTACAAATGTACTGCACATTCATTAATGTGCTACCTTCTATACAAATCATATCGATAACGTAAATAAAGTACTTAGATCAAGGTTCGTACAGAACTTTGGATATTATTTATCTACTTAAACAAAATTACTTCAATTTTGTTGGGTAAATAGTTCACAGCTTCTGTGACTGCGTTCAATCTCGCCCTTTCCAACGAACTCTTTCAGTTAATACTCTACGTCATAAGATTCATCCTCATCTTCAAGTCCTCGCTAAATTATAAAAGTTCCCGGAGTTTTGACTGGAAAACGAAAATTGAAAGTATGCTCTCGATTTCAGTTTTTTAAGAAAACGCTCCTCGAATATGAATTAATAATTCAAAGAAAAGAAAAAAATCAAAAATCAATTCGACTCTTTCATTTGTATATTTTCAAACTTTAAAAATGTTTTAATTTAAAGCAGTGTTAAATTCTAACACTGCTTAAAAAACTGCTTAGTTACAAATTTAAATATATTAGAGTGCATGAATCTTATTTTTCAAAGATTCTTTTAAATTCTTCAAGTATTGATAAAGTTTTAGTTCTTATAAATCGGTTATTACATACTTATAATAAAATACCTTATGCCAAAATATTGATTAAATTAGTTTTTTGTCACAAATTTAATAATCTTTAGTTAACTTTCACCATGATAACAATTTGATAAATAATTAATTGTAGCTACTAAAAACCAGAAAGGAATATTTTTTTCCTACGTACTTTCTGACACTTGTTTTAAATAATATTATCAACAAACATTAAATATAAAATAGTTTTCAGTTCTCGCTATCCTATGAATAAATCATATAACCTTCAAATATATTCTGTCTACCAATGTATTAAATCCACATACATAAATGGTGATTACGCATTTCAGATTATCCGCGTTTCGCTATAATATTCTTACTTAACAAAGTTCAACTGAAATATATATATATATATATATATATATATATATGTATATATATTTATATGTATATATATATATATATATATATATATATATATGTGTGTGTGTATATATATATAAATATAAAACAGCTCCTTTTGTGTAAGAGTACTTAATAGAAGAGACAAACAAATTGTTGAAAACTTGCTTACGCCTGGTTTCAGAAGAAGTATTGAGAGTGATTATCTTGTCTCACCAGTTGGGTTGGATTTTTCCAAAACTGAGTTTCTCGTCTCGAGTACAATAAAACACAGAGAATAAGTGACTTGAAATATAGGATTAAATTATAAATATGTACAAGTGTTCTTTCTGATACGTGAATATACAATGAGGCGTATAGACTAAACATCGATCGTTTCCAAATTAGATGTGGCACTCGCACAGTGTCAAAACTAATTAATTTTTTCATTATCCTATCGAGAAATAGAAGTATATTTAAAACATTCCAAAATTAGTAAACACGTATTACTGCTATAAGATAACAATTTGTAGCACATAAGTTTATTTGACACAATATTAGATGACAGATATAAATTTTTTTTTAAATGTTTTGGTGAACCTATTTTTTCACCACTGACCCACAGGCAGTAGTTTTACGAGCTAAAACAGTAATTTTCAAAAAGATTTTTATTTCATATTTGATGCTAAAAATTCTAATACCGAGACATGTTTAACGGACTATCCTAATGATTTGTTTTGAAGATGACTGTAAGAAGAAAGAGAATTATATTGAAGAGTTTTTCATCTACCTTTAATTAATATTAACGCGATGAAATTATAACTAAATTACACTAATAACAATAAATGGAATATATTATTAAGCTCATCGACTTGATACTAAAAATTTAAGTGTTTTAATCGTTTCTATTTCAAATAATCTTAATATATCAATAATATGTGTCTAATATCTGAGATGAGGACCCAAAAATTTCGTATATTGTATAAGCATTTGAATAAGAAAATTTAATAAAAAATATATAAAAGGGGAAACTAAAACAAGCTTCCAAATTTTAAAATAAATTCAATAGTGAAACAAGCTTTACAAACAAAAAAATATAACAATAACGTCACTGAGATGAGGTAAGTATATGTAAATATAAATAAAACCATTATTACGAAGACGAGTGGAAAACCTCGTCAAAATATATCCAGGAAACACGGAAAAAAATAATGCAATATTAACAATTTATATTATCATTTAATATCTATACAATCCATATATTAAACAAAAGAAACAAGTAAGGTGTATAAAGACTGGACGATATTGTGTATCTTCGTAGTATTTAGGTTACTTTCGGTGAAAAATGTCATATTGTTTTAAATACATACATAAGTATTCATGAAAACTGTTTATAATGTAAATAAATACCATTTTACGAGTTGAAAAAGAAGTTTAACTAGAATTAAAATTATAGCATGCTTTAACAGGGGTTGTTGAAATTTATCATCATGTATGAAATTTAACTCAGACATCCGACAGACGATGGGTAGTTAAACATGAGTTTTTCGGTGCTATAACCGACTCCTTTATCTTATAATCTAATTGATTTATCCTTTTCGCCCGATAAATATTACTAGTCTTAACTGAACCGAATTTCGTATTTAAGCTTTTTAAAATTTTTGATTTAAAAATGTACTTACACTAACAAATAACGTCAAAAATGACTAATAAAATTATAGACACCTTCATTGGCTCATTCTACTCGACAAGTATTAATCAAATAAATAAACTGATTAACACTTGTTATGTAGAATGAGCCAATCATAAGAAACTCCACAAATGTACATAAACTCCATAAATTTAATAACTCTAACTTTTTTGTTTTTTTTTTAGTTTGAACCATATAATTACCGCTTACAATTTTTTTTGTCTTGGCGTCGTTCAAACTTAAAAAAATATATTTGTATTTAAATAATTAAAACAAAAAATTCAAAAAAGTGTTCATTTCTTATACGTTATTAAATTAATAAATATTTTTTGCAAATTATACATCAAAAATTAAATTAATCAGAAAAGACTTACATAAATATTCATGGAATGAACAATGATACAAGGGAAAGTATAACAAGAATCTATTTATAAAAGCCAAAGGTATTTGGTATATATTATAACTATTTGGTCAGAATGTCATCGGTTTTTAATCACATTATTCGATATATGTATATCCTTGGCTTCGTCAGTGAAATCTCTTGTATTATAACAGAAGACTTTCGCTTTAAGACGATATGTAAAACTTAGGCAATTTCAAATTACATCTCAGTTTATACAAAAGAAAAAACAATTTCAATTATAATAAATAACCTTGACTTACTACTCCGTATAATTAAAACTCTGTATTATTGCTATATAATTATTTAGTTACTGAACACTAAACATTTAGGTTTATACCAGCGACTTGTGATATATTTGAATGAAAACAAAATTAGTCAGTACACAATGAAACAAAGTACATCAGTATACAATGAAACAACGATTGTCAGTATAAAATGAAACAACGGTTGTCAGTATACAATAAAAAAACGGATGCCAGTACAAACAAAATTGAAAAAACTTAAAATTATTCACAATTGTTAAACCAATCAATTAAATAAATTAATTAACACTTATTATGTAGAATACACATGAAATCCGAAATTATTTATTGAGAATTCGAACCGAACTTTTTTATTTTCTTGGTCTTATTTAAATGATGAATACCAAATTAAAAAAATATAAATAACTGAATAAAAACTAAAGATATTATGAAATAAACTATCGCAAAAATGGAAAGAAAGAGAGGTAAGAGCTTAAAATGCATTTATGAAATTTGTAACCGCAAACGTCAACATATATTAAAACATTAAAAAACGCAAATTAATAAAAAAATTATTTTCCTTTTCAGTTCTACATAACAACAGTAAATTTAGAATATTTGGATTTTAATCTTTGAATAAATAAAACAAAAACAATCTTATGAAGGTAAAAATAGATAAATGATTTAAAAATTTAAAAATCATAGTTGTAATACAATTTATAAATATAACCCAACTAATCACTTTTTATAAGTTAAATAATTTTTCGTTATAATTTTATTTAACTTTAAATAGCCCTTAATAAGAAAACCATATTGCAAAAATGATTTAAACTATTTAAAATAATACCAGTAATTAAGCATGCATATAGAAAAAAAAAATTAAAAAAATTTTTATTTAAAAAAATCTCGTCAATACATTATATTTGTTTGAGTTTAATTATTACAAAAATATTTCTATGAACAGCTGCAGTAATCTGTCATCAATGGCTCAATTGAAATTAGAGTTTTATGTTAAAATAATCCGTTATATAAATAAATCTCGTTGGAATATTAAGAATTAAGAACAACCAATCGATCCTAGTCATTATCCACATTTAATTATATTTATTATTTTTTGCAAATATATTTTTTAAAGACCTTTCGTAAACAACCGCAATAACTTATTTTTTTCAACACTCGAAATCGTTACTACCCTCCTCAAAATCCTTCCATTTTATAGACTAATCATTTTTGGGACGAAAATATCTAATATGTCAATGATTCCTGTTTATATCAGGAATAAATCTAAAATATGGTAACTTCGAATTTCTAGTATTTTAACTAAAGAAAACACATAAATTATGTCAATACGTGTGTGCAAATATTGAATGAATAATTATTAAGACGTGTTTTAGGTATATCGCAAGACACTATATTCAAAATTGTGCATAGCTACAGATGTGATCGATCGATATAGGTCATATATACAAAGACATAAGAAACTTGTAAATAATGTTTTCATTCAATCACATGGGTCTGTTTATGTAGTTCTCGTTACGTGAACGTTACGTTGTGTAGTTCTCGTTAGTCTCAAATTCGCAGGAAAAGCACACGGATAGTTATACGAAATGTTAAAGTGGAGTAATTTAGTTTTATTTCACACTAACTTGTTCAGATCAGGAATCAGTTGTTTTCAAACTATGTCACATACCTTATAAATATCAATATTCTTCCCACATTATAACAAAAAATCGAGAACGAACTATTCTCTAATTTTTTTTTATGTTGAACGCAAAATATTTACAATTATATTCGCCACAAAAAATACAATTTATTTTGAAAATATTGCAAGAATAATGACTACAAACTTTATTGTTCTAATAAACTCACCGAACTATCTATTTTACCTATAAATTCACTGACATATTGCCTAAAGGCCACCTTAATATAATAACACGAGTAAGGAGTAGATAGGAACCTTTATTTAATTTTTAATGCTCAAAAACACCATTAAGTCCAAGGTCCTGTCGAGATCAAAGGGCCTTTCTCGTTTGCTTAATAAAGTTATATTCATGTCAAAATAACCGTCATGGCGTTATTTATTAATTTGCTCGCTTTCATTTTTTTTCGTAGTGGACGATTAATTATAAAGAAAAAAACATTAAGGACATATAATATAGCATTACAGATACGTTTTTCTATTTAGCGAGACTTGGCTTTTAGCAATTTAAATATCAAAATGTAAATAAAAATGTGGAACGACCTTTTTACGTAAAATTGAGATTGACACTGAAAGTTGTTAGGCAGTTTCAGTTGTCCATTTAATTTGTTTTTATTTTGAGTAGGTAAAAAGGATAAATCTGTCAAGCACGAGCAGAACTCGCACTACGAGGGTTCCGTAAACATTTAAATAGTTATAAACATTGAAGTTTATTTAATTATTAAACTAATACATAGTATTTGGAAGTAAACTATTTACAAACATGAATTTTTTGCAACGTAAGTATATTGACGACTATAACTTTCACAGACTTTCACAGGTGTCGAAACAAAGTGATTATAAAAAACAAATAATTTTTTTAAGAAGATAAGATGAAGAAATAATTTTTTTAAATTTTTCCCCTCAACTTGAGCTTCGAGACCGTCCATTATGCCGACTTTCAATCAACAAATTCAACCGAAAGTGTCCTATAGTTTTTATCAGAGAGCAAGACTATTGCAGGAACAAAAATACGCTTTGAAGGGCCATATATTTCGATATGACGTATTATATATCCACTTGAAATTTCAAGCTAATTCTAAAAAAATGGCTTAAACAGACAGATGGACGAAAAACTAAGGGATTCCAAAAGTGTTCCGTTTTATCATATTAGGCGATGGATCTTCAAAATGGAAAAAGTAACTTCTATGTAATAATTGTGTCAAAAATAAGATTATTTTCAATTCAGGGTAAAGTTTTGTGTAGGTGTTGAAAAAATCTTCCGTATCTAGATGTTTCAAATACTTTTCAAAACCTTATTTTTTCGTCGTAAAAAATGTGATAAATTGGTGTTGATATTATAAGTTATACTTTTTATTTACTATTGGACAATTAAAAATGAACTCATTAGGGAAATAATAGCTGTATATAAAACCAGATTTTAGAGATTTACCATTATTGATAAATCTCTAAAATTTGATGATTACAGAAAATGCATTTAACATACATTTTTTTAAATCACGCTTAATAAATAATAAACGTAACTCTAGTCAAACGCATTAATATAACTCTTTATTGATTTTGGAAACATTCTTCCATTGCTTAATATATTTAATTCGGATCAACACAGAACAACCCAATATTTGTTCCATCCCTACAACAACTTAAGCATAAATGAACGCAAAACGGAAATTAATATAAGTTGTTTCAAATTCCTAATAACTGGTGTAAAACCTTGAACACTAGTAGCGTTGACGCTAGAACCGAAACGTCGCCATGCGTCGAATAAGGTATTGCCGAACTTGCGTATTTATAGAAGCGGTGACATAATAAAGTTTGAAGGCAGAGAAACTCCCTGCGGACATTTTGCACTCGAAGATAGGTGAGAAGAACACGTATGCCGGCATTAGTGGAGTATATATATATATATATATATATATATATACATATATATATATATATATATATATATATATCATAGCAGTCGAAAACCGTTTGTAGTTCAATATTTGGGGAAAATAAACGTATTTATTTACACTTAATTTATGGAATTTACAGAGAAGGCATTTAATATAAAAAGTTTCCAATAAGTGTGTCTCAGTTTATATTGTGTGACGAACTTCTTCTAAAATTGGAGGCAACTCCCTGACTGTAACTTATCAAGTATATTAGGGTGAAATAAAGCTGTTATCGTAAATCGTTAAAGTCTAGCATAATACAGGTGGTCCAAAAGTCCGTTAACATATGAATCGGCAGCTGCGTCGAGCAGCGAGGGAGGGATATGAAATGTTAGAGCGGCTGATGGGAATTTAGCGCCATGGCATCATTCAACGAGAAACAACGTGCGTTCTGCGTACCGAAACAACGATTCTTCGTCTCTGGCGGAACGAAAATAACGGAATACAATATACGGCATAAAAATAAAGCTCCATCGATTCAATCAATCATAAGATGAGTCCATAACTTTGAAGGAACTGGTTCAACAATAGATAAACCACGATCTGGCCGACCTAGAAAATCACGGGATCCCAAAACATAGAGCGTGTTAGAGCGTCTCTTTGTGAACAACTTGGACTCTCTACTCGAAAGTGTCTAGCGTCTTAAACGTACCCAAAATATCTTTAAACCGCATTCTACACAAGGATTTACATTTGCATCTGTACAAAATTCAAATGGTTCAGTAGTTAAAGCCTCAATATTATGCTCACAGACTGCAGTTTCCTAACGAAAACAACATTTTTTTTTCAGACGAAGACCTCTTTCACCTAAATGGACATGTAAACAGACAAAACTGCAAATATTGGAGTGACGCTAATCCGAAATTAAACTATCAAAAACCCCTGCATTCACCCAAGGTATGGTATGGGCAGCTTTATCAGTAAGAGGCATTATTGGTCCATATTTATATAGAGATCGAAAGGGAAACGTTGAGAGGATATATTGAATACAGAGCAGTATATTGCCATGCTACAGAACTTTTTGCTCCAGCGCTTCAGGATTTTGATGGTTTCAATCAACGATCGTGGTTTCAGCAAGATGGGGCAATATGCCACACTTCCAACGACTCTTTAAGTGCAGTTCGCGAAATTTTCGGTCAAAAAGTTATATCCAAAACAGATGACTGGGAGAGATTTAACTGAGATTAACTGGCCACTTAGTAGCCAGGACTTATCCCCGATGGACTTTTTTTCTTTGGAAATACCTTAAAAGTAAAGTCTTTAACAGGAATCCAGCGACTTTTGAGGAATTAAAGGCTCATATTCGCGGAAACACTTGTCAGTCGATCATTGAAAATTACCGCTCCAGGTCGGAGCAGTGTCAAAAAAAATTAAGTATCGCATATGAACGATGTGATTTTATACTGATTTATATTTACTTTTAGAATAAATAAAAAAAAATTTATCATCGTATGAAATGTTAACGGACTTTTGGACCGTCTGTATTACTGTATAAAATATTTGAAGTCATCATTTGAAATCAAGATTTCCACTTTTGCGATTTTAAAAATAGTCACGTCCTTTTTTCCTTTCTTTGAATATTCATATCCCAATAACAAAAAAATTGTTCTCCTAATTACAATTTGCAATTAAATTGTAATTAGGAGAACTAGAGTAAGAGTAAGAGTAACTTAATATTTTACTAACTAAGCTTACTTATATATATAAACAGTTCCTGAATTTTATTTTTTGTATCAAGAAATTTTGATTTTTACCAGTTTTTGTTAAATTATTTTATGGAACTTTATAAAATTCATGTGTATTTAGAAAAGGAGATATTTTTTTCTCGTTCCCGTGACGATAAAAATCATATATTACTTTAGTTTATCTGACTTATTGTGAAATAGTGTATATTTAACTTTTAAACTAGTAAGTGTATTCATATCCGTATTATATGACTATCTATGTTCTTCCTTTTGTTTTTTTTTATTGTCCGAACTGTAATCAAATGATACTAAATGTCTCAGCTTATTAACTGGTAATAACGGCGTATCGACTATGTAATTGATAGCTTTACACATCGACAAACATGTACGCCTCTATTCTGCCAATTTCATTAAATCTCACCCACACTATCTTGTTTTATTCATTACCTGCAGTTTAGTCTACTTTCTTCGTGTAATTTAAAAATACTGTTCTAATAGGAGGATTCATACTCAATACTGTAATTATTATGGAAACCTATAACGTTATCCGCTGATTTTTACTGTGCATGTATCCATGTTAAAAACATACAGTTAAAAAACGAATTCATCTGTTTATTTTCTAGCCATATAAGCTGTACTTGCACGCAAATACCAAGGTAAATGTCTAGATTTTTCTTTTCCGCCTTATTGTTACGGACCTAAAATTATTTAATAGGTTATTAAATGTTTACTTCTATGTATACTTTTTTTGAAATATTTTTAGATTAAATTTCTTTGAGTTAAATAAATCTATTAAATTATAAAAGTTTATTCAACGTAATTTTGGTATTGAAAATAGAATATGTGATCAAATATGTGAAACAATCTGCCAATGTGTGAAACAATCTGCCACATTTACTTTACACACATGGGTAAAATAATGACATCTCAATTACATATATTTCATTATCTGATTAAAACAATTAGGTTTCTCCTTTTTTTATAGTTATTTAAATTAATTTAAAATTCCAGTATGATGAACACACTATTTAATAATAACCTTGGCTTATATTAAAAATTCAAAGTGAAATAGATCATCACAGCTTCCATACTGAATACGATTATTGAAATTACCTTTCAGAACACGTTTTGATTACTTTCATATCTCCTTAGTCATTCATATTGAACATACATAAATACAGCTAGCTGCATTAAACGTTTGGTTTATACCTATTTAATAATAACTGATTAAAGTACAAATGTATTGTATATTAATTAATGGGCTAACTTCAATATGTCATGTCAATAACGCAAATAGAGTACTTAGATCAAAGTTCGTACAAAACTTTCGGTAATACTTATCTACTTAAACAAAATTACTTCTATTTTGTTGGGTGTACAGTCATACCTTCTATGACTGCGTTCAATCTCGCCCTTTTCAACGAACTTTTTTTGGTAACACTCTACGTCTTAAGACTCACTCTCATCTTCAAGTCCTTGCTAAATTATGAAAGTTCCTTGAGTTCTGATTGAAATACGAAATTTGAAAATGTATGCTCCCGGTTTGAGTTTCTTAAGAAGACGTTCCTCGAATAAGAATTAAGAATTCAAATGAAAAGAAATATTAAAAATCAATTCGGCTCTTTGATAAGAATAAATTCAAACTTTAAAAATTGATTAATTTAAAACAGTGTTAGAATAAGTTAAAGATATAATTATATTGAAGTGCACGAATCTTATTTGTTAAAGCTTCTTTTAAATTCTTGAAGTATTGATAAAATTTTAGTTCTTATAAATTGGTTATAAAGCTTGTAACCTTATGCCAAAATATTGCCAGTATTTGTCACCAATTTAATAATGTTTATTTAACTTTCACCATGATAACAATTGGATAAACAATTAATTGTAGGTACTAAAACCAGGAAGAAACATTTATTTTCTACCTACTTTCTTTTCTAACACTTGTTTCAAATAAAATTATCAACAAACATGATAGGAAAAAAAAATTTATAGTAGTAAAATGAAAGTTATTACAATGGTTTTAAATTTACATTTTTAATAATATTTCGTCCATAAGGACTAAAGATAATTTTTCTTTCTTATTTTACTATCAAAACTTCAATAAGAAATATGGAAAAAAAACTTTGGTCAACCGCAAAAAACATGTGCCTCATTCTTGCAATTTTCCTTTAGTGTGCATAAAGTATTCACGCAGATAAATCCTACACTTTACTAGGCAGTCACTTCAGAGTGGTTAGCGTATTCCTGGAGCATGTTTTCCAACTACCTCCCTACCCAATTTTCTAGTAAAAGAAGCTTTGCAATGACTTTTGGCGGTCGCACAGGCAACCATAAAATTTGGTTCATTTTAAACGCGAGACGGTCGGTCGGTGAGCATATATTTGAGAACTCCTTATTCACTGTGAATTAAAACTTACTATTTCCGTTGGTCTAAGATTAAACTGTCAAGTGTTAGGAAGTAATAGTAATGTAATGTGCTAAGTTATAGAACATGACGGCTTAAAGAAAACGAGAGAAAAGTGCAAATTGTATGTCTTAGAAGTAACGAGGAAGCGCTGCTTAAACTCTTTGCTTAGTTACTTGATGTCTAGTTTTAAATTTGACTGGTCTTTCTAAATGTTCATATTCTTCTCAATCTCTTTTAGTAGGTTTTGGTAGTATGCTATATTCACATTTCCTATTCTTCGAGTTTACCAACACCGTACTATACTGTTCGTTTGATTGATTAAAGTTTTAATTACACTTCTTTATAACTCGTACTCTATTTATCGTTACTCTATTTATCGTTGGACTACTCTATTTTTAATAATCAGGATCTTATATTGAGTATTTATGCTTAAACTCTATAATATGACTTGATTAATATATAGGTGAGCGGGTAATCAGGAATAACTATAACAATTGTTTACTTCATTTCTCTTTGCTGTGTCATATTTTCCAACACTATTTAGTGAAATTTTTCTAAGAATACATCCAAAAATATGTATTTAAGTGTTATGTTCTCTTAAATGTTGTGGGAGTGCTTGTATTATTATACAAAGCTGCTGCAGATGCTTAAACCAATTTTCACATATATAATAACTCGCGTATTCTTATCACTAGCTACTTGTACCTACTTATTTGTTTATGTATGTTTAGGGTTATGTCTATAATTATAGCTTTATCGTAATTATCTGGGATATACTATGTTTTAGAATATAATCCATATAATTTTATTGGTAATTCGTCTACGTCGAATATTTTTCTTCGGTTATTTCTCTCCTTTATCGTCATTGCATTATTATTAAACGTACACAATATATGAAAAAAAGTAGTAAGAACTATGTGCAAATGTCTTTAAAGCTTCATTTTATTTTCATAATAATTAAAATACTACTTTCGATTTTAATAAATACTTCACAAAAATATCTCAATGTAAAAATATTCAAAGTAAAAATACAGACTTATTGTATTAATTTAGTAGGCATGCATTTTTGACATTGAGAAGACTCAATGTATAAAATGTGTTTTTTTTTCAATAAATACGAAATTGGGTCAATATATTATAAGGTGTATCAAGATGGATATTTAATTTGTTATCTGTGATTGCATTGCAAATTAAATGTCCACTAATGTTGATTTTAAGGTAATTTTGGACTATTGACAATAAAGTTGCATAATTGTGCTTAATTACACAAATAAATTTTATTTGAAAGTTGTTCCATATGAAAATACTTTGTTTTCGAAACGAAATTTTTATTTTTTGAATTTTAAGTATACGTACAAATGGAATCAATAAAAGTACGCTTGCATTCTTCTTGCTTGCTTCTTTCGAGGAATAGGAAAAATTACTGAGGCATGAATTACAGTGTATCGGGATTTGAAGTTAATCTGTATTGTCATCTCACGATCTGTAAATTTCTCAAATACCTTATTTGAAAGATGTTTGGTATTGTAATACACTTCTTATGGAAATAATGGATCTAATTTATTTCATTCTCTATACATGACCATGTTTATAAAAATGTTTGAATTCTCTTGTGTCATTATTATTCATTGGTGCTCTAATTTATGTCATCTATTTGTATGGTAAAGTTTCTCACCGTAAGAAGAAATCACTTTACTCGAATGCACATGTGTTCCTATGAGGAAGAAGTTATAATTTGCTATAACTCATTAAATATTATCAAGATGTAAAGGCTGATCAAACTTCTCCCAAATAGAGTTGATAAAAATATCATATTCGCGAAGAAAAGTACATATTCACTAGGCCGCCTAAATGATATCCGTCGAAAGCTTAAAAAATAAGAATGGAAAAACTTTCACCCCATCGGTGAAAAGTGGTAAAGTGGTTTAAAGTGGTAAATTAGTCTTACCGCCAGTTCAGTATTTATCGCAGGTTTAGTTATATTACTTTCAAATAGGCATACAAAGAAGCGAAGCTTTTCACACTATCATCTACACAATAGTGCGGAAAATTTAATTGGATTCTGTGATTTATATTTCTCCTACTTTAAATTTTAACAACTTTAGAATATTAAGTAGATTTTTATGCGTAGATAATATGCCAATATTTCTCAGTTTTCAAAGATTCTCAGACGTGTTAACATCAGTAATTAAGGTTTTTAACTAGTTTAATAAAATATACATTTGCACATATAATTAAAAACAACATAATGCATATTTTTAAATATATAGTTATCACTGCAGTGGAAAAATAGAGGCAATTTCATGTAAGTTGTGAATTTTATTGTTAACAAAGAGGCTGTTTTCCGTTCATGCCACGTCACCTAAAGAGAATACGATACGAAGGTGTGGATGGATGAGAAATCATAGTAAAGTACAGGGAAAATACTTAGTGCCTATGTAAATGGAAAACTATATATATATATATATATATATATATATATACACATAGTAAAATACCATAAACTGATTACGGGCAGCAACAGTACCGTTGCGAGAAAGTACACACTGCGATTACCAAACCGCCTACCCAGGGTGGTGATTGTCATAATTACTTCCAATAATACGTGTAATACCAACCCACAAATTGTCACTATATGATATTCATGCCACAAATTGTGACTAATGTGAAATTACACTAATTAAATTATTCAAAGTGGAAAAACTATTTTGTGTTTATTCAAATCTCAGAAAAAAAATTGTCAGATATTGTAATTTTTCATAGTAAAAATTCTGGCTACTACCACCACAACCAAATACAATATCTGACTATATGTTTAAAAAACTATTTTTTCATGCACGTGACCTCACGTTTCCGATATTTAATAAGAAATTAGAATCCTTTTTTTTGTTGGGAAGGATATGACTGTAAAATTGAGTTTGGATAATGTAAGTCTAATTATAAACTCATGATAGTCTAAAAAGTTTTGGTACTGTCAAAGGCAACATAAATCTGCTCTTTAGTAAAATCAGAATACAATGACGGAGCTGAAAAGGGATAAAAGAAACTTTACAGTAATGAGGAGTAAACTCATCTAGTTTGGACTCATTTGATTTACATTGAAGTAGGAAGAAAATAATAAATAAATATATAGGTAGGTATATATGTATATATGTATTAAGCACTGTTTACAATTAAGCCATAAGAGGGAGGGGGAGTATTATAATATACATATCTGAATTTTTGTACGTATGTGTGTGTGGCTATGTATGCATGTAGGCATATGTATATATATATATATATATATATATATATATATATATATGTACATATATATTTGTTTGCATTGAACGCTGCGTATTTATGTATCTTTTCTATTTAAATACATTAAAAATTATTGAATTTCTCGCAAGTTCGTGACATTCCAAGTAATCCAATTTACATATCAAAGGCAAAAAAAAAAGCTTTTCAACCAAAATAACTGCTCTCAAATAACCATATCATAAAAGCACACTAAATAATCAAAGTACTAGTACATAAAAATGGAAATTTTGCAATACAATGTCATCTCCAAACTTAAATAAGTTTGAAAAATATTGCTGCTGCTTAAGACTTTTGGATTTTTGTAAGAACATACAAAAGCAATTTACTTTTATTTAATATGACGAAATTTTCATAAATGGAAAAGTTATATATCTTTGAGTACTGATATTTATTATTAAAGTTTTTTGCCTTAATTTTTTTTTCAATCTAATTTTTTTTCAATGGAATAACGACTAAATTAGAAAAATATCATCTATTTTTTGCTTTTTTTTAAACTCTTTCTGAGTTGCTAAGTTTGATGTTAATGATTCATGATTATGTCCTTAAGTTATATAAAAAGGAGATTGTATTTTTTGCACTTTCTCATTTCGAGACATTTTCATGGAATTTAAAATATTTTTATGTGGTTTATAACAAGATGATTTATCGGCATAAAGATAATTATTTATTTTTTAAATGTTCCTATAATTCTTTCAGTTACAACAGAACCTTTATACAATCGATTGAGTGAAAATTAAACAAATTATAAAGACATGTTTTAAAGTATATGGTAAATATTCTAATGGAAGGGCAACTCAAAAGAAGGTATGAAAACTTCATTAAATGAGACTTACTCTTATGTGGATGATTTCAGTTATTTCAATCTTATCTTAGCATCATTTTCTTACCTTTAATTTTGCCATCATTCTTCGTTTGACATTTTTTCTATACCAAACGATTTTCATTTACTAACCTGAAAGTGAAATTTCAATCTATACATCTATTCTGTGTCTGAAATTTATTTGGATATACAAATTACAGTATCTTATCAATTTTTATATTAATTTTACTTTACTGGAATTAAAAAAAAATTTAATTTTCTTCTTTTTAATAGATACGGATAATACCATATCATATATAATATCTTTATATTTTTGGAATCATTGGCTTTATTTAAAATAAACGACGTTTTTTATACTTCATAAATATATAGCAAATAAAATAGTTTTATAA
This sequence comes from Druceiella hillmani, assembly GCA_039881145.1. Classification (NCBI taxonomy): domain Eukaryota; kingdom Metazoa; phylum Arthropoda; class Insecta; order Lepidoptera; family Hepialidae; genus Druceiella; species Druceiella hillmani. The sequence goes on from JAYKKI010000008.1 coordinate 36,850,261, forward strand.
ATAATAAAACACAAATTAAGTCGTGGTAGTAATTTATTAGTTACGGAGTAAAGTTGTTTGTGTTAAAATGGAACGTTATTTTTAAAAATGTGATTAGGATATGTCGAAATATACATATTAATCCTCCTTAATACACGTCAACGCTTTCCTGCCGAAAGTGGTATCCCTCGAGCCATCTCCAATTCGGCCTGACTATCAGCGTGGATCACCTTGCCCTCGTGAGGATAAAACAAGAGGTCAATGAAATATTAATTACTCTATATAGCCCATTTTCATTACGAAAAAGCTATATAACAACTGTTAAGGGAATATTTAATGCTGGAAGTTGCCTAAAAGAGTTTCGGTATTATGGGTTTGAAGCTACATAAATTATATTTAATAACGTAATGGAATTATTAAGTATATTCTATTATTTTATTCAATTAAATTTATTGGATATATATTCTTAAATTTTGACATCCCCCAGATGAAGATTAAGAAAGAAGACGGTCCGTCTTCAAATTTGTTGGCATAATTTTTGGGAACATAGTAGAATGACATAGAAATATATTAAAAGGTTGCATTAAATTATTCAAGTCTGTCTGTTTATTAAAAACTTCACTAAATGTAAAGATTAATTAAAATTTTTACTTGGGAAAATATTGTAAATATACTGTTATTTAAAAATAAAATCAACGTCTAATTAAAGGTAACTTAACCAAGTTTCGGTACATGAACGAGCTCAGTATAGCTACCATACTTTTGTGCTTATTTTTTTTAAATGTAGAGATATTATTTCGGATATTCTACTACTTTAGGGTGCATTAGTATAAAAGGCAACTCGGCGACCGGTTTCCCGTTCAGAGCTGGACAAAATAAGAGAATATACATAATAATTAAAGCTTTACCCTCTAAAAGCGAATTAAACCGGAATTCTCCAGTTTCGTACTGAATCCAACTGCTCAGCCACATGATAGCGATCCTAACAAACTGTTATCAGTTTATAATGAGTAAAAGTAAATTTGTAGAAATGTAACTTTATTATGTTTTATAAGTTTAATCTAATTTTGTATTCGCATCTAGTCTACAATGATATTTTTAACTCTTGGATTTTTTTACGCAATAATTTCTTATAAAGAGCTTACCTGTAACGTATCAATAAATTTTCTTGATAAACAAATAAATATTTGTCCCCTGTGATAAGATTTAATTGATTTGGGTAGTTAAAGATTTACCAACTAACTTGGTATAGCTAAATACGAAATACAATTTATAATGTATTACAGTATAAGAGTTCGGTTTCAGTTTAACGTTTTCAAACAATAATAAGGTAAAATAGAAAAAGTTTACGAAAAATGACAAACAGACGAAGTTACTTTACTATTTGGATAAGTACTCGTTTTATTGGAACACATAAATCAGTATTAATACCGAAATTATTTACTAAACTCGAAATGATATTACATTATTTCCTTTAACGCCTCAAGCACTATACTATTTCTTTTACAATGCTACTAATACATAGTAGCATTGTAAAAGAAATAGTAGCGACGTAATATTTACAAAAGTAAATAATCCACATAAATTCTTCTTTCTACGACGTTAATTAATCAAATACTAAAAATATGTTATGTTATCTCTTAAATATTAAAAAATGATCAATGAGAGTAGTAGATTTTGGCGACCTGATTTTATATTTTTCATTAGCACAGTATTCTTGCACATATTAATTAATTTTCTTGTATATTTTTATATTCTATCAAAAATGAAAACACAACTAACTGCATGATACTAGTCAGCAACATGACAAAGTAGGATTCCGCATTTATTCATTTACCCTTAAAGTAATTAATGATAATTGAATATAATTGAAATGTATATGAAACATAACTGAAAGTCCCAATCAAATGTAAATATTAATAATTATGTTTGGGTTATTCAAACCCATGTTTTAAATATTAAAGATAGAGGTGAGTATTGCACGTTATTTTAAAATTTAATATTATCTAAACCGTTTACCTAACATTAACCTTCAAAAGTTCCTCCAAAAAAAATTGAAATTAAACCTCAATTTCATTTCAAGACGTATTTAATGTCTGCGGGTAAAAAGTTTTCCTTGTACATTATATGTGAAAGATTTACCAACAGACGAAAATAACGAAATCATACTTTTTTTTTAATATGAGACCCTTTAATTTAGAGCCACAAATTTTAATTACCACGAGAAAATTAAGCTTAAAAATAATAAAATAAGCAGAAAACGGCCGTTTTTAATGACCATTTTTAAAATACTAAAAAGGCCGAAATTACAAAAAAAATTCAATCCATATTTAATATTGGCTCGTGAGTATTTTTATATAGTTAAATATTATTTTCAATTTCATTTCTATAATCTAATTTTTTTAATTAAAGTCACTTGTTATAAAAATATATTAAAATCCTTAAACTTGCGTGTAATACGTAGTTCTAAAATAAATACAATGGGGATTGTGGGTTCTGCATATATATCACTGTTTAAAGCAATGGGAAATATTTCATTTTCACTGCATATTACACTTACTGGATCTCATTAGAACTGCTCATATTCATAATGAGAACATTAGTAAACACAAACAATACCTGCGATGTTCATCTGATATATGAATATGGTGATATTACCACTTTAAATAGCTTCTATGTAGCACTTCGATATTTGTTCGTTCAAAGGAAATTAATCCTCGAATTTGATCGATATTAAAGGCTTCTTATATACATTTTCATTTAACTTTGCCACTTTATTGAAGCACTTAAAATAACTGAATTATACATACACACAGACACGCGCACGCAAGAAGAAACCGCCTGAAGAACCATTTTTTTATCGTCCGCTCTGCATGCTGGACACCACTGATTTTGGTACGAATAATTCACCAAAGGATTGAAGCAGCAGTTGATCCGCTGCTGGCCAGCAACCAATATGGTTTCCGGAAAGGGCGATCAACACTGGATGCAAAAAACTTTGTTGTTAATAGAACCAAGAACGCAACCACATGGAATAGACGGAAAGGAGGCACAAAGAAATACTGCTTGGTGGCCACACTGGACATCAAGAATGCCATCAACTCAGGAAATTGGGACTATACAGTATGCGGAATCTAAATGAGATGAACGTACCATCTTACCTTCAGAAGATGGTCGCAAGTTACCTCACTCATAGACAGCTGAAGTATAATAGGAAGGCAGGTTGGAAGCAACATAACTCACTGGAGGAGTACGTCAGGGCTCGGTACTGGGTCTACTCTTGTGGAACGTCATGTACGACGGGCTTCTGAAAGTAGCACTGCCAAGAGATGTCAATCTCGTGGCATACGCCACTGATGTTGCCGTAGTGATCATCTCGAAGCATCTCGAGGAGATAGGACTCGCATTTGATATTACCTTAAACAAAATCAGTAGGTGGATAAACACAGTTAGCTTAGAACTGGCGGAGCATAAGACGGAGGAGGTGCTTATTAGCAGTAGAAAGCAGATGGAGACTGTCACACTGAGAGTGGGTGAACATGAAATCACATCACAACCGTTTATACGGTATCTGAGGATGATGATTGACGCCCGACTCAGCTTCAGACAACAGGTGGAACACATTAGCTCTTAAGCATCGGTCTTGAGGGCAACCTTAGCATGGGTAATGCCTAATATTGGGGGTCCAAAACAAAGTATTGTTGTCGTCAGTGGTTACATCGGTATTAACATACGGAATACTCGTATGGCCTGACATTCTCAGAATCCACGCTTCACGAAGGAAAATAGCTTCTGTATATCGCCTGAGTGCCTCAAGAGTTGCCAGCGCTTTCAGAACAGTGTCAGAAAACGCGGTACATATTATCGTTGGGATGCTGCCGATTGAAGTAGTGGCCGAAAAACGAAGAGCGTTTTATCGGCGAAAAGGGTCAGCAACTACGTTGAGCCCCGATGAACTCAGGATGGAGGAACGGAAAAAGAGCATATGTCGATGGAAAGTACTGTGGGATTCTGCAACCACGGGCAGGTGGACGTACCGTCTTATACCAGAAGTGGATGCCTGGCTGGGCTAAAATCAAGGTGAATGATCAACTACTACCTGACGCAGATGCTCATATGGTTGCTTTCGAGCATACCTACATCGCTTCAAACATGAAGATTTAGTGAAGATACGGAGCATGTATTTTTTGTGTACCCCCAATACAACTCGTTGCGAGATATTCTGGAAGACATCCTCAAACAGAAAATTCAACCAGAGACTTCAGTAGGAGCTATGCTTTCATCAAAGGCAGCTTGGGACGCGACCAGTACATTTGCGACGGAAGTTCTTTAGGATCTTCGTCGCACGGAAAGGAACTGTGCAAAAATAAAACTAAATAGCGATGAAAAGAAGGAAAGTAGTGACTTCGAATAACAGAAGGAAGAGCAACAGCTATGTCCTCCCCCTGTGACGTAATGCCTAACGGCAGTTTCGCGGGGGAAACAGGGGCCAGAGACATAGGAGCTTTTTAATCAGTATGGGTGCATCCATCCGAGTTCGACATATCCAGATTGACCATCAAGACCTGATGATAAGTTACAGTATTTTCCTACCTCTATAATTCAAAAAAACACGCAGACACGCACACACACGCACGTACACACGCACGAACACACACACATACACGCACGTACACATACACGCACGAACACACACACATACACGCACGTACACATACACGCACGCATACGCGCACACGCGCACGCACGCACACACACACTCTCTCACACACACACACACACACACACACGCAAACGCACACACACACACATATATAATACTTGTTATATATATATAATCCTAAAGAGGAATATACTATGAACATTAGTTATACAGTATGTACCGGCAAAATGTATTTTTTTTAAACAGTCGCCAAGTTTATAAAATAATTAAACTTTATAGGTATATGTTAGTATTGTGTGTAAATAGCACCAATCGGTCGTTTTGGCAACGTATAACTTATTGTACATTTCAATTTTGGCATACAATAAAATCACATGCAAATATTCGCTCGCACTAAAAAACAACATATTCACTAACACCAATTACTCAAGAAAGTAATGGAAATATTTAACAAAAATCACTTATACGCACAAATGCACATTTTCGAAACATTGGGAATCTATATTTTAAAAACAATAATTATTCCTCTAAAAATATTCAAACACTGATGATTCTGATCACTTTAAAACTTTTTAATGACTTTTGGAAGTGTTGCCAGTAAATAATAAATACATGGTATAGGTTTATTTTGAAATTGTAATTAAAATAAATTTTGAAAAACAACGTATTAATAATTATTCTTATTAATACTATATTTTTTCATTTAACGTTTAGGTAAATTATGATATATGTATTTTAAAAATCGAGATAATATTTTTTTATAATCTTGGACATTTTTAGAATTGAGCATCTTAAACATTTTCAAACGGTAATAATTGTCATTTACAAATTGTAAACAGCCTTGACCTTGAAATTAAATTGAATTGCGTTATTTTTTTTTAAACTTATTTTGTAATATTATGCAATTGAAAGGGATAGTTATGAAAGGTAAATTAACCATCTATGGCTACCGTCGTTGGCCAATATTACCACATTTCCCACTTTTATTAAAATAATATACATAGGTTGATGCACTTCCAGGTCAAGGACTTATGACTATTTTTAAATTTCGGAAAAAAAGTGGAGAACAAATAGGTTTATTGCAATCAACCCATGCACTATTACGGATTGATATGACACTATTTAGTGAAGGTACATAATGTACATATATGGAAACTTGTCTTCCGAGTTGATCGCATATTTCCCTTTTGTGAAAAAAACCTACGATAACCACGTATAGATTCAAAAATAATTTCTAGTAAACCCAAAAAAAATTCTTAATACGTACATAAATAGATACAAAGTAATAATTAACGAAAACTGAAAGATTGAGAGTAACATGGCATAATTACATTTACTGAAACTATCGATGTAGAAGTTTACTTCTCCAAGTTTACTAAGCATATCTTATCTCCTTCTTGAGTCGTCTGAAAAAGCGATGTCTCGTTTGTCAGGATTGTTGAACAACGAAAGAATGCAATTGAGCACCATTAAAAAACTGTTTTTCGGTAATTAAATAAAAAAGGCTACTTTAAAATTAATCATTGTAATGAAAATAATTATAGTTCGCAATTATTTTAATACGTAAATAATTTGAAAAAGTTTATATAAAAACTGCTATTTATAAAGGAATGGTATGTCATTGCCTTTATTAGTAACATAAAATATGCAAAGATAACCGGAATCAAAATTTAAAAAAAAATCAAAAATTGAAAATTAAAATAAAGAAAGGATCGTATTAAAAGAAGTTAAATTTGATGTTTGGCCACAAATTAATAGCTATTATTATTTTGCAATAAGAGCACCTTTCAAACCGGAAACCTCGGTTTGAAAGGTGCTTCTGGATTTTCACCACAATTTTTGTCATTACGTAAATTTTTTTTAAGAGTGTTCTTTCATTTCAACAAAGAAAATAAAATGAAATTATCATTGATGCTAAACTGATACCATCCCCATTTTCATATTTAAAATATTTGATTTTATAACATTTTCATGTAAGAGTTAAATAAGTACATAGAACACGTTGTTTGAAATCCTTACCGGACATTTTGATGAGTAATACTGACAAGAATATAATTTATGGAATCTGGATTTCGGATAAAGTTAAAATAGGAATTATTACATAACATTAGACACAAAAATTGATAAGGATCTCTAATTGAATACTATTAAATCTATCTAAATTGGTGAAAAATATATCTAATTACATTTTGACACGTACTCTCTCAAACCATGTTTCCTCGCTTAAATAAATGAAAATTATCTAATGTGTTTTGACAGTATTTTGACACTAGCCTAAATTATTTTTTTTATATTTGCCATATAATCTATCGCATAACTCACTAAGTTTTGACAGCTAGCCACTACATTGCGGAATCCTCCATTTTGGAAGAGAACCACGTCGACTCCTTAATGGATAGGTTTAATATTTTTACCAGCTGGTTGCTTCGGTTTGTCACGTAATTATAACAACTATAATCTCACCATTAAGATAAACTTGAATAATTGACGATTTAAAACAAACGAAAAAACAGGTTAATATGCTCGAAAAATTATGTAAATATTTCAACATTGTCACCCTTCTTATCTTTTTGTTGCTTAAATTCCGTATCGCCCTGTGTGTTATAAATACAATCTTTCTAGCTTATAATAAAGCTAAGATTACATCTATTTTTACCATTTGTCTATTAATAATACTGATATAGGATAGGAGAAATTTGTAAAAAATATTACATATCAATACATCAATAAAGTGTGGTTAAAACACACTTAATTTTGGTTTTACTATTGAATATATTTGGCGTTAATTTTTTAGAAATTCATTATTCACAATTAAATGAAACTTTGTAATGTAGTATTATTTCTACTTTCTTTAAGTTCTTTACCGCCACCTAGGTTTCGTTGTATTACAACATCTTCAGGTGAACTATTAGCAAAGATCTTTGCTAATAGCTCACCTGAAGATGTTGTAATACAACAAAACCTAGGGCGTGGTAAAGAACTTAAAGAAAGTAGAAATAATACTACATCACGTAGTTTCATTTAATTGTGTTTAGTTTTACTCTAAGCCTATAAAATGTATGTCACATTTCCTCATTTACATGTGGATTGCGGCCAGAGACCTCCAACCAGTTTATTAATATCACATCCCGACTACACACATGACGTGTGATATTGCTAGGCTCTACTGTCAAAAATCAATCGCTGTAAGTAAGACAGTAGATATGTCTGAGTGAAACTGCGCGTGAACCATCCAGTTTCGAGAATCCATCCACTACCAGTTTCCTTGTGCGCTACATGAAATAATACAAGCCCGTCTATAATTCGATGAAGCGGAAACGTGAGCCCGAAATAAGTAAACCATTTTCATCATATCTGTAGTGAACATTTTTGTTCGCCGCTTTTATTTTTATCATCATTGATAGTAGTGATGGTTTATTGCACTATAAATGTAGAATCAATATTTGTCGAAATATATTTTAGTTTAAAGGAAAATTTATTTTTTTCTTTTCCCACAATTTTTTTCCTGCATGTAATCGTTTATAATGAAATATTTTGTTTGGTTTAATTGTAATTATAGAAACACATTATTTAAAAAAATTGGATGTATATCCAGTATCAACACAACTCTAAGTTCTCCTCAACATGAAGTCCCTTCAAACTATTATGGTTACACTGCTTCGAAAGAGCATATATTGGATCTTGCGAATGCTCAGTGCTACCGTGCTCCTGAAAGAAAATGTTTGTTTGTATTATCTGATTAATTTTGTAAACTGATCAATTTTCATTCTTGCGTTCGAGAATTTTGTACAAACAGTTCTAATTTTAATCTACAAAAAATTGAAAATTGAAGCGTCTAAATAATTTCAACCTTTGACGGAAAACGTCGTTAGTCATAGTCGTTTGCTCAGTATGAATTTATAATTACAGCTGCTGAAAAAGGGAACCAAAATTTGATAATAGGAAAATATCTTGTTACCACACTTTAAAAAAAGCAGAAATTACATTCATGCCTATTTCACCTAGCAAAATTTTGTATTCATTCATCTTAAAATTATGACACAGAATATATTTTTAGTAAATAAATATAAATTATTTCTATAAAGATTACAAAATTAGAAATAATAATTAATCTCCCGTTATAATTTGCTAATAATTTTGAATATTTCATTCTAATTATATATTTAAAATTATATGTTTATTTTGCCTCTTTTCTACGGTTTCCATGTGTAATAATGGTTTAACCCTTTTTCTGAGACACTATGTTGTGAAATATATATTTTAATACACGCGGTTTAATATTACAAAAAACGTAAAAAAACTATTTAAAACTAGGTCATCACTATATATTTTCTTTTTTATTATTAACTCATTTAACAACTTAATTTTATAAAACACGGTGTAATTTAATGGTAAGAAAAGCAGTACATTTAACACCTTAACATTTGATAACCAGTAAAAATAAATTTTAATAAATTTTTTTTAATTAATGTGCTTTTAATATATAAAAAAACTACTGGCATAATACGTATCACAAAAATCTGGTGTTTTTTAATTCCATAAGTCACATAATACTGTTGATGCAATTTAACCGAAATAACTTGGAAACTGTTGATGCAATTTAACCGAAAAAATTTTGTATTCATTTTGTAGTTGAAAAATTAGAGGGTACGTTGAAACTTAATATGTTGAAAGCGGAGATTTACGTTGAAAAATAGTAAATGGGACTGCAACATAATTTTTAAAAAACCTACCCAATGTTACCCCACCCGGTAGAATTCACGAATAAATTTGCTCTAACTATATAAGTATAGAGAGACACATTAATGTATTACTTTCAAGATTTTATTAGATATCAATCTCTATATAAAGCACTTACTTGTAATTGTCATTCATACAGGTCTAAAACTATAAAATTTACAAAGGTATAATAGATAAGGGTGTATAGATAGACGTATGAACATGAGGAAACTATAAGGGTTTTGTTTTTGCCATTGGGATACGGAACCCCAAAAACAGGACATGTCAATTATTTAAAACAGGTAAAGTTTGAATAACATCCAAGTTGTGGTCACGAAACCGGAATCAAATTACTTTTGAAAAAGAAAAAGCCAAGTGGACTGTCAGAATTTTCGACAACGTTTTAATCCGTGAATTATATTTCTTTTTATTACCACCGAGACATAACTAAGTGGAGATCATCCTGCAAGTGGGTCGCTGTCAAATTTTGTATCTATCATTGTCACGTTCAATTGATTCATGAATAAAACATGAAGCAAAACGTACTGCGCATATGTATGTACAAAGTTTCTGAATAACATTAGGGGTTTTGTTTAAAAAAATATTTTCTGCTCTAAATTTCCATATTTAAGCAAAACATTTCTTGAATATATTTGGCGTTAATTTTGTAGAAATTCAATATTCACAATTAAATGAAACTACGTGATGTAGTATTATTTCCAATTTCTTTAAATTCTTTATCACGACCTAGGTTTTGTTGTATTATAATACCATCATCTTATATATAATATCATCATCTTATATAAAAATATAATAATATTCCACGGTTTTCCTACAATAAACTGACTAACGTAAGCAGTGGGAAAACCTGCAAAAACCCGGCTTCCGATATTGTTTTGTGTGATATATAAAAGCTCTTTAAATTTTCTAAGAATTAATCTTTGCTAATTGCTTATCTACAGATTTGTAATACAACGAAACCTAGGTCATGGTAAAGAACTTAAAGAAAGTAGGAATAATACTACATCACGTAGTTTCATTTAAATATGCGCAAAACATTTCTTCAAAGATTTGACCAAATCGAAGTTGAAATAACGTATATTTTTGTAACATAGTTTTTAACCAAGGAATATATATTCTATATGTGTTTTTCACAATAAAACTTTTTATAGCAACATGTCAATTGATGGCGCGAGGGTATGTTAAATTTACTTATCGTGTGTTGCAAAAGAATATGCTATAATGTTGAATGTCACAATTTATACAGAAATCTTGCGACAGTACTAGATCACGGACGAATCTCCGTGCATTAACCGAAAATTATAGTGGAATCGTGAATCTGTGGGATAAAGTTAGTTACATACATAAAATGGCTTAAAAAATTTGCGTTAACTTAAGAAAATATTATTTTTAATCATGGTCTTTTCTTCATTTAATTATATTAAACATATCTAAATAAAACACACATTACTCCGTAAGCAAGGGGTATTATACCAGTGGAGATCGTAGAAGTGTTTTTTTGTATCCAACTGTAACTCACCATTTCACGCGGGAAGAGGGCGACTAAAAGTGCTCTGATTGGTCGAGTCAAGGTCAATATGACCATAAACGTATATAGATGTCACTACGCAACAATCGCCTAATTACTGTTATCGATAACATAAGAGAAAACGATGTTTGGTAATTATATTATTTCTGGTTGAAATTAATTAGATTGTAAAAATTCATTAATTAATTTACATTATGTTCCACTGTACTGTTATGTTACTGTTATGTTCCACTGTACTTTCGTTATCTCTTAATTGGCAGTATACAAATAATATATTATAACTTGGTTTACTGTTTATTGTTTCTTTAAATGTTTACTTGTACCTCAAATATAATTAACTGTTGGTAAGGATACATGTTCTCATGTTTCTCTCTTTTGATATCACCACTTTTATCTTAAACGCCACTTAACACTAGAAAACATTAATTTAATAACTATAAAAGATAAAAGTGATATTTCTATATCCGAGATCAGTTCGATTATTGACTATCGAATGGCATGAAGATGCATATTAGATTGTAAACAGTGATTTTTTTCATTTTCAGGCGTTCATACACTTTTCAATTATGTTAACCGCCAAATCAATCAGGTGTTAAATCAATGTTCAATCCAAATTGATGGCAATGTAGATCCGAGAATAAACTATAACCCACAAAAGACTTTAAAACAGTAATTTAAATTATTTTGAATTATATTTTGATAACATTCGAGTATCACTTTCAGATAAAGTCTTTCTGATATAAACTTCACAACGTCGGCATGTATCCTTCAGAGTGTTCAAACCGTACATTAATTTATTCTTCGTATTTCTCTTGTATTGTAAACTCTCTGTACTGGGATAAACTATCAATGCGCCAATACATGTATGGAAAACTGCTTTGTTCAATGTGCCGCCTAGTTTTAATGTTGATGCGTTCTATTGCAGATGTACATTGTAAGATAGATATTTTATTAAAGACTGCAAAATTACCAGAACAGTTTTCGTAAAACAATTTTAAAATTAACGTGAAAGGATGGTTTTGTTTAGAATACAAGTAAATATTTTATTTAGAAGGATTAAACGAAACCAAAGATATAAGCCGGAGAAGGTGAAAGTTTTAACCATCTTTCTTTTAATCACGACGTAGCTGCGAAATGAGAAAGTGTATTCATTTCGTATTAATTTAACATTGTTCAGTCCTCGAAAATACCATATTCGGCGTTGGACTAGAGCCAGCTCTTTCGGGAAACTTTCCCTTACTATCGATTATAGACAAGTATTACTAGTGAACAACTTCCCTTGCTAGACGTACTTTCATAAATTTTATGGCGGTTTTTTTTAAATTGTAACCTGTGATTGTAGTTACCATAAAAAAGTATACTGGAAATTGAACAGAATAAAGTAAAGGAAATGCTTCAATAAATATTTATTTGTATATTTTTTTAATTTATGTAAACAGAAGTTAATAAAGGTATAAAGCAGGAAGGTGAATGGACTATTGTCTAATGCGGATTCATTTTTATTCTTTAAAAGAATTGGCCAAAACTAAAAGGGATTGTAGTGTTCAGCACCAGACCTAATAATAACTTTTAAATTATCTGTGATCAAGGAATACTTAGATCACCTAACAATAGCTATTGTTAGATGACCTACTGACAACACTAACAATAACGACAATCCGAAGACTTTTGAATGAAGACCGTTTTGAATTTGGTAAAACTCCAACTTTACGCTGACTGCATATGGATGAAAATTATATTCTTTTTGTACACGTTGTCTAAAACGTTTTCATTAAAATACTTTATTATATATTTTTTTCAAAATTAGAATTTGTTGCATGAAAAAAGTTTTTGTTGTTTGGAGTCTTTGGCTTATTTTTCTGAAACTTCCGGTCGTGGTAGAAGTGTTTGTACCCCTAGGCTAAAAATATATCTTATATAATAATCTTTTACAATATGAAAATATCTTGTAATTAAGCTTTTACATTCCACAAATAAAATTGGTTCAAGAAATAATTTTTTGAACGTACATATTTAATTAAAACATTTTTTTAAGGTTCCGTACCCAAAATGGTGATTAAAACGGAATCATTATAGTAAGAATTTAATATCTATACATTCCTATGTCACGGATCTTTTTCTCAGCAAATACTATTTTAACAAACTTGGAATTTGACACAGAGAGAGTTTTTGAAATATTTTTATTTTTATTCAAAATAGGGTTCGAAATGAAGGTAAAACATTTTTAAGTGGGTTCACAATACCAAGCGGTTTATTAAATGAAAAAGCTATATTTAAATCCTCCTTTCTATTAAATTCAGAAAATATAAAACTAATTTCCAAGTTACTATATCTTTTTAGGAAAATCCCTCTTCCGTCTCAATCTGCTTAATTTTTATATCATAACCATGCAAATAGTCTTATAATTTTTCCTTTACAATTTATTATAATTACCACGATGGATGGAATACTTTGTGTATTAGACCTACGCGCCCTTGATTAGCTCTATTTAATTAGGATTTTATAAAAATACGTTTGTAATATATATTGGGTAATTTAATTTGAAAATAAGGTTTTAACCAAAAAAAGAACCAAAGTCTCATATGGTATTGATAAAATAAACCAAATATTTGTTTCCTCAATTTTAGTGTTCAAATATTAATTATTACACGGAGCAAGACGTTTTATGAAACCTACATAAATATTTTAATTATTTCACTTCGCCGACGTATAATATTTTTCTTATCCAAAGATGTGTTATAAGTTATGTAAACCTAAAAGCTTTGAATATTAAAATACTCATTAAATTTTTGAACATAAAAAAATCTCAAACATTTAATAACGCTCTCAGCTTAGGAAATAATTATCCACTAATTTTTTCATAACTGTAGTCGCTCAAACAAGCGCTAAGGGCTATTTCCCTTAAAATAATTAATATGTCAAAACCAGCAAAGACTTGTATACTACGTAAATTTAAAAATAACGAAATCTATTGGCAAAGTTACGAATAATGTCGTGATTAAAAATTCCATCGAGAGATACTAACTGCAACACGCTGTATTAAGCAAACTATTTGCAGTCCGAACAATGCACAAACATTTATATTTCTTGAAATGCTATAACTAAATATGAATTTGAATATATAGTATAATAATAACCGAACATAATAACTGAACATAAAATGAGATAAAACGTTGCTTTTCTGGTGATTCTAAGGGAAATATTTTATTTTTGTATCGGATTTTCATGTGAGATACACCCAAATGAAAATATTTCATAGGATTTTGTTTAGTATTCGATTCAAATATTCATTTACCTAAAAAAAATAACTCAGTTCACTGAAAATAGAAATCAAAAGATAATATATAGTCAGTTAGAAGTTGACTTTCAAAACAAATTGATTAACTTCAAATTATTCATTCTGTTGAACAGAAGTGCCAAAATTATTACAGTTTACTTACAATTAATTTGAATCTAACTCAATATAACATTCTTAGTTGCCTTGTCATATTAGAGTAACATATACCTTATATTTTTAATAATATATAGATTAAATATTGAATAATAGGTTATATAACGATTTCAAATTTAACGAATCAATTAGTTGAATGAAACGTTTATATTCGATTTTACGAATTTAGTTTCTTGTATCAAGGAATTATGTTACTAATGGACTATGTATTCGATGAAAAGTGTTCTTTATTTGATACAACTATGATTTACTTTATCATATTTGTATTTATATTTATGTCAGTATGGAGTCCTTCTTTTACTACGAGAATGTTATAATTTTTTAATTATATAAATGCAGCCTCTAAGCGTCTCGCATGATGTCTAAAAGCTGGTAATATTAGATTATATATTAGTTTTTTATAAATTTTTTTATGAAGTTTTAATATTTTTCACATTTTAAAAAAGGTAGAATAAATTACTTTAATCAAATGAATATATGCACTTCTAAGTAAAAAGTTTGTTATTTCCTTTTACTCATTAAAATTATCAACAGATATTCACAAACGAGACAAAGGCTAACCAAGCCTCTACCAAATAAAGTAAATAAAATATCACAAAGAAATGTCACATATCCAATAGACCGCCTAAAGGTTATCCATCGAAAGCTTGAAAACTTGGAATGGAAAAACTTTCCCTCCATCCTTGGACGTAGAGAATGTGGTTGAGTTTGAAATACATGCATAAGCTTTACGTATACACGCATATAGAAAGGTTTTTGAACAAGTGTTCATAGTCGTTATTACTCGTCTTGCAAAAGCATTGTAATTATTCTAGTAGAGAAATTATGAGGGTATCTTAATTTAATTCTAATTCATCGGTGCCAATTAAGATGATCTAATTTCAAATAATTCACATTTTTTATTTAAAATTGTTCCAGATTAGGAATTTAAGGTGGCTTTACAATAAGCTACTTATTTTACTTGTTAATAGAAGTAAAAGTTTTCAGCTCATGACCTACACAATAGCATAGAAAACATAATTTGACACCATAGCTTATATTTATAAAGTTTGGCTTAATCTTATTCTGTTTTATATTTCAACAAGTTTAGAAACTCAGAATTTTTCGCATAGATAATAAGTCAATATTTATCATTTCCCATATCCAATGTGATTAAATATATTTGTTAACAAATTTAATACTTTATGCACTCATTTAGCTATATAACAACATTTTCACGTCGTTTTCAAATTTCTAAGGATAGTAGTTATTACGTATGTAGTAATAATTTATGTAGTTATTACTGCAGTAGAGGAATATAGAAAATTTAGTACAAGTTTTGAAATTTGTTGATAAGAGAAAAGCTGGTCTTCCTTCATGCCACGTCCCAACAAAAAATAGCGCGCACTTTCATTTTAATGCAAGACTATGGGGATGTGCATACATGGGTGCACATAATGTGTAAGAAAATCGTAATAAAATGCCCAAAAACTATTTTATGCATATATATATATATATACATTTATATATTATATATATATATATATATATATATATATATATATATATATATATATTTATTTACATGTATGTATATGGTCAAATTATGAAGGATAGTAAAATACATAAACAATCAAGTGAAAAGCAGCGTTCAAATATAAAACGGGGCTCATAAAAAATTATATGTTATTATGGAAATATTCATTATTCGACTATGGGAAAACCATAAAGCAGGTTATAACCATAAAGCAGGTTAGGTTAAGTCCGTTCGATGTATGTTTGTCAATACATAACATACGCATAATATCTATTTCAATTTCTACACTGCCCACCAATGCTCCTAAAGTACATAACATATTTCGACAAATAAGATTAACGATTGACTTTAAAAAAAACAATATGAACCCTAGAACTATACACATATAAATATAATATACACGACAGTTACAGTACTTGCTTCGAATTTCTTTTTCGACTGTTTCAAGCTCCGCAGCAAGCAGAAGCAATATACCTATGACTTTATCTCTTCCATCCGTCCATCTGTTTGTCCTCCACAATCACGTAGCTTCTATAGTTTTAAACCTACGTGCATGCAAGTTTGCAAGAACATACTTCAGGTAAGGACGTAAATTTATATATAACTGAGTGTTAGTACACATAACTGTATATATATATATATATGGAACATATACATTCAAGTGGGAGCGAAATTTTTACATCGTCGGGTTGAATCGCATTGAATAGGCCTTCCCAATTGAAATTGAAATTCATTTACCATTACATTTATTATTATCAATACAATATTAAGCTTCAAATTGATGTGTGAAATATATTTCATATTATGAATTTTAAAAATCTGAAAATATTTAGGTTCTGGCATCTGATCGCCGCCGAAGTGTGTTGCGTTAGTCACAAGTCTTTGACGAAACGGCTCTACGCGTCCCGAATTCGATTTGTGGCCACTCGTACAGAAAGACAGTGTGATCTGTAACTGCGTAGATAAAATGCTATAAACCAGTGATGGGCAACAGTGCCGCTGGTGCGAGAAGATACATACCGTGACCACTAAACTGCCAACCGAGCGTGGCGATTGTGAACATTGCTTCTAATGACATGCGCATTGAGAGAGACCTATTTCCAGCAGTGGGATGAGACAAACGGTTCTTTTTTTCTTAATTGTATAGAATTGATCTGTGAGTGTACTCTCTTATTCGACATTGTTTTATAACTATTTAACATATGTTCTTCCACATGCCCAGCGCTTTGGATAAGACTGTAAGTTGGGCAAGGGTTTTCCAAGAAATAAATAAGATTAAGAATTTGTAATTAAAATTATTTCGATTAACTTGTATCAACAATTTCAGGATTTGTAAGGCCCTACTATAAAGCCCTACTTTACACGTGTTCCGATGCGCGCTTAATTAGGTTTGTTTTCTATTAAGATACCCGCTTACTATTGTAATTACATAACTTTATAAATTGAGTATTTCTGATCCAGTATTATTTCTTTCCCTTGCAGTAAATCTTTGTATATTCGTTTACCCAACTACAAATTGACGGACTGTTTAAACCAACTTACGTTCTAATTT
Organism: Druceiella hillmani; assembly: GCA_039881145.1. Classification (NCBI taxonomy): domain Eukaryota; kingdom Metazoa; phylum Arthropoda; class Insecta; order Lepidoptera; family Hepialidae; genus Druceiella; species Druceiella hillmani. Next base: position 36,867,690 of record JAYKKI010000008.1, read on the forward strand.
GGACTATGATTTGGTCAAGAAAAAAGCGAAATAAATCAATATTTTACCTATTTATTTACCGCGTATGTGTAACTTGATCGAGTTCTCTTTTCTGTGGTGGAGCGTATATCTATTGGGAGGCAAGGAAGAGTCCTTTGGGGAAGTTAAATCCCATTACCTCCTATTCTTCCCTTCCGAACCTAAGCGTCAAGTAGTATGTACTTGCTCGAACAATTTGCGTTCTTTAATGTACTCCTAATCTAAAAGTATAACCCCTCTGTAAGAAAAAATAGTCACCTCCTTTGAATCGTTTATTTTACTACTTTAGTTACCTAATGATATTCAACTCGCTAGGAATATCGTTACTTGGTTATATATTAAAATAAAATAGTAAACTCTTGTTGATACAAATATTTTAAAGTAGTTAATTTTACAAGTGATTTTATCATCAAAATTAACTTCTTTCCTAATAAATTAAGGATTAAAAATTCTACTATGCAAGTTCATTGATTATTTGATAAATTTTCTTGATTTTTCTTCATTTTTTCTACTTTTTCTTCTATGGTGTGTTGTACAAAAAAGTATTTTTATTGCATTTGCAATGTAAATCCGTCAAAAGCAAGTAGAACTCGCAAACCGATAGTTTTGGTCTCAAGTGCTTAAAATTGCTAAGACAGCATTACATAACTCTTTCAATATATTCATATCTACGTGATGATGTTCTAAAAATTTAAGAATTAAATATTTTTTTCTAAAATTATAAATGTTTAAAACTGTCTTCTTTTTTCAATAAATATGTTCAAGATCTTTTTCAATATGAAATATTTCCAATTTCTGGCATGGCAAATTTGAGGGATAAGGGGGAGAACGAATTTCTTTGCAAAATAATTGTATGAATTTCAATTCTAAACTTTTAAATTGCAGATTCTATAATTTATATCTAAAAATATAAATTTCGTCAATACCGGCAACTTGATGGCGGCCAATTAAATTATTTCCACGTGAAAATATTGGTAACGGATGTTTGAATATATAGGTAACATTTTTATGTACCAGTTTAAAATGAAAATGAAGCGAAGTTAACTTGGCACGATAAATGTGAAACAACATCTACTCTCAAGAATTAAAAAGTAACGGGAATTAGAAACCGCAAAACCCCGATTTATATGACATAAGGGCTTTTTAATAAATCCTTAAAACTAAGCTTCGGGAGTTGAAAATAAATAAATAGAAAAAGTTAACATTTTTTATCACTTTCTCTTTATTAAGTAACCGAACAAAAATTTAATTTAAAAAAAAATTCATTCCGAAATAATGAAAATTAAATCAAAGACATATTCTTTCTATCATGAATTATAAAGGTGTAAGTGAGTTGTTTTTGTACGTTCGGAGAAAAGCCCTAAAATCTCTATCAATTACAAACTTATTTAAGTTTGAAGACGGTATTGTACCGCGAATGTTCCAACTGAATAGTCGTATTATGAATATTTTACGCTTTTCAATTGCTCTTATTTCGTGGTTTTTTGAGGCTTGTTTTACTTTTTGTCAAAAATTCTATTTAACAATTTTTGTGCCTTTAATATTCCATGTAACTTAGATTGTTAATAACTTACGAAAAATTCAATAATACCTCATGTATTACAATAGAAACAGATATTTGCGGCATTCAGCGAACACAAATATTTTCAGATATGCCTACATATATACATGCCAGCATACATACATACACGCACACATAAGTATTCATACAATAATATCACATTCCTTCCTTCGGCCTCACATTGCCTGTACATTGCGACATGCCTAAATATACCCGTACTGGCTTTCCACCCGTAAAGTTTTTAATTGACTTCAAAAAGAAAGTTTAAAATTCGACCCGAAAGTATTTAATATTATTAAACATGTTAGTCTTTTAAGACTTCTAAACAAACGCACAAAATTTAAAAAATGTATGAATGTTTGTCTATATGTTTTTCCACATATTTCTCAGAAACTACTAATCAGATTACAATTATTCTAAATTTACAATTATTTTAAATTTTTATCGGCCTGAGTATCTTTTAACTTAGAGAACAGTAAAATTTTATAATAATTGGTTTTGTAGCTTAAAATATAAAATTAAATTGGTTAAATTTTTATTAAATTACTACCTACTTGTATGGTTCAATACGTATTTTTATATATCAACAAACTCTTCAAACAGTGTCTACCAAGATTATGCAAATAAATCAGCAGAGAGGAAGTTAGAATTTAATACAGCACTTCCTTGTTTTCTATTTTGATGGTTGAACTGTCTGATGCTAAAATCATGTGAGAAGATATCCTCCCCTAAGTCAATGCCTACCACATTTTATAACTGGCCCTAAGATTCATTAATAGACGTTGCGAAACAGACTTCAGGGGGAAATTATAGTCGCTTAAATTCAAAAACATAATAATAGGGTATAAGCGATATTAACGGTATGAAAAGAGATCCTCACCTCCTCCCCGAGTACAGCCAGTGAACACAGTAGCACGTAAAAATTTAATAGAAATATTTTTCCCGTATAAACTTAGCTACCAATTTTCATCCGATTAAAGATTGAATCTTGTATAACTATTAAATACTTATTACATTATTTGTATTGAAAATATTAATACTAAATTTTAAGTAAAAATTACCATAAAAATTTTCTTTTCATGCAAATGTAGCAATCACTTTTTACCCCCTAATGGGCTGAATATTGTAATATGCTTAAATGCTTGTTAAATTATTTGTATTGCAAAATATTAATACAAATTCTTAAGTAAAAATGATCACAACAATTTTCTTGACATACAAATTAGCCACTCCTTTTCACCCACTTAAATAATTGTTTCATTATTTATAATTATTGTCTCATTATTTGTTGTTTCATTGTTTCGTTGTTTGGTCTGGGCGTTGATATATCAATCGGGGCCGGGCGTTGATATGCCTTTTATATACTATGTATTTCCCATACAAATTTAACCACCACTTTTCACCTCCTTAGAAGTTAAGAGTAGATTTACGTTGCCTTTAGTAATGTCAAAAGATAAGATACTATTATTACTCTAAAATAAAACTTAAGTATCAAACTTAAGTAATAATAAGTAAACTATAAGTAATAACTTAAGTATCTAACTGTTTAAGTTAGGTACTATTATTAGTCCATTATTAAGATCAACGACTATATCCTACATAAAAAATTAATTAACCAAATTGTTATATAAATATCAATATGTGAGTTTTTTTTCTTAAAGTCTGTTGAAAAATTACACAACTATTGTTAATATGAAAATAATACTTTAGAAAAAGTTAAAAATGTTACAAAAAAGTAGTCGGATATTTATTTGGTATTCATAAAGTATGAACTTCAATATGCCTTAATAATGCTACACAGAAAAAGCACTAAACTGTCGTTTCCACTTTGAATAATTGAATTATTGTTGACCACACTATCGAGTTTATTCCAAAAATTACCACTGACGTAACAATTCAACTAATTTTTTTGTCACTGGTAATTTTTTACATGAGTTGGGCAGTCTGGTCGGGATCTTGAAGGAGGCATGAATTATCGACGCAGACTGGCGGGACGTACACCGTCTACTTCATGGCCATCTCTTACTTTAGCTCAGTGTTTACCCATGCTATTGTTTGTCTTGTACGTGCATTACATAGCAACAGAGCAAGTTGAGTCTTAGCACGATTATAGTGAAGTTTCTGATCCCGGGCATTTAATCTTAGGAGTTTGGCATGTAAACTGAAAATTTATGGTCATTTTCACGTTGATATTTGTAGTTTAAATCATTTCTCGTATCTATATGGGCACAATATATTTGATTTTCTGCAATATACCTTAGTGATATTTTATTATCACTGGTAATTACATATAACATTAAATGAAAAAAAAAAATTATTTATTAGTTAACAAATTATATTATCGGGTATAACAAATTATAACGAAATCCATCAAAATGCTGTATTAGATGTTTTATTTCAGCCAATTAAATAAATTTATAATTTTTGAAAGTATTGTTATAGATAATGTTTAGCAAAAATGGTTTTACTCTGAAATATTGCAATACTTTTCAAATTTGTTATTATATTTGCTATTTTAATTCTACGCATGTCGACATGCATATATTTCACCCACGATTGATAAAGGAACGCCCAGAATTAATAACGTGCATTGTCGAAATTATTTGTCTTAACAGTTTGTTGAAAATATCTTTATGGTAAAAATATCCGAAACTATATATATATATATATATATGTATGTATGCATATAAATATATATATGTATATATACACACAGATATGTGTGATAATTTAATATAGATATTTTTCTAAATGACCTGAATTTTTATACACCAATAACAATTTAGGCCTGGATTTGTTTTTAAATATAGACTAAGGCATTGTTATAAAGCAACTAGGGAAATGCATAAAAATATGTAATTTTTTGAATTAAAATGGTAAAATACTCATTTTCTTCCTACATCACTTAATTTTTATTACTTACTAGGTAATAAACTAGATAATGAAACTACGCATTGTGATCTCATATCAACTTTATTTAAATTTTTAATCACAACCTAGGTTTCGATGTACAACAAAATCTTCAGGTGGGCATCTGAAATCTCTACAAATTGTCCACCTGAAGATGTTGTCATACAACGAAAACTAGGTTGTGGTTAAACATTTAAATATAGTATATATAATACTACTTTACGTAGCTTCATTTAGTTGTGAATAAAAATTAAGTTAAAATGTATTTCCACAAACTTAACGGTAAACATATTCAATATTCTTCCTATATAATGATTTTCTTATATAAAAATGTTCTAACTTGAAACTTGAAAGCAAAATTCTAATATATTTGTTTTTCCAGTGCCTGAAATTTACATACACCACAGTTTTTACGAGTTTTTTTTATTTGATCAATAATACCATTTCATATATCTTTGCATTGTTTAAAATATTGGCTGAATTTGTGGTCAACAATTTATGGTTTATAACTTAAGTAATTTTGCACTAATGCTTCAAAATCATATAGGAAATAAAATATTTTTATGAACAATAAAACAACAAACTAATTCGTAATAGTAGTTTATTAATTTTTGAGTAGATTTATTTATATTACCATGCGGTATTTAAAATAAAATTGGAATTAATTACTACATTAAAATCCAGAAAACATTATTCTAGAAATTGTGATTAGATTATGTCGAAATATAAATATTTCCCCTATTTAATACATATCAGCGCTTTCCTGCTGAAAAATGGTGTCTGGCGAAACCTTTCCGCTTCCGCCTGGCTGACGGAGTGGATCACCTTGCCCTTTTGAGGCTACAACAAACGGTCAATGAAGCATTAATTATTTTGTATAGCCTATTTTTATTTTTACGAAAAAGCTAATATTGAATATATTTGGCGTTAATTTTGTAGAAATTCATTATTCAAAATTAAATGAAACTACGTGATGTAGTAGTATTTCTACTTTCTTTAAGTTCTTTACCACGACCTAGGTTTCGTTGTATTACAACAGCTTCAGGTGAGTCATCTTTACTAATAGCCCACCTGAAGATGTTGTAATACAACGAAACCTAGGTGGTGGTAAAGAACTTAAAGAAAGTAAAATAATACTAACTCACGTAGTTTCATTTAATTGTGAAAAAGCTAATGTAACGACTGTTAAGGAAATACTTAAGGTTAGTAAATTGCGAAAGAGCCTTTATGGATTTAAGACTACGTAAATTATGTTTAAGAATATATGTAATGATTTTGGATATATTATTTTTTGTAAATTGATTATTTGAAATTTATTCTTGAACTGGTAGCTCTCCCGAGAGTCATGAATAAGAAAGAATATGGATTTCAATATAGTTCTCGTAATCTTTGCATACTTGTTTGAATGACATTTAAATATATTACAATATGGCATTACATTATTCTAGTTGAATTTTTATTAAATATTTCACCATAGATAAAAATAAATTTCAATTTTTACTCGAAAAAGCATTATGAGTTACTTGAAAATATAATCGAGGTCTAATTAAATGTATAATTTTCACGCTTTTGTGTTTACTTTTTTTTAATGTAGAAATATTATTTCAGATAATCTAATACCTTAAGGTGCATCAGAATAAGCGGCAACTGAGAGGTCAATTCCTCGTTCAGGACGCCCAGGTAAAGATTGTGTCAGTGTATAGATAACGGTGATACCGTCCGTAGGCCCATCAACTTGTAAATAAAAAATATCATAACAGTGTTACAGCTCAATGCAATACGCCCAGTTTTTATGTAGGTATTTAAAAAGCTGTCAAGTATAAATTTTATACTAATTTCAATGATATGTTTTTTAACATCGCCTTTTTGTCATCCATAATTAATTTTTCTCCTCATTTCTGGATTTCTGGTTTCCTGAAAGCTGGTTCTATTATGAAATTCGTTTTCCAACCATTAAAAGGAAAATTCCTAAAGTCTCTATTTTTACTAGCTTTTATTGTTCATAGGCAATATTTTTCCCTTTTGTAAAACTATCACCTTTTTTTATACCACCCTCTGAAACCGAATTATACCAGAATTCTCCTAATTTTACACTGTCAACTGCTTAACCAACCGATCGGGCCAAACTGTAATCTCTTTATGATGAATGAAAGTGAATTTTTAAAAATGTATCGCTGTCTATTATAATTCTTCTGTACATTGGTATGAACATCTGCTTTATAAATATAAATATTGTTAACCCTTGGATTCCTTACGAATAGCTTAACTGTAACGTATTAATAAGTGTGTGCGATAAATAAATGAATAAATCGATATTTTTATTATTTGAATTATAGCTTTTTTAGATCAATACTTATTTAGAAGAAAAAAAATGGTTATTCCAAAATATAAAATAATTTGATGTAGCAAAATACGGTATATAATTTGTTCCGTGTTACTGTGTTTTCAATTCAGTGGTTTAGAAATTATTCGAAGGTTAAATAGACGAAAACTTAAATATACTGTCAAAGAGACGAAGTTACTTCATTAATTGGATAGGTACTCGTTTTATTGAAAGGTAAAAAACGATATTTATACCCAAATTATTTTCTAACGATAGAAATTACGCTGCGTTATTAACGCGTGAAGCCTCTATTTTGAAAGCTGAAAAAGTAAAAGTGACGACATAATTTTTACAGAAATAAATAGTGCTGCAGAAATTCTTATTCTTACGACCTTGACTCGTTAAGTAAAATACGTTACGAGACACAAAATTATCTTTAACCACAAAAATTCCAGATGAGTAGTGAATCTTGGTGATCCAAATTTATATTTTTCGTTAGGAAATTAATGAGTACTATTGCACGTATTAATTAATTTTCGTATGTAATTGTAATGAATTCTATCATAAATGAAGAATCAACCAAATGTATGTTGAAACATTAACAAAATGGTGTCCCGCATTTATTTACGCATCCTTAAATTGATGATCGATAACTGAATATAATTGAAATATGTATGAAATTAAATAAAAAATTCCTATCAAATATTAATATCTAGAATTCTTTTTATATCGAGTGACAAATTGCATGTCACCTTGAAGGTTAAAATTATATAAAAAAATATGTTAAGACCCCAACAACGATTAGAAATCAATATTAATGATATACGGGAATTAAGTATGGTCTCGCATTACATGTATTACAATGCTAGATATTAATAGAGATCATTACGTGGAACATTTGCTCGCAAAATTTTATTCCCCCAAGACAAAAATTGTAGATACTACGAGACTGTGACAGATGGATGGATGGACGCACATTATGAAATTTTAAGAGTTCTTTGCTTCGCTAGAAAACTATAACAATTTTAAGCTAAGAATTTTCATCATCATGACAAAATTGAATTCAGTGACAATAAAATAAATTTAATAACAATAAGAGAAAACCGCCATTTTTTTAACTACCGGAAATGAACTGAACATGCCGCCATAACGAAAAAAAAATCAACCACCGTTTGAATTTAAGACCGATGCATAAGTCTTCTAATCTAGCTAGTCCTTCAATAAGTAACTTTACTTAATATATATATATATATATATATATATATATATTATATACTATGACTAATATATATATTTTCCTTCAGTGTTTCTCCGTTCGAAGAATCAAACCCTCAAACTTGACTGATATTGAAGGCTTTATAAGACGAGACTGATGTTCATTTAACTTTGAGATACGTAAATAGATTTAAAGAAATCACCTAATAAAATAAACTGAAAGACTGACAGTAACACAAAATAATTTTTTTATGATACTCCAAATGTAGTAAGATAGATTGGTATCCTTCCTTTTGAGTTGCCCGACGAGAGCGATCACTAGTCTGCCACGGTTTCTGGACAAGGAAGGCGTTAAGAATGACACATTTTGCAGATTGGAACCTGCTGTATGGGGCACCCGTCCTTGAAGAAAAAGCGAATACGACTTAAGCACAATATTATTTAAATTCAACCATATCTTCTTCTAATTCATCTAATCGATAAAAAAGCTTTTTTTTTATCTAAAAGTATTCATGAATTAATTCTGGAAAAAAACAGTAAAACATGTTATGTATTTTTCCTAATACGAATGTAAAAAATAAAATGGTTCATTTTAAAAACAATACATTTATTTACAAACAAAAAAATATTAAATTATATTAAAAATAGATTAAGGATTGAATGAAATTAAAAGAGCAACAGGAAATTAAACAACAAATGGAAAATAAACAAGAAAATGGATAAATAAATGAAGAGAAATTAATGTAGAAATACATTTGCAACGTAGAAAAAATAAATGTAAAACTTCCAGTAGTAAATAAGTGATTTAAACATAGTAAGCGAAAGAGTATGTTATTGGAAGGAATTCAGTTCATCGCCTATGAAAAATTCATGTATCGGTTGTGAAATGAAATAATTTCTGGTTGCGAATATTTTATTACACAAAATTTATTTGGAAAAAGTGACCGGAAGTTTTTTTTATATTTCGTATGGTGTTTTTACGTATATTCGTTCATAGCAATAAAAAAAGTGAAATTATCTTTGGTGCCAAACTGCTGTTGTATTCAGTTCTTCAAATTTATAATATTTTCATATAGGCTTAAACTGGAACATGAAAACATGAAAGATATCCATACATTTCCAGCAAAGTTCATAATTCATATTGGTGGTATAAAGTGGTTATGGAATTATTAACGGCCATCTTCATAACTAGATATTTATAAGAACAGGATTTATGAGATGTCAACTTCATGTAAAATGCTTATACATGAAATAGGAACCATTACAAAATATTAGACACCAAACTTTATAAGCATCTCCGATTATATGCTAATATAAATATGGAAAAAATATGTTTAATTGGATTTTAGCAAGTACTCCCTCGTTTATATAAATGACAATTACATAATGTATTTAGAAAGAATTTTGACACCAGCCTATGACATTTTTCATATAACTTAGCGCATGAGTTTCGCAGTCGGTCATAACATTGCGGAATTGTTCATTTTGGAAGAGAACTACGTTGACTCTTTGATTTACACTTTACCAGTTTGTTGCTATAGTTTTTCAAGCAGGCATAAACAGCTGCAGTCTTTCTGTGAAGACAAACCTAAAAAATAAACGTCGTTGTATATATGGAACATTTTTAAATCTGGATAAACCAATAAATTTGTAAATATACTAGAAAATGATATAATATAAACATTGTCAATATTCACATATGGGATTAGGGCCAAAGATCTCTAACCATTTTAATGATATTGCGTACCGACCATGGATACGACGTGTGATATCGTCAGGCCCTATTGTCAAAAATCAATCACTGTAAGCAAGAACGCAGATATGGCCGAGTGAAACTGCGCGTAAACATCCAGTTTAGAGAATCCAACAGTTTTCCTGTGTGCAATACGAAATAATACAAGCCCGTCTCTGGTTCAGTGAAGTAGAACCATGACCGCTGAATAAGTAAACCATTGGTACTGTAACCGTAGAGAATGTTTTGTTCGATGCTTAACTTGTTATTATCATTGATAATAGCGATGGGTCATTGCACTAAATAAAATCAATGTTAGTAGAAAAAATTTAAGAAATATTTATTTTTCTCTTTGTAAACTATTTTTTTCCTGCATGTAATCACAGAGTAATTCAATTATACTGTTGGCTTAATTATAATTATAAAAATATATTAACAGAAAAATTACGTGTTTGTCCAGTGTCAATTCAAGTTCTCAAAAACTCAAAATGAAGTCCTTTTGAACTGTTGTATAGAGCTGATTAATCCTGCTTGGAAGAAGTATATTGGATCTAGCTATATTTGAACAAAGAAAATGTTTGTTCGAATATGTAGAAAACCTAATTAATTTTTCATTCTTGTCTTTGAGAATGTTATACAAAGAGATTTATTTTTCACCTGCTCGGTTATAAAAATTAAAATATTTCAAAAGTTTCAATGTCTCACTGAAACATGGTTCCTTCATTAGCATTCCAAATTTGTTTATCACATTTTTTTATTACGTGTACAAGGAAAGTAATTGTTCTCTCAATGTAAATTTAAAGTCCACGTCGAGCAAAACGAGCACTTCTTGAAAAAAAATACCGCAAATATTTGCTGAATAAAGGGACGTAAAATTCAATAATAGACAAATATTCTGTGATCAGACTTAAAAAAGCAGAAGTCTATTTTGTATCCGTCCCATATAAGTAAAATTTCATATTCATTCATCTTATACTTGTGACACTCTGAATACATTTTCAGTAAATTAATATAAACTAACTGACCTTGCGAATTATTCACAAGTCATTGAATAGTAATATAATGTACTCGTAAAAGTAAAGAACAGCACGTCTTATTGCAAAACATTAAAAAACCAGACGTTTTTTAAACTTAATTACTATTTGAATGACTATCGTATAGTTACTGTTTGAACGACTGTCGTGCATATTATGTAATTAAAGATATTGTCCATAGATGGCGCTGTTTAAAATAATTACTCTTTGTACGGTCGTTGTGTAGTTAAATAGATATATACAATAAAAATAGTAAAAACAGTAAAAGTATATACAGTAAAAACACAAAACAAAAGATATACAGTAAAAAATTTTAAACTTGATTAAAAAATAATTTTTAATTGTTCGTTTGTATCTCGGCATTAGAGGTGAAGGCAATCTGCAAAATGAAATGAAACCTCAGTCATTGGTTTTGATGAAGTATTAAGGGAGATATGGCGCTCCAATAAAAAAACACCTTTGTAAACATTATAATATCACAAATAATTAATCAATCTTTTGATATAATGTGCAAACATTTTTGAACATTATATTTCAATTATATATTTAAAATTATATACATATTTGGCCTCTTTATGACAAACATTTTCAATTTTAATTGTCTAATGACTTAACCCAGTCTTTTTTTAACATTGTAAAACGAATTTGTAATAGGTTCTGTTAGTTTCACATTAAATTTAAAAACTTGCTATCTATATTTTTGCTACATATTTCATCAATTATATATTTAAAATTATATACATATTTGGCCTCTTTATGACAAACATTTTCAATTTTAATTGTCTAATGACTTAACCCAGTCCTTTTTTAACATTGTAAAACGAATTTGTAATAGGTTCTGTTAGTTTCACATTAAATTTAAAAACGTGCTATCTATATTTTTGCTACATATTTCATTTATTATTTCGGATTATTTACTCATTTAACAACCTAATTTTTTTTAATTTTCATTATGGTAATTTCAATTTTAAGGGAGTACAGCACATGTTAACAACTGAGAACCATGGAAAAAAATTAACATCCTCACATTGTTTTTTTTTTTTAAATATTTCTTTATGAGTGAAAAACTACCGGTAAAGTGCGTATCGAATCACACAAAAAGTAGTGCTCCATGGTCATGTACATTAGTCAAAATAGTTAATACAATTCATCCGAAATAATTATATTTGAAAGTTCTGATCAAAAGCTATTATTTAGAATTGTTTTAAAGTGTTTAAAGCCGCAATCGAAAATTAGAAGGAAACATCGCATCTTATTCCAGAGTTTCATATTTCATAAACGGAGCTTAATAATGAAAACTAGTAAATGGAATCTCAGTTTAATTTAAAACCCTATCTAGTGATACCCCACTCGATAAGACATGGAAAAAATTGATCGAGCATTGTATGTGCGGAATGGTACATTAAAATATTATTTTTTAGACATTAATTTATCCACAATTAAATGAAACTACGTGATGTAGTATTATTTCTACTATCTTTAATTTCTTTACCACGACCTAGGTTTCGTTGTATTACAACATCTTCAGGTGGAATATAAGCAAAGATTCTTGCTTATATCCCAGATCTTTGCTTATATCCCACCTGAAGATGTTGTAATACAACGAAACCTAGGTCGTGGTAAAGAAATTAAAGATAGTAGAAATAATACTACATCACGTAGTTTCATTTAATTGTGAATAATGAATTTCTACAAAATTAACGCCAAATATACTCAACATTCATTTATATTAAACTTAGTATGAAACATCGGCTTGCAAATTTTCACACACACAAGTTTATAATTGTGGAAAATATTGAATATATATGACGTTATTTTGTAGAAATTAATTATTCACAATTAAATGAAACTATATGATGTAGTATTATTTCTACTTTCTTTAAGTTCTTTACTACGACCTAGGTTTGCTAATAACCCACCTGAAGATGTTGTAATACAACGAAACCTAGATCGTGGTAAAGAACTTAAAGAAAGTGGAAATAATACTACATCACGTAGTTTCATTTAATTGAGAATTGTGGAAAACATAAGGGTGTGACCGACAAGGATGTACAGTTAGACAGATGGACATAACGTAACTATAAGGATTTCGTTTTGTCATTTGGCTTTGGAACCCCAAAAACTTTACGCGGCATTGAATTAAAACAAATAACTTTTAATAAAGCCAAGTTATAGTCAAGAAACCGGAACCATATTTTGAAAAAGGAAACGTCAAGTGAACTGCAATCGCAGAGTTGAACAGGTTGAGCTTTTTGTTTGTTTATATTTCAGAACATAAGTTTATTATTAGATATGTTTGTATTCTATTACCTGCCTTCAAATAAATTGACGATACGTAAAAAAATTGTCAATTCATCTGAAAATAATAAATTATATATATTGAAGTTAGATTGCTTTCATGTTTGTTACTTAACCATATATAAATGGCTAATCGATTTTTGTGAAACTAAAAATTAACATATATGTTGCAACAATTTTTTTACCAAAAAGGGTAAAACTTAGTGTTTATTTACTCTGCTATCGGAATTTAGCATTACAACATAGTAATAAATATGTGTATTAAATATACTCATATTAATTTCTACATTATAAATATACTCATATTTATTGCTATATTAAATATACTCATCACGTGCTTGGAGGAAACATGACCTTATGTTTAATATTATAATTTATAAACAAGTTTAGATGGTATCAGATCACGGATAAATCCCACACCTTAAACAAAAATTCACATAGACGAAGCAGTAGATTAAAAGTAGTTAAAAATAATGTCTAAACATCGTAATTAAAATCATTAAAGTAATATGAAATTCAACGAAATAAGCGAATAAACAATAAATGTTATTTTTTCACATTTCTTAAAAGTTATGTGCTAAACGAATTCATATCTTCAATACTTATATTTCTTATTTATTTCATTCGTTACTGAATGATGGAACATACTCATTTTTTCCTAAAGTATTTTTAATAAGTCCTTTAATCTAATAAATTTCTGATCTGAATTTAATATAATTTTAAAGCATTTTGCGATCGTTGCAGTGTAAAATGAACTCTCAGTTTTAGGTGGTATTCCAAAACAAAACTTCCGTTATATGATAAATAGTGTAAAGACTTAAACTAATCCGTAATTACACTCACTAACAGATATTACAATCAAAACCTAGGCGTTTGCTAATTTAAATTCGCAAAAGTTTAACAAAAGTAATAATCAATATAGAAACATTTTCATGGAACGTTTTTGGAGCTATCATGCAATGAAACCTTTCATTTAGAAAAAAAGTAAATATCTAATTTTGATGAAACAAATACAAGGGGAGATATAAGACGGAAAAGAAGAAACATTTAACCCTCTTATCTTTTAATCACGACGTAGCGGCGGAAGGAGAAAGGGTGTTCATTTCGTACTAATTTAGCATTGTTCGGCCGTCGAAAATATCATACCGGGCTTCTAAATAGACCAGTGCTACGAGGAACTTCCCCTTACAATCGATTAAAGATAAGTGTAATTAGCGAGCAACTTCCCTTGCTTGACGTCCTTTTACGTACTATATGGATTGTGGTTATTTGTAAACACAGAACTATCATATTAATTACTATGAAAAAGATACAAATAAATGAAGAATATACAACAATTTTTTACGTTTCTCTCTTACGTTCTATGTAATATTTGAAGTATTTATCGTAACCCTTTAATAAATGGTCACTTGTTTACTTTTTTTTAACATTTATGAACAAAAGTTAAGAAAGAAATTAAGTAAATATGAAATTACTTTTGTCTATGGCTAGAAAATAACTATAACTTTAAAGGTTTGTAATGTAAGCGCCAGACTTAATGATAAGTATTGAATCGCCTATGACCATTATACGCTTAGGTTGTTCAACAATAGCTGAAGAGTCCTATGTCAGCAGTGGCAAGAACGACTAATTTTGAAGATGGTTTTGTATTTTAAAACGTTAATATTTACACTGGCTGGACAGCAACGTAAATTATAGTATTTTTATGCGGTTAGTCTAGTTTCAAATAAAAATAATTTATTACAATTTTATTTTAAAATTGGAAGTTGTTAGAAGAAAAAAAATTATTTCTCCTTATCTCTTGCCATTGGATCACGGTTAAAGTGAGCAGCTTCGAAAACTTTCAGTTGTGGTAGGATGTTTGAACCATTACGTTAATTCGAAAATATATTTGACGACATGTTTTGCACACATCTATTTGTTTCTTAGAGTATAGAAATATCTCGCGATATACTTTTGAACTTTTGCAAACATAACGTTCAAAAAAATTAATTTTTGGACATAGAAATTTAAATAAAACTTAAATATTTTTGGTGTCTGTTCCTAAATATAGTAATAAAAAAGGAACTATTATGGTTTTCACGTCTACATCTTATACTATCAGCAAATACTGTTGCCATAAATTGATTATTTAGCATAGAAGAAAATTTGGCAATATTTTAATTTTTATTAAAAATGGGATTCGAAAAGGGGGTTGATACTTAAAAGCCGGGCACAAGTGATTTATTACGTGAAAAGGTTATATTTACTCACCCTTATCTCCGAAGCTCACTAAATAAATAGTCTGAAATTATTTGGAATGGTAGAGAGTCTATAAAAATTACGGGGAAAATAAAAAAGTTCTAGATATCTGTAGCTTTTGAGAAAATATAGATCCTTTCTTTCCCTCCCTAATTCCATAATTATTAGATAATAATCGCGTAGATAGAGTGATGTAGTTTTTTTATTGCAATTCATAACAATTAAAACGATGGACGGAATACTTAATGTGCTAGTTCTCCTCGTCCTCGACGCGATGATTCGTTTGATTAAGATTCTATGACAATATGATCGGAAATAAGGTTTTAACTGAAAAAAACATCTAAATAATGTGGATTGAGATGTGTATTTGAGAAAATAAGTAAAATATATACTTCACTAAAATTTACTGACTCGATTTCAAAAATAAATTATTACATAGATCGAGACTTATGAAACATACTCGAATATTTTAATAATTTAGCTTGGCCAACATACATTATTTTACAGTTCACAGATGTTTCATTACTCACATATTTGAATATTCAAATATAAAATACCTTTCTAAAGACAAACCAGTCTCGATCACTTAAGAATATTCTCGGTATAAAGAATAATTATCCACTAAATAGTTTCCTAAGTGGAGTCGCTCGGATAACCGCCAAGGGTTGCCTCGCTTACAATACTTATTATGTCGAAGCCAGCGAAGACTTATGTACACTTCGTGTACACATATTAATAATATCGAAATATATTAGGAAAGTTACGGATATCCTTGTAACAGAAAACTCCATCGAGATATTCTGGCTAGAGCACGCTATACAAAGCAAGCTATTTGCAATTCGAATAATTTACAAGCCTGGAAAGTATAGAATTTATTTATGTTTTTTAAAAAACTATAACTAAATACGAATTTGGACAAATGGGCCAACAATGGCACAACATCAAACGAAATTATATATTACTTTTGAAATAATTCTCAAGGACATGTTTTAACTTTAAATTGAATTCTCATAGGCAATATACAGAAATTTAAATATTTTAAATGATTTCGTTTCATTTTTTGTTTACCTTCCACTGTCTATTTAGTTCAAATTAAATTATTTAATGCACTGAAAATAGCCATCCATACATAATATCTATTTAGTTAGAGGTTGATTCTCAGAAGATTTTTTTTAAAAGAAGGACTAAATATACATAAGGACTAATATAGCTACATTTAATTAATACAATAAATGTGTACTTCAATACATAATCATTTTTATTTACATACTATATAAATATAAACATTTTTACTAATTAATTTTATTGTTTCAATATTTACTGAACCAAAATACGCAAATTTTTTTATTTCTTCAGCATATTACATGTATTATAAATCATTTCCTATAAATTGATATCCATTTGTGACAATTTGTATAGAAAACCGAGATCAAATATTTCTTTATTATTACATAGTTGGTTGATGCTCTAACGGTCGCTTCATAATTTAAATAAAAAATTAACACCACGAATTGGGGTTTAAAAAATACAAACATGACGTTTTATGTAATAAAAATTCTAAATATATGCTATCTCTAGAGAAATTGTTAAGGCATCAAGTTGAAAAGTTAACTCGAATGTAATATATTTTAGAGAAAATAATTATTTAAAGAAAAGAAAATAGTAGTTAAAATACTTCTTAAGAAAGAAAAATTTGGGCAATTGATCAAGGATATAAGGTGCAAGTTGACAAATGCAAGTAGACGGTGCAAGTTGAAACTGAGCTGTAATTACTCAAGCATAATGAAACACAGAAAATAAGTGACTTAAAATACAATATTAGAATACGAGTGTGTGCAAATTCGTATTCCTAATTGACTCCAATGAAGACATTTGTCAGCATAAAATCTATAAATTTGAATATCACTTTAAAAAAATAAAGACATTATGTAATAAATAGCCGCAAATGTATTCATTACTTACTTCAACAAATAACCCAATAACACGAAACAAAGAGCGGTGAGCAAATCCGACAACAGATCATAAAGTTATTCAAATAAATTAGTTAACGTCATTACCTTGACTGCTATCAATACTATGTTTACGTCAACTTAAATACCATTTCAGTGGTTATAATAACTTTACCCAAGGCCTGTTTGCAAACTGCCAGTGTCTTCATTGCGAGTGGCATGCGGCCCCTGATAAGAATCGCGGCAACACGGAAGTGCGCAATCCATTGCCAAGGGCGGAACCGAGGGCGGCCAACTGAAGTTGGTGTAAGTACCATCTGTTAACGCAACCCTTCGGTGTAATCTACGATACCATTCAAAGTCTTACATTACCGGACTTAAATCATTAAATATGGACGCGTTAAAGGATTTGCCGCAAACTTTGGGCACAATATGGTCCAATGTGCCCAGTTTGCGGAAATGAAAAATTAAGGAATTGATGGCTGATAATATTGGGGCTCCTATTTATGACATTGTGTATAAAACTTGTATATTTTTTAATAATTTTATAAAAGTGTTTTTTAAAGATGCTTGTCTTATTAAGCCATAGATAACTATTACGGTGAGATTCCTTCTAGGTCAAAAACGCTTGGATTATTTTCAAAAATTGCATTGCCAATATAAATTTTTACTTCTTAAATCGAAGTTTTCTTCGAATGTTTCTTTTTCAGAAACCATTTACACTTCACAACATTATCACCACTTGGACCATCCACTACCCCTAAGGCATCATTGTCCTCGAAGAGCTTATTCCCACTTCTCCTTTTCAGGTCTTTGTAATGCTTCCTTTAGCGTCAGCTCTTCATTATTAATTATATTATATTCTATGCACATAAATCCATATCTATCAGGAGTATTTATGTTTCTTGGCGGTAAAGTTACTGGAATGATTTCATTTATGAAACTCTCATCATTTGTAGTTGACTCTTCATTTTCAAAACATTCAACAACTGTAGACGATTTTACATTTGTTACATATGTTTCGATATTTAAATTTCTATTATACATAGAACTGAAGGAATTATTTGATTCATAGTAATCCTCCATATTATCTCCCATTAACTTCGAATTTACTGAACCTGCTTCTGGATTTGCATCTGTGTTTTGCACGTCAACTAAACTTTCCTGAT
This sequence comes from Druceiella hillmani, assembly GCA_039881145.1. Taxonomy (NCBI): domain Eukaryota; kingdom Metazoa; phylum Arthropoda; class Insecta; order Lepidoptera; family Hepialidae; genus Druceiella; species Druceiella hillmani. The sequence goes on from JAYKKI010000008.1 coordinate 36,886,140, forward strand.
TTATTTTATTTTCCTTAATAATAATCATATCTCGGTTGGTTGTTACTGATTGATTAGGTGGGTTATATACTCTGTAACCTTTGACATAATCTAGATAACCGACCAGAATACATTTTTCAGATTTTTTTATCCAATTTGTGTCTCTTTTGCTTTAGTCCATAGTTCATATGGATAATGATTTTTCATTCCAATTTTCACAATGCGAAAATTTTTTGTCTAGCTTAGCTTCAAACAAAGACATCTGGCTTTTTATACGATTGTCCTATTCGTACATTCGTAAAGCCTATTTGCTTAGAGGTATATAGGTTTGACTTCAGATGAATGATTCCCATTTTTTTAAAATAACTATCAAAATTATGATTGCAATATTCTCTACCATTATAACTACGTAGAATCTTAATTTTGTTTAAAGTTAGATTCCCAACTTTTGTTTCATAATTTTTAAAGCTCTGAAGAGGTTCAATCTTATTCTTGAAAAAATGTACTCAAGTCACGCGGCTGTAATCATTCATAAACATGAGAAAATACCTTGATCCTCTAAGAGAAATATTTTTCATTGGCCCGTAGATGTCACTGTGTATTGAATTCAATAGCTCGGTACTTCTATTTCCATCATGGGAAAAAGGCAGTCGACTTTGCTTGCCCTCACAGGACACTATATAATTCATTCTACTAATATTAGCCTTCTTGTTCAACATTACTCCTTCAACAGCTTTCTCCATGTTATTCATATATTTACTCTTAATGTGACCTAACCTACGATTCCAAAGTTCAAGAGACTCCATTACGGTAGCTAATAAACAAATGGGCGTTTATAGTTTATATACTCCATTTATAAGAGGTGCAATAGCTAATAAAGTATTTTTTCTCATAGATTTCACACCCGTTCGTACTAGTAATTTTAATGAAATTATTTATTAGAACACTCTGAACTAGTGAATTTATTTATACATTCAACCATATCCTTAGAGGTTTTAATGATACTTTTGCACTGGTTGCGATAATGAACAGTTTCTCCACATTTATAACATTTGACATATTATTTAACTTTGACATTGACATATATTTTTTGCACTCGTGCCATCTTTTCTTAGTGCAAACTTATTTGATTTCTTATGTCGGTAACGGAAACATGCTAATGCGCTTGTCATATCACTATTTTGCGGTACCATGTCAATCAATTTTGACTTAATAGCGTCGGTCGTTTTGCGTACGCTAGAATTTTTGATGACCATTGTCATAGGCATATATTTACAAATAATCCAACCAGGGTGATTGATTCAATCCACTCATTATTAATGTCAAAGCATCTCCCAGTCAACTTTTGACCTCCTTCAACGATTTGAATTATATACAACGTCATCGATATGTAGTTTTCTCGGCGAATAGACATAAGATTTCTCAGTATACTAATTTTTCTAGTAAATTCTGAGTTATCGAATAGTGCTCCCAAATTTTCCTATAATTCCTTCGATGTACTGATATTTTTAATGTGAACATATATAGACGAATTGATAGTCAGTTTTGTTTTTGTTTTCAGCTTCTCTAGTTTTTCTCTGATTTTATACATTTGACAATACTCTCAAACACTAGAAAATTCTTTGCAGCGAAAGATCACTCATTGTAGTTTTCACGACCTCTTACGATAACTTAGGTACGCTAATTAAATAACTCGAGCCACTACTAGGAACGATCTAATCGAGTTATACAAAGTTCCGCACTGGTTTATTATTTCAGGGCAATTGTCCAATCGTGAAATACAAATATATTGCCCATCAAACTGATAAGACGGACAAAGAAATAGATAATTCCCGAATATCTTGTACAACGTAGGACTGGGTCCATGGCCTTAAATAAAACAACGGGTTTTCACTTTTAATCAACGGAAGCGACTGTCTTACCTTGTTCAAACTTTTCATATCCGATATTTTGTTCGGATACAGATTTAAAATATAAATAAATGAAAAAACTAAAAGTAGTTTCATGAATTCATTCCAAAAAAAACAAAAAATAATTATTTGTTTTCCTAATAAAAACAAAAATATAAGATTAAAATGAACCCAACCAAAAAAAAACAGCAAAAAGTAATTTTAAACAGAGAATAATATCAAACATCGAATAACTTTAAGACAGGCAAAATGTATAATAATAAGTAGAAAATCAGGAGGGAAATTTATAAAAAAGGAGGAAAATTAAAGTACTTTTGTTACATAGGAAAAATAAATGTAAAACCTGTAGTAGTTAATAAGTGCTTTAGACAAAATAATGGAATAGCAATTTTTCGAACAAATTCAGTTCAGCGCTAATTAAAACTTTAACGGTTTTAACGGTTGTTAAATGGGAGAATGTACATTAAAAACAATTTATGAAAAAAATCATTTTGGTTGCGATTACAAAAAAATTATTTGAAACTAATTTCCACATGAAATGCCTTTTTTTAGAGTAGGTGTTTGGTAACATTATTTCCACGTAATTGCCTTTGTCAATGAGACTTAATTCTGAATACGATTATCGATCATCTTAATTGCTAAAGATTGACTAGAATAGAATTTATGAAATATAGAGTTCCGATAAATTTTATGTAAGGATCGCTAATTAGATAATAATAAATCTACCCAAATAAGGGCACAACACGTCTAATTCGATTTTGACGAGCATTCCCTCAAAACAAGCTTCTTTCATACATAAATGACAATTACGTAATGTGTTTAGAAAGTAATTTGACGCTGGCCTAAACATTTTCATAACATTTGTCATATACTTAAATTGACGCATGATTCACTGAGTTTCGCAGCTGACTACTGCATATTTTCGAACGTTGCTTTTATTTCCATCGACATCTATAATATTGATGGGACATGACATTGTATAAAACCAATTTTATTTGTAAAAAATGTAAGTTAAGAAAGATTTATCTTCCTCATTGTAAACTATTTCTCTTCCTGCATATAATTACATCGTGATTCACGTATTTTATTGGTTTAATTTTAATTATAAAAATATATTAATGGAAAAAATTACCTGTCTGACCTGTGTCAAATTTAATTTTTCCAGGACTCAATATGAAGTCCTTTTAAACTATTAGGACTGGTAACTGGGCTGGTTACCATGTTTTGGAGGAGCATATTGGATCTCGCGAATGCCCAGTGTTACGTTGCTCCTGAAAGAATATGCTTGTATATTATCAAATTGTGATATTATCAATTTGATATGATATTATCAAATGTGATATTATCAAATTGATTAATTTTTCATCCTTGTTTTTGAGAATGTTATACAAACAGATTTATTTCTAATCTACAAACCAATTAAAATTAAAACATTTTAATCATTTTAACATTCGACTGAAAATCTGTTCCCCTATTGGTATCCTAAATTTTAATTTACAGATTTTTTGTTACATTTGCAAGCGAAGGAATTGTATGCTCAACATGAATTTAAAATTAATAATATAAGCATTATTTTAAATTTAAAATTAATAATATAAACATAGTAAGCAATCTTAATCAATTTTTACTTCCTGAAAGAACATATCACAAACAGTTGCTGAAAAAAGGGACCTAAAATTCAATAATAGACAAATATTCTGCAATCGAACTTCAAAAAATCAAAACTTATTTTTTATCTCTTACATGAATAAAATTTCATATTCATTCATCTCTGAATATCTTTTTAGTAAATTAACCTAAATTATATCATTGGCGATAAAAATCCTTTAAGCGTTGTGAATCACAAATTACTAATCAATCTTTCGGTATAAGATTTTGCTAAACATTTTTTTAACATTATCTTTTAATGACATGTACAATTATATGCGTGTTTAGCTTCTTTTTGATAAAGATTTTCAGTTTCCGCATATGTCTAACGTATTGATCCAGTACTTTTTAATCGTTTCACCGAATGTTATCTCCACTAAATGATTATATTATGATGAAAGATTTTTTCGTAAGTTTTAACAGGTCGATGTTAATGTTTATATTTTAACCATATAAGTATATTATTAGATATATTTTTTCTATCAGCTCTCTTCTTTTCAATAACCAGCTGACCAATGCTCAATTTTTTTATACTCGGTATATAATGATGTGAAAATTTGTAAACTCAATTAAAAATAATAAATCTTAAATAGTAAAATTTAAATGTGAATGTTTGCTCTCTTCCATGCTTGTCAATTAAACATAAATAAATAGCTAATGGATTTCCGTGGAACTAAAATTTAACATACATGCTTGTAATATATTTTTTTACGGAAAAGGGTAAAACTTGGTGTTTATTTACTCAACAATCAAAATTTAGTATCACAACATATCAAAAAATAAATACAATAAATATATGTAGTAAATCTACTCATTACGTGCTTCGAGGAAATACGACAATATATTTAAAATTATAATTAATAAAAAGTGCGATGGTATAAGGTTATGAATGAATTTCGACGTCTTAATCGAAAATTCACGTGGACGAAGCAGTAGATTGAAGATATTAATGAATAATGAATAAAAATCATAATTAAAATCACTAAAGTAACATTAAATATATTAAAATAATAATACGAACGATTGGCATTATTTTTTGCATTTCGTAAAAGTTGTATTTTAAACAAATATTTATGTTCCATTCTTTATTTTTTCTTTGACTACTTCATTTGATTCGTTACTGAATTAGGAAACATATCACAATACCTTCAATCTAATAAATTTATATTTTGTATTAAATCAAATTTTTGTCCATTTTGCAATCGCCTTTAATTTTACTCTCAGTTTCAGGAGGCATTTCCCATAATATTGCATCCATTATATGATAAATAGTGTAAAGACACGATTACGTCGTAATTATTTTCAATAAAACATATCTCAATCAAAATACAGTCGTTCACTTATTTAGATTCGCAAGAGCTTAAAGTAATAATCAAAGTAAAAACAAATTTCGTGAAACATTTAAAATTAGCACGCAATGAATCATTTTATTTAGAAGAAAAGTAAATACTTCATTTTGATAGAATGAATACAATGGGAGATGTAAGGCAGAAAAGAAGAATGATTTAACCCTCTTATCTTTTAATCACGACGTAGCGGCGGAAGTAGAATCGGTCTTTATTTCGTACTAATTTAGCATTAATCTATCGTCCACAATATCATACTGGGCTTCTGAATAGAGCCGGCTCTTCGAGGTACTTTCTCTTAATATCGATTAAAGATAAATGTAATTAACGAAGAACTTCCCTTTCTGGACATATTTTGATGAATTTTTAGGCTTGTGCTTATTTGTAAATCTGCTGCTATATTTACTATGCAAAAGGATAAAAGTGAATTAAAAATGAAAAAGTGAATGCCTATTCGTTTACGTATATCTCTTATATTTTACGTAATATTTGAAGTATTTATTGTAACACTTTAATAAATGTTCAATTGTTTATTTTGTTAACATTTATGAAAAAAGTTAAGAAAGGGAATAAGTACAGATGAAATAATTTTGTCCATAGCTATATAATTTTGTACATAGAATTCATTTCTCCCCATAAAAAAATTAATTATAACTTTAAAGAATTGTAATATCCTAACGATAAGTACTGAATCACCTATGACCACTAAATATTTAGGTCGTTAATGTTTACTAGTTGACTTTCGAACAATAGATGTGTCAGCACTAACAAGAACGTCAAACTTTGAAGACCGCTTTGAATTTTGGAAACTTAAAACTTTACACTGAGCAAAGTAAATTATAATATTTATAATAGTCTAGATTCTATTAAAAGAATTGTATTACAATTTTAGTATAAAGTTAGAAGAAAAAAACAATCTTTGTTGCTCAGAATCTTTCGCCTTTGTGTCAGGGTTAAAGTGAGCAACTTCGAAAACTCACATTCGTGGTAGAAGCGTTTGAACCACTAGGCTAATTCCAAAACATATCTATCTACACATGTACATATCTATTTATTTTTAATTTTATGAAAATATCTCGCGGTATTTTTTGAACTTTAATAAATATAACAGGTTAAAAGAAATTATTTTATAGACATACACATTAAAAAAAAAGTATCTTTTTTAAGTTTTAGTTCCTAAAGATAACAATGAAAATAAAACCATTATGATGAGGTTTGATGTTTAAATATTATTGTGTTATGCTCTCTTTCTCACCAAATACTGTTGGCATAAATTAAGAACTTAGCCCAGAAAGAAATTCGAAGATTTTCTTCTTTTTATTAAAAGTGGGATTCGATATGGGGGTTGATGTTTAAAAGTGGGATCAAAAGGCCAAGTGGTATACCACATGAAAAGATAGTATTTACACTCCCATATCTCTGAGATATTCCAATCAGGAATTCGGAGATAATTTAGAATGATCTGATCTTCAGAAAGTCTGTAAACATTAGAGCGAAAATACAACAAAGTTCCAGGTATATTCAGCTTTTCAGAAAAAAATATCACCTTCTTTGCCCTATAATTCCTAAATTTTTTAATAATAATTATGTGCACAGAGTGTAATTTATACAGAATATAGTTTTCTAATTGCAATTCATAATAATGGTGGTAACCACGGACTGAAAACTTGGTGTGTTAGTTTTTCTCGCTCTTAACCGGTTTAATTTAATTAAGACTTTATGAAAATACGTTTCAAATATAGTTTGATAAAATAAGTGAAATATATATTTGGCCAAATTTACTGAGACGATTTCAAAAATTATTTTATATGTATGATTATTTTAATAATTGAACTAATACATTATGTTTCCTATGCACATATGTCTCATTAATCGCATATACATAAAAGCTTTGAATAGAAAAATATACAAAACTTTCCTAAACACAAGTCTATCACTCAAGAATATTCCCGGTATATAGAATATTTATCCACTAAAGAGTTTCCTTAGTAGAGTCGCTCGGACAAACGCCAAGGGTTGCCTCGCTTACTATAATTAATATGTCGGAGCCAACGAAAACTTCTCTATACTTCGTGAATTTAATAATAACGAAAAATATTGGGAAAATTATGGATACTCTCATAACAAAAAACTTTATCAAGATGCTCTGACTAGAAAACGTTAAACAAACCAAGCTATTTGCAGTCCGAAAAATTTACAAGCCTTGAAGGTATAAAATTTATTTATGTTTTTTAAATGGCTTCAACTAAATACGAGTTTGGACATACGACGCAACATCAAACGAGATGATATATTACTTTTGAAGTAATGCTCAGAGATATATATTATTTTATATCGTATTCTCATGGGCAATATACCGAAATCAAACTATTTAAAACGTTTAAATTTTTCTTTACTTCCCACTATATATTTAACTTAATAAAATACTTAGTATACGGAAAAGAATGTACTATACATAATATAGATTTAGTTAGGGGTTGATTTTCAAAAGCATTTTTTTTTACTGAACACTAAAAGTACCACAGTTTAGCAGCATTTATCTTTAATACATGGTGATTTCTATTAATTAATTTTATTGTCACAATCCGTACTCAACCCAAATATACAAAATTTTTTGATTTGGTCAGCACATTTAACCCAAATTTAGAAATCATTTCCCATAAACTTGTAACATTTTGTAACAATTAATACAGAAAATCGATATCAAATATTGCTTCATGTTTTCATAGTTTAATAATACTGTGGTTACCTCTAAAGAAACAGGGTCGAAAAAGTTAAGCCATAAAGTAAAGATGTTAACTAGTTAAGTAATATATTTAAGATATAATAATGGTTTAAGGGAAAAAAAATAGTTAACACTAATTCTAAATTCCGCTATTTCATTATTTTATTGAAATTCATCCTAAGAAGGAAAACCTGGGCAACTGACCAAGGACCTACCGTGCAAGTTGACAAACATATACTCATATGCAACAAAGACGTCTGACTGTATTTTTTTCAAAAGCTCTCTCTAACCCGTTCTAGTTCACAAGTATCAATAGAAAAATAAGTCTCAGAAACAGCTTCACATAGTTTATAGACTTATTTATTCGTGGTCAAATTTATTATAAACTTTCCGCGCCCGAATATATTGTCTCTACCACTTTACATATAGTAAAAAAAGTATCACAGAATTCGTGGTTCATATAGAGTTTTCTTGCTTAAGTAAGACCGACAGTGATATACATAAGAGCTCCAAACGTACACAAATATTTAATAGTAATAACAAGCCGAATGGGCGAAAAGTTGTCACTAGTAGTTTCAGAAGCATTATTCCCAGCAATTATCTCGTCTCAATTGTAAAGTTGGATTTGCGTCTCAAATTGAGTTGTAATTACTCGAACACAACCAAACACAGAGAATAACTGACTTAGAATAGACTTACGACATAAGTATGTACAAGAGTACTTTCAGATATGCGAATATACAATAAAGCATATAGCATTGATTTCGAAGTTTCGAAACAAGTTATGTGAGTGCTGAGTGTCTTTAAGCTTATTAATTTGGCATCATATTAGGACGAAGTTTGTTTTTAAAGTAATAAAAAAAAATTTTTTGTAAAAGTTTTTAGCAAACGTAGCGTTTTGACTGTTCTTTCAAACAATATATTATTATTTCATAAGCTGGAGCCACAATTTTCGTCGCAAGATCTCTAATGTTCTTGTTTAATTTTTGAATTATAATACATGTTAATTTTTAAATAAAACTGGTTCCCGAGTTTATTTTAAGAAGACTGAGGTTTACCGTAAAGTACTTTTAATGACGAAATAATCATCAGATTATAAATATGCTTTGCATATTATGTAATACATAACACAGTTTATTAAATTACGTCCACTTGGTAATTCATTTAAATGTTCCAGGCGAATTCGTTCCAAAAACACGATTCAATTTTCTGTCATAAGAAATCAAAGATTTTCAAATTTCTGCATTTGTATACTTAAATGGAACCGAAAAATATTAATATCAAATTTATTATATTTTTTTTCATTTTAAAATAAATTATATAGTGGAAAGAGAACAAAAAACAACAAAATAAAAATCAGCCTAATTGACAGACAACTGAGACAAGGAAAGGTTTTGTACATATTGATAAACAATTATTACAAAGACCTCGTTAAACTATATTCATAAATCACACAAAAGATGAGTGCAGTCTTAATAAATTTATAGTCACATGAAGTTCTTACATGAAAGTATATTGAATGAAAGAAGAAAATTTCATCGTATATATTTATGTTACCTTCGGTGAAAAATAGCATATTTTAAAGTATTTATGGAAATTATATGTAGCCTGTAAGTAAACACCGTTCTACGGGTTGAAAAGAAAATTACAGATCGCTGGTCATTTTATTTGATGTTTCGTTAAACCTGTTATTAACATGATCGCGTGCTTTAACAGGGTCTGTTGAAATTTATATCGACTCAGACAACTACAGACGGCAGCTAATTAAAACATCAGTTTATCGGTCTTTTAACCAACTCCTTTATTTTTTAATGTTATTGACGTATGATTTTCACCGAATAAACTACTCTACCTCACTGGATGAAATATAGTATTTAAATTTTATATTGGTTTTGGTTCAAAAATAGACAAATAATGTGAAAAAATTACTTATTCAATTATTCATACTTTTCATGTTGATACTGTTTATTCGGTTAACAAATTTATATATTCGGTTCAAAAATTGTAACTTTATATTGGAATTTAAATCATTTTAATTATTATTTACAGATTTTCTGTCTTTTTAACGTATTATATGACAAAAAAAACTTGAAATATTTAACACTAATAGGTAAAGAGAAGAATTCAAAAGTATATTTATTCATAATTAAATTAATTAATGTTATTACGAAATTGTTTGCTTAAAATTTTAATTTTGGTGTTTGGAAACATGGATTAATTTTTAAATTAATATTAATAAAATTTCCACCTAGTGAGAAAAAGAAAAAGCTACGTGGAAAAAGCCACAATGAAATATTACTATATACTTTAATTACTTATTATAATTATGAAGACAGAGTTCCATTTATTTCTAATTAGTTAATCGTGGATCTTCTTACAGATTTTTTACATATCACGTATATTATAATTTATTGACCTATTTTTGTTTCGCCTTTATTTACTAGACATAAAAATTATAACATTCAATAAAAAGTTTTTGATTTACGTAAAATAAAAAAATACGCAGAAAAATTTCAGTTTCATTAATAGTCGATAACTTGAATAAGTCAATCAGTAAAAGTTAAAAATTATTATATAATTCCTAATTTATTTCCTAATAACCCCTGAACATATTTATGTTTGCACCCTCGGTCGGTAATATACTATTACTTCTTACGTATTTTGCCATTATTCTTAATTTATTTCAATGAAAACGATGTTTGTCAGCATAAAATATACGACCTTGAATACCACTTTAGAAAAAATAAAGATATTATGTAATAAGTTGTTGCAAATGCTTCGCTTTTCGAATTGAACAAATAATTCAATAACACGAAACTAAAATTTCTATTAAGGTAAAATCTTAAATATGATGTAATTCAAAATATTCCACCATAAATATTTACATACAATAAAATGATATGCAAGAAATTTTTTTATCGGTATAAAAAATGTTTTCTGTTTTAGTTCTGTATAATAGCAGTAAAATTAAATACTACTTCTAACATTTGAATAAATGAAACGAAAACAGTGGCAATACAATTTCTGAAAAAAAAAACCAAATTTAGCACGTTTTAAAACCTTTGAGAAACTTTATCGTATAAATTATCGTTAAACTTTAATTGGATTAAATAAGAAAATCATCTTCATTTCTTTTAAAAAGACGTCAATAATTACTTAATGCCGATTAAAAAAACGTTACTTCGTTACAAAAACTCACTTCATAAATAAAGTTTGAGTATATTAAATGAAATTCTAGTCTTCGAATAAATGAAATTGTTATGGTAATTAATCTATGAGGCATAATCAAAGCTAACAATAAAAAAACCTACATTGTTCATTATGCACTCTTGCTTGGTTGCTTTAATATTATAAGAACACTAAGCGCACTCACAGTAACGTACATTTTTTTCATCAAAGTTCTTCGCAGAATTTGTCAACATCATTTACACATAATTTTTTAAGACAAATGAATTTTATATGTCGATGATTCCTATTTTTCGATTGTTTGTATAGTAAAGTCCAATATACTGTTGAATGATAATACTTTTAACAAAAGTAATATATAAATTAAATTATGCATATACTTTAATTTTATTATTTTACCCCTGATGTTGATTCAGGATAATGCGCGTAACGATCACCATTATGTAATAATGCAAATAAAAAGTAGGTATACACCTTTATTTCATTATAACACTGAAAATCACTATAAAGTTCACGGTACCAAAGAGATCAAAAGGCCCTTCTCCTTTGATTAATTATGTTAATATCAAAATAATCGTCAGTCACTTTTCGGTTTTTTTTCGCAGTGGATGCTTAATATTAAAAAAGCATTAAATATAAAGAAAACAATATTACAAATACTTTTTTGGAATAAGCGAGACATAGATTTTTGCAGTTTAATTATCAGAACATAAACAAAATTATCGAAGGAACTTATTTTTAAATTGATATTATTGAAAATAACTTGGAAAAATACTACTCGGCAAATTCATCGAAAATAAAAAAAAATTATTTCTGTCAAATAATTATGTGAAAAATAAATTTCTACTTATATCAGAGTATTTCTGTGTAGATGTTGGAAAAATATTTTTATCCGCATTAGTTACATACTTTTAAAAATCAGATTTTCGAACATGTCTTGTTTATTCGCTATATAAATTAATCTCTGTCAAGTTTTTCCAAGCTACCATAAAAAGTATATAACAATTGTTGTTGTTATTATAAGTTATACTACTGGTTTTCAATTGAAAAGTTAAAAGGAAAATAAATTAATGAAAGCGTTGCTGTTTACAAAAGGAAATTTCAAATAGTTTTCACTGTTGAAGAAAATACGCCTTCACAAAATTTATATCGATCCAATTACGCTTATTGAATTATGTTTAAAACTACATTCAATTCTACTAATATGTTTCATAATTCACGATTAAAAGTTATTTTATAGGAATATTAGTAAACATGGGAAATATTCTTACTTTTCTCATCATATTCCTAACAACCCAATAGTTGTCTCGTCCCGACCTGCCTTCAAACATCTCGTCAACTGCGCCGTTACCGCAACAACTTAAGCACATTTGCAGGAGAACCGAAATTAGTACAAGTTGTTTCGAATTCCTAAGTTTAATCAAGTGTGCAAGGCTCTGCGTCTTCTTGGCGTCGACGCTATACCCAAAATTTCATCACGCTTCGAATAAGATATTGGCGAACTTGCTTATTTATAAAAGCGGTGGCAATGTAAAGTTTGCATGCGGTGAAACAGCCTGCGGGTATTTTGCACTTGAAAATAGGGGAAACTAGCATGGCTGCGTGGATAGAATATATCTTATATAGCATTTGTGAACAATCGATGGTTTAATGTGTGAAGCGAAATAAACCTATTTATTTACGGTATGGAATTTATAGTGAAGGCTTGTATTATGAAAGAGTCTTAATACATCTCAAGTTTCGTACTGTGACATTTTTTTTTTCAACTTCTTCGAAAACAAAAAGTAACTCTGTAAAAAGAATAACATACGAGGTGTATGACGATGAAAATATGCTATTATTATAATACTTTGAATTATAGTTTATTACTGTAAAAACTTGTTGAAATTTATCTTTTGAATTTAGAGGATATCAAAAGTGTACGTTCAGATTAATTGCAACGAGTGGATCGTTGCAAATGGGCAGTTCGTTTAACCAGTTTAATTCAGTTTATTTTTCAAACATTCATAATTCAATGAAATTAAAACAAGTTATTTTTTCGCAACTCAATAATTAACATGAAAGTTTAAATGCAATAACTTGATCTTTCAATAAATTAACTTACTTAAGTGTTCCCTCCATAACAAAGTCAATCATTATTATCTTATGAACATCCGATTATAATACGAGAATGCACATTTCTTTACTATATCAGGTGGCTTTCAATGCAATTTCAAGTAGACTTTTAGTAATTAAAATTTAATAAATTAATTAATAAGATGAAAATCTTTTTATGGTTATACAAATTTTAGTCCTTGTTACAAGTAATTTAGTTATTAAATGGACCATGTATACAAATTAATAGATATTTTAAATAAAAAAAAACATTAGGTGCGCACCTAATGTTTATTGCAAAATAATATTTCTCAGTTATTTTTTGTTTATTTTATCAATGTGACAATTTATGGGTTATAATTATTATTTACTGCGATTTGTTTTATAGTTTTTATTTCTTTACGGAAATTAGGGGTTTCCAGAGGAATGGTTGATGCTCTGTGAATCATCGAATGGAAGACTGCTAACTTATGGGGCCAAGGGTGCTGTGAATGACCATTAATTATGGAGTCTGCAAATGTCTTTTCTAAATATACTAAATTTATGTTTATTATTTTTGCGTTCTATTGTCATATCTAAGAAGTTTAGTTTATTATCGGATTCTACTTCTAAAGTGAATTTAATATTGTTGTGTGATCGTGGTAAAGAACTTAAAGAAAGTAGAAATAATACTACATCACGTAGTTTCATTTAATTGTGAATAATGAATTTCTACAAAATTAACGCCAAATATATTCAATCCATGACATTTGTAAAATACCTAATTTTACGCATGATTCACTGAGGTGATCAGCTGACCACTGCATGTTTTTATACTCTGCTTTTATTTCCATCATCATCGATAATATTGAAGTGACATGGTATTGTATAAAACCAATGTTAGTAGTAAAAAATATGAGTGTTAGAAATATTGATTTATCTCGTCGTGAACTATTTCTGTTGCCGCATGTAATTATATTGTAATTAAATTATTTTTTGGCTTAATTATAATTATAAAAATATATAAATGGAAAAAATTACCTATCTGACCAGTGTCAAATTGAATTTTTCCAAGACCCAACGTGAAGTCTTTTGAACTATTAGGACTGGTAACAGGGTTGGTTACCCTGTTTGGGAGGAGCATGCTGGATCTCGCGAATGTCCTGTTCTACGTTACTCCTGAAAGAAAATGTTTGTACATGATTCATGTTATCAAACTGACTATTTTTTTAACCTTTTCTTTGAGAATTTGATACGAACAGGTTTATTTCTTATCTACGAGGCAATTAAAATTAAAACATTTTAATAATTTTAATGTTGACTAAAAATCGATTACTCTATTAACGTCTTAAATTTTCATTGTTAAATTTTTTTTATTACCTTTACAAGGGATGTATTTGTATGCTCATTATGTATAATATTTAAAAGTCAGAGTATAGTATCTAAAATTCATACTGAGCAATCGATTACTTCCTGAAAGAACATATCACAAACTTGTTGCTAAAAAAAGGACGTAAAATTCAGTAATAAACAAATATTCTGCGATCACACTTCAAAAAAGCAGAAGTTATTTTTATTTACATTTATATATACCTAATATCATAGTCATTTATCTCTGAATATATTTTCAGTAAATTAACGTAAAATATGGCCGTGAAAACCCCCTTGAGCAGTATAAAATCATAAATAACTAATCAATGTACTGATATAATATATTAATATTTTTGAACATTAAGATAATGACAAATACAAAATTATATACAAATATAGCCTCTTTATGATAAAGACTTTCAGATTCCATGTATGCCTAATATATTTATATACTACATTTTAATTATAATAAAATAGTAACTAGTATTGCAAATAGGTTACAGTCAAATTTTACAATCCTCGTCGTCACGGTCACTCGGTTGATTAATAAATAAAATACGAAGGAAAACACAAAAACGAGTGTATCTATATTTAATTTCAAATTAACATTAAGGGATTCGTTTCACCGAATATTATCTATAAAAAATGATTATATTTTGATAAAAGATTTTTTTGGTAGGTTTTATCAGGTCGATGTGGAAATTAATGTTTATATTTTAACCACATAAGTGTATTATTAGATATATTTTTTTCTGTCATGTGTGCTCTCTTCAATTACATGCTGATCGATGCTTAATTTTTTTTATATTTGGTATATAATGATGTCAAAAAATTACAAACTTATATAAAAATAATAAATCATAAATATTAAAATTTTAAATATGGAAGTTTGCACGCTTCTGCGTTTGTTACCTAAACATACATAAATGGCTAATGGATTTCTGTAGAACGAAAAATTAACATATATGCTTGTAATCTATTTTTTACGGAAAAGGGTCACACTTGATGTTTATTGACTCAATAATTAAAATATTGTATCAATAAATGTACGTACTAAATTTTCTCGTCACTTGCTTCGTTTCCTCGAAGACATTTCTACATTTCGTAAAAGTTATATTCTAAACAAATACATGTGTTCCATGCTTTATTTTTTCATTAATTCATTTGATTCGATGCTGAATGAGGAAACATAAACATTTTTTCCTGAAATATTCACAATATGTTCTTCATCTAATAAATTTATATTTTGTATTAAATAAAATTTTAAACCATTCTGCGATCGCTTATAATTTTAGTCTCAGTGTCACGAGGCATTTCCCATAATAATACATCCATTATATGATAAATAGCGCAAAGACTTGCATTACTCCGTGATTGCTTTCATTAAAGCATATCTCAATCAAAACAAAGTCGTTCCCTTATTTAGATTCTCAGAAGCTTAAAGTAGTAATCAAGGTAGTAAACATTTTCGTGTGACATTTTTTTAAATTAGCACGCAATGAATCATTTTATTTAGAAGAAAAATAAATATTCCATTTTGATAGAATGAATACAATGGGAGATGTAAGGCAGAAAAGAAGAATGATTTGACCCTCTTATCTTTTAATCACGACGTAGTGGCGGAAGTAGAATGGGTCTTCATTTCGTACTAATTTAGCACGAAATGAAGACCCATTCTACTTCCTTGAATAGAGCCAGCCCTTCGAGGAACTTTCCCTTAAAATCGATTAAAGGTAAGTGTAATTAACGAACAACTTTCCTTTCTGGACATACTTTAATGAATTTTTAGGCCTGTGTTTATTTGTAAAAAGAAAGCTATCATATTATTACTATGAAAAAATCTCTATTTTACATAATATATGGAGTATCTATTGTAAAGCTTTAACAAATATTCAGTTGTTTACTTTTTGAACATTTATAAAGGAAGGAAATAAATACGGATGAAATGATTTTGTCCACAGTGAAATCATTTCTACTTATAACAAAATTAATTATAACTTTAAAGAATTGTAAAGTAAGCACCAGCTCTAACGATAAGTACTGAGTCACCTATGACCAGTGAATATATAGGTCGTTAATAGCTAATTTTGAAGACCGTTTTGAATTTTGCCCGTTTTGAGACCTAAAACTTTACACTGAATGGACAGCGATGTAAATTATAGTATTTTTATACGCCTAGTCCAGATTCTTTTAAAATAATTTTATTACAATTTCAGTATAACGTTAGAAGTTGTTATAAGAAAAAAACAACTTTTTTGCCCCGAATCTCTTGCCTTTGGGTCAGGGTTAAAGTGAGCAGCTTCGAAAACTCACATTCGTCGTAGAAGTGCTTGAACCACTAGACTAATTTTAAAAATATCTATCTACACATATACATACCTATTTATCTTTTATATTATGAAAATATCTCACCATATTTTTTGAACTTTCACACACATAACATGTTAAAAGAAATTATTTGTTTAGACATGGACATTCAAATAAAACTTAATCTTTTTAAGTTTCAGTTCCTAATAACAATGAAAATGAAACCATTATGATGAGGTTTGATGTCTTAGATATTATTATATTATGGCTCTCTTTCTCAGCAAATGTTGTTGCTATAAATTTAGAATTTATTGGAGAAGGAATTTGAAAAGTATTTTCGTTTTATGTTAAAAGTGGGATTCGAAATGGGGGTTGATATTTAAAAGTAGGATCAAAAGGCAAAGTGGTATAACAAATGAAAAGATTATATTTACAATTCTTTATCTCTGAAGTTTAGCAATTAAAAAGTCTAAGATAATTTGGAATGTTAGAATATCTGTAAATATTAGAGCGAAAATACAACAAAGTTCCAGGTATCTGTAGCTTTTGAGAAAAAATATCACCTTCTTTTCTCTATAATACCTTAATTTTAGATAATAATTATGCACACAGGGTGTAGTTTATATAGAATATAGTCGTGACTATAGCCGTGGACTGAAAACTTGGTATGTTAGTTTTTTCTCGGCTTTAACGGGTTTAATTTAATTAAAAATTTATGAAAGTAAGTTTCAAATATATTTTGGGAAATTTAGAACAGAAATAAGGCTTTAATTAAAAATGGCATCAAAAAGGCGCATTTTATTTGATAAAATAAGTGAAATATCTATTTCGCCAAATTTACTGAGACGGTTTTAATAATTAATTATTACCTTTTATGAAACATACACGAATATTTTAATAATTAAACTAACACATAATGTTTACTTTTCACATATGTCTCATTAATCACATATCCCTAAAAGATTTGAATATTAAAATATACAATACCTTTCTAAATACAAGTCTCGATCACTTAAGGATATACTAGATAATTATCCACTAAATTGATAACTATCCACTAAATACATAATTATACACTAAATAGTTTCCTAAGTAGAGTCGCTCGGACAAGCGCCAAGGGTTGCCTCGCTTACTATAATTAATGTGTCGGAGCCAACGAAGACTTGTCTATACTTCGTGAGTTTAATAACAAGGAAATCTATTGGGAAAGTTACGGATGCTCTCGTAACAGAAAACTTCACCAAGTTGTTCTGGCTAGAACACTTTAAACAAAGCAAGCTATTTGCGGTCCAAAAATTATAAACCTTGAAAGTATAAAATTCGTTTATTTTTTTAAAAGGCTACAACTAAATACGGACAAATATATTTGGACATATGGGTAAATAACTTCAAACGAGATGATATACAATTTTTAAGTAATTCTCAGGGATATATTTTAATTTTATAGTGTATTCTCATGGGCGATATACTGAAATCAAAATATTTTAAATGATTTTTCTTTA
Source organism: Druceiella hillmani (assembly GCA_039881145.1). Taxonomy (NCBI): domain Eukaryota; kingdom Metazoa; phylum Arthropoda; class Insecta; order Lepidoptera; family Hepialidae; genus Druceiella; species Druceiella hillmani. The sequence continues at coordinate 36,904,186 of JAYKKI010000008.1, forward strand.
CTTTCCACTATATATTTATCTTAATATAATTACTTATTTTACTAAGATAAATAGATAGTGGAAAGTAGTCTGAATTTTACTGAAAATAGTAATCTATATACAATATAGGTTTAGTTAGGGGATGATTTTCAAAAGCCTTTTTTTAACAGAAAGACTAAAATACTACAGTCTAACTGCATTTAATTTATACAATAAATTTATACTTTAATACTTAGTAATTTTTATTTACATACTTCAGAAATATAAAAATGTTTATTGATTTTATTGTTACAGTGCGTATTGAACCCAAATATGCAAAACTTATTAATTTTGATCAGCAATTTTATTTAATATAAATTTATTATCAGAAATCATTTTATATATATATATATATATATATATATATATATATATATATATATATATATATATATATATATATAACATTTTGTAACAATTAATAGAGAAAATTTGTATCAAATATTGCTTTATTTTTATATGGTTTATTAATGATATTTCATGTGTGGCATTTTAAATTGCAAGCACGACGTTTTTTGTATTATAACTTCTAAATATCTGCTACCGCTGGAGCAACAGAGTTGACAAAGTTAAACCATAAAGTAAAAAAGTTATCTCGTTAAGTAATTTATTTCAGATATAATAATGGTTTAAGGGAAAAAAATAGTTAACAGTAACTCTAAAGCCCGCCATTTCATTATTTTATTGAAATACATCTTGTGAAAGGAAAATCTGGTCAACTGGTTAATGATTTTATGTGCGAGTTGACGAACATAAACATAAATGCAACAAAGACAGTACGTCTTAATGAACTTTTAGTGAAAAGCTCTGTCTAATCCGACCTAGTAACATATATAAAGTATATATATATATATATATATATATGTGTATATATATATATATATATATATATATATATATATATATAAGAGCTCCTTATCTACACAAATATTTAATCGTAGTGACAAGCCGAATGGGCAAGAAGTTATTTTTATAGTTTTTAGTTTTTTTATAGTTTCAGAACAAGTATATCCAATGTCTAAAGTAATAAAGTTATTATTTTTGTTAAAATTTTTAACAAACGTAGTGTTTTCATTATTCTTTCAAACAATATGCTATTATTTCATGAAATGAAGCTACAATTTTCACCGCAAGATCTCTAATGTTTTTGTTCAATTTTTTAATTGTAATATATGTGAGTTTTTAAATAAGACTGGTTCCGGAGTTTATTTTAAGAAAACTGAAGTTTATCTTAAAGTATTTTTAACGAAAAAATTATCATTAGAATATAAATAAACTTTGCATATTATGTAATACACAAGACACGTTATTAAGTTATGTCTACTTGATAATTCCAGCCGAATTTGTTCCAAAAATATGACTCAATTTGCTGTCGCAATAACCCAAAGATTTTAACATTTCTGCATTTGTGTACTTAAACGGAACTAAAAAATATAAATATCGATATTATAATATGTTTTCACATTTTAAAGTAAATTACACAGTGAAAGAAGAACAACAACAAAATAAAAATCAACATAACTGACGAGACAACTGAGACAAGGAAAGATTATGTTAATATTGATAAAACAATTATTAAAAAAACCTTGTTGAACTACATTGATGAATCACATAAAATATGAATGCAGTCTTAATAACTTTTAGTCACATGAAGTATATGGAACGAAAGGAGAAAGTTCCATCGTAAATATTTACGTTAGCTTCGGTGAAAAGTAGCATATTTTAAATATATACGTATTTATGGAAATTATATGTAGCTTGTAAGTAAAAACCGTTCTACGAGTTGAAGAGAAAATTACAGATCGCTAGTCATTTTATTCGATGTTTCGTTAGAACTGATATTAAAATGATCGCGTGCTTTAGCAGGGGCTTTTGAAATTTATATCGACTCAGACAACGACAGAGGGCGGCTAATTAAAAAATCAGTTTATCGGTCTTGTAACCCACTTCTTTATCTTTTAATGTTATTGACGTATGATTTTCACCGGATATACTTTATTCAACCTCACTAGCTTCAATTTCGTATTTAAATTTTATATTGTTTTTGGTTCAAAAATAAATTTATACTGACACATAATGTGAAAAAATTACTAATAAAATGATTCATACTTTTCATGTTGACACTGTTTATTTAGTTCAAATATCAATTTATTCGATTCAAAAATTGTAATTATATGTTTGAATTGAAATGATTATTGTCTACGGATTTTCTTTTTTCTTATCGTATTCTATGACATAAAAAACTTGAAATATTTAAAAAAAATATGTAGAGTAGAATTCAAAAGTAGGGTCAATCCGTATATTTATTCACCATTATTAATTATTTAATGTAATTTTGTAATTTTGTCATTAGAAATTTAATTTTCTATTTGGAAACTTGGTTTAATTTTTAAATTAATATTAATAAATTTCCCTCCCACCTAGTAAGAAAAAAAAGTTACATATGAAAAGCCGCCAAGGAATATTGCTATACAAAGGCAATGACTTTATTTACTTATTATAATTATGCAATCAGACTTTCATTTGTTCCTAATTAGTAAAACGTGGAAATTTTTTTCATTACATTTGTATTATAATTTATTGACGCATTTTCACTTCGCCTTCATTTATTAGACATGAAAATTATAACATTAAATAAGTAGTTTTTGATATACGTAAATAACGTCCAGTAAAATTAAAAATATGCAAAAATATTTCAGTTTTATTGATACTAGATAACCTGAATTCATCCATAAGTAAAAGTAATTAATTTCCTTATAACCCCTGAACATATTTGTAAAAATATGCAAAAATATTTCAGTTTGTAAAAATATGCAAAAATATTTCAGTTTTATTGATAGAAGATAACCTGAATTCATCAATAAGTAAAAGTAATTAATTTCCTTATAAACCCTGAACATATTTGTAAAAATATGCAAAAATATTTCAGTTTTATTGATAGTAGATAATCTGAATTCATCAATAAGTAAAAGTTATTAATTTCCTTATAACCCCTGAACATATTTGTGCCATCGGTCGGTAATATACTATTGCTCTTTACATATTTTGTCATTATTCTTAATTTATTTCATAGAAAACAATGTTTGACAGCATAAAATACATAAATTTAAATATCACTTAAGATAAAATAAAGACAAATTGTTGCAAATGTATCCATTTCCTAATCGAACAAATAACCCAAAAACACGAATAAAAGCAGCAGTGTGCAAATCCTACAAGCGATCGTAAAGTTATTTCAATTAAATTATTTAATTTCATTACTTCGATTGCTATCAAAATGTTGTTTACATCAACTTAAATACCATTTTAGTGGCTGTAATAACTTTACGGAGGAACTGTTTGCAAACTGCCAGTGTCTTCATTGCGAGTGACATGCCGCCTCTGATAAGAATCGCGGCGACACGGAAGTGCGTAATCCATTGCTAAAGGCGGATTTGAGGGCGGCCCTCCAGTTTGACTAAAGTTGGTACAGGTATCATCTGTTAACGCACAGCCCTTTAGTATACACTACGATAAGATTCAAAATCTTATATTATCAGACTTATATCGTTAAATATGGACAAGTACGGGTTAAAGGTATTATCTGCAAACTTTGGACAAAACTTTACTCAATGTGATGTTAGGAAAATTTTAAGACCAAATCTTAAAAATGTTTGTCAAAATATCCCACCGTTGTTATAGAAAATTTTAAGACAAAATCTTAAAAATATTTGTCAAAATATTCCACCATAAATATTCACATATAATAAAACGATCTGAAAGATATTTTCTTATCAGTATAAAAATTGTTTTTTTCTTTTAGTTCTGTATAATAGCAGTAAAATTAAATATTACTTCAAGCCTTTGAATAAATTAAACGAAAACAGTCGTGAAAAGGTAAAATAATATAATGATAAGACGTGGTAATCCATTGTGAAACAACCATATTAAGCATTTTTCAAAGTTTTGACCTTAGACAAATTACATCGTAATAATTATAGTTACCTTTTAGTGGGCGCAAATAAGAAAGATTTCTTCCAAAATGTCAATAAACTGTTTAATAACTATCTAAAAATAGTAGCCAGTAATTAATTAATGCACATTATAAACACGAATAAAAATCATTTCATTATAAGAACTCATTTCTTAAATAAATTTTGAGTATAATAAAGGAAATTCCAGTCTTCTTATAAATGAAATTGACATAGTAATTAATCTGTATAAGCATATTCAAAGCTAACAATAAATAAACCTACGTTATTTATTATGCACTGTTGCTCGGTTGTTTGTATATTATAAGAACACTACGCGTAATCACAGTTACGTACATTTTTTTCATCAAAGTTCTTCTCAACATTTTTCAATATTATTTCCCCATAACTTTTTGAAGATAAATGGATTTTTATGTCAATGTTTTTCGATTGTTTGTATCGTAAAGTCGAAATATTGTCGAATGATAATAATTTTAAAAAAACCACAAATAAATTATGCTCTTATTTTATTATTTCACCCCTGATTCGGTTGATAGTGCGCGTAAAGATCCCCATAATGTAATAATGCGAACAAGGAGGTAATCACCTTTATTTCATTTTAACACTAAATATCACCATAATGTCCATGGTGTCGATGAGATCCAAATGACCTTCTCCTTTGTTTAATAAAGTTATATTATATTCAAAATACCATCACCCACTTTCCGTTTTTTCGGAGTGGACGCTTAATATTAAAAGATTATTATAAATACTTTTAGAATAAGCGAGATTTAGGTTCTTGCAGTTTAATTATCAGAATATAAGTAAAATTATGGAAGGAAAATTGCTAGTCGGTAAATTCATGGAAATTATAAAACAAACTGTCAAATAATCATTAGAAAAATAAATTTCTACTTATGTCAGAGAGAATCTCTGTGTAGATGTTGGAATAGTAATTTTATCCACATTATTAACATACTATTTAAAAATAGATTTTCACAGAAAATAAGATTTTCAGTCTGTTTAACTGCTGTCAAGTTTTTCCAAGCTGCCTTAAAAATATGTATAAATTGATGTTGATATTTTGAGTTACACTACTGGTTTTCGAGTGAAAAGTTCAAAGGAAAATTAATCCATAAGAACATCTCTAGTTACACAAGAAAGTTTCAAATATTTTTCATTGTTGAAAAAAATATACTTTAAAAAAAAGTATATCAATCAAATCATGCTTAGTAAATTATATTTAAAACTACATTCAATTCTACTAATTTATATAGATATATATAAATATATATAAATATATATATATATATATATATATGTATATATATATATATATATATATATATATATATATATTTTTTTTTTTTTTTTTTTTTTTAATAATTTTATGATCCAAACTTATTTTATAAGAATATTAGTAAACATGGGGGATAATTTTCCTTTTCTCATCATATTCCTAACAACCCAAAAGATGTTTCGTCCAGACCTACCTTCAAACATCTCGTCAACTGCCTTTACCGCAACATCTGAAGAGCATATACACGCAAAACCGAAATTAATACAAGTTGTTTCGAATTCCCAAGTTTAATCACGTGTGCAATGCTTTGCATCTTCTTGGCGTCGACGCTATAACCAAAATTTCACCACGCGTCGAATAAGATATTACCGAACTTGCTTATTAATAAAAGCGATGTCAATGTAAAGTTTGCAGGTATTTTGAACTGCCTGCGGGTATTTTGCACTTGAAGATAGGGGGAAACTAGCATGTCTGCATGAATTGAGTATATATTTTATCGTATTCGTGAACAACCGATGGTTTAATATGTGAAGCGAAACAAACCTACACTACACTATGGAATTTATAGAGAAAGCTTGTATTATAAATGAGTCTTGATACGTCTCAAGTTTCGTCGTGTGACGAATTTTTTTCTCAACTTCTTCGAAAATTCTATGTAAAAAGAACGACACACTAGGTGTAGGACGTTAAAAAGACGCCATTATTATAATACTTTGAATTATAGTATAATATTACAGTAGAAATTTAGCGAATGGTTTCCATATCTTTAATTTAAGCAATAGTCAGTTCGTTTGACCAGGACAATACAGTTTATTTCCCAAACGTTCATATTGTATTGAAAGTAAAACTAATTATTTTTTCTCGATTTGATAATAAAAGTTTAATTTTAGTAACTTGATCTTTCAATAAATTAACTTGCTTACGTGCGTGAATTATTTTCTAGGTAACTAAGTCAATCATTACTGCCTTATGAACAAACAATTGTAATACGATAATGTATATTTCTTTATTATATCAAGTGACTTTCAAATTTAATTATGCATATTTTTAGTAACTAAAATTTTATAAATTAATTAAACAGATGAAAAGCTTTTGATGGTTATAAAAATGTTATTCCTTGTCACAGCTAATTTTGTGATTAAAAGGAATTAATGCATGTTTTAATTCAATGCACCTAATGTAATAAACATACAACACAATAATAGTTCTTAGTCGTTTTTTCTCCATTCTAATTTTATTATATTAAAATAAATAAGGCCTCTACGCGTTTTAAAATTTCATACTCCTGATTTATACCCCTGAATTTATGTAAAGGGACCTTTTATTGAATTTACGTGTGATATCGCGTCGATAGCTTAACATTCCAAGTTTTTTATTAATCATTTTATGAAACTTTAATAAATTCACGTGCGAGAAAATAATTTTTCCCGTTACTTAGACACTAAAATTCTTTATTTTTAAGACGATATAAAAGTAGTTACAACACTTTTTTGAAACGTAATTTCAATAATCAGATTAGTGTGGATACTATGATGATCAATTTAAATTGTCATGTACATTTCTATATGTTAATCCTGCTTATACTTTAAAGTACTATATGTAAATATATGAACATGTTATACCTATTCATAAATCGACAATTGTTATTACAAATTATGTCAATAACGCAGTTATAGCCGTTAGATCAAGGTTCGTATACATTTGTATAAAATAAGTAAACAAAGTTATTTCTATCTCTTTTGGATGAATAATTAATACCTTCTATGGTTGCGGTCAATTTCTCTTTCTCCAACGAAGGTTCACTCTCATCCTCAAGAAATCGCTGAAATATGACAGATCCTGGAGCTCCAACTGAAATGCGAAAGTTGAAGGTGAAAAATGGTTCCGATCCAGCTTCTTCAGAAGACGTTCCTTGAATAAGAACTGTTCGGTTAAATTACAGATACACACACACACGAGTACGGTGCGCGCGTGTGTTTTTATGCATATATATACATATATATATATATATATATATATATATATATATATATATATATATATATATATATATCTATATATATATATATAAATGTATATATAATTATAATATTTGTGAAAGGAGTAATAATAAATTTCATTGTCAATATAACAAATTAAAGCCCCAAGTAATAATGATGACACAAGAATCCAAATATTTTAGTAAAAATTGTCATATATGCAACATAAAATATTAAATATCACTTTACTTTTAAAAAACACATATATTTGAAAAAACAGAAAGTTTTACTCCAAAAGTACAATATTTTGCATTTGGAGCAACTATCAAATAAAATCGATTTTTATAATTCAGGAAAATCTAAATTATGCAATTTCATTGACACTTAAAATGTAAAACAAACCTTGTTAAAAAAATCACCAATTATTAGAACAAATTCAAAAAGTTTTGACTCAATTTTGTGTTCACTGAAAAAATATATTTTCTTCCTAATCAACTTTTCATAAACTTTTCATAAACTTTTCATAAACTTTAATAAACTTTCTAATAAACTTTTCAATGCGAAAAGCACATACGGGCCAAAGTAGTCCTTTTTTTACTTTTAACATTTTCACGTTTAGATATGTTTGTGCGATATTTGTTAAAATGAAAAGCAGTTATCATAATTATTATGAAAATAAAGTGAAATCTGACCAAAAGTTTTCTGAAGGTCTTCTCTTATTTAATAATATGGCAATGACGATAAAAGGAAATATTGGAAGAAAAATATTCGATGTAGACGAATTACAGCTAAAATTATATGGACTATATTAAAAAGCAAATTGTAGCCTGAATCGTTAAAATATAGCTGTAATCCTAATTATATATGAAAAACTATGTATGAATATGACTATGTTAGTTATAATATATGCAAAACTTCGGTAGAGCATCTGCAGCAACTTTAGTCTAATGATACAAGCACTCGCACCACATTCAGGAGACCATACCACTTAAATCAAGGAAATATGTTTGACGCACTTTTAGAAAAACTATATACGCCGTAGGCAAATGTTCTTCGAGTTTGTGATACACGCAGGAGAAATGAGGTAAACGTGAAGTTCTTTACTATCGGCTCACAAATACTTTAATGGATTCATGTTTAGAAAATTTGGTTGGTAGATTGCAGTGCAATGACCTGCTTAGGAAAGTTGGATTTAACTGTGCGAGTACTTTATGCATATGCAAAATAGGCAAATCATTGTTTTTGAAAATGAGATTAGCATACGTCGAAATGTACGTATGTCCCGTCCTTAATACAATAATTAACTCTTTCCTGCTGAAGTATAGTGTGCTGGTGAAACATTTCAATTTCAGCCTGGCTAACAGGGTGGTTCACCTTGCCATTTTTAGAGTACAACAAATGGTTACTGAAATATTAATTACTCTGTAAAACTAATTTTTATTTGTACGAAAAAGGAATATAAGAATTGACAAAAGTAATAATTGTTAGTAATTTGCATAAATTTTAGCATTATAAATTTAAAACTAAATAAAATATATTTCAGAATGTATTGAAATTATTTATCCTATACTATTATTTTTTTAATTAATTTTATAAAAATTTGTATTTGAAATACGAGGTCTCCCTTGATCAAAAATTAAGAAAGAAGATAGATTTTTGGCATAATATTTGCAAATTTATTAGAATGACAAAAATAATACAAGATGGCATTATATTATTCAAACCAGAGTTTTATTAAATACTTTACTGAAGATAAAAATATATTTCGGTTTTTATACGGAAAAGTGTTGTAAATTTTGAAATAATTTGCTACTTTAAAAAAAAGATGTCTAGAAACATTCAATCAAAATTTAAGATCAAGACTGGCGCATAAGTTTCCTAACATAATTAAATATCACTTTTAGTTTAATTTTTAAATAAACACAAAATCAAAACTCATTAATTAAGTTACTTAACATAAATAAATATTAATATCGTTAAAATTGTGTCATACATAATCTTTAAAAATGTGCATATAGGAATTATGAGTCCAGTGTAAGGAATGAGAAATATTTTATTTTCACTTTATACTACAGCTACCAAGTTTCGTTACGGCTCCTAATATTTACAATGAGGATTTTTGTTAATAAAAATATTGTTTGGGATATTCATATGTGATGTGAATATGGTGATGTTACCACTTTGAATGACTTTAAAGTATAATTTCGATGTTTATATGTTCGAAAGAAATGAAACCCTCAAATTTGTTCGATATTGAAGGATTTGATAAAAAGCGGATGCTCAGATAAATTTGCTGGATTATTAAAGCTTCCAAATATGTAAATATATATATATATATATATATATATATATATATATATATATATATATATATATATATATATGTTTATAAAGAGCCATAAACTTGTTCATAAGTTATATGTTTGAAAATTTGTCTTTTAATCGCATATTTCATTTGTGTGGGCAAGAAACTTACGATTACCTTTTGACACGTTGCCTCATTTACTTCTTATTAACTATATTATTTACATGCGGATTACGGTCAAAGACCTTCATACAGTTTAATAACATCGCATCCTGACTACATATACGATATAGGATATCGCTAGGCTACATGGTCAAAAATAAATTACTGTTAACCAGAAAGCGGATATATTTGAGTAAAACTGCATGTAAACCATCCAGTTTCGAGAATATACAAGCCTGTCTCTGACTCAATGAAGCGGAAACGTGCGCGCGAAATAAGTAAACCATTGGTTTTGTATCTGTGGTGAATGTTTTATACGCTGCTTTTATTTTCATCGTAATCGATGAAATTAAGGGGACATGGTATTTTATAAAATCAATGTTAATAGTAAAAAATATATTTTTTGTGTGTTAAAACACATGTACTTTTCTCTTTGTGGACTATTTCTGGATGTAATTATATAGTAATTCAATTATTTTATTGGTTCAGTTATCAATCGAATAAATTACCCGTCTATTCAGTGACAATTCTCCTGGATAGACTTCTCCAGAACTTAACCTGAAGCTCTTTCAAATTATTAAACAGGGCTGGTTCTTTATGCTTCTTCCAAGCAAGGTACTTGGAAGGAGCATACAGGACCTTGCGAACGCCCAGTGCTACAGTGCTCCCGAAGGAAAATGTTGATACAAATATTATGTTGTCAAAATTATTAATAATCTCAACGTTTGACTGTGAACTGATTGAAACTGAGAACATCTGTTAGTGTTCTAAGTTTTCATGGTCAGATTTTTTATTACGTTTGCAAGCAAAGAAATTATATGTTCAAAATGAATTTAAAATTCATACTGAGTAATCAATTACTTCTTGAATAAACATATCACAAATAGTAAAAATTTAGTAATATTTTGCGACCATACTTCAAAAAATAAGAAGTTATTTTTTTATCTCTTCTACATAAATAAAATGTCACATTCATTCATCTCTGAATATATTTTTAGTAAATTAACGTAAATTATATCAATGGCAGTGAAAAACCCTTTAAGCGTTATAGAATCACTAATAACTAATTAATCTTCTGATATAATGTACTAATATTTTTGAACATTATCTTTAATAACACATAAAATTATATACAAGAAAAGAGAGAAACTAGGTGTTTATTTACTCAACAATCAAAATTTAGCATCACAACATATCAATAAATATATGTACTAAATCTACTCATTACGTGATTCGAGGAAACACGACAATCTGTTTAATATTATAATTTATTAACAAGTGCGATGATATCACATCATGGATGAATCTCAACGTCTTAACCAATAATTCAGGTGGACGAAGCAGTAGATTGAAGATAGTTAAAATTAATGACTAAAATTCTATAATTAAAATCATTAAGTAATATCAAATATACTAAAGTAAGCATACGAACGATTGACATTATTTTTTACATTTCGTAAAATTTATTTTCTAAACAAATACATATGTTCCACGCTTTATTGTTTCATTAATTCATCTGATTCGATACTGAATGAGGGAACATAATCATTTTTTCTTGAGATATTCACGATATTACCTTCAATCTAATAAACTTCAATTTTGTACCAAATAAAATTTAAATCCGTTTTGTGATAGCCTATAATTTTACTCTCAGTTTCAGGAGGCACCTCACATAACAATGCACCCATTATATGATAAATTATATAAAAACATATCTCAATCAAAATAGAGTCGTCCACTTATTTAGATTCGCAAGAGCTTAAAGTAATAATCAAGGTAGACAAAATTTTCATGAAACGTTTTTTAAATTAGCATGCCAAGAACCATTTGATTTAGAAGAAAATTAAATATTTCATTTTATGAACAAAAATAGACATATAAGGCAGGAAAGAAGTAAGATTTAACCCTCTTATATTTTAATCACCACGTAGTGGCATAAGTAGAATGGGTCTTCATTTCGTCCTAATATAGTATTGTTCGGCTGTCGAAAATATCATACTGGGCTTTTGAATAGAGACGGCCCTTCGAGGAACTTCCCTTAAAATCGATTAAAAATAAGTGAACAAATTCCCATGCTAGACACACTTTAACGAATTGTTAGGCTTGTGTTTATTTGTAAATTGAAAGCTGGAATATTAATTACTACGGAAAAGGATTAAAGTGAATTAAAATGAAAAAGCAAGCGAGAATTTTTGCGTATATCTCTTATATTTTACTTAATATATAGAGTATCTACTGTAATACTTTAATAAATATTCAGTTATTTACTTTTTGAACCTTTAAAAAAAAAGTCAAGAATTAAGGAAAAAAAGTTGGTTGAAAAATTTATTATAACTTTAAACAATTGTAATGTAAGCACTAGCTCTAAAGATAAGTACTGAATCATCTATGACCACTAAATATTTAGGTCATTTAACAAGGGCTATGAGCATTAATTGGAAAGACAAACTTTGAAGACCGTTTTGAATTTTGAAAACTTAAAACTATACACTGACTAGTCAGCTATGTAAATAATACCATTTTTATATGCCTAATCTAGTTCCTATTAAAAGAATTGTATTATAATTTTGGTTTAAAGTTAGAAGTTATTACAAGAAAAAACGATCTTCGTTGTTTAGAATCTCTTGCCTTTGGATCAGGGTTAAAGTGAGCTTCGAAATCTCACAATCATGGTAGAAGTGCTTCAACCATATTCCAAAATATATTTCCAAAATATATCTATCTACACATAAACACCTCTATGTATCTTTTATAATATGAAAATATCTCGCGATATTATTTTGAACTTTCATCTATCCTGACCTTTTTGGTTAAAGGAAATTATTTTTTTGACATAAACATTAATATAAAACTTAATTTTATTTATTGTGTTCCTAAAGATAATAATGAAAAGGAAACCATTATGATGAGGTTTGATGTCTACATCTGCTTATGTTGTGGCTCTCTTTCTCAGCACATACCGTTGCTATAAATTTAGAATCTATCGTAGAAGAAAATGGGAAAACATTTTTGTTTTTATTAAAAGTGGGATTCGCAACGGGTGTTGATATTTAAAAGTGGAATCAAAAGCCAAGTGGTATACCATGTGAAAAGACTCTATTTACATTCCATTATGTCTGAGATACCATTTGAAAAGTTTGAAATAATTTGGAATAATAGAAAGTCTGTAAACATTAGAGGCAAAATACAACAAAATTGTAGATATCTATAGCTTTTGGAAAAAAATATCACCTTCTTTTCTCTATAATTCCTTAATTTATAGATGATAATTATGCGCACAGAGTGATGTGGTTTGTTGATTGCAATTCATAATAATTACCACCATGGACTGAATACTTGCTGTGTTAGTTTTTCTCGCCCCTAACGGCTTTAATTTAATTAAGATTTTATGAAAGTATAATAAATTTCCCAAACTATATTTAAAACTTAAATATAGTTTTGGGAAATTTAGAACGAAAATAAGGCTTTAACAGAAAAAAGTATCAAAATGGTACATTTTATTTGATAAAATAAATGATTTTGTTTTTGCTTCGCCAAATTTACTGAAACAATCAAAAATAAATACTAATACATACTCCTACATTATGTTTACTGTTCACAGATGTTTCATTAATCCAATATGCCTAAAATCATTGAATATTAAATTATACAATAGTTTTCTAAACACAAACAATTCTCAATCACTTAAGAATATTCCCGGTAAAAAGAATAATTATCCACTAAATAGTTTCCTAAGTAGAGTCGCTCGGATAAATGCCTAGGGTTTCCGCCCTCACTATAATTAATATGTCGGAGCCAACAAAGACTTGCCTATACTTCGTGAGTTTAATATTAACGAAATCTATTGGGAAAGTTACGGATACTCTCGTAATGTGTACGAGTTTGAACATGGGGGCAAATAATGGCTCAACATCAAACATGATGATGTACTACTTTTGAAGTGATTCTCAGGGATATATTTTAATTTAATATTTTATTCTGATTAGCCATATATCGAAATCAAAAGACTTGAAGCGATTTTCTTTAAATTTTGCTTCACCATCTTCCATCTATTTTACACGATAATAAAATAAAATTATATTAATGAAAATAAAATTTTATCTTTATATAATATAGCTTTACTTAGGGGTTGATTTTCGAAAGAATTTTTTTAATGGGAAGACTAAAAGTATTACAGTTTAGATGCAATTAATTTATACAATAAATTTATATTTTAATACGTAATTATTTATATTGACATATTGCAGAAATATAAAAATGTATGTTAATTAATTTTATTGCTATAGTACGTATTGAATCAAACTTTGCAAACTTGTTGATTATATACAACAAATCTAACAGAAATTTATTATTAGAAATCATCTCCCATAAATTTATAATATTTTGTGACAATTAGCACAGAAAATCGATATAAAATATCGCTTTATTTTTATATAGTTTATTAATTCTGTGACAGTCGCTAAATAATTTACATAAAGAATTAATACCACAAAGCGGCGTTTCAAAGTTACAAGAACGACGTTTTCTATATTATAACTTCTCAATATTTGCTACCTTTGGAGAAACAGGGTTGACAAATTTAAGCCATAAAGTAAAGAAGTTCTAAAGAAAAGAAAATAGTTAGCATTAATTCTAAAAAAACTCATTTCATTATTTTATGGAAATACACCTTAAGAAAGAAAAACTTGGGCAACTGACCAAGGATCTAACGTGCAAGTTAACGAACACATATCTATATGCAACAAAGACAGTACGCCTTAATGATCTTTATCTTCTTCATTCTTTATTCTGATCTAATGAAGTCTTAAAAATAGCTTCATATTTTAATTTTTCATGGTCTAATCTATTTTATCATTTAGTCTAATTTATTTATTCATTGTCTAATCTATTATAACCCTTCGATGTCCGAATCCATTGCCTCTACCACTGTGTATATATATATATATATATATATATATATATATATATATGTGTGTGTGTATATATATATATATATATATATATGTATATATATGTGTGTGTGTGTGTGTATATAGTAAGCAAACGTCTCACAGAATTCGGGGTTCATATAGAGTTTCCTTACTTAAGTAAAACCGACAGAGATATACATAAGAGCTCCATACGTACACAAATATTTAATGGTAGTGACAAGCCGAATGGGCGAAAAGTTGTCTACCACTAGTTTCAGAACAAGTATTTCCAGCAATTATCTCGTCTCAACTGTAAAGTTGGATTTGAGTCTGAAACTGAGTTGTAATTACTGGAACACAATGAAACACAGAGAGTAAATGACTTAAAATAGGCTTACAACTTAAGTATGTACGTGAGTGGTTCTAGATATGCGAATATACAATAAAGCATATAACATTCATTTCGTATTATCGAGACAAGACATGTGAGTGCCGAGTGTCTTTAAGCTTATCAATTTGGCATTGTATTGGGACAAAGTTTGTCTTTAAAATAAAATAAATTTGTTTGTATTTTATTTTAAAGACAAACTTTGTCCCAATACAATGCCAAATATGTACTTTTGGCGAGAGAAAACAATACGTTTTTTAGCAAACGTAGTGTTTTCTCTATTCTTTCAAACAATATGCTAATATTTCATGATCTGGAGTCACAATTTTCACCGCAAGATCTTTAATTTTCTTGTTCGATTTTTGATTTACAATACATTTTAATTTTTATATAAGACTGATCCTGGAGTTTATTTTAAGAAAGTTACTTTTATCCTAAAGTATTTTTAATAACGAAATTATTAATAGGCTATAAATAAACTTTGCATATTATATAATACATAAGACTCGTTATTAAGTTACGTCCACTTAATAATCGATTTAAATATTCCAGCCGAATTCGTTCCAAAAATACGACACAATTTTGTGTCGCTAAAATTCAAAGATTTTCAAATTTTTCAATTAAACGGAACACAACATAGTAAGAAAAAGAAAAAGCTACCTATGAAAAGCCACGAAGGAATATTGCTATACCAAACCAATGATTTTAATTACTAATTAAACTTATGCAGTCAGAGTTTCATTTATTCCTAATTAGTTAATCGTGAATCCTATTACAGATTTTTTCTATCACGTGTGATATTTGTGTTATAATTCATTGATATTTTCAGTTTCTTGATATTGATAGTAGATAATCTGAGTCCATCAATAAGTAAAAGTTAAGAATTATGATATAATTCATAATAAATTTCCTAATAACCCCTTAACGTATTTATATTTGTACCATCGGTCGTACATATTTTGCCATTATTCTTGATTTATTTCAATGAAAACAGTGTTAGTCAGCATAAAATATATGAATTGGAATATCGTTTTCGAAAAAATTAAGATATTATGTAATAAATTGTCGCTCTATATGTAATTCATTTCTTAATCGAACAAATAACCCAATAACACGAATATCAACAGAAGTAAGCAAATCCAACAAGCAATCGTAAAGCCATATCAAATAAATTAGTTAATTTAATTACCTTGATTGCTATCAATATGTTGTTTACATCAACTTAAATATCATTTCAGTGGCTGTAATAACTTAACACAGGAACTGTTTGCAAACTGTCAGTGTCGTCATTTCTAGTGGCATGCCGCCTCTGATAAGAATCGCGGCAACACGGAAGTGCGCAATCCATTGCTAAAGGCGGATTTGAGGGCGGCCCTCCGATTTGATTAAAGTTGGTATAGGTATTATCTGTTAAGGCACAACCCTTCAGTATAAACTATGATAATATTTAAAATCAACAACTTAAATATTGAAAAGTACGCGTTAAAGGCATTTTCCGCAAAGTTTGGACACAATTAGATTCAATGTGATGTTAGACCGAAAATTGAGCAATTTATTGATAAATACTACATCCGTTAATATAACATCTTTAAAATTATGTATTTCAAAATATTCTACCATAAATTTTCACATATAATAAAACGATCTGACAGAAATTTTCTTATAGGTATAAAATATGTTTTTTCTTTTAGTTATGTATAATAGCAGTAAAATTAAATACTCCATTGTAATAATTATGGTTAACTTTTAATTGGCGTAAATAAAAAAATCATCTTCAAAAATGTCAATAAACTATTTAAAAAAACGTCAGTAATTAACTAATGCACATTAAAAAAATGAATATTTTTTTATCGTTACAAAAACTCACTTCTTAAATAAATTTTGAATACATTAAATGAAATTCTAGTCTCCTTATAAATTATATTGACATAGTATTTAACCTATGAGGCATATTCAAATCTAACAGTAAACAAACCTACATTTTTTATAATATCATCATCATCATCATCATCATATATATTAATACGCTAAGGTTAAGATGTTACACTCCCTTTTTAGAAAAAACCTCACAACTAATCCACATAAATTATATATCATTTTATAGATAATTGCTTGCTCTACCGGCATCCACAACTAAAAAATTTATTATTGCTATTGTTTTTGCAAATTAATTAATTATTAAAATTATATACACAAAACAGCAATGCTGCCATCTAACGTTTCAACGTCAATATGATTGACGGTCGGTAAAATTTTTGTTTAATTTCAAATCCACTCACGTATAAATAAAGTGGCGCTTTAGCTCAATGCTTTTGATACTTGCGCCTCTATATGTCAATTTTTGTAAAATATTTGTTTGATCTGTCATCTGAGCTTCATAATGGAATAAATAATGCGAAGACTTCGCACGGGTCACGCTAGTACTATTTATTATGGTTTGTTGATTGGTTGCTTGATTATAAGAAAACTATGCGCAATAACAGTTACGTACATTTTATTCATCAAAGTTTTGTCAACACTTTTCAATATCATTTGCATTCGACTGATAATGCGGATAAAGTGATGCCACCATGATGTAATAGTGCAAACAAGGAATATATATTCACCTTTATTTAATTTTAACACTGAAAATCACCATAAAGTCCACTGTACCGTCGAGATCAAAAGGCCCTTCATGTTTGGATAATAAAATTATGTTATGTTCAAAATAATCGTCAGTCGCTTTTCATTTTTGTCGCAGTGGACACTTAATGTTAAAAAAACATTAAAAAGAAGGAATATAATATTACAAATACTTTTTTAGAATAAACGAGCTTTAGGCTTATGCAGTTTTTGTTATCAGACTATAAATAATGTTATGGAAGGGAAATTGGTAGTTGGTAAAAATATTTTTATCCGCATTATTTACATATTTTTTAAAAATCAGATTTTCACAGATGTCTGTTTAATCGCTGTCATGTTTTCCAAGCTGCCATAAAAAATGTGTAAACATTGATATTTATATTGTGTAAGTTACTCTACTGGTTTTCAAATGAAAACGTAAAAGGAAAATTAATTAATGAGAGCATTGCACTATACACAAGGAAATTCAAATTATTGTCCTTGTCTAAGAAAATGTACCTTCAAAAAATTTGCATCTGTCAAATCACCCTTATTTAATGATGTTTAGAACTACATTAAATTTTACTAATATGAGTGTTTATAAATTTTACGAGTAAAGGTTATTTTATAAGAATATGGGAAATAATTTTACTTTTCTCATCATATTCCTGACAACTTAATAGTTGTTTCGTCCCGACCTTCCTTCAAATATCTCGTCAACTGCGCCATTACCGCAACAACTTAAGCACATATGCACGGAAAACCGAAATGAATACAAGTTGTTTCGAATTCCCAAGTTTAATCACGTGTGCAAGGCTCTGCATCTTCTTGGCGTCGACGCTAGAACCAAAATTTCATCACGCGTCGAATAAGACATTGCCGAACTTGCTTATTTATAAAAGCGGTGGCAATGTAAAGTTTGCAGGCGGCGAAACTGCCTGCGGGTATTTTGAACTTGAAGATGGGGGAAACAAGCATGTCTGCGGGAATGGATTATATCTTATATAGCATTCGTGAACAATTGATGTTTAATATGTGAAGCGAAACAAACCTATTTATTTACATTTAATGACCTATAATATATAACCTATTTATTTACATGAATTTATAGAGAAGGCTTGTATTATAATAGAGTTTTCATACGTCTCAAGTTCCGTCGTGTGACAAATTTTTTCGCAATTCCTTCGAATACTTTAAGTAACTCCGCAAAAAGAAGAGCATACGAGGTATACGACGATGAAAGACGCCATTATTATTATAATACTCAGAATTATAATATAATATTAATACTTTAAATTATAGTATAATATTGCAGTAGAAATTTACTGTCAAATAAAGTACGAAAATTGTATAAATTGTTTTGGATTTGTGTAAAAGTGCAAAACGTTCGGATTAATTGCAACTAGTTTGGTTTCCATATTTTTCATTTAAGAAATGGTCAGTTCGTTTAACCATCTCAATACAGTTTATTTCTCAAACATTCTTATTCTAATGATATTAAAACAATTAATTTTTTCTGGACTTAATAATTAGCACGAAAGTTTAATTTCAGCCACTTGATCTTTCAATAAATAAACATACTTAAGTGAAGATGTTCCCTGAATAAAAATTATTAGTTTAAATTACACAAAACACAAACACAAACACACACACAAACACATACCTACACACACACGAGTACATGTTATAAAATTAGGAGAATAAAAAATTGCACATAATTTTTTAGGGTCAATTAACATGTATATGTATGTGTGTGTGTGTGTGTGTGTGTGTGTGGAAAAGGAATAATATTAAGTTTCATACTCAGTGTCATAAATTAGAGCCCCAAGCAACAATAATGACCTAATAATTCAAATATTTTGATGACAAATCAGATTTAATATCAAATCCTGATGAATTATAAACGCGCGCAAAAGTATTTTTATTGATTCCGAATATTTTCCGTATATTTAAAACTGAAAAAAAAACGTAAAATTTCATTTCGAAAGCACTCAGTCTTAGGTCCTTATTATCAAAAACAGTGTTTTCTAAAAATGTATTTCGGTTCATCTCAAAGAAGTAACCAAAAAATTTAATCATTCCAATAAACATTAGCACGATATATAAATTTGAAAAATAAGTAATGTGATTGCAATATAATATCAAAATTTATTAAAAGCAATCAAAAAAGGTATCAATATTTAGGAAGACCAGATAAAAATCGGCCTAACAAATTAAAACTAGGCATCAAATACCTAAGTAAAAAGGCCTAGGTTACGTTGTTGTTGTTGTTGACAAGATATCATACAACGAAAGCTAAATCATGGTTAATAATTTAAATAAAGTAGATATAATAATACATGACATAGTTCAATTAATTGTGAATAAAAATTAAGTGATAATGAATTTCTACAAAATTAACGTCAAATATATTCAAATAAGTAAAACGAGTTAGGCGCCGCTTCTTGTTACTTCAAAAGCATACAATTCATACTTTACTCTCTCTATGACGGCATATTCCATAGCTTTGGACATTAAATTACTTCTTAGCAGCTGACAGTTGAAATTTAGAATAACGAGCTGCATTTCCAAATCATGAATAGGAATCTTTAAGTTTTTATACGATTAAGTAGTTTCCAAATATATCCTCGCCGACGAAACGTCTCGCGTTTAAATTGAACGAAATATTATGGCCGACTGTGCGACCGCCAAAAATTATTGCGAAGCTTCTTTAACTAGAAAATCAGGTTGGTAGATAATTGGGAAACTTGTTCCAACACTTACTGCAATGCAATGACCTGCTTAGGAAAGTATAGGATTTAACAGGGCCTGCTAAATGCATCTCACTGAAAATAAAATTGAAAGAATAAAAAATAACACGTAATTTTTTGGGGTCAATTAACATTTTCTGCATACCTGTTAATATAATTTTGGTAGCACATTCGGGGAGAATAAAATCTTGAGTTTTATAAACGAATGATTATGCAGGATATTAATTTAAAACGATTGAAATGACTCTTACTTTTCCATTTTAAAATAAAATAATTATTTTAACGTTTATTTGTCTACAGTACAAACAGAAAAAAAGATATCGCTTTCTGGTTTTTATAGGCCACAATTAAATATTTATCCAACAGTAAACGTTAGCTACAAATTTTTAAATTTATGACGAAAAACGGGTTCAATCAATATAACCAATATTGATTGAACCCGTTCGATTGTCGACGTTAAGCTACAAGCGCTATAAACCATTTATATGAACTACAACTTTATCAACGTTTGAAAGGAACCTTAACGAATAAGATTGTAGCATTCTGCAATAATTACATTTTGAATTTATTCTCACATTGCTTTTAATTTTGTTTACAATTTCGAAAGTTTGAAATTAGTCCCCTCACAGATTTAAGATAACGGTGAATCATTATCAAAGAATGAAAGATTGACGTGTGTACGCGCATGTGTGTGCGCGTGCGCGTTCCCGTTTTGTATGGCCAGTGCCCGTGTGTTAATGTTTGTGTGCATAAGTACGTGTGTGTGTGTGCGTGCGCGTGCATGTGTGTGTGCGTGTGTGTATGCGAACGTGTGCGTGCGTGTGTGTAAAAAGCAGATTTCTGTATGGGTGCGCTTGTGTATGCACGTGTGCGAGCGTGCTTACTTGTGTGTATGTATGTGTCGGCATGCATGTGTGCATGCGATTGTTTTTGCATATGCGTGCATGCGTAGTTTGTGAGAAATAGGCGTACAAAAGAATCAAACCTTTTCAGACTCTAATTTTCACCATAGCGAGTAAAACTTAAAATGTCATGGTTGGTATTTCTCACTCTTTATTGAATTTTCTAAATCAGAGCTCAATGTTACTCTACTTTATATTTTAACAATGTTCAGAATATTCGGTAGATTTTTCTGCGCAAATAATATGTTAATATTTTCAGTTTCAAAGCTTTTTAAAAGAATTAATATCGGTAAATAAATATCACTAACTAGTTAAATAAACTCATAGTAGAATACTTTGTATATATATATATATATATATATATATATATATATATATATATTATATATATATATATATATATATATATATATATATATATATATATATATATATATATATATGAGCGTGTGTGTGTGAGGCAAAAAAAAAGAAGATAAGGAATGAAAACTCACCTCAAAAGTTAAAAAAGGATTCATAATAAATTATATTGTTTGGTTATATAGTGATATTTCTACACATCGTAAATATTCTAAGAATATCAATTACTCGACAAGGAAAGATCAAAAAGGAGCATTTTAATTTTCAACTCAACATGGGAGGTTAATATACAAGCACATGGTAAATTCTTACATGCCCCGCCAAAGATAATAAACTTTCAAAGCGATTTCGACGATTCAAGTGTTTTATGAATTCCAATCCTATTATCTAGAACTTAAAGAATTAAAGAAAAGGAAATGAAAAGTTTAAGTTTTTTTTAGTAAATTGTTTTTTTTATTAAATTGTTTTAAATTTTTTTTTAGAAAGATGGCGAAATATTTCCATTTCAGCCTAGCAAAAAGGGTTGATCACCTTGCCCTTTGAGAATACAACAAAGGGTTATTGAACCATTAATTGCTCTGTAAAACTCATTTTTATTTGTACGAAAAAGGAATATAAACATTGACAAATAGTATTAAATGATAGTATGTTGCGTAAATTTTGAAAATAAATTAATGTTATTTCCGAATGTATTGAATTTATTTAACATGTACTAGTATTTTTTATTAATTAAATTGAAATTTGTATTTGAACTATAAGGTCTCCCTTGACCAAGATTGAGAAAGAAAATATATTTTTGGTAGAATCTTTGCAAATTTATTAGAATGACAATAATAATACAAGATGATATTATATTATTCAAACCAGAGTTTTACTAAATACTTTACTAAAGATAAAAATTACTAAAGGTTTAAATTTTTACTCAAAAAAGTGATGTTTTTTACTTTAAAAGAAACTTATAACTACAAAGAAGTATTCAATAAATATTTGAAGTCAAGACTGGCGCATAAGTCTCCTAATATAACTAAGTATTACTTTTCATTTAATTTTTAAATAATTAAAAAATTAAAATTCATGAGTCAACTTACTTAACATAAATAAATATTAATATAGGAATTATGGGTCTAGTGTGAGCAATGAGAAATAATTTATTTTCTGCTGGTAACATTCATATATCGGCTGCTAATATTCATAATGAGGATATTCCTAAATAAAAATAATATCTGTGATATTCATATGTGATGTGAATATGGTGATGTTATCACTATGAATGACTTCAATGTATCCCTTCGATGTTTATATGTTCCAAGGAAATGAAACCCTCAAACGATAGATATTGAAGGATTTGATATAAGGCGGATGCTCAATTAAATTTGCTTGATTATTAAAGCTTCCAAATATGTAAATTGTATATATGTTTGTAAAGAGCCATACGTGAGTTAAGTATTTGAGAACTTGTGTTTCAAATAGATCGCATACTTCATTTTTGTGGGAAAGAAACTTCTGATTATCACGTACACTAGGAGAATATAGTATTTTAAGAATCAAAAATAACTTGAAATGAAGTGGAATAAAATTTTATTTTCTTAAAATCACAATATAGTAGAAATTAGCTTGGTATCCTTCTTCTTGAGATGCCTCATCTGTCACAGTTATTGGACAAGGAAGGCCTATAACACCTTTTATAGATTGAACTTGGCTGTGTGAAGCACCCAATCCTGAAAGATAATTGGCTACCATAACAATTATGTACATCATTTTTTACATTCGTCCAGACTCTATGAAAATTGTAATCGATAAAACAATTAAAAAACTAAAAGTATTTTTATGGATTAATTCCAAAAAACAATATGAAATAATTTACGTGTTTTTCCTAATATAAAAATAAAAAAATCAAATGAACCCAACTAAAATAAAAAAAAAACAGGAAAAATAATACTAAATAAAATTGAGCATAAGATCAAAAAGTGAATCTTTTCAAGGAAATGGGTGAAGAAATGGAGACATATTACAGAAAAAGACGTAAGAAAAATATATATAAAACTTGTAATAGTTAATAAATTCTTTAAAAATATTAACTAAAAGAGCAGTTTTTTGGAACATATTCAGTTCAGCGCCATTTAAAATTTTTGACGGTTTTTTGATTAAAGAATATACATTAAAAACAATTTATGAAAAAATCATTTTCGGTCACGATTACGAAAAATCTAGTAGAAAATGTTTCCACATAAAGTGCCTTTTTTAAAGGAATTATTATGATTTTTTCGAATTAATCGTTTTTCTTAATAAAATTTAATATTGAATTCCTTTATAGGTTATCTTCATGACCACAAGAATATAATTTATGAAATATGGGGTTCAGATAAAGTGTATGTAAGGATCGCTGATTAGATCTATTTAGAGTTTAAAAAGTACTCTCTAAGAACATGTTTCTTCGTTTACCTAAATAACTATTGAATAATGTATTTAGGCAGTATTTTCACATTAGCCTAAACTATTCTTATTATATTCGTCATAAATTATAATTTATCGTATGACTCACTTAGTTTGGCAGCTGGCCTTAGAATTGTTAGTTCTGGAAGACAACCACTTCGACTTCTTGAAGGGTTTAATGTTCTTTACCAGCTTGTTGTTCTAGTTTCTCAAGCAGATATTCTCACCGTAAAGATAAAGCTAGACAATAAACAATAATATTTATTATAGTACATGTTTTAAATCTGAATAAAACAAAGAAATATTCAAATATACACAAAAAGTTCTTTAATGTGAACATTATCACCTTTAACCCTTACCACGTTGTAATCCATATTCCGTATCATCCTTTGTAAAATAATTAATACATTTTATTGGCTTATATTAAAGGCAAAGTTACGCTACAGCTATAGTAACAGTCTATTTTTACCATAACTCTATTATTATTATTAATCTTACAGTACGTGGGAATCCAAATACCGTACCGCAATAGATATGTGATAAAAATAGACATTATCTTAGCTTTAATATAAATCTATAAAATTTAATTTACGTTGTTTCATTTATTTCTTATGAACTATAATATTTACATGCGGATTACGGCCAAACACCTTCAACCAGTTTAATAACATCGCATCCTGACTACGTTTACGATGTGCGATATCGCTAGGCTATATGGTCAAAATTTAATCGCTGTAAACCAAAAAGCAGATATATCTGAGTGAAATTGCATCTAAACAATCCAGTTTCGGAAACACATCCGTTAACAGTTACCTTGTGCGCTATATAAAATAATACAAGCCCATCTCTGAATCAATGAAGCGGAAACGTGAGCACGAAATAAGTAAACCATTTGTTTTGTATCTGTAGTGAATGTTTTTATACGCTGCTTTTGTTTTCATCGTAATCGAAAAAATTGAGGGGACGTGGTATTTTATAAAATCAATGTTAATAGTAAAAAATATAAGCGTTCAATTGTTTTATTGGTTTAATTATAATCAAATAAATTGCCGTCTATCCAGTGTCAACTCAAGTTCAATTTCTCCAGAACTCATACGCTCCTTCGGAGCACCCTGTTCCTTCCAAGTAGGGAACTACAGGACATTGCAAACGCCCAATGCTACGGTGTTCCTGAAGAAAAATGTTGGTACATATATTATGTTGTTAAAGTTATTAATAATTTCAACGTTTGACTGTGGACTAATTGAAACTGAGAACCTCTGTTAGTGTTCTAAGTTTTCATTGTCAGATTTGTTCTTACGTTTGTAGGCAAAGAAATTATATGTTCAAAATGAATTTAAAATTTATACTGAGTAATCAATTACTTCCTGAAAAAACATATCACAAATATGAAAGACAGTAAATTAAGAAGGGACGTAAAATTCAATAATATTTTGCGGTCACATTTCAAAAAATCAGAAATAATTTTTTCTCTTTTGCATAAATAAAATGTCATATTCATACGTCTCTGAATACATTTTTAGTAAACTGACATAAACTATATCAAAAACTGTGAAAAATCCTTTGAGCGTTATAAAATCGCGAACATCTAATCAATCTTTGTAATAAAAATTAAAATAACTAAATAATACATTTTTGAAAATTATTTTTAATGACACATATCAAATTATATACATCTCTAGCCTCTCTATGATACAGCTTTTCAGTTTCTATGTATGTTTAATATATTGACTTAGTACTTTTTATAATTATTTAAAATAATAACTAGTATTGCACATAGATCGCAGTCAAATTTTGTGTTCCTCGCCGTCACGGTTACTCAGTTGATTCATAAATAAAATACGGAGGAAAACGCAAAAACGGGTGTATCTACATTTCGTTTCCAATTAACATTAAAGGATTTATTTCACCGAATGTTATCTATAGAAATGATTACATTTTGATAAAATGTTTTTTCGTAGGTTTTAACAGATCGATGTTGAAATTAACGTTTACATATATTTTTTCTGTCATCTCTGTTCTCTTCAATTAAATGATGATAAAGGCTTAATTTTTTTTATATTCGGTGTTGTAAAAAAGTTGTAAACTGATTTAAAAATAATAAATCTTAAATAGTGAAATTCAAATGTGAAAGTTTGCCCACTTGCATGTTTGTCATTTAAGCATACATAAATGGCTAATGGATTTCCGTTGAACTAAAAAATAACATATATCCCTTAATATTTTTTTACACAAAAGGGTAAAACTTGGTGTTTATTTAATGAATAACCAAAATTTAGTATCACAACGTATCAGTAAATGTACGTACTAAATTTTCTCATAACGTGCTTTGAGGAAACACGACAATATGCTTAATAATTTATAAACAAGTGCGATGGTATCAGATCATGGATGAAACTCCACGTCTTAACCGAAAATTCATATGGACGAAGCAGTAGATTGAAGGTAGTTACAAATAATGACTAAAAGTCGTAATTAAAATGACTACAGTAATTTTAAATATATAAAAATAGGCAAACGAACCATTGACATTATTTTATACATTTCCTAAAATTTATATTGTAAACAAATACGTGTGTTCCATGCTTTTTTTTCATTAATTTATTCGTTTCGATGCCGAATGAGGGAATATAAATATTTTTTCCTGAAATATTCACAATATGACCTTCAGTCAAATAAATTTAAACTTTGTATTAAAACAAAATTTAATCAATTTTGCGATCGCTTATAATTTTACTCTCACTTTCAGGAGACACTTCCCATAATAATACATCCATTATATGATGAATAGCGCACGGACTTACATTATTCCGTAATTACTCTTATTAACACATATTTCAATCAAAACGCAGTCGTTCACTTATTTAGATTGGCAAGAGCTTAAAGTAATAATCAAGGTAGAACAAATTTTCGTGAAACTTTTTTGAAATTGGCACGCAATGAATCATTTTATATAGAAAAAAAGTAAATAACTCATTTTGATGGAATGAACAAAAAGGGAGATATAAGGCAGAAAAGAAGAAAGATTTAACCCTCTTAACTTTTAATCACGACGTGGGGGCGGAAATGTAATATGTCTTCATGTCGTACTAATCAATATTATTCGACCGTCGAAAATATACTGGGCTTCTGAATAGAGCCGATCCTTCGAGGAACTTCCCCTTAAAATAGATTAAAGATAAGTGTAATTAACAAACAACTTCCCTTGCTGAATATACTTCAATGAATTGGCTTGTGTTTATTTGTCAATAGAAAGCAATTTTATTAATAATTACGAAAATGGATAAATGTGAATTAAAAATAAAAAATAAGCGGTAATTTTTTTACATAAATCTTTTATATTTTACATAATATTTGGAGTACCTACCGTAACGCTTTATTAAATATTCAGTTATTTACGTTTTAAAAAATTTAAGAAAGGAAATAATTATGGAAAAAATTATCTTGTCTATATAGAATTCATTTCTACTTATAAAAAATTTAAATATAACTTTAAAGAATTTTAATCTAAGCATCAGCTCTAATGGTAAGACTAAATCACCTATTACCACTAAATATTTAGGTCGTTTAACAAGAGCTATGAGCTAACAAGAACGACAAACTTTGAAGGCCCTTTTAAATTTTGGAAAACTAAAACTTTACACTGACTAGGCAGTGATGTAAATTATAGTACTTTTATACGCCTAATCTAGTTTCTATTAACAACATTTTATTACAATTTTAGTTCAAAGTAAGAAGTTGTTACTAGAAAAAAAATCTTAGTTGCACAAAATCTTTTGCCTTTGGATCAGGGTTAAAGTGAACAGCTTGGAAAACTCACATTCGTGGTAGAAGTCATATACACGTCTATTCATCTTTCATAATATGGAAATATCTCGCGATATTCTTTTGAATTTTCACAAATATAACAGATTAAAAGAAATTATTTTTTGGACACCGACATTTAAATACAACTTAATTTTTTAAAATTTCCCTTATTAAAGATAATAATGAAAACGAAACCAATATGATGATGTTTGAATGTCTACATCCTATTATGTTATAGCGCTCTTTCACAACAAATTCTGTTGTTATAAATTTAGGATTTAGCGCAGAAGATAATTGGGAGTGTTTTTGTTTTTATTAAAAGTGGGATTCGAAATGGTTGTTGATATTTAAAAGTGGAATCAAAAGGCCAAGTGGTATACCACATGCATTTAAACTCCCTTACCTCTGAAGCTTACCAATCAAAAAGTCTGAAATAATTTGGAATGATAGAAAATCTGTAAATATTAGAGCGAAAATACAACAAAGTTCCAGTTATCTGTAGATTTTGAGAAAAAATATCACCTCTTTTTTCTATTATTCCTAATTTTTAAATAAAAATTACACATACAGAGTGATGTAGTTTTTAATTGAAATTCATTGTAATTACCACCATGGGCTGAAAACTTGTTTATTAGTTGCTCTCGCCCTTAATGGGTTTAATTTAATTAAGATTTTACGAAAATAAGTTTTAAATATAATTTGGGAAATTTAGAACGGAAATAAGACTTTAACTGAAAAAAAACATCAAAATTTACATTTTATTCGATAAAATAAATGAAATATTTACTTCGCAAAATTTACTGAGATGGTTTCAAAAATTAATTATTACCTCTTATGAAACATACACGAAAATTTTAATAATTTAACTATTACATTATGTTTACTGTTCACAGATGTTTCATTAATTACATATACCTAAAAGCTTTGAATATTAAAACATACAATACCTTTCTAAACACAAACAAGTCTCAATCACTTAAGAATATTCCCCGAATAAAGAATAATTATCCACTAAACAGTTTCCTAAGTAGAGTCGCTCGGATAAGCGCCAAGAGTCGCCTCGCTTACTATAATTAATATGTCGGAGCCAACGAAGACTTGCCTATACTTCATGAGTTTAATAATAACGAAATCTATTGGGAAAGTTACGGATACTCTCGTAACAGAAAACTTCATCGAGTTGTTCTGACTAGAACACGTTACACGAAGTGAGTTATTTGCAGTCCGAAAAATTTGTAAGCCTTGAAAATATGAAATTTATTTATTTTTTTAAAAGGCTACAACGATTTGAAACAAACGATTTGAACATATGGGAAAATAATAGCTCAACATCAAACGAGATGATATATTAATTTTGAAATAATTCTCAATTTTTATGTAATATTTTAATTTTATATTGGATTCTCATGTGCAATATATCGAAAGTAAAATTTTCAAATAATTTTGTTTAAATTTTTATTTTCTTTCCACTAACTATTTATCTTAATAAAATTACTTAGTGCACTGAAAATAGCAATCTATATATAATATAGGTTGAATTAGGGGTTGATTTTAGGTAGATTTTTTTAACAGAAGGACTAAAAGTATCAAAGTTTAGCTGCATTTAATTTATTCCATGAATTTATAATTTAACATTTAGTCATTTTTATTTGCATAT
The DNA here is from genome assembly GCA_039881145.1 of Druceiella hillmani. Taxonomy (NCBI): domain Eukaryota; kingdom Metazoa; phylum Arthropoda; class Insecta; order Lepidoptera; family Hepialidae; genus Druceiella; species Druceiella hillmani. The sequence goes on from JAYKKI010000008.1 coordinate 36,933,708, forward strand.
TTCAGAAAAATAAAAATGTTTATTAATATATTATCACAGTTCGTATTGAACCTAAATATGCAGAACTTTTTAATTTTGTTCAGCATATTAAACACAAATTTATTATTGTAAATAATTTCCCATAAACTTATAACATTTTGTGTGGCGTTTCAAATATACAAGCGCGACGTTTTTTTGTATTAAACTTCTAAATATCTGGTACCTCTGAAGAAAGAGGGTTGATAAAATTAAGCCACAAAGTAATGACATTAACTCGTTAAGTAATATATATTAGATATAATAATGATTTAAGGAAAATAAAATAGTTAACAGTAACTCTAAAGTCTGTCATTTCATTATTTTATTGAAATACATCTTATGAAAAAAGAACCTGGGCGCCAAGTATCTAATGTGCAAGTTTTAAATTTACTTGTATGCGACAGAAACAGTACGTCTTAATGAACTTTTTGTCAAACTCTCTCTCTAACCTGACCTGGTTCATTAGGATCTACAACAAAATAAGTCTCAAAAACAGCTTCACATATTTTATAGTTTTATTTATTCATACCATAATCTATTATAATCCTTCGACGTCCGAATATATTGTCTCTACCACTATACATATAGTAATAAAACGTCTCACACAATCCGAGGTTCATATGGAGTTTTCTTGCTTAAGTAAGACCGACAGAGATATACTTAAGAGTTTCATGCGTACACAAATATTTGATAGTAGTGACAGGCTGAATGGGCGGAATGTTGAATACCACTAGTTTCAGAATAAGTATTTACAGCAATTGTCTCGTCTCAACTGTAAAGTTGGATTTGAGTCCGAAACTGTGTTGTTGAAACTGAGTTGAATTACTCGAAAACAACGAAATATAGAGAATAAGTAACTTAGAATAGACTTACAATATAAGTATGCACAAGAGTACTTCTAGATATGCGAATATACAATAAAGCATATAACATTGACTTCGTAGTTTCAAAACAAGATATATGAGTGCCGAGTGTCTTTAAGCTTATTAATTTGGCATGATGTTAGGACGAAATTTGTCTATAAAGTAATAAAATGAATTTTTTTCTCAAAGTTTAGCAAACATAATGTCTTCACTGTTATTTCAAACAATATGCTATTAATTCATGTACTGAAGCACAGTTATCACCGCAAGATCTCTGAAGTTGTTGTTCAATTTTTGAATTAAATACACGTTAATTTAATATACATGTAAATATAAATAACACATGCAAATTTACTACGCCTAAGACTGGTTTCGGAGTTTATAAGGTATTTTTAATGTCGAAATTATCCTT